>NHZP01000020.1:0-600000 GCA_003313425.1 Pseudopyrenochaeta lycopersici
TTTATATTATATACTTATACTAATATATATATATTAGATTTAGTAAAAATATTTTACTAAGAGTACTTATTATAATTATAAAGAAATAAATCTACGAAAAGCATATATTAATAGTAGTATTTATACTACTTTTTATAAAAAGTATTTTATAAGAAGTAATATATTCTTTTTAGGGAAACTTAATATTTTTAATAACTCTTTTTATACTTTAGAAGAAAAAGAAGCTTTTAATAATATATATACTAAAGAGAGGGATTTATTTAAAGAGTATTTAGAATCTCCTTTAGGAGAAATAGACTTTTTAAACTTTATTGTAGATAGTTACTAGCTAAATTAGTTAGTTTGAACCTTTTAATTCTATATAATATACTTTATATAGTAGTATTATACTATCTAAGGTAGATAAATCTTAATAGAAATACGTAGTTCCTTCTAAATATATATTTTTATATTCTTATTTACTAATTAGTAATTAGTAATTCTTTTAAATAGTAATTACTAATTTATTTACTAATTTACTAATTAGTAATTACTAAAAACCAAAAATTAGTAATTACTAAAAAAATTAGTAATTACTAGTAAGTACCCATCACTGCTTTAGACCTTACACTAGGTGTAATAGTAAAATAAGAATGCGATAGGAAATAGCACCTAATTGCGTACTACTTAAGAAAGTTTATAGACGCTAAGGAACGCTACAACGTGTATAACAAAGAGCTTATAGTAGTTGTTAACGCTCTTAATTACTAGCAAATCTACGCGGAAAGCTGCTTAGATCTTACGATATTTACGGATTATAAGAACTTAGTCTATTTTACTACTACTAAAACCTTAAACTATAAATAGGTTAGATAGGCTAAAATATTAGGATAATATAAGTTTAAGATTGTATACACGCTAGGAAAGGATAACGGTAGAGCTGATGCTCTTAGCCGCAGACTAGATATTACAGAAATAAAAGTAATAATTAGTAATGCTATCCTTTAAGTAAACTAGGATAGAAGCTTAGGACCTAATAAGTTATTAAATAACACTATAATAATTACGTCTAAAGTACCTAAAGAATTATAAGAAGTAATTATTTAATAACACTATAATAACCTAGTGCACAGTTACCCTGGAATTAAGAGAACGATAGAACTTATATAGCGACACTACAGCTTTAAGAATATAAAGGCTAAGGTTAAATAGTTTATTAAAAAATGCGCGGACTATTATAAGAATAAATATAGTACCTACGTACTCTACAGAGAAATGCAAGCTATAGAGCTACCTAATGAACCTTAGGCAGACATTTCTATAGACTTTGTAACAGGGTTACTACTGTCTAAAGATCCTGTGATAGGAATTAAGTATAATACTATCTTTAATATAGTTTGTAGGTTTATAAAAGTAGTAGAGATAATACTATTTAGAAATAACTATAATACTAAATAACTAGCGTTTGTTGTCTTAGACAGACTAATACGATATTACGGTATACCTAAGTCTATTATAAGTGATAGAGATAAGCTCTTTATATCTAACTTCTGGTCTATATTAATAGCCGCGATAGGAACTAAGAGAAAATTGTTAATAGCCTATTACCTATAAACAGACGGACAGATAGAAAGAATAAACAGAATAATAAAAACCTATCTAAGGATTTACAGTAACTAATAATAAAATAATTAGGTTTTATTACTACTAATAGTATAACTAGCCTATAATAATAAATTGTTAGAATTAACTAGAAAGATACTGTTCTTTACTAACTATAGGAGACACCCTAATCTCTTTATAAAATTATATCCTAGTAGAAAAACTAAAGTAGCTATAAAAACAGCTAAAGAAATAAAGAAAACATATAAATAACTCTAAAAAAAACCTTAAGAGAGTATAACGTAACAGTATTTCCTACTAAAATAAGAAAAGAAAAATAGCACTTTAGCTAAAGAAGGGGGATAAAGTATACTTGCTTACGAAAAATCTACGTAATAAACAACTAAGTAAGAGACTTAATTACGTTAAGGTTAGACTATTTTTAGTTAAAGAATAAAACAGACCTATAAACTATATACTTAAGCTACTACTAGATACAAAGATCTACCTCTGCTTCTATATCTCTAAGTTAGAACTAGCTAACCTTACTATACTATTACAGAAAACATTCTAGTATAAACCTAAGGAAGAAAATAAGTTTAAAGTTAAGAAAATCTAGAGGTACTAATAGAATAGAAGAGTTAATAACCTAGAACTAAGCTTTAGTTACCTAGTTAAATAGAAAGGATACCTAAGCGTAGAAAGTACGTAGGAACTACTAGAAAATCTAAGAAACTGCTAAGAAAAAATTAGAGAATATTAGTGTGCCGATGCACTTAGTGACGTAGTTACCGAGGGCATCTCAGCTAGGATTAGGTAGGCTTGGCCAGGAAATCCGGGTATAAAGGTAGATAGATAGGACCTCCTTAGGAGGCATCGAATCCACTAAGTACCACCTACGCTGTACTATTAAGTCCTGCTTCACCAGAGTCTTAAACATTTAATTTATCGTTGCCTATCCACCTTTGTCTACCTCGTTACCCGTCCCCGCACCTTACTATCTCAGCTAATACGAGATACTTAGTTACTTCTACTGCGCGCAAGGCTACTATTAAAAGGGAGAAGTTGGCTAAGGCCTCTGTTCCTGCACAAATTAGCGAAGCCTAAGGGGCTAAATTTTATTAACTTCTTAGTGCAACCTTAAGATCCCCTAAGCTGCTACTATTAGAAAATAATAGAAAGGGGTAAAAACAACCCTAAGACTAATCTAGATAAGTAATTTTTAAGCTTTAAGTAAGGCTTACCTATAGCCTTTTATTTAAGATACGTATAATAGTATATATAAAAAGGATATATAGTTAGTTATTAGTTATTAGCTAGTTATTAGAAAATTAAGTAAGTAAGAAATTAGTTCTTAGAGAGGAACTAACGAAGGATTAAAACTGTTAAGTTTAAGTTTAAGGTATTAAGTATTAAGGAGAAAAACGCTAAGTCCTATAGATAATTAATTAAATAAAATATAAAACACCTAGTAAACTAAGAATCTAAGTTTAAATATTAACTAGTAAGTTAACCTACAAGGAATTTCTATCTAAACTTAGTTACTACAGAGAAACTCTACAAATAGCTATTAAGACATTAGACGAGGAGGAGCACTCGCTAGCTACCCTTACACCTGCGCCTGAGCGAGCTAGCAATAATAAGACAAAAGATATTAAGACCCTAAGTTAAATAAGAAAAGAACAGACAATAGACATACTAACTACCCTAAATATAAGCAGGAGAAACGTGTTACTGCCTATAAGGCACAGTACTAGCCTAGTATTTAATAGAACTAACGCGACTAAGTTCCTTAAGAGCTATAATTACCGCGCGGAAAACAGAGGTCTTAATTAAGAGGAGAGACTCTGCGTGCTTCCTAACTTCTATAATAATAAATATAGTAACTTTATTAAAAGATCCCTTAAGTTTAAAGGGAGAGATTAGGAAGGCCTTTAAGAGCTTATTAAGGAATACTAGAAAGATAAGGATAAAAGTACTAAAATAGGAATATGTGCATACCTTAAGGATTATATTACTTAATTAGCGCTGCAGTTCCCTAGCTTACTTAGCTATTACGCTAACTTCCTTATTTATACAGAAGCCTATATTAAGTTAAGAAATATATCTAAGAAAGAAAAAGGCTACCTATTCTACTAAGGCCTGCCTGCTAAAGATAGAGAAGACGTACTTATTAAGATGCCTAACAGCCTAGAAGGAAGGCGTTTAGAAACCTACTATATAGAAAGCATCTATAAGTTTATAAGGAAGATATACTAGTAAAAGAAGGAATTAAAGGAGGTAGCTGCTACAGAATAATAACTGCTTAGTTAATATAATACTATTACGCGTAAAACCTCCTCCTTAGCTTTAGAAGAGGTAAGAAAGGTAGTTAAAAAGAAGAAAGGGCTTTAACTACCTAAGGTTAATAATAAAGTAATAGATCTTATATAAGCCTTTAAAGACGTTAGAATTAACGTTACTAAGTTAACTAAGGTTATAAACTAAAATAAGGCTATTACGAAAGCCTTCTAGTCTCTTGTAAATTACGCATACTTCCTTAATTATATAGTATAATAATAAGCACTATCGCAACTACGCTAACAGATGTATTATAATTAAAATAATAGAAGTTATATAACTAATATACCTCTAAACGTTAATTAGAGACAAGGCTCTACGTAGGTATAAGAGCGAGAACAACGCCTTACATATAATATGTGTAGCTTAGCAGCTTATCTAGTTTAAGATTATAATACATACTACAAACTTATCTTATTAGGCTAGGTATCTACTTTCTTTATAAAGGAAGATAACCGCAGCATCTATTATTTTAAACTATTACATAAAAAGCTTAGAGAAATTACTAGGTCTATTCTGCTAAGCTTTTAGCTTAACTAGCTAAAAAAGAAGGTTACAGAATTCTTTAAAGTACCTAAGGATATGCTAGACTAGCTAGCTTTAGTAGTAAGACTAGATATATTTAGAGGAACAGACTTACACGCAGGGGTAAGGAACCTAGGGCAAAGTTAATAATAAGAGAACCTAGCAGCTAATAGCGTTACAGAAATCCTTAGCGCAGGAACTAAGTGTTACGATCCTGCCAGGACCCTGTCCCAGTGGCCCCAACTGGACCTCACCAAGTATTAGACAACAACCGAGGTCACGTGACGTGCTCAGTTGATCAGTCTGATCAGTGACACTGAGCACCCCGAGCACACTAAGCAACATGCATAACCTCTATGTATATAGATCACCACAATAGACCCTTATAGCCTAGTGTATTTAACTTAATATTATACTCTATAGTATAGTAATAGTAATACTAATTATTCTTAACCCTTAGTACTCTTTATAGAAGCACCCTCTTACTGTCTTAGTATTAAACCCCCTTCTATCTAGTCCCTTACTCTATCCTAGAGAACTAACCTTATAATCTTATTAGCTATCCTTACTAATAGCTTTTAAGATTTATTACACTTTAAACACCCTTAAGATAAGTGACACTAAGATAGAGACCACCAACTATTATGCCATAAGGCCAGGCAACGCTGTCGCTAAACTAGACCTCTTCTATAGGGATCGGTTTAAGCTCGAAGACTAGCTACTCTAGTTCAACCTATTCTTTAAGTTCAACGCAACTACCATAGATAACGACGACTAAGCAGTACTTATGTTAAGCTACATAAGAGGCGAAGCTGCTAAATAGGTGAAACCCCACCTAGTCGAGTACATAAGTAACAAAGAGAAGCCTTAAGAACTTATCGTTATGTTTAAAAATACAGAAAGATTTAAAACATACATACGCTAAGCGTTCAGGCTCCCGAACGTAGCAACTATTGCAGAGCGTAAGATCTAAAACATGCGATAAACTAGGTCTGCAGCTAACTACACTAATAAATTTCTAGGTTACGCTAGACAGACTAGTTAGAATAACAACACCCTAAAAACTATATATAAACAAGGCCTGAAAGCGGACGTCTAGACCGAGCTTATGCGTATAAGCACGAAAATTATAACACTAGATAACCTAATTAATAAAACTATCTAACTAGATATAGAGCTCTATAAGCTCCGTATATAACTTAGAGGACAACTACTAGGATAAATAAAAGAAGATAAGAAACCCTAGAAGGATCACCGCAACAAGCTAAATAACAGTCGCCTACGACATTAGTATTAACTATAAGGAGTGCCCAGACAGTACCTGTTAGGGGGCCTTAAAGTAATGTATTTAGATAACTTTAATAAAGAAAAGTTAGGTAAGGGTAGAAAGAAAAAAGAAATAACCTGTTTTAACTATAATAAGAAAGGCTATATAGCTAAGGACTGCAGAAGTAAGAATAAAGTAACCCCCTAGATTAATATAATAGTAGTAAAGGAAAAACATAGTAATAACAAAATATAGGAAGTTATCGCAACTTAAGAGGAAGAGGCCTAAGATACAGAGTTATTATAGCTACCTCTCCTAGAACCTACTAGGAAAGGGATTCTAGGAACCTAGTATAGTAATAAGGAAGAAGAGAGCAGCAGCTCCCTGTCTCTAGTCTATAAAGATGCAGAGGAGAACTTTAATAATACTATAGTACTCTTAACTAAGGATTAGAAAAAGGAAAACTTCTAGAAATAATATTAACTAGGAACTCTAAGGCTATTAACGCCTACAGAGGCGGAAAAAGATATTATAGAACTTAACTACTAACTATACGCATAATATATATATAAAGTATAATATATTAACGCGTTAACTCTAGAAGAATAAGAAGCAGCTATAAAATAAGGGATAAGTATAATTATTCTAGCTAAATAAGCGATGCAAGACATATTACAGGAATACTACTATTATCCTAAATATTATACGAAGGTAATATAAAAATAGGCGGAAAAAGCTAAGGAAGCATAGCAACCTGTAAGCGTTAGAGACGCACTATAGAAACTTTAATAAGCTAGACAAATATAGGCACTAGAACCCCTAATAGTTAAGACCCCTAAATACGTACTACGACGCTAAATAATACTACTACTAACACAGGAAGACGCTTTCTATATACTAAACACTAAGAACCTAGTATAATAAGGGTACCTTTAAGTTAACTCCTACAGCGAAATCGTGCTTACAGATAGTAAGAAGTAAAATATTTATATACAGCTTAAATAATAAATGCATTAGGAGGATAATAAAAAGAATATTAACCCTCTCTAGCATCTTATAGAAGAAGAAGCCTAAGAAATATATAAGCACGCTGAGGCGGCTTAGACCCTATATACTATACGCAAAGGACTACAAAAACTAGTACTAGACTACTTAATAGATCTACGTAATAAGCAACACAGTATTATCTACTAGTCCTTTTATACTACAGACCTATGCGCGATCTATTATTTAAGTAAAATAGAACAGGGATACTTCCCTCACTTATTTTACTAATATAAATACTAATAGTATAATTATCTTAAAGTTAAATATAACAACTACCTATAGGATAAGAGGACTGTCCTCTACTTCCTAGGAAATAATAACCCTGCAGCTACTATAGTAATGCAGCTAGTCTTTAATAGAGAATGTAATTAGTAATAATAGTAAACGTGCCTTAACTTAGATTACCTTAAGCATAAAGATATTAAGACACTAAACAGTTACTAGGAGGAGCTTTTTTTAGAGTCGCGCCTACTAATAGGCAAAAATCGCGAACTCTATGTGCAACAGGTATATAAAGACTCCTTAAGCTAAATATTAAGCTTAACAGAAGCTAGATAAAGGCACTAGTAGATTCTAGAGTATAACAGAGCTATATTTCTGCGCGAGCGATAGAATAAGCTAGCCTTATCCTATTATTAAAATTAGTCCTATATCTATTAATAGTCGCTAATAGGCAACTAATACTATTAGAGTCTGTAATTACATATAAAGTATAGAGCGTGCAACTTATTATCTAGAACTATAGGGAAATAATTAACCTAGACGTCTTTAGACTATTACAGTATAATGTAATACTAGGACTCCTATAGTTAAGGGAATATAGTCTAGACATAGATTAGAAAAAGAAAAAGTTCTTGTTTAAATGCTGTGGAACAGACGCAACTATAAGTAAGCCTACACTGCGGCTAAGTGCCTAGGTAGATAAGAAGATAACAATTAGAATCCTTACTTTAAATAAGGACGGCCTTAGGATATAAGGGTCTGACTTAGCAGGTACTAATAGGAGGCCCTTAGACTAATAAGCTAGAGTTAAGGAGTAAAGCGTAACTCTAGTAATCCCTAATAAGTATAAAGAATATAAGTTACTCTTTTAGGAAGAGATAACTATAAAAGTACTACCTAAATATTAACTTTAGGATTATAAGATTATCCTATAGGAAGGAAAGTAACTAACTTTTAGCCTAATTTATAGTTTATTAGAAAAGGAACTTAAAACCCTGCGCGAATATATTAAGATAAACTTAAAAAAGAGATTTATTAGGGAATTACAGTCGCTAGCAGGATACTCTATACTATTTATACTAAAAAAGAATAGGAAGCTAAGATTATATGTTAACTACTAGAAACTTAATAATATTATAGTAAAGAATTAATACCCTTTACTAAATATAGCAGAATTACAGGATTAACTAGCCTTTATAAAAGTCTTTATAGCATTAGACTTAAGAGAAGCGTATAACCTTATTCGTATAAAGGAAAGTAAAGAATAGAAGACTGCGTTTAGAATACGCTACAGCTACTATAAGTATATAGTAATACCTTTTAGTCTTACTAATATACTAGCGATATGCTAAGCACTTATTAATAATATATTAAGGGAATACTTAGACGTATTTATTATTGCATACCTTAATAATATCTTTATATACTCTAATAATCTACAGGAACATATTAAGCACGTTAAAACAGTTCTTACCTACTTAGGAAGATTTAGTTTGCTACTTAAACCTAAGAAATACGAGTTCTATAAAGAAGAAGTTAAATTCCTAAGATATATAGTAGGTGCACACAGAGTAAAGATAAGTGAAGAAAAAATAAGAGTAGTAAAAGAATAGCCTAAACCTAAAACAGTTAAAGATATATAGTTATTTATAGGATTTATTAACTTTAACTAATAATTTATTAAAGACTTCTCTAAAAAATCTATCCTACTTACTAAACTTATAAGAAAAGATATAAAATAGGAATAGAGAAATAAATAAAGGAAAGTATTCTAGATACTTAAGGAAGCCTATATTATACTACTAGTGCTAATTATATTCTAAACAGGAGAACCCCTATAGTTTAAAACAGATGCCTTAGACCTTACACTAGGTGTAACAGCAAAATAAGAACGCAATAGAAAATAGCACCTAATCACGTACTACTTAAGAAAATTTATAGACGCTAAAGAACGCTATAACGTGCATAACAAAGAACTTATAGCAGTCGTTGACGCCCTTAACTACTAGCGAATCTACGCAGAAAGTTACTTAGATCTTACGATATTTACAGATTATAAGAACCTAGTTTATTTTACTACTACTAAGATATTAAACTAAAGACAGGTTAGATAGGCTAAAATGTTAGGACAATATAAATTTAAGATTGTATACACGCTAGGAAAGGATAACAGCAGAGCTAATGCTCTCAGCCGCAGATTAGACATCGCAGGAACAAAAGTAATAATTAATAATACTATCCTTTAAGTAAACTAGGACGGAAGCTTAGGACCTAATAAGTTATTAAACAATACTATAATAATTACGTCTAAAGTACCTAAAGAATTATAAGAAGTAATTATCTAATAACACTATAATAACCTAGTATATAGTTACCTAGGAATTAAGAGAATAATAGAACTTATACAGCGACACTACAGCTTTAAAAATATAAAGACTAAAGTTAAACAGTTTATTAAAAAATATGCGGACTGTTATAAGAATAAACACAGTACCCACGCACCTTACGGAGAAATGCAAGCTATAGAGCTACCTAATAAACCTTAAGCAGACATTTCTATAGACTTCGTAACAGGGTTACTACTATCTAAAGATCCCGCAACAGGAATTAAGTATAACGCTATCTTTAACATAGTCTGCAGGTTTACGAAAGCAGCAGAGATAATACTATTTAGAAACAACTACAACACTAAATAACTAGCGTTTATTGTCTTAGACAGACTAATATAATATTATAGTATACCTAAGTTAATTATAAGTAATAGAGATAAGCTCTTTATATCTAACTTCTAGTCTACATTAATAGCCGCGATAGGAACAAAAAGAAAGTTATTAACAGCCTATTACCTACAAACGGACGGATAAACAGAAAGAATAAACAGAACACTAAAAACCTACTTAAGGATTTACAGTAATTAATAGTAGAATAATTAGGTTTTATTATTACTAATAGCACAACTAGCCTATAATAACAAATTGTTAGAATTAACTAGAAAGACACTATTCTTTACTAACTACAGGAGATACCCTAATCTCTTTATAAAGTCATACCCTAGCAGAAAAACTAAAGCAGCTATAAAGATAGCTAAAGAAATAAAGAAAATATATAAATAACTCTAAGAGAACCTTAAGAAAGTATAACGCAACAGTATTTCTTACTAAAATAAGAAAAGAAAAATAGCACCTTAGCTAAAGAAGGGGGATAAAGCATACTTACTTACAAAAAATCTACGCAACAAGCAACTAAGTAAGGGACTTAATTACGTTAAAGTTAGACTATTTTTAATTAAAGAATAGAATAGACTAGTAAATTATATACTTAAGCTACTACTAGATGTAAAGATCTACCTACGCTTCTATATCTCTAAGTTAGAACCAGCTAACCCTGCTATACTACTACAGAAGATATTCTGGTACGAACTAGAAGAAGAAAATAAGTTTAAAGTTAAGAAAATCTAAGGATACTAATAAAATAGAAGAGTTAACGACCTAGAACTAAGCTTTAGCTACCTAGTTAAATAGAAAGAGTACCTAAGCGTAGAAAGTACGTAGGAACTACTAGAGAATTTAAGAAACTGTTAAGAAAAAATTAGAGAATACTAGGAAAGGGAGGAAAGGAAAAAGAAGAAGTAAACAAACCTTAAGAAACGTTAAGAGCTAGAGGAAACTAACAGACCCGCTACTAGTAGCCTATCGCTAACTAGGACCTCCTAATACTTAAGAGGGAAGCCTTTAAACGCACCCTAAGTACTAGGCGATAAACTAAACCTAAGGGTATTAGAAGCGTTTTTAGGCAACAAGGCCTCCGCCGCTTCTTATTCCTTAATATCTCGTTCCTCTACTCGGCCCCAATGGCTGATTCTCAGTTTCTCTTCGAGAAAGGCCGTGCTCCGCACGGCCCTACTAGCTCAATGATCGCACACGCTCAATGATCCAAATGTCGTAAAATGCCTTTTGTATAGTAATTTGTATGGTAATTACATCGTAAAACACTTGATTTATCATTCACAGCCCCATTCTAGCTGTTCTGGCGAGATACAGTCATAAAAGTCAACAATAGGAGATAAGTAGCCCTCGTCGTCGCTGCCAATAGGGCTATTTTCGAGCTGCGTCTCAGGGACATGAAATTAACTATCCTGTACTTGTATTATTGCTTGTTTTCCTTCAGGGAAGGATGGCAGCGTAGGTGCGTCTCCTTTCCTTTGCAGGTGCCGCGTATAAGGATCCATGCCGCCACAGTTAACGTATGCGACTTCAAGTGCTGAAATCGAGCTCTCCATGATAGAACGCCTTGCCATAAACTTACCTCTCTCCTCTAATGTTTGTATGGAGTTCTCATACAAATTCTGGAATCGCGCGGCCAGCGCTAGGTCGTTGACTCTGTACTCCCAACGCGTTAGTTCATCTGCCAAAGTTTTGATGACTGGGCCGTCAAATATAGTCATATATGACCTGCTGCGCGTGACAAGTAGGCCCTCACGGTGACGCCTAATTGACTTTTTGCCCCAATTACGTACGTTTGATAGTATTTTCTTCCAAGTATTAAATCGTTTAACGAGCGCCTTTTAGTGGCGCGCGGCGACGGCGGCTTCTTGTTTAGCGGCCTCGTTGACGACCCTCTCCGCAGCCATCCTACGGCAGTCTCCAGCGTAAACAGGACCTCCGCCAACGTCAACTACACGTTAATTACGCCTACAACGCTCAGCGCGAGCGTGCTCCGCAGCCTTTATTTAGTAGAGAGCTTGCTCCAGCCTTACTGCGTTGCGGGCCATTGCCGAGCTGCCTTTAAGCGTTGAAATCACGTCTTCCGCTTGCTCGCGCGGCAGCCACTTTCTTAGTGTATACGCAACAGCTTTCTCTTATAAATTAAGTGTACGTATCGTCTTCAGCGTACTCCACCCTATATCGCCAGGCAATCGGCGGGGCCGAGGTGTTTCAAAAGGCTAAGAGAGCTCCGTAAACAAAGGCGTACCTATAGCGCCTAGTAGCTGGCGGAGTAGTCGACTGTGTGTAGGAGGAGAGAGGCCCCTAAGTACTGCAGAGACGCCGTCGTCCTCCTCATCAGACGACTGCCAAGTAGGAGTTAAGGGCTCCTGTACGCAGTCAACGGCTGCTATTACCTCCTGAGCAGCGCGGGTAGCCTCCTGGGCTCTCAGAGGCTTAATTACCTGCTCAGGGCAGAAGGGTGAGAGGCCTGTTTTGCGCCAGCCTCCCTTTACTGTACGCGGCGTAAACGCCTGCCCTCTGATTTGTGAGAGAGTTGCTAAGAAATCTGAGCGTCTGATTTCAGTTGCGCCTGTACGAGAGGCCCAGTCAAGCGTCCGAGCGTAATACCACTTTAGAGGCTGATAACAGCCTACGTCAAGTGGCTAGAGGAGATGAGTAGTGTGCGGAGGGAGGGCAAAAAGCTGTATACAATTACTCTCCGCGTACTTTGCAAACTCAGACGTGAGATGAGATCCATGGCCGTCAATAAGGAGGAGTCTCCACGCGCCCTAGGCGCTCTCCGCAGTCATCTTGTCAAAGTGCTTCATCCAGTCCATAGCTGTAAAGTCGTTAGCGTAGCCACTATCGGTGATATTTATAAGGTAATCGTCAGGTAGATCGACCGCCCATTGCTCTAGTATTGACTTTACCTTAATAATAAGCATAGGTGCGATAACTCGGCCATCTGCGGAGCAGCACTCCATTATAGAAATGAGCTCTCGATTCCTCGCAGTAGGTATAAGGACTTAACGCCCGCGTCTTGTATATACGTAACAGTCCTTTACAATACCTATGCGGATCCCTGTTTCATCCATATTGTACTTGTTTGCGTCAGAGATGGCGAGGCGTTGCTCGTATGCCTGCAACTTCTCGAACCACGCCTGAAGGCCGTCTGGAGACTGCGCTAACTTTCGAGCTAGGTCAATTGGCTTTACCTTTGTCTTATAGTATTTTGTATGAGAATTAAGCCAGCGAGATGCCCAGTTGACGCCTACGCGGGGCGGGTCGTCATCACCTTCATGAACTTCGGCCAACAGCGCGTCGGCATGCTGCCGGACGAGCTCCTTTGTGATACCAAATCCGACGTCGTCAATTGCGTCACAGAATCGTTCAAGGGCAATATCTTGTTCATCTGATAGTTTTTTATTGGCGGCAGGGCGAGTTAACTTGTTGTTAAGGCCGCGAAGAGCGCGCGTGACGCGCTGGCAGAGATAGCTAATGTTGCGATCTCGACAGTATGCAGTGACGTTAGGCCGCGCAACTGTACGCAGCTCCACAAGGGCTTTTTCAACGATCTCAGTGTCGCGAATATATTGTGAGACCTCCCTCGTGACTTTAGGCATTTTATTTCATGTAAGTTGGGCGTGTTTTGATGGCAGTGGGTTGGTAGGCAGTATTTTGGATCATTGAGCGTGTGCGATCATTGAGCTAGTAGGGCCGTGCTCCGCACGGCCTTTCTCGAAGAGAAACTGAGAATCAGCCATTGGGGCCGAGTACAGCTATTACTTCCTCCGCGCGCTAATTAATTAAATCTATTTATTATTGTAACTACTCTTCGCGAGCCTAAGCAACGCGCAGCTCTTCTAGAGCTTTTTTATACGCCTTTATCGTAACTTCTTATATATTCTTAGATTCTTTTATCTATTCCTAAAGCTTCGTCTTCTAATCTACTAATTATTTAAATTTAGACTTAGTAACTCGCACGTTACAACGTTACTCTTAACGCAGACACTCGCTACATTTCCTAGAATAAACATAGACCTTACACACCTAATTATACTTCACGCACATCGCGCACTTTTAAACTATAGCTTCCCTAAAAAAGTTAATAAAATTACAGAGACGTTAGTAACAAATAGTGCTAGACACCTATAGATGTTTAGGCATAGCGAGACATAATACAGTAAGAAGTAGGAAACGCCCGCGTCATATAATAAGCACTAAGGACAGCGCTAGAACAGGAGGGGGATAGTGTTACGATCCTGCCAGGACCCTGTCCTAGTAGCCCCAACTGGACCTCACCAAGTATTAGACAACAACCGAGGTCACGTAACGTGCTCAGTTAATCAGTCTGATTAGTGACACTAAGCACCCCAAGCACACTAAGCAACATGCATAACCTCTATATATATAGATCACCATAATAGACCCTTATAGCCTAGTATGTTCAACTTAATATTATACTCTACAGTATAGTAATAGCAATACTAATTATTCTTAACCCTTAGTACTCTTTACAGAAGCACCCTCTTACTATCTTAGTATTAAACCCCCTTCTATCTAGTCCCTCACTCTATCCCGGAGAACTAACCTTGCAATCTTATTAGCTATCCTCACCGATAGCTTTTAAGATTCGTCACACTAAGATAGATATAGAAGATAAGTTTTATAACTTCTAGGAAAATTACATGCTTAACTAGTAATATTACAGCTTAGTTATAAGCCTTAATTACGTAGACAGTAATAATATTATTATAAGGGCGTTTCCTAAGGACTTCTTAGAAACTGCAGAAGTCTGTGCAGCTAGTTAAAAAGTAATACTAAGTAAAGATAAAACTCTAGAACGAGTTCGCTAAGGCGAGGTATAAAAGCCTACGCAGCTATAAAAGATTTTAGCTAGATAACTACTAAGAAACTAAAATAAAGAGCTAAGCTAATTTATAGAGAAAGGGCTAATTACTTTAGCTACGCCTACTTTAAGATAAAGATATAAGGGCGATAAGATTATACATAATATAGGACCCGCGGGCGTGCCTGTTATAACGCTGCATAGAGAAGCAATAGTTACTGCTAAGCCGCTACCCTATTAGATACTAGATTACCTTAAGCTACCTATTAATTACGCGTATTAAGGTAAAGAAAAGAAGGTTTAATTCTAAGAGACTTATAATAAAGAATAAAGCCTAGAAATCTACTAACTATCTAGGATTATATTAGCTATCTTAAAGTAAGAAGTATAAGGATTAACTATAAGAGACTTACTTAGGCAGAATAATATTAAAGGCTAGGTTAGAAAGCTCCTTTAGGAAGAAGAAGGAACTAAGAAACGTCCTATAGAAGTAAACGTAATAGTTTTAGTAAGCTAGCTAATTAGGAGCCGCCCTAGGTGCGCTAAGCTTAACCTAGGAAGCTCTGTAATTAGCTAGAACTATCTAAACTCTAATAAACGTAAGGAACCTAAACCCTAAGTATTAAAATGTAACGTAATTATAACTGTACATAACGCGCAGCAGTAATATATTATTAATAGTAAATCTAACACCTAGATTAATAGGGATAAGGTTATAGTAAAGAGGGCAGCTACGCAGGAAAGGCTTAGAGGAATAAGACTAATACATTATAACCTTCCTATTTGTTAGGCATCGTTTAACAGGAACGCTGTAAAATACCTTATTAACACAGGTTTGTAAATAAACCTCTTAAGATTAAGTACAGTATAAGCCTTAAGCATTATCTATAAGGCTATAGAGTAACACCCTAGGTAGATAAATAGGATTATAAGTATAACGGGAGACACTAACGCCTTTATTAGCACGGCTTAGGACGTCCTAGTTAAAGTAGGGGAGGTTATTATAAGGACGCACTTCTAAATAATAGCTAATCTAATAAGGTTAGCTATCCTTAGTAATCCTTAGTGTTCTACAGTAAGGTTAGCTATCTAGTATAACGTATATAGTTAGGTCACGTGTTAAATAATCTCTAAGGATAGAATGAGGAACGCAGTCTTCTTAGCATTAGATCTGACACCCTTTTACCTAAGTATAGTAGTAGTAGATTCTAATAACTTAGAAAACTAGATGCGAGCGCACAGATAGGGGAAGTGCGTTCGCATACTAACATTAACATCCTAGAAAATAAGGATATCAGTAACATTGCTTAAGCTAAGTATTACTAGGAAGTCTATCTTATTAATAATAAGTTAGATTTTAGAGACTTTTCGCACTTATTTACTATACGAGACAGAAGTAAGTTATAAGTATAAAAGGACTATACTGCGTTATAACTTATCTTATTAAACGCAACAGCTAGTCTAGAAGTAAGCCTTAAAAGTATTATGTGCGAACTAAACTGCTAAACTTAGAGCTAGTAAAGACAGTAGTTATAAGTTAATACAATGTATAAGAAGGTAGCAGATAAAGTAAGGCTAATTAATAAGCTGCGCCTCCTAGAACTAATAGAATTTAGAAGGGAAGACTAGCTAGAAATTGTAGTTAAGAACTAGTTACTTTACTTAAGCCTAAAGGGACCTAGCCTAGGACCTTCTAATTATCTCTTTAAATAATAATACGCAGATTTTCTATAAGAGTCTTACCTTACTTCTAAATAAATAAATTAACTAAAGCTTAGATCCCTGCAGGCCTAAGAAAAGTAGTTAATACTAGATATATTAATAAATTAAGAAGTAGTAATAGCCTTTACCTTTACTAAATTAGGAAGGATTAGTAAAGACGTGTACCCGCTATATAAGATAAAGACAATACCTTATAAAGTATAGCAGGTTAAGTCTTTTCTTATGCTAAGAGGGATTAAGGAAGAGGTAGTAGTAATATTTTAAGAAAGAATTAACTAAGGAACTCTTAAATAGTGTAATAGTTAGTATAGGAACCTATAGTTCCTAGTTACTAAGAAAGACAAGAAGTACTAGCTTATTAACAACGCGGTTTATATAAATAAGGTTTTAATACAGGATGTAAATCTCCTACTAATAGCTAACGAATTCTTAGAATAATTTACTAGATGCAAGATCCTCTCTTTTATAGATCTGTTTTTAAGATATAATTAGATTACACTTTACTCTAACAGTAGAGATATAACTATATTCTAGACGCTAATTAGGTTATTAAGATTATGCATGATAGTTTAAGGAGCTATAAACTTAGTTAGTACTTTTTAGCAGATAATAATAAAAATCCTAATTAGATATTAGCCTTATACTGCGCTATTCCTAGATAATATTACGTATAGTAGCTTAAAATTAACGTATAATAACAAAGAAGCATTACTAGGAGTTTAAAGATATATACTAGAATATATCTAACAGCTAGATAGGGTACTTACTAATATTAAAAGAGCTAGAGCTATAGTTTTAGGGATAAAGTGTTACTAGGGAATAGATAGGCTAGGTATCGTTAGATATAAAGTAAGTACTAAAGGAAGGTATCTAGATTACTAGAAAGTAGCTAAGATTTAAGATTAGCCTAAATACAGGAATGTAAAAGAAGTGCGGATGTTCCTTAGAATATATATCTATTATTATATCTAGGTACTAAGTTTTATAATTTAAGTAAAACTATTATTTACCCTTTTATAAAATAAAATAGAATAGGCATAGGAATTACTGTAATAAGAAGTAATGCAGGATCTAAAAAATAAAATTACTAATACTCTTATATTAGCTAGCCTAGATTATAAATATAGATAGAAATTCTACCTTAAGGTTAATAAGAGTAAAGAAGGTGTAGGAGCTGTACTTAAGTAGGAAGGTAAGGATAGGAAGCGTTATCCTTATTAGTTTAAAAGTATAATATAGTTATAAGCTAAAAGTTAGTAGTATTTAACTAAGCTTAAATATAGGGCGGTGCTTTAGGCGCTAAAGAAATTCAGAACTTAGCTATATAGGTAGAACTTTATAATTAAGATAGACGCGCAGACGTTAATCGCGCAGTTAAACTAATTATTAGCTAAGACGCTAGGATCTGTTATAAATAGATAGATAGCCGCAATTCTTATATAAGAATTTAATATTAAGTACGTGCCTAGTAAAAAGTATGTAGTAGCTAACGCATTATTACGGTACTTAAAACCTAACAGATAGGAACTACTAGATTAGATAGAGGATAATTTAGAGGAATACGTTAAACACCTAATTAGCGCGATAGATAAGGTGCCACCTATTTAAGGACGGGCCTTAAAGAACAAATACTTAAACACTTTAGAGGAAATCGCCTAATTCCTCCTATTACTAAAACTTCTACCTAATCTTATAAGGAAGGAACTTTAAGTATAGAAAAAGAAAGCTATTGTGCCGATGCACTTGGTGACCTGGTTACCTGGCTACTAAGGGCATCTCAGCTAGTTAGATGCAGCAGTTCAGATGCAGCAGTTCAGATGCAGCAGCTCAGGCCACAGCAGCTTAGGCCACAACAGCTCAGACTTCAAGGCAATTAAGCGAGATTAGCAGAAAAATAAGGATATAAGGAGGCAGGCAGGCAGAGGAATCCAGCAGGGGAACATCTAAGGATCTACTACCTAGAAAAACACCCAGAAAACATCTACAAAAAAAAAGTAATTAAGACAGTACAGACAGATAGACGGATACAGCTACTACAGATACAGTTATTACCTACCCCCCCCCCTTATTGTTCATCCTTGTTTACCTACCTCCTACCTCTCATACCATCCTTGATGGGATGACTACCTAGCTGTGTTCAGTGTGCTCAAGGCTACCATCGACAGGGAGAAGCTTGCTGAGGCCTCTGTTCCTGCACACTATAAACTTCTTTATTAGAGATAGCTATCTATTTAGAAAAATGTCACGAAACATTGTAGTCTGCAGGGTAGTTAATAACCCTAACTTATGAGCAGCAGCTATAAGCGACATCTATAAAGTTATCAGACATTAAGGCGTTACAGGCGTGTACAGCATAATAGTATAAAGGTATTAGTAGAAAAGCATGTACGGCGACGTTAAGCTTTAAATATTAGCCTATAAAGAATACTAACTAAGATCTTCTAAGCGCATAGTAGACATGCTTACTAACACCTATAGTTACGCGCTGTAGGAATTAATTGTAATTAACGTAGTATACATGCTAGAGTAAAACAGAAAGAGATTTCTAGTCCTTGCTAGGGAATACCTATCTAGATAGGTTAAAGGTCGCGCAATCCCTAATAATAAGTCCTTAACTATTATAAAGTTTATCTATAAAGAAATTATATGCAGATAGAGTATAATAAGGAAATTAATAGTAGATAGAGGACCTAATTTTACTAAAGTTGTTGTAGCCCTTGCTAAGATATATAAGATTAGGCGCGTCTAATTATTAGCTTATAACCCTTAAGTAATAGGCAAAGTTAAAGGCGGTTATAAACTAATTATGAATACGCTTACTAAGTTACTAGGATTATAGGTTATAAATCTCCTAGCTATGTTGTTAGCAGACAGGATATTAATCTAGGAATAAACTAGGTATTTAGCCTTCTAACTTATTACTAGATAAAACCCAGTCCTGCTAATTAAGCTGGCCTTACTAACCTAGTAGATACTTCCCTTCTACTAAATCTATAATAAAGAATATCTTCTTATAGTATAAGTAATACAGATTAACCTTAGAGACTAGCTTATTAAAGAGGTAGTTATAAAAACTAAGTAAATACGTACGGCGAAAAAGGAATACTAGGATAATTATAAAGAAATTAAATAATAAGAGATAAAGGATAGAGACTTAGTCCTGCTATAGGATTTAATACGTAAGATTAATATATCTAGGTTAAGAAAACTAACTATAAGATAGTTAGGTCTATATTAAATCTTAGAAGTATTTAAGGATTAAGGTACCTACAGACTTAAAGACCTTAATAGATTAAGGTTCGCCTACACTACGCTAGGTTATTATTTAAAGCTATTTATCTAGAGAGACCTGTTAAATATAGCTACTAAAGACTAAAGAAGAATAAAATTATAGGAACTATTATTATAGGAAGAGGTACACCTCTTTTAAGAGCTACTGGCTTAGTTTAACTAGTCTTAAGATAAACTAGGTAACGATAAGCCTGAAGTAGAGGGAGGTCGCCTACGAAACCTTAAATCTAGAAAATTAGTTAATTAAGACCTAGTTATAATATTAGATACAGTAACCTACCTAAACTATATATTAGTCTAAGTTATACTAAGGAGGTTAATAATAATAGAGAAAGAGGCGTATTCTAAAGAATTTATAGATTCTGAATCTAATATAACGTCTAAAGATAAACTATTATAAGCTAAGGGACGGCTAAAAGTCTCTAAGTAAGGGAGGGGAAGGTAATATAAGTAAGTAAAATTACCTTATATATTTATAATATAATAGGAAATAAATAGGCAGTAAGCTATTATAGATGTAAATTTTAGATGCCTAGCGTAGGTGTTAGCTAATTAGGACCTGCCTTAGGTGCGACTAGCGTGACCTAGGAAACCCTGTAATTAGCTGACGCGCTAACTTTACATTTACGCCTACTAATAACAAAATAAATAGTTAAAAAGCGATAAAAATTACCTGTCGTAATTAGTATAGGTAAAGGCGAGGTTAAGAAATAATGTACAGCAATAAAAGGATAAAAACCCCGCCTGCAAATCTTATTACTTCTCTTTTTTAATAATTAACATCTTGCTAGCAGCTAACTATTAACCCTTACTAGATGCTGCTATATTTTATAAACTAGTTCAACTAAGCAAATAATTATAAGCAGTTCTAGGAGGGACCTACCAGGCACCCTACCTTAATAATCTGTTGTGCTAAAACTCCTACCGCTGCCTCAGACTCTAGGCTTATCAGATAAGTTAGCAACTTACTTAAATATATCTAACTAGCCTTAATTAACATAGTAAATTACGCGTGTACTTAATTGCGGTATTAACTTCTAGAATTACAGATAATACGTTATACCTTAGAAGGGCAGGACTACATTTAAAGACTTCTACGAGGAACTAGTTAAGTAACTATCGCACGTTTAGAAACACATAGTAACTAAGTAGATAATCTCTTGCAGCTTATACGTTAACGAACTCCTTAACCTAGTTAGTGCGGCTACTTAGGTATTTAAGAATAACGCGGCCCTTATAGCTAAATTCAGAGGTATATACTAGTTTAACGCCTAGTTTCCTATAGTTAAAGATATTAAGGACTATTAAGCTAAGCGAGGCAGCGAGTTGCGATTAGCTATAAGCTACCTTAAGAGCTTACATAAGCCTCTTTTTAATTAGGTTATTAGTGTATACATAAGTTTAGTTATATACAGCTATTTAGGCGTTACTAACCTTATATTCCTCCTGTAATAAGTTAAGATTATAGACCTTACGCCGTACCTTAACACGGAACTTATCCTACAACTCTAAGATCTAAAAAGGCGTTAAGACAAGTTTATAAACGTAACTAATATTAGTAATATAAAAGTAACTTTATAAATAATTCCTGCCTATATAACTTAATTATAGGATAATAAGAACTTAAGGGCGTTAGCTACTAAGAACGGGGTTTAAAAAGGTAACACAGACGTTTATACTTATACGCGCGAGAATAATAATAAGCACCTATTCTAGAAAGGAGTACTAAAATAGTTTAGGAAGCTTAAATACTTAAGTAAGACGCGCACTAATATAGTTATAAAGGATAACTAATAGCTTATTAAATAAGGACTCTAGATACATATGTACAGGCTTATTATTCCTTAGATTCGCGCTATTAAAGTCGTAAGATTAAGTAGGTAATTAAGTTAGTCCTCCTATTAAGGCAGTCTAGGAGTATAGTTACCTATTAAGTATTAGTAACTCTAAAGTAAGTTATAATCTATAAGGAGCTATTAATATTTATAGCACGCGTCTATTAATAAGATTATCTAGTCCCCTTAACTTACTTCTTATCTAGAGGCAGAACTAATCTAATTAAATAATATTAGGGTAACTTTAAGAAAAGATGTTATATATCTAGGTAACTAATTACGATTAATGCTGTTAGCCCTAGAACTAATTAGCTTAAGGTAAACTTACGCAGCTACTTAATTAGAGACAGCTAAGCAGGGACGCTTAAAGCGCTTAACGTAAACCTAGATATCCTAGAAAGTATTAAAGGATAAGAAGATTCTATTATTTTAGCTTTTACCCCGCATACTTCTTATAAGTATAAGAATAAGGAATCTATTATAGCTAAAATACTTTTATAAATAAAGCTGTATAAGAAGGTTAAGATCTAGAAGTAGTTTAAGCTCCTAGAGGAATAGTACTATAAAACTATTAACTACAGTTAACTATTAGATAAGTAAAGTAACTGTGTACCTAATCCTAATTATATCTGTTACTTTTACTCTACCTATATTACGTCTTATATAGGGGTATTCTATTACAGCATAAACTACTATTAGATCTAGGAAGTCTTACTTATCCTATACCTCTATAAAGATAAGATTAGAGAATATTAAGCTAACCTAGTTATATAAGTCCTTTTTATAAAGTCGCACTAAAGTAGCTGCACCTATAAGGATCTTAAGAGCTACTAATATAGGCCTGTACAGACTACACTTAATATTAACTAAGAAGTATTTATAGGGATAATAAAGCTTTAACCTTTAATTAATAAATTTAAATAAATAGGGAGTATTATCTGCGACGTCTTTAGCTAAATCTAGAAGGATAAGGAACTAGTTAAAATTATTAATAAAAGCTTTAAGATATATAACTACTATACTCGCTAGATTAGTAGTAAAGATAACCTTAGTTAGGGACGTATAATATATTACTTGTTACCGCAGCAGCTAGTCTGCGGAGATCTTGAATATTACCTAATCTATACAGCTATTTAAAGGGAGCCTTACCTTATCTTATACCTATACTACGCTAAATATATAAAACTAGGTAATAAGACTTACTTCTGCTACGTTAATCTTAACATTACTTAGGCAGTTTACTCTAGACGCGGGGTAGACATAATTTAAGGCAGTATCTCTTTTAATAATAAGGACAAACATAACTATACTAAGATATTACTAGGCTTCTATAATATTATTAATAGTTACTAAGAATAGCGTAAGAACTTAAGTTAAGATAATAGCACAGGGCTAATTAAATTATAGAGTAATGCTATACACTTCTTACAGGAACTAAGGGAGAAGTAGCCTAACGTATAATAGACAAAGCAGCTATATAAATAAGGTAAGGTAAGGATTTTAGATCTACGCCTGCCTTATAGCTTAACTAGACTATCTACTATTAAATAATAAACTATACTACCCTAGTACGTAAAAGTTAATAATAACATAGAAACTATAGAGGTTCCTAAGATAGGCAGCTACTAATTAATTATAACTACTTATTAGCACCTTACTAAGGCCCTATGCACGCCCTCTAGTTACCTAAATAAATATAGAGGTATTAAATAGCCTTTCTTAGGAGCTACGCAACCTATTTATAGTTATCCTATCTTATAAGTAGTAGGTGGCCTTATTAGGTGGGATAACCCTGTTATTTAAGATACTATGCATGATATCTTTAACCTAGACATAAGTACTTACAAAGATATTATAGCAGAAATCTAAGCTAGCTAAAAAGAGACTATAAGGATAGTAAAATATTACTAGAAGATTATTAAGATATATAAAGAAGCTGCGTATTAATTAGATAGTAATATTCCTTCTTAGTCCTACTTCTTTAATAAAGGAAAGCACCTAACTTAGATAAGTAAATAGTATATTTATAATAGAGAAGTTAATAAGGATACAGCCTTATCGTAACTCCTTAACAAATTAAGCTAGGAGGAACGAGCTTAGCCTAATGCGCTTAACTAATAAATAGCGTCTCTAAGCACCCGTCGCCCTTATAGTAGAACCTTATTAGTAGGTTTACTATTAAGCCTATTAAGTTCTCTAGTAAGCATGTCGCCGCCAACTCCTCGCCCTACTAGGCTTCCTGTTACCTACAACAAGCTTTATAAGGACTTATCACTAATAACTAGGCCTGCTAGGAAGTTAACTTAGTAGCTAGGAAGGAGTAAAGGAAGTAAAGGGACTTAACGCAGCTAGTAGATTTAGAGCTAAAAGGTTAAGTAAATCTAAGAGATAGAGGATAAAGAGTAAGAGATATAAGGAGATAAGGTGTAGGTTAGGGGACAGTCTAAGATCTCTTTCCTTTATAGTTATTTATATTCTATCTTAGGTTAAGTTAACCTTTTTCCTTTATTATTTTCTTTTATTTTACCTCTTATAATAGGATGCTAAGCTTTATAGGGTAAAGCTCTTAAGTAGGGGAGGTATATACTAATACACTTAGTAACGTAGTTACTAAGGGTATCTTAGCTAGGATTAGGTAGGCTTAGCCAGGAAATCTAGGTATAAAGGTAGATAGATAGGACCTCCTTAGGAGGTATTAAATCTACTAAGTACTACCCACGCTGTACTGTTAAGTCCTGCTTCACTAGAGTCTTGAACATTCAATTTATCGTTGCCTATCCACCTTTGTCTACCTCGTTACCCGTCCCCGCACCTCACTATCTCGGCCAACACGAGATACTTAGTTGCTTCCACTGCGCGCAAGGCTACCATCAAAAGGGAGAAGTTGGCTGAGGCCTCTGTTCCTGCACATTAGGAGAGGGAGGAAAGGAAAAAGAAAAAATAAACCTAGAAGGTAGAAGCCTGCCTAGGCTCCGCTAGGGTTACTAGTTAATCTAAGGCGCCTATAGTAGACTATACTATTAGAGAGAAACTAACTAAAATATTAACAGCTAGACAAGGAGCTTCCTTAGTAAACTCTAACTCTCTGTTGTTATGCATCTCTAACGCGAGACACAACGCCTTCTTCTGCGCTCTTTCTTCCGCCTGCTTTAAAATCGCCTTATTCTAAAGTAACCGCGCGATTATAGTTACTAGTAACTTCTTATTATTATCTACCTTCTTCTAGTACTTATTATAAGTTTTATCTAGAGAAGCCTAGGACATGTTTACATCAGGGATGCACAAAATTTAGTAATTAGTAAATCTAGTAATTACTTAGTAATTACTAATTTAGTAATGACTAATCAGTAAATAGTAATTACTAAAGGTACTTAGTAATTACTATTACTAATTACTAATTTTTACTTAGTAATTACTAAAGGTACTTAGTAATTACTAAATTATAAATTAGTAAAAATTTAGTAATCTATATTTTATATTATATAGTTACTAGTAGTAAAATCTAGATTCTTTAACTATTAGAGACTAGAATATGTTAATAAATTGTATATTAAAAAAAAAGTAATTAAATTTAAATAAAAAATCTTTATTAATCTATTAAACTAACTAAATTTATAAAACTAACTAAATAAACACTACTATTATATATTAATAATATTTAGACTAAAATATCTTATTATTCTATATATTATAGTATAGTAATATATAATATTATAATTATATAGTATAATACTATATTAAATTATTACTACTAGGACTTATATTTCTACTATTTCTACTATTTCTACTAGTATTAGAACTTGAATTAGTACTAGTATTAAAACTAGTTATACTAGTAGTACTTTTATCTTCTACATTAAAATCTTCTTCTATTTCTTCTTCTTCTTCTATATTTATCCTTTCTTTTTCTTCTTCTTTTCCTTTCTTTTGTTTATTATTATAATTACTAATTATATTATCTTTAAAAAATAAATTATCATTTATAATTTCTTCTTTATCTACTAGACTATTTAATTCCTTTAATATAATTAATTTTTTAATAGTACTAGATAATAATCTATTTCTAGATTTAGTTACTATATTAGCTGTTTTAGAAAAAGTAGATTCACTAGGATTAGAAGTAGCTAATATAGCTAAATAGTCTTTAGCTATTTTATATATTATAGGAAATCTATCTTTATTAGTATTATAGTAGTTTTCTAGAGTTATATTCTTAGTTATTCTAGGTTCTTTTAAATATAGTTCTACTTTGTTCTCTATACAGTTACTATTAATAGATTTATTAGGTAATATAAATATTTTATTATGACTATTATAGTAAGTTATCTATTTATATATATATATAACTATTACTAATTATATATAGATATAATTAAAAGCTTTATAAATAAGCTTATAATTACTTCTAAAGAAGTAGATAATATAAAAGCTAAACTAGCTATTAAAGAGAATTATTTTACTTTAAAAGAGGAGTTTATTAAAGAGGATTTCTATTTTTTAAATAATTTAAATCTTTATAATAAAGAGTTTTATACTCTAGAAGAGATTAAATTAAGTAGAAGCTTTTATAATTTATACGAAGATTTTATAGCTTCTAATTTAGAAGCTATAGATTTCTTAAATTCTTTAGGTAGTTTAGATTAGCTAGTTTTTTATTTAATATATATTTTTTTAGTAAGACTATATTATATTTTCTAATTCCTATTATTTCTAAATTTCTAGAATATTATATATAATAATATAGATAGAAAGAGTAGTTTATAAATCTATAGTTAAAATTTTATATTTAATAAGTTTAATTTACTATATATAGTTATAATATAAAATATATAAGCTTTAGATATAGAACATAAATATAGAGTTTCTATTTTTAGAATTTTACTAATTACTAAATAGTAACTTAGTAATTACTAATTAGTAATTACTATTACTAAAGAGCTTTTACTACTTAGTAATAGTAATTACTATTACTTAGTAAATATGCAACCCTGCTTTAAGCTGATCTAGCTACACATTACGTGATTTAAGACGAATTCTAAAGAAGGAGAGGGATAGTGTTAGGATCTGGAATCCTAGATAAGGAGGGAGAGCCTTAGGTGCTGACAGCTAGTTAGGAAGCGCTAGTGTTCTACTCTGTCACGTGTCACGTGACCGCTCGCTCTGCTAAGGACGAGCGCGTTATGTATATAGATTACTATAATAAACCCTTATGGCTTAGTGTGTTTAATTTAAGATTATACTCTACAGTATAGTAATAGCAATACTAATTATTCTTAACCCTTAGTACTCTTTACAGAAGCGCCCTCTTACTATCTTAGTACTAAACCCCCTTCTATCTAGTCCCTCACTCTATCCCGGAGAACCAACCTTGCAATCTCATTGGTTATCCTCACCGATAGCTTTTAAGATTCTTTACATAGGTTAGTTATAAAGATATAAGAACTAAAGGGAGGGATAGTATTATAAACAAGAAGTAGGAAGGCGGTAGTTATAAGAATAAGAAAGGAGGCACAGATAACTAACGTAGAGACTAAGCCTCTAAACTAACTAATAACGCTAGGATTATATAATCCTAGAAAACCTACGCTAAGACAGACTATATCTTATAAGATAGAGATAAACCTAGAAATCTTAGAGGGGGCCTTATAGGAATCCTATAAGATAATTATATATATAGACTTGTATAATATAGCCCTATAGTATAGTGTAATTAACTTAAAATAATCTATAAGTATACTACTATCTAATACTTTTACTTTTAACCTAGCCTACATATCTATAGAATACTCTAAAGATACTAACTAGTTAATACTAGTTACTTTATATTATAACTACTTAATTAGATCTTTAATAGTAGGCCTTAAGTCTACTCTATTAAACTTCTTTAGATATACTACTAACGCTAGCTAATCTAGAATATTATTAGTAACTCTATAATACTCTTAAATTTTCTATTTTAACTAATAGAGCTGCAGCGTTTAGGGTGCAGTTTCTTAGATTTGCCTTAACCTCTTATGCAAAGGACTAAAATAGTAAGTCTTATATCTAACTTCTTTATTCTACTTAAAGCTAATCTAGCTAAGATATAAAAGTAGCTAATATAGCTTATATTCTTTAGTAATATAACTAGGGAGGTTATATATATTATAAGTATTTTAATATTTACGGCCTTAGATAGTGATTACGCCTTACTAAGGATTTAAGCTATAAAGAGCTATTATTACGTAAGAGCTATTATTTCTTTCTAATAGTAGCTACTTAGTATTATCTCTTAAGATAACTTAGCTAATAAAGTACGCGTAGGTAGCTAGGTTCTTTAGAATCTAACCTAGTTTAAGATAAACTATTATCTTATTAACCTTAGCTAGGCTAATCTTCTAGTTACTAAGAGCTAAAATAAGGTCTTAAACCTCTAGATCTATACTAGGTAGAAGAGTAGGCTTAGCTTCTTCTTAAACTTTACTTTTCTTATAGTTATTAACTATATCTTTTAGCTACTTAGCTATTAATATTTTCTTTTCTTAACTTAAGATCTAGTATATAAGCTTAGCCTTTCTTTCTATATAGCTAGGGGATATTTATTTTATCCCCTCTCTCTAGTAGTATATGCGCTTAAGATACGTATAAATCTTCTTAATATTAAAACTCTCTAGCTTATCTAGAATTAGCCCTTTATATATATAGATAAAGATTATGTCTTAGTCTTCTCTTAGAAGGCCTCTAGTAAAAAAGAAGCTAGCTTCTATCTTATATAGCTAGCCTGTCTTAATATAAGCGTTACTATACGCTGCGAAGTTAGTTAAATACTTAGATAGCCCTAGGAATTTTCTTAACGTCTTAGAAATATAGGTCTCTAGGAACGCTTACGTTCTTATATATTAAGCTATATCTTAATTATACTAATACTCTTTTATTACTTCTTAAAGCTTCTTCTAGTCTAGTACTCTATATAGCCTTATTTTCTTAATAAAGCTTCTATATATAGTATTATAGAAGTCTAGAAAGATTCTTATCTTTTAATAGTTATTATAGCTACTATTATCTACTTAGTAATTAAAGTTATCTAGGAACTTAGTAATATCTTTCTCTATAAATAGAAAGTCTTTCCTTACTAGTCTTATAAGTATAAGTACTTTACTAGTATCTATAGTATGTTTTTTAATAACCTTAATAGTAGGCGTAAGATCTAATCTAAATAATAGTAAATCTAGTATTAATTTAGCTATAAAGATAGCTAAAGGCTAAATCTTAAATAGGCTCAGGGTTGCCGTTTTTTAGTAATAGTAATTACTAAAAGTCTAATAGTAATTACTATTACTAAAAATAGAAATTTATAATTAATAGTATTTATAATATTTTATTAGCTAGTTTATTATATAGTAATTAAATTAAAGATAATACTACATAAATAAACGTATATAATTATTTACTTCTAATAGTTTTAAAGAAATAGATATATATATTTTAACTAAATAACTAACTAACTAATTCTATTTTTTTAATTTTATATTACTTTATAAGTTTTTTTTCCTTTTTTTTAGTAAAGTTATATATACTCTACTAATATTCTATTTTAACTATAGACTCTAAATACTCTAGTTCGTTTAAATTAGAACTAATAAAGTCTATATATAAACTAGAATATCTTTTAACAGCTTTTAACTCTTCTATAGTATAAAATATCTTATTATAGATATTTAAACTATCTAAAAAATATAAATCGTCTCTAATAAACTCTTCTTTTATAGCTAAAAAGTTATCTTTATTATTTAGATAATCTTTTATATTATTTACTTCTTTAGAAGTAATAAGACACTTAGTAGTAAAGCTTCTATAAGATCTATTAAAATTAATATATCTATATAATAAAAGTATTTAATAATATAAAACTTACTAAAATCTTTAAATAAAATACTAGTTTTTATAAGGTATTTATTTATACTTTCTAAAATAGTAGATAAAGTGCTATCTATACTATTATTATCTAGTATAAATAAATACTCTAAATCTATGTTTGCTTTCTTTAATAAATCTATTATTATATTAGTATTTAGATATATATAATAAGTAAAAGTTTTTTACTTACTTAAAGTAACTCTTAATCTATCTTTATTAAAATAGCTTAATCTATTTATATAATAAACTATCCTTAAAGTATTAAGGTAATCTACTATATAAGTAGAGTTTTTATCTATAAAATTTTAATTAGTTTTAAGTTATAAGTTAGTTATATAAGTTATATACCTTTTATATTTCTATAATTATTAATTATAGCTTTTATAGTAGAGTCTACTTTCGTAGGCTTTACTACTAAACTATTATTAATAGTAGTAGAAATAAAAGAAGCTTTAGTAAGCATTTTTTAAAGTAAATATAGCTAAAAAAAATAGTTAGATTAATATTCTTTAAAGTTTTTAAAAAACTTACTAGTAGTAACACTATCTAAAAGTTTATAACTAGTAAGATATTTAGTTTAAGTAAATAAAACAGCTAGTATAGTTACTAAATCTAGAAATAGATTACTTTCTAGTACTATTAAAAAATTAATTATATTAAAAAGTATTAATGCTATAGAAGATGAAGAAGAAAGTATAAATGATAATTTATTATTTAAAGATGAAGTTAATCTAAACTTATTTAGTAAAAAAGGAAAAGAAATATTATTATCTATAGAAGATAGATGTAAAGAATCTTAATAGCTATCAGTAAGGATAGCCAATGAGATTGCAAGGTTGGTTCTCCGGGATAGAGTGAGGCAGTGATGGATATTTACTAGTAATTACTATTTACTTTACTATTTTACTAGTTTACTATTACTATTAATAGTAAAATAGTAAACAAAATAGTAATTACTATTATAGTAATTACTAGTAATTACTATTTGAAAAAAGTAGTAATTACTATAATAGTAATTACTAGTAAACTATAAATAGTAAATAAAAATAAAAATTGGAATACATCTATTATATCTTTCTACTTATTTAATAGCTTATTATAGTAGGAATATGAACTATCTTTATATATAATATACTGTAAAATTAATTCTATATAACCTTAATAAAACTATAAAAACTACTTAATTATTATATTACTACTAAATCTAACTTATTATATTAAGTAAAATCTTAATAATAATATAGCTAAGTCTTAATAAAATACTAGCTATCTATAAAACTATTTTAAAAGGCTATTTCTTCTAAAGGAGAATCTATAAACTCTTTAAATAAATTTCTTTCTTTTAACTTAATTTTATTAAAAGCTTCTTTTCTTCCTTTAAGTAAGATATATTATTAAAATAATTTAAAGTACCTAAGAAAAAGATATTACTCCTAAAGAAATATTTTTTATAAAAAGTAGTATATATACTACTAGTTATTAGCTGTTTTCTTCGGCTTATCTCTTTATAACTATAATAAGTAGTACTAGTAAAGTACCTAATTAAATCTAGTATATATTAGTATAATATATATAAATATAAAAATATATAAGTAGATAGAAAATAGAAATTTTTTAAATAAACTTCTTTTATATACTAGTTTTAAATAGTACTACTATATCTTAGAAGTTTAAGAGGTAGTATACTAACTATAATATAGAGCCTTTTATATATGTTATAAGTTATTCTTTTACTTTTTAAGAAATAGTAATTACTAGTTTACTATTTAGTGAAATAGTAATTACTATAGTAATTACTATAATAGTAATTACTATTTAGTAAAATAGTAAACTAAGGCAAATAGTAAATAGTAAACTAGTAATTACTAGTAATTACTATTTTACTATAATTACTATTTTTGCCCATCACTGGAGTGAGGGACTAGATAGAAGGGGGTTTAATACTAAGACAGTAAGAGGGCGCTTCTGTAAAGAGTACTAAGGGTTAAGAATAATTAGTATTGCTATTACTATACTGTAGAGTATAATATTAAGTTAAACATAATAAGCTATAAGGGTTCATTGCTGTAATCTATATACATAGGAGTTATGCGTATTACTTAGTGTGCTCAGTGTGCTCAGTGTCACTAATCAAACTAATCAACTAAGCACGTTACGTGACTTCAGTTGTTAGTCCAATACCTGTGAGGTCTAGTTAGGGCCACTAGGGCAGGGTCCCGGCAGGATCGTAACACCATCCCCCTCCTATTCTAGCGCTGTCCTTAGTGCTTATTATATAACGCAGGCGTTTCTTACTTCTTACTGTATTATATCTCGCCATACCTAAACGTCCATAAGTATCTAGCACTATTTATTACTAACGTCTTTATAATTTTATTAACTTCTTTAGAGAAGCTATAGTTTAAAAATACACGACGTGCGCGAAGTATAATTAGGTGTGTAAAGTCTATATTTATTCTAGGAAATATAGCAAGTATCTGCGTTAAGAGTAACGTTACAACGTACGAGTTACAGAGTTTAAATTTAAACAATTAGTAGATTAGAAGACGAAGCTTTAGGAGTAGATAAAAGAATCTAGGAATATATAAGAGGTTATAATAAAGGCGCATAAAAAAGCTCTAGAGGAGCTGCGCGTTACTTAGGCTTACGAAGAGCGGTTATAATAATAAATAGATTTAATTAATTAGCGCGCGGAGGAAGTAATAGCTATAGAGGAACAAGACATTAAGGAATAAGAAGCAGCAGAGGCCTTATTGCCTAAAAACGCTTCTAATGCCCTTAAGTTTAGTTTATCGCCTAGTACTTAGGGTGCGTTTAAAGGCTTCCCTCTTAAGTATTAGGAGGTCCTAGTTAGCGATAGGCTACTAGTAGCAGGCCCGTTAGTTTCCTCTAGCTCTTAACGTTTCTTAAGGTTTATTTACTTTTTCTTTTTCCTTTCCTCCCTCTCCTAGTATTCTCTAATTTTTTCTTAACAGTTTCTTAGGTTTTCTAGTGGTTCCCACGTACTCTCTACGCTTAGGTACCCTTTCTACTTAACTAGGTAGCTGAAGCTTAGTTCTAGGTCGTTAACTCTCTTATTCTGTTAGTACCCCTAGATTTTCTTAACTTTAAACTCGTTTTCTTCTTTAGGTTCGTACTAGAATGTTTTTTATAATAGTATAGCAGGGTTAGCTAGTTCTAACTTAGAGATATAGAAGCAGGGGTAAATCTTTATATCTAGTAGTAGCTTAAGTGTATAGTTTACGAGTCCGTTTCGTTCTTTAACTAAAAATAGTCTAACTTTAACATAATTAAGTCCCTTACTTAGTTGTTTGTTACGTAGATTTTTCGTAAGTAAGTATGCTTTATCCCCCTTCTTTAGCTAAGGTGCTATTTTTCTTTTCTTATTTTAGTAAGAAATACTATTACGTTATGCTTTCTTAAGGTTCTCTTAGAGTTATTTATATATTTTCTTTATTTCTTCTACTATTTTTATAGCGGCTTTAGTTTTTCTACTAGGATACGATTTTATAAAGAGATTAGGGTGTCTCCTATAGTTAGCAAAGAATAGTATCTTTCTAGTTAATTCTAACAATTTATTATTATAGGCTAGTTGTGCTATTAGTAACAGTAAAACCTAATTATTTTATTATTAATTACTGTAAATTCTTAGGTAAGTTTTTATTATTCTGTTTATTCTTTCTATTTATCTGTCTGTTTATAGGTAATAGGCTGTTAACAATTTTCTTTTTATTTCTATCGCGGCTATTAATGTAGACTAGAAGTTAGATATAAAGAGCTTATCTCTGTCACTAATAATAGACTTAGGTATACCGTAATATCGTATTAATCTGTCTAGGACAACAAACGCTAGTTATTCTATATTATAGTCGTTTCTAAAAGGTATTATCTCTGCTGCTTTCGTAAATCTACAGACTATATTAAAGATAGCGTTATACTTAATTCCTGTCGCGGGATCTTTAGACAGTAGTAACCCTGTTACAAAGTCTATAGAAATATCTGCCCAAGGTTTATTAGGTAGCTCTATAGCTTATATTTCTCTATAGGGTACGTAAGTACTGTGTTTATTCTTATAATAGTCCGCGCATTTTTTAATAAACTATTTAACTTTAGCCTTTATATCTTTAAAGCTGTAGTATTATTATATAAGTTCTATTATTCTCTTAATTCCTGGGTGACTATATACTAAGTTATCGTAGTATTATTAGATAATTACCTCTTATAATTCTTTAGGTACTTCAGACGTAATTATTATAGTGTTATTTAATAACTTATTAGGTCCTAAGCTTCCATCCTGTTTTACTTAAAGGATAGCGTCGCTAACTATTACTTTTATTCCTACAATGTCTAATCTACGGCTAAGAGCATCAGCTCTGCCGTTATCCTTTCCTAGCGTGTACACAATCCTAAACTTATATTGTCCTAGCATTTCAGCCTATCTAACCTGTCTACAGTTTAAGGTCTTAGTAGTAGTAAAATAAACTAAGTTCTTATAATCTGTAAATATTGTAAGATCTAAGCAACTCTCTGCGTAGATTCGCTAGTAGTTAAGGGCGTTAACGACGGCTATAAGCTCCTTGTCGTGCACGTTATAGCATTCCTCTAGGTCTATGAATTTCCTAGAGTAGTAGGTAATTAGGTGCTATTTCCTATTACGTTCTTGTTTTACTATTACACCTAGTGTAAGGTCTAAGGCATCTATTTTAAACTGTAAGGGTTCTCCTATTTAGAATACAATTAATACTAGTAGTATAATACAGGCTTCCTTAAGCATTTAGAATGCTTTTCTTTATTTATTTCCCTATTCTTATTTTATATCTTTTCTTATAAGTTTAGTAAGTAGGACAGATTTCTTAGAGAAGTCCTTAATAAACTATTAGTTAAAGTTAATAAATCTTATAAATAACTGTATATCTTTAACTATTTTAGGTTTAGGCTATTCTTTTACTACTCTTATTTTTTCTTTACTTATCTTTACTTTATGTGCACTTACTATATATCCTAGGAATTTAACCTCTTCTTTATAGAACTCGCATTTCTTAGGTTTAAGTAGTAAACTAAATCTTCCTAAGCAGGTAAGAACTGTTTTAACGTGCTTAATATATTCCTATAGGTTATTAGAGTACATAAGAATATTATTAAGGTATACGATAATAAATACGTCTAGGTATTCCCTTAACACGTTATTAATAAGTGCCTAGTATATTACTAGTATATTAGTAAGACTAAAAGGTATTACTATATACTTATAGTAGCTGTAGCGTGTTCTAAACGCAGTCTTCTATTCTTTACCTTCCTTTATATAAATAAGGTTATACGCTCCTCTTAAGTCTAATACTATAAAGACTTTCGTAAAGGCTAGTTAATCCTGTAATTCTGCTATATTTAGTAAAGGGTATTAATTCTTTATTATAATATTATTAAGCTTTTAATAGTTAACGCATAATCTTAGCTTCCTATTTTTCTTTAGTATAAATAGTATAGGGTATCCTGCTAGTAACTGTAATTCCCTAATAAATCCCTTTTTTAAGTTTATCTTAATATATTCGCGCAGGGTCTTAAGTTCTTTTTCTAATAAACTGTAAATTAGGCTAAAAGTTAGTTACTTTCCTTCCTATAGCATAATTTTATAATCCTAAGGTTAATACTTAGGTAATACTTTTATAGTTATCTCTTCCTAAAAGAGTAACTTATATTCTTTATACTTATTAGGGATTACTAGAGTTGCGCTTTACTTCTTAACTCTAGCTTGTTAGTCTAAGGGCCTCCTATTAGTACCTACTAAGTTAGACTCTTATATCTTAAGGCTGTTCTTATTTAAAGTAAGGATCCTAATCGTTATCTTCTTATCTACCTAGGTACTCAGCCGCAGTGTAGGCTTGCTCGTGGTTACGTCTATTCTATAGTATTTAAACGAGAACTTTTTCCTTTTCTAATCTATATCTAGACTATATTCTCTTAACTATAGGAGTCCTAGTATTATATTATGCTGTAATAGTCTAAAGACGTCTAGGTCGATCGTTTCCCTATGGTTCTAGATAATAAGTTGCACGCTCTGTACCTTGTGTGTGATTATAGACTCTAATAGTATTAGTTGTCTATTAGCGACTATTAATAGATATAGTACTAATTTTAACGATAGAATAAGGCTAGCTTATTCTATCGCTCGCGCAGAAATATAGCTCTGTTATGCTCTAGAATCTACTAGTACCTTTATCTAGCTTCTATTAAGCTTAATATTTAGCTTAAAGAGTTCTTATATGCCTGTTGCGTATAGGGTTTACAGTTCTTACCTATTAGTAGGCGTGACCCTAAAAAAGGCTCCTCCTAATACCTATTTAGTGTCTTAATATCTTTATACTTAAGGTAATCTAAGTTAAGGCACGTTTGCTATTATCGCTAATTATATTCTTTATTAAAGACTAGCTACATCGCTATAGTAGCTGCAGGGTTGTTATTTCCTAGGAAGTAGAGGATAGTCCTCTTATTTTATAGGTAGTTATCGTATTTAACTTTAGGATAATTATACTATTAGTATTTATATTAGTAAAATAAGTAAGAGAAGTATCCCTGTTCTGTTTTACTTAAATAATAGATTACGCATAGGTCTGTAGTATAAAAGGACTAGTAGACGATACTATGTTGCTTATTACGTAGATTTATTAAGTAGTCTAGTACTAGTTTCTGTAGTCCTTTGCGTATAGTATATAGGGTCTAAGCTGCCTTAGCGTGCTTATATATTTCTTAGGCTTCTTCTTCTGTAAGATGCTAGAGAGGGTTAATATTCTCTTTATTATCCTCCTAATGTATTTATTATTTAAGCTGCGTATAAATATCTTACTTCTTACTATCTGTAAGTACGATTTTACTGTAGGAGTTAACCTAAAGATACCCTTATTATACAGGGTTCTTAGTATTTAGTATATAGAAAGCGTCTTCTTATATTAGCAGTAGCATTATTTAGCGTTATAGTATATATTTAGGGGTCTTAACTACTAAGAGTTCTAGTACCTATATTTATCTAGCTTGTTAAAGTTTCTATAGTACGTCCCTAACGCTTACAGGTTACCACACTTCTTTAGCTTTCTCTGCCTACTCTTATATTACCTTTATATAATATTTAGAGTAATAGTAATATTCCCGCAACATGTCTTGCATTACTTATTTAGCTAGAATAATTATACTTATTCTTTATTTTATAGCTGCTTCCTACTCTTCTAGGGTTAACGCGTTAATATATTATACTTTATACATATATTACGCGTATAGTTAGCAGTTAAGTTTTATAATATCTTTTTCCGCCTCTATAGGCGTTAATAGCCTTAGGGTTCCTAGTTAATATTATTTCTAGAAGTTTTCTTTTTTCTATTCCTTAGTTAAGAGTACTATAGTATTATTAAGGTCTTCCTTAGTATCTTTATAGACTAGAGATAAGGAGTTACTACTCTCTTCTTTCTTATTACTATACTAGGTTCCTAGAATCCCTTTCTTAGTAGGTTCTAGAAGAGGTAGCTACAGCGTCTCTGCGTCTTAAGCCTCTTCCTCTTAAGTTATAACAACTTCCTATATTTTATTATTACTATTTTCTTCTTTTACTACTATTATATTAATCTAGGGAGTTACCTTATTCTTACTCTTATAGTTTTTAGCTATATAGCCTTTCTTATTATAGTTAAAGCAGGTTATTTCTTTTTTCTTCCCGCCCTTACCTAATTTCTCCTTATTAAGATTATCTAGATGTATTACCTTAGGGCCCCCTAACAGGTACTATCTAGGCACTCCTTATAGTTAATACTAATGTTGTAGGCAACTATTATTTAGCTTATTGCGATAATCCTTCTAAGGTTTCTTATCTCCTTTTATTTATCCTAGTAGCTATCTTCTAAGTCGTATATAGAGCTTATAGAGCTCTACATCTAGTTAGATAGTTTTATTAATTAAGTCGTCTAGTGTTACTATACCTATGCTAGAGCGCATTAGTTTAGTTTAGACGTCTGCTTTTAGGCCTTATTTATATATAGTTTTTAGGGTGTTATTATTCTAATTAGTTTGTCTGGCGTAACCTAAAAACTTATTAGCGTAATTAGCTACAGACTAGGTTTATTATATATTTTAGATTTTGCGTTCCGCGATAGTAGTCTTATTTAGCAGCCTAAACGCTTGTCGCATGCGTATCTTAAATTCTCCCGTGTCCTTAAACATTTTAATTAGTTCCTCTAGTTTAGTCCCTTCGGCCAGGTACTTAACTAGGTAGAGCTTTACCTATTTAGCAGCTTCGCCCCTTATATAGCTTGTTATAAGTACTGCTTAGTTGTCGTCGTCTATAGTAGTCGCATTAAACTTAAAGAATAGGTTAAACTAGAGTAACTAGTCTTTAAGCTTAAATTAATCTCTATAGAAGAGGTCTGGTTTAGCGACAGCGTTGCCTAGCCTAGTAGCATAATAGTAGGTAGTTTCTATCTTAGTGTTACTTATCTTAAGAGTGTTTAAAGTGTAAAGAATCTTAATAGCTATTAGTAAGGATAGCTAATAAGATTATAAGGTTAGTTCTCCAGGATAGAGTAAGGGACTAGATAGAAGGGGGTTTAATACTAAGATAGTAAGAGGGCGCTTCTGTAAAGAGTACTAAGGGTTAAGAATAATTAGTATTACTATTACTATACTGTAGAGTATAATATTAAGTTAAACATAATAAGCTATAAGGGTTTATTGCTGTGATCTATATATATAGGAGTTATGCGTGTTGCTTAGTGTGCTCAGTGTGCTTAGTGTTACTAATCAAACTGATCAACTGAGCACGTCACGTGACTTCGGTTGTTGGTCTAATACCTGTGAGGTCCAGTTGGGGCCACTGGGGCAGGGTCCCGGCAGGATCGTAACAATAGAGAAGAAGAAGAAAATATAGAAGATAAAAGTACTACTAGTATTACTAGTTATAATAGTAGTAATAGCTTTAGTAGTAATATTAGTAATAATAGTAATAATAGTAATAAAAGTAAAAATAGTAAAAGTAGTAGAAATAGTAGTACTAGTCTTAATAGTATTAATATAGAATAGATTTTTAGATATTTAGATATTTATATAAGTAGTAGTATATATACTACTTCCTTAAAGAACTTAATTAGTAAATAATTAAAAATCTACTAAAACTATACTTTAAAACTAGGTTTATAATACTTATAGTACTTTATTAGAGTTACTACTTTTTTAGTAGTAGTAATTACTATTACTATTATTAGTAAATAATAGAGTTTTAGTAGTAGTATAATATATAATATAATATATTAAATAGTTAAGGTTATTAAGGTTGTTAAGGTTGTTAAGGTTGTTAAGGTTGTGAAGGTTGTGAAGGTTGTGAAGGTTGTAAAGGTTGTGAAGGTTGTGAAGGTTATTAAGGTAGTTAAGAACCTTAGAAACTTTAAAAAATATAATAACTTAAGGTTATTAGTTTCCTAGTAATAGTAAATATTTTATAGCCTAGTAATAGTAATTACTATAAAGAATTAACGTTACTTTTAAGAACTAAGTACTAAAACTAGAAACTTCTATACTAATAGTATAAGTTTGTACTATTAAATATTACTATATATCTATACTACAGATTATATAAGCGTTTAAGCTTTATTCTATTTTTAGAATTAGTAATTACTAAGTAATAGTAATTACTATTACTATAAGCAATTAGTAATAGTAATTACTATTACTATTACAAAAATTCTAAATAGTAATTACTAATTACTAAGTAATAGTAATTACTAACAGTACCCAGTAATAGTAATTACTATTACTTAGTAAAACGGCAACCCTGAATAGGCTACTACAGCCCTTTAGTATAACTAAATAAAGAGACTATAACTACTAGGCAGTTCCTTACTAACACTAATAATTAACTAAAATCTAATACTATACTACTTCTAAATTATTTCTTAATTAATTATAGCTATTCTTATTTCTATTTTCTATTATCTTATTCTTATTTATCTTCTTTCTTATTCTACTACTAAGTTAGCTTCTACTTATCTTATAGGAAGTCTTAATTTATTATAGTAAGATAATAAGGATATAGCCTTAATAGAGCTAGTCCCTGTTAACTCTTAGCTCTAAAAAAAATATAGAGGGGGTAGCTATAACAGCGCTATCCCTCTTAAAAGTTCTAAAGGCTAGCTGTAATAGCACTATCTCTCTTAAAGGTTTTATAGGGTTAAATAGGCACCCAGCTCTTTCTAGGTAATCTTATAATCTCTATATTATAATATAGCGCTCTTATATTTATATTTTTAATATTAATAGTTTAATACTATATAAGCTCTTTCTACTCTTATTAGCTATAGCCTAACTAGAACAGACTATTATACCTTTTAAGCTTTACTATTATTTATAGAGTTAATAAGGTAGTTTAGTATAATCTTATAGTTCTAGTATTATAAATAAGAGGTAATATTAGAATTAAATGTGCGTAAATAACAGGAGCAGCCCTGCCTATGTGTAAGGCAGTCAACACGCACAGTTGGGACAGTCTTAGTTAAAGAAACTCAATTTAAAAGGAAATGGACAAAATAGCAGATACCTCTCACCTTCGGGGGAGAGGTGCTGCCTATATACATGAGCTAGAGCAGGCTAGTCCCGATCCAGTTACCTAGCTTGGTGAAAGGTAAGAGGTAACAGTTACCTTTCACCTGCGTCAAGTAACTTGGCAGGATCGTTACCTTTCACCTGCGTCTAGTAACTTGGCAGGATCGTTACCTTTCACCTGCGTCTAGTAACTTGGCAGGATCGTTACCTTTCACCTGCGTCTAGTAACTTGGAAGGATTGAACCCTTTCACCTGCGTCTAGTAACCTGAAAGGATTAAACCCTAACACGACCCCCCCCTTCAAAATAGTGAGGGCCTCTAAACTGAGAGACAAAAATTTAAGATAAAACATAAGAAAACCGTTCACTACTGAGTCCCTCTAACTCAGTGAATCCGGCAATAGGCTTTATATAGCGCTGCGCATGTCTAAACAGTTTCCTATACAAAATTGCTAAGCTCTAAGGTGTTTTCTAACACTTCTACCCCGCGACGCGAAAACAGAACCTAAAGACCTTCGTACGATACATATGGGAGCAACCTAGGTCCCTAGACGTGGCGCGCAAAGCGAGGCGCACTGCGCAGAGTGAGGGCGAAGGCGAGTAATCTTGAGGCTATAGATGCGCGAATTGAGGCTGGAGGCGCGCAAATCGAGGCAAATTGAGGCGCGCCAACTTGAGCAAAACTGTTTAGATACCTTTGTCGCCGCTGAGATACTCTTCTGCAGCTAGCCTATCCTTGTTAAGTGGTGACTAATTTGGAGGCATGCGACAAGTAGGTAGCTTAGGCTTATCAGGCTGTCGCCAATGAAACAGATAAGCGTTGTAGTTGTCAGGGTACTCAGTTGCCGGGTGCCAGGTGGGTTTCAGGTATCCAGTCCATTTAATTAGGTACTGCTACTTACGCTTTCAGCGGCTTTTAACGCTAGTTTACTAGTAATTAAGAAAATTGTTAATAAGCTACTCGTCTTAAACCTCGCCGTTAGGATTAATTACCTTAATAGCTACTAGCTAAGCTAGCGCTTAATCTAGAAGCCCTTTTAAGGGCGCAGGCTAAAGAAGCTTAGGGTAAAACACAGGAAAAACTCTGCTGCCTAACATGTCTAGTAGAAGGTCCAATTAATACGCCTAGCTGTTATGCACGACTCTCGTAACGCTGTAAGGCCCTGCCTACTTAAAGTCTAGCTTCTTTAATTCCCGTTTAGTAGACTAATTTATTATATTAACTATAACTTAGTCTCTAACAGTATACTTTAGCACTAATTAGTAAGAGGTGTTAGCGTAGTAAGCTTATTCTTATTAAGCCTATAGCATTTATTCTTATAAATAAGTGACTAGGTCCGCGTAAGTGTTTATAAGCTTGTCTGCCTAGATTTTATTACTAGCTGCGGCGCTACTAAGCTTTTTATTATAGTTTTCCCCTAGGTGTATACTACTGTGAGGGTAATATCTAAGATCTGCAAAGAATAGCGTTATGCCTGTAGAGGCGTTAACTGTATCATTAGCCTAAAACTTAGTAACGTAAAGCTAGGCAGCCTAGTTAGTTTACGCGTAGTTAATATACTAATAAAGATAAATTTCTAAGGCTTAATTTGCCTACTTAGTCTACCCGTCTGATTCAGGGTAATAGGCTGTTAACAAGCGCTGTTAGATACGCAGTCGCTTACAGACCCGCCTCTAAAACTAACTAACAAAATTTAAACCGTAGTTAGAGACAATACTAAGGGGAATACCATACAATTTAAAGACCTCTATAAAGCACCTAGCAGCTTTAGCTATAGTATAGCTATACGTAGGGAAAAAATACCGTCTTTTTGTAAGGCGGTTTATAATAATAAGGATATTCTTAAAAGTACAGCTATCTAGCTAAGAGGCAGGTAAATCTTAAATAAAATTAACTAAAATTTCTGTCTAGCGTCTATAAGGCACTAGTAGTGGCTATAAGTAACTATACTTACCGTCCTAAGGGCTTTTTATTTAGTAATAAGTAGCGCACGCGTTGTAATACCGTTTAATTAACAGGTGCATCTTTAGCTAGTAATACTGTAAGTACATAAGGAAGAACGTGTTACGAGGGCCCTTATAACTAGTAATTTAATAGTTGTAATACAACTCTATAATACGTTAGCGTAACTATAGGTTAGGAGGCACGTAAAGCCTAGTCTTGTCTATCTACAGGCGTTAGGAAGCTCCTTCACCTGTACTTAACAGGTCTACAGCAAAGAAATAGTAGCTATTCTTATAAAACTATAATAGTAATTTAGTAGTTTCTATGTTAATAGCTTTAAAGGCCTTTTTAGCTATAGCGTCGTTAGCGTACGCAGTGTCTAGGATTTCTTCTGTTAACTAATAGTTGTCCTCGTAACAGGGTAGTAAAGGATCTATTATACTGTCAATAGGCGTAGGATTATTATTATTATTATTAAATTTTATAAGAAAGTCTGTTTCACAAGCGCAGGTAAAGTAAAATTATACTACCTTAGCTTATTCCTAAGACATTTAGTCCAAGAACTTAGGTTAACTAAGGGCTAAGGCGCGCAAGGCTGTTATAACTGCTAGTTATATACCTAGGGAGAGCACTTAGGGTCTAAGAATAGCAGCCCGTATACCGTAATAAGAGTCTTCTGCGTCTATTAGAGTATCTTAAGGTTAACAGCTTAAAGCGTCTGCTTTACCGTTAGTTTCCCTAAGGGTATAGATAATCTTAAAGTTAAACTAGCTAAGAAATAAAGACTACTATACTTACTATTAGCTAAGTTTTTTAGTTATTATAAACTATTCTAAGTTCTTATAGTCTATTATTACCTGTATTAGTTAAGAAGAGCCTATAAGTTTAGGCTCCTATTCCTTAAATACCTGTATAATTACTATAAGTTTAAGATTATAGATATTATAGTTATACTCTACTAGGGAGTGTTTCTTTAAAAAGAAAGTAATAGGTTATAGGACGTCCTTATTATTATATTACTTTATAACCCCGCCTAATACCTATCTTAACGTATTAGTAAAGATATAGATTTGCTTAGCAGGATTAAAATACTTTAATACTACGCCTACACGAAATACTGCTTTAAGAGCCTTAAAAGCTTTTACTTCCTCCTCCTCTTATATAATTAGCTTATAATAAACCTTCTTATAGGCAGGTTTATTAGAATTACTACTTTTCTTTTCTATAATAGTAGCCTTAATAAGGCGTGTAAGCGGTAACGCTATCTTTAAGTAGCCTTTAATAAAGCGCTGGGAGAAGCTAGTATACCTAAGGAAAGCGAGCACATCTTAGGCAGTCTTTAGTATTTCCTATTACTGTATAGCTTTAATCTTCTCTAAGTTAATTTTAATACCTTTATTTATAATTATTATACTTAGGAACTTAATATAGTCTATATAAAATTCTAATTTACGCGGGTCTATATAGAACCCTTTTTCCTTAAGGCGCGTAAGTACCTTTTTTACATGCGCTATATAAGCTTCTACTAATTCTAAGAAAACTAAGATATTATCTAGATAAGCAGTATAAAACTTATTAAGGTACTTAAAAAGAGCGCTATTAATTACTCTTTAAAACGTAGCTAGAGCATTACAGAGGCTTATAGGCATCACGCGGTATTAATAAGTGCCCTAACGCGTAGAGAAAGTAGTAAGCTACTCTAAACCAGGCTTCATGCGAATTTAATAAAAAGCGTGCACGATATTAAATTTAGAAAAAATAACAGCTTTATTAAGCTTAGCTAAAGTCTCGCAGAAGAAAGGAATTAGGTATTAATCTTTAACAGAGGCTTTGTTAAGGTCTTAATAATCTACGCAGACTTAGATACTACTGCTAAGTTTAGTAATAATAAGTAAGTTATTTTGTGCAGTAGAAGGTCCCTAGAAGATAAAATCCTAGGCCTCTATCTCCTAAACATATTACTTAATAGCTTTAAACTGTTTACTAGAAAATAGTCTTACTTAATAATTAGGCACCTTAGCTCCTAGCTTAAGCTTAATCTTATAGTTATATTCTAAGTAATCTAAGAGCTTAGCCGCAGCTGCTTTATTAAACACAGGAATAATTAAGGCATATTCCTTAAGCAGGTGCAGAGGCAGGATATCTTTTAATAAGACTTCCTTAGGAGGGTTAAAGAACTTATTATAGTCCTTTTATACTGCTACGCGACAGATTTTCTATAACGCTCCTAGTAGTAAGCAACGAACTATTATAAATAGAGAGTAGTTTTTTTGTTTAGTAAACGCCTAAATAGCTCTTAGTAAGACAACCTTAATACCTACTGCAGGTTTAGTTTACTAATGTAGTACTTAGTATTTGTTGTCTAGCTTTGCTAGGGCTACAGTATCTAACTTTACCTGTTGTTAGCTAGTCTTACCTTTATTCCTGCTATCTGTAGAGGAACTAGGCTGTGTAGAGGCGTTAGGCGTAGCTCGCTCGCAAATAACTTATAGTGTATATAAGTATTACTAGTATTCTATTTAGTAGTATGCGTTAAAGAATTTAATCGTACCCTAATAGTAATTAAAGCGTAGTACGTGTAGTTTCCTCTAGCAGAATCCTAATACTAAGTTAAAGGCCCTACACTAGTTAAGAATATAGGCAGAAGTGTGCTTAAAGTAGGAATTAATTTTTATATAGAATTTAACCCTATAAGTAATAGATTCTAAAGTAACGCTTTTGTATCCTTTATATATAATAGGCGTAATAAGAGGAATTAGTTAGAACCTCTAGGTAAGCTAGAGGAACTGCTGTAAGATAAAGTTTGCATCTACTCTATTATCTACTAATATCTAGGTAACGTAGGGGGCGTTTTCTCGTTATCTAATTATACTTAAGAAAGCGAACTAGTCTAGGCTGTCTAGACACAGCTTATCTTTTTAGACAGCCTACGTGCGTTATAGGAGTGCCTGCGCTACAGGCTTATGTATGCCGCCCTAGTAAGTAGCAGCCAGCGCGGTTTCTTAAGACTAATTATTAACCCTAGACAAAGGACTTTTATCTAGGGTTACTCTTCCCCTAAATAAATAACATCCTTAGCTTTGTTACTGTTACTATTAGAGGCTTCTTCGTAGTTAGAGTTACCAGTCTCTAGGCTTACGTGCACGTAACAATTAGTAGTGTCAGGGTTCAATCCTTTCAGGTTACTAGACGCAGGTGAAAGGGTTCAATCCTTCCAAGTTACTAGACGCAGGTGAAAGGTAACGATCCTGCCAAGTTACTAGACGCAGGTGAAAGGTAACTGTTACCTCTTACCTTTTACCAAGCTAGGTAACTGGATCAGGACTAGCCTGCTCTAGCTTATGTATATAGGCAGCACCTCTCCCCTGAAGGTGAGAGGTATCTGCTATTTTGTCCATTTCCTTTTAAATTGAGTTTCTTTAACTAAGACCGTCCTAACTGTGCGTATTAACTGCCTTACATAATAGTAGATTATACAGCGCTTTAGCTCCTCTCTGTAGTTAATACACAGTTGCTTAAGCTGTTACCTCTTAGGTGAGTTTAATAGTAAGGTAGTACTAACGTACTAGGACTAGATCCTATCCCCCCTTAGTTAAGCTTTAGGATAGCCCTCGCACGATAGTTAATTTACAGTGCTATCCTCTACTGCTAGTTTAGCTAAAATTTTATAAGCTATTCCCCCTTAGTTAAGCTTTAGAATAGCCTAGAATTTACTAGGTTTTCTTACTAGTAACCTGTTTCGCACCTTAGTGCCTGCGCTTTGCGCTACCTAAACGCTAGAATTATTATTAATAAGACACGTCCTATTATTCCCTTCCTTAAATAGGAATACTCTAGGGATTATTCCTACTTTTACATACTACAGTCTGTGCATATGTTTTAATTGCGCGCACGTACTACCTTAAGCACGCATTTACCCTCTAAAACTTCCTAATTAGGTAATTCTCTAAACTTAGCTTGTGCACGACACTCCTAAGTATTTATCTTAGTCCTAGTAACCTTACTTAACTAATAACACTACTTAACTAATAGTTAAATCTTAAGTCTGCTTACTAAAGCTTAAGGATTCCCTCTAGTTTTACTTTAACTTTTACTTTTACTGCTATAGCTACTCTTACTTCTATCTAACCTTCTTTATTTAGCTTAATAGCAGACAGCTCTTATAATAAAGGGTCCTCTAGCTAGCGGCCTAAATTTTAAGCCTATTAGAAAGACGACGCGTTAGCTAAAACACAGGCGGCTCGTAATTAACTTAGGGAAAAGGCTTATTAACGCTAGGAGAAGAATAAGAATAAGGCTATAGAGGATTCAGAACTAGTTATCTTAGAAAACCCTGTTATTAAAGACGTAGAGTACCCTGAATTTACGCTGACAAGCTCCCGCGCCAACTTATTAACTAAGGAAGTTAATCTACATTCCTTCTCTCGCAATACAACACAGCGTGCTAAGAGAGCTTATTAGATGCAGCTACGTAAGGAAGCTGCTAATCTAGGTCTCTCTAAGAACTTTAATAACTATCTTCCTCTAGGTAGCCTTCTAGGTTTGCTACTATCTATAAGCTTAAGTCTACCTACTTTTATTCAGCGATTGGCACCCTTAGGCATCTAGCTTATAAAGAACTACCCTAGTAAGTTCTTAAGCCTTAAGCCTACGCAACTTACACGCCTAATAATACTGTTTAGGTATACCCTGCATACTCTTAATAAGGATAAGAAGTTATTAGAGATACACTACCTTAACGCTTCTACTCTGAAGCAGGAACTAACTAAATAATAACGCAGCTTTACTTAATAAAAGGATAAGCTAGTTAAAGAATATAATAAGCTTAGCAAGTAGTAGAATAAGCTCGTCGCTAACTACAAGACCTTAGAAGGTTTATTATAAGAAATTAAGAACGAGCGTAACTCTGCGTTGCGCAACTGTCTGTTATCTAGCTCTCCTAAGGTTTTAGGCCTTACTAGACTTACTCTATTGTAGCTAGCCTTAGGAGCTACAAATAAGCTTCTGCTAGGAGGAATAAGTACGCCTACACGAATCCTCCTATAAGGTAACGCAGCAGGTAGTATTCTTAATAAGTTTAGTTCCTCTTAGCGTGTTCTGCTCTCGACTAACCTTCCTCTTACTCGCGAATACTAAATATCCCTAGGCGATATAGTAACGCTAAGCCCTTATCTAACTAAGCTCTACTATAAGATTAAGGGGTTATATTAGTTCTTATCTATAAAGAATAAGTAAATTTAGGTGCCTTTAGTGTACTCTAGGGGTCCTAATCTTTATAGGTAGATTATAAAGATACTTAACTATTTTAAAAATAACGGGTTAGACTAGTAATATAACAATATACGAGTATAATTTATCTTTTAAGCTACTAGCGGTTCTGCTTAAACCTTGCTACGAGAGCCTAATAGGTTTTTATGTTAATATAAGGACGACTTTAAGTGTTTTTATGTCCTTAACTCTATCTTTAGTAACTGTAACTACTATGTTATAGCAGAATAGTAATATAATGCTTTAGTCTTCCTAGAACGTAGCTTACTAGAATACCCTACTACAGTTAAAGTATAGGCTCTGTTCTAGACAGAGTTTAATACTATTACTACTTAGCTTAGATAGATTGCTGTAACTTAAGTGTATAAGCTTTAGGCTAAGCTTCTAGGCTATCTCTAACAGAGCCTTAGCAGCGCGCCCGCTGTCTATACCGCTGCTAACTTCTAATCTCTTTACAATATAATTAATAATGCATGTTAGAGCTACGACCTCTAGCAATTGCCTTAGTATCTCGCTAATTAAACAAAGGGGCGTAACGCGCTAGCCAGACTAAGCCTGGCACTGCCTTGTAAATTTGTTCTAAGGACGGCGGCGGATAAGCCTATTAAGAAAGCTAGTGAGCCTGCTCTAGGCCTACGTCTGTCGTTTAAAGACAATAGAATAGGTGACTATAAGCTAGCTAACGGTCCTAAGCCTTATAACGCGGACCCTAGCTGTAACTAGTATTAAGGAAATCCGCGCGGTAACCTAGCTACTAATCGTTACGTGCACGTAAGCCTAGAGACTAGTAACTCTAACTATAAAGAAGCCTCTAACAGCGACAGTAATAAAGCTAAGGACGTTGTTTATTTAGGGGAAGAGTAACCCTAGATAAAAGTCCTTTATCTAGGGTTAATAATTAGTCTTAGGAAACTGCGCTAGCTGCTACTTACTAGGGCGGTATACATAAGCCTGTAGCGCAGGTACTCCTGCGACGCACGTAGGCTGTCTGGAAAGATAAGCTGTGTCTAGACAGCTTAGACTAGTTCGCTTTCTTAAGCATAATTAGATAATAAGAAAACGCCCCCTACGTCGCCTAGACATTAGTAGATAACAGGGCAGATACAAACTTTATCTTACAGCAGTTCCTCTAGCTCACCTAGGGGTTCTAACTAATTCCTCTTATTACGCCTATTATGTGCGAAGGATATAAAGGCGTTACTTTAGAATCTATTACTTATAGGGTTAAATTTTATATAAAAATTAATTCCTACTTTAAGTATACTTCTGCCTATATTCTTAACTAGTATAGGGCCTTTAACCTAGTATTAGGATTCTGCTAGAAGAAACTATACGCACTACGCTTTAATTACTATTAGAGTATAATTAAATTCCCTAACGTATACTACTAAACAGAATACTAGTAATACTTATATATACTATAAGTTATCTACGAGCGAGCTACGCCTAACGCCTCTACACAGCCTAGTTCCTCTATAGATAGCAGGAATAAAGGTAAGACTAGCTAATAATAGGTAAAGTTAGATACTGCAGCCCTAGTAAAGCTAGACGACAAATACTAAGTACTATATTAGTAAACTAAACCTGCGGTAGGTATTAAGGTTATCTTACTAAGAGCTATTTAGGCGTTTACTAAACAGAAAAACTACCCTCTATTTATAATAGTTTATTACTTACTACTAGGAGCGTTATAGAAAATCTGTTACGTAGCAGCATAAAAGGACTATAATAAGTTCTTTAACCCTCCTAAGGAAGTCTTGTTAAAAGATATCCTGCCTCCGCACCTACTTAAGGAATATACCTTAATTATTCCTGTATTTAATAAAGCAGCTGTAGCTAAGCTCTTAGATTACTTAGAATATAACTACGAGATTAAGCTTAAGCTAGGAGCTAAGGTGCCTAATTATTAAGTAAGACTATTTTCTAGTAAACAGTTTAAAGCTATTAAGTAATATATTTAGGAGATAGAGGCCTAGGATTTTATCTTCTAGGGACCCTCTACTACACGAAATAACTTACTTATTATTACTAAACCTAGTAGTAGTATCTAAGTCTGCGTAGATTATTAAGACCTTAATAAAGCCTCTGTTAAGGATTAATACCTAATTCCTTTCTTCTATAAGACTTTAGCTAAGCTTAATAAAGCTGTTATCTTTTCTAAATTTAATATTATGCACGCTTTTTATTAAATTCGCATGAAGCCTAGTTTAGAGTAGCTTACTGCCTTCTCTACGCGTTAGGGCACTTATTAATACCGCGTAATGCTTATAGGCCTCTGTAATACTCTAGCTACGTTTTAAAGGGTAATTAATAGCGCTCTTTTTAAGTACCTTAATAAGTTTTGTACTGCCTATCTAGATAATATCTTAGTTTTCTTAGAATTAGTAGAAGCCTATATAGAGTATGTAAAAAAGGTGCTTACGCGCCTTAAGGAAAAAGGGTTCTATGTAGACCTGCGTAAATTAGAATTTTACACAGACTGTATTAAGTTCCTAGGTATAATAATTATAAATAAGGGTATTAAAATTAACCCTAAGAAGATTAAGGCTGTACAGTAATAGGAAATACTAAAGACTACCTAAGATATGCTCGCTTTCCTTAGGTACACTAGCTTCTCCCAGCGCTTTATTAAAGGCTACTTAAAGATAGCGTTACCGCTCACACGCCTTATTAAGGCTACTATTATAGAAAAGAAAAGTAGTAATCCTAATAAACCTGCTTATAAGAAGGTTTATTATAAGCTAATTATATAGGGGGAGAAGGAAGTAAAAGCTTTTAAGGCTCTTAAAGTAGTATTTTGTGTAGGCGTAGTATTAAAGTATTTTAATCCTACTAAGTAAATCTATATCTTTACTAATATGTTAAGATAAGTATTAGGCAGGGTTATAAAGTAATATAATAATAAAGACGTCCTATAACCTGTTACTTTCTTTTTAAAGAAACACTCCCTAGCAGAGTGTAACTATAACATCTATAATCTTAAACTTATAGTAATTATATAGGTATTTAAGGAATAGGAGCCTAAACTTATAGGCTCTTCTTAACTAATATAGGTAATAACAGACTATAAGAACCTAGAATAGTTTATAATAACTAAAAAACTTAGCTAATAGTAAGTATAGTAGTCCTTATTTCTTAGCTAGTTTAACTTTAAGATTATCTATACCCCTAGGAAAACTAACAGTAAAGCAGACGCTTTAAGCTGTTAACCTTAAGATACCCTAACAGACGCAGAAGACCCTTATTATAGTACACGGGCTACTATTCTTAGACCTTAAGTACTCTCCCTAGGCATGTAACTAGCAGTTGTAACAGCCTTACGCGCCTTAGCCCTTAGTTAACCTAAGTCCCTGGACTAAATATCCTAGGAACAAGCTAAGGTAGTGTAATTTTGCTTTACCCGCGCTTATAAAACAGACTTTCCTATAGAATTTAATAATAATAATAATAATCTTACGCCTATTAACAGTATAATAGATCCTTTACTACCTTATTACGAGGATAACTATTAGTTAACAGAAGAAATCCTAGACGCCGCGTACGCCGACAACGCTATAGCTAAAAAGGCCTTCAAAGCTATTAATACAGAAACTACTAAATTACTATTATAGTTTTATAAGAATAGCTACTATTTCTCTGCTACAGACCTGTTAAGCATAGGTAAAGGAGCTTCCTAACGCCTGTGGATAGACAAGACTAGGCTTTACGTGCCTCCTAACCTACAGTTACGCTAACGCATTATAGAGTTATATTACAACTATTAAATTACTAGTTATAAGGGCCCTTATAACACGTTCTTCCTTATATACTTATAGTATTACTAGCTAAAGATATACCTGTTAATTAAATAGTATTATAACGCGTGCGCTACTTGTCGCTGAATAAAAAGCCCTTAGGACAGTAAGCATAGTTACTTGCGGCTACTGCTAGTGCCTTATAGACGCTAGACAGAAATTTTAGTTAATTTTATTTAAGATTTACTTACCTCTTAGCTAGATAGCTGTACTTTTAAGAATATCCTTATTATTATAGACCGCCTCACGAAAAGATAGCATTTTTTTCCTACGTATAGCTATACTATAGCTGAAGCCGCTAAGTACTTTATAGAAGTCTTTAAATTATATGGCATTCCCCTTAGTATTATCTCTAACTATAGTTTAAATTTCGTTAGTTAGTTTTAGAGGCGGGTCTGTAAGCGACTGCGTATCTAACAGCGCTTGTCAACAGCCTATTACCCTAAATCAGACAGGCAGACTAAGCGGGTAAATTAAGCCTTAGAAATTTATCTTTATTAGTACATTAACTACGCGCAAACTAACTAGGCTACCTAGCTTTACGTCGCTGAGTTTCAGGCTAATAATACAGTTAACGCCTCTACAGGCATAACACCATTCTTTGCAGATCTTGGATATTACCCTCGCAGTAGCATACACCTAGGGGAAAACCGCGACGAAAAGCTTAGTAGCGCCGCAGCTAGTAATAAAATCTAGGCAGACGAGCTTATAAACACCTATGCAGACCTAGTTACTTATTTATAAGAATAAATACTATAGGCTTAATAAGAATAAGCTTACTACGCTAACACCTCTTACTAATTAGTACTAAAGTACGCTGTTAGAGACTAAGTTATAGTTAACACGATTAATTAGTCTACTAAATAGGAATTAAAGAAGCTAGACCTTAAGTGGGTAGGGCCTTACAGCGTTACAAGAGTCGTGCATAACAGCTAGGCGTATTAATTAGACCTTCTACTAGACATGTTAGGCAGCAGAGTTTTTTCTATATTTTACCCTAAGCTTCTTTAGCCTACGCCCTTAAAAGGGCTTCTAGATTAAGCGCCAGCTTAGCTAGTAGCTGTTAAGGTAATTAATCCTAATAGTAAGGTTTAAGATAAGTAGCTTATTAATAATTTTCTTAATTACTAGTAAACTAGCGTTAAAGGCTGCTAAAAGCGCGAGTAGCAGTACCTGATTAAATAGACTGGATACCTAAAACCTACCTAGCACCCAGCGACTAAGTACCCTGACAACTATAACGCTTATCTGTTTTATTAGCAACAGCCTAATAAGCCTAAGCCACCTACTTGTTATATACCTCTAAATTAGTTACTACTTAACAAGGATAGGCTAGCTGCAGAAGAGTATCTCAGCGGTGACAAAGGTATCTAAGAAGTTTTACTCAAGTTAGCGCGCCTTAATTTGCCTCAATTTGCGCGCCTCTAGCCTTAATTTACGCGCCTTCAGCCTTAATTCGCGCATCTATAGCCTTAAGATTGCCCGCCTTCGCCCTTACTCTGCGCAGTGCGCCTTGCTTTACGCGCTACGTCTAGGGACCTTGCAACTAAACGAAAATTACAAAGGTTACTCCTATATATATCATATAAAGGTCTTTAGGTTCTATTTTCGCGTCGCGGGGTAGAAGTGTTAGGAAACACCTTAGAGCTTAGTAATTTTGTATAGGAAACCGTTTAGACATGCGCAGCGCTATATAAAGCCTATTGCCGGATTTACTAAGTTAGAGGGACTTAGTAGTAAATAGTTTTCTTATATTTTATCTTAAATTTTTGTCTCTTAGTTTAGAGGCCCTTACTATTTTGAAGGGGGGGGTCGTGTTAGGGTTCAATCCTTTTAGGTTACTAGACGCAGGTGAAAGGGTTCAATCCTTCCAAGTTACTAGACGCAGGTGAAAGGTAACGATCCTGCCAAGTTACTAGACGCAGGTAAAAGGTAACTATTACCTCTTACCTTTCACTAAGCTAGGTAACTGGATCGGGACTAGCCTGCTCTAGCTTATGTATATAGGCAGCACCTCTCCCCCGAAGGTGAGAGGTATCTGCTATTTTGTCCATTTCCTTTTAAATTGAGTTTCTTTAACTAAGACCGTCCTAACTGTGCGTGTTGACTGCCTTACAAGTAGCTAGGTTACCGCGCGGATTTCCTTAATACTAGTTACGGCTGGGGTCCGCGTTGTAAGGCTTAGGACCGTTAGCTAGCTTGTAGTTACCTATTCTATTGTCTTTAAACAACAGACGTAGGCCTAGAGCAGGCTTACTAGCTTTCTTAATAGGCTTATCCGCCGCTGTCCTTAGAACAAATTTACGAGGCGGTGCTAGGCTTAGTCTAGCTAGCGCGTTACGCCCCTTTGTTCAATTGGCGAGATACTAAGGTAATTGCCAGAGGTCGTAGCTCTGATATGCATTATTAATTATATTATAAAGAGATTAGAAGTTAGTAGCAGTATAGACAGCAGGCGCGCTGCTAAGGCTCTGTTAGAGATAGCCTAGAAGCTTAGCCTAAAGCTTATACGCTTAAGTTACGGCAATCTATCTAAGCTAAGTAGTGATAGCGTTAAACTCTGTCTAGAACAGAGCCTATACTTTAACTATAGTAGGGTATTCTAGCGAGCCACGTTCTAGGAAAACTAAAGCATTATATTGCTGTTCTGCTGTAACGTAGTAGTTACAGTCGCTAAAGATAGAGTTAAGGATATAAAAATACTTAAAGTCGTCCTTATATTAATATAAAAACCTATTAGGCTCTTACAGTAAGGTTTAAGCAGAACTGCTAGTAGCTTAAAAGATAAATTATACTTGCATGTTATTATATTACTAGTCTAACCTATTATTTTTAAAATAGTTAAGCATCTTTATAATCTACCTATAAAGATTAGGACTCCTAGAGTACACTAGAGGCACCTGAATTTACTTATTCTTTATAGATAAGAACTAATATAACCCCTTAATCTTATAGTAGAGCTTAGTTAGATAAGGGCTTAGTATTACTATATCGCCTAGGGATATTTAGTATTTGCGAGTAAGAGGAAGGTTAGTTAAGAGCAGAATACGCTGAGGGGAACTAAACTTATTAAGAATACCGCCCGCTGCGTTACCTTGTAGGAGGATTCGTGTAGGCGTACTTATTCCTCCTAGCAGAGGCTTATTTATAGCTCCTAGGGCTAGCTGTAATAGAGTAAGTCTAGTAAGGCCTAAAACCTTAGGAGAGCTAGATAACAGCTAGTCGCGCAACGCAGAGTTACGCTTATTCTTAATTTCTTATAATAAACCTTCTAAGGTCTTATAGTCAGCAACGAGCTTATTCTACTGCTTACTAAGCTTATTATATTCTTTAACTAGCTTATCCTTTTATTAAGTAAAGCTACGTTATTATTTAGTTAGTTCCTGCTTTAAAGTAAAAGCGTTAAGGTAGTGTATCTCTAATAACTTCTTATCCTCGTTAAGAGTATATAGGGCACACCTAAATAGTATTGTTAGGCGTATAAGTTGCGTAGGCTCAAGGCTTAAGAACTTACTAGGGTAGTTCTTTACAAGCTAGATACCTAAGGGTGCCAATCGCTAAATAGAAGTAGGTAGACTTAAGCTTATAGATAGTAGCAAACCTAGAAAGCTACCTAGAGGAAGATAGTTATTAAAGTCCTTAGAGAGACCTAGATCAGCAGCTTCCTTACGTAGCTGTATCTAATAAGCTCCCTTAGCACGCTGTGTTATATCGCGAGAGAAGGAATATAGGTTAACTTCCTTAGTTAACAAGTTAGCATAGGAGCTTATTAGAGCAAATTTAGGGTACTCTACGTCTTTAATAACAGGGTTTTCTAAGATAACTAGTTCTAAATCTTTTATAGCCTTATTCTTATTCTTCTCTTAGCGTTAATAAGCCTTTTTCCTAAGTTAATTATAAGCTGCCTGTGTTTTAGCTAACGCGTCGTCTTTCTAATAGGCTTAAAATTTGGGCCGCTAGCTAGAGGACTCTTTGTTATAAGAGCTATCTACTATTAGGCTAAATAAAGAAGGTTAGATAGAAGTAAGAGTAGCTATAGCAGTAAAAGTAAAAGTTAAAGTAAAACTAGAAGGAATCCTTAAGCTTTAGTAAGCAGACTTAAGATTTAACTATTAGTTAAGTAGTATTATTAGTTAAGTAAGGTTACTAGGACTAGGATAAATACTTAGGAGTGTTATATACAGGCTAAGTTTAGAGAATTACCTAATTAGGAAGTTTTAGAGGGTGAATACGTGCTTAAGGCGGCACGTGCGCGCAATTAAAACACACGTACAAACTGTAGTATATAAAAGTAGGAATAATCCCTAAAGTATTCCTATTTAAGGAAGGGAATAATAGGACGTGTCTTATTAATAATAATCCTAGCGTTTAGGTAGCGCAAAGCGCAGGCACTAAGGTGCGAAACAGGTTACTAGTAAGAAAACTTAGCAAATTCTAGGCTATTCTAAAGCTTAACTAAGAGGGAATAGCTTATAAAATTTTAGCTAAACTAGTAGTAGAGGATAGCACTGTAAATTAACTATCGTGCGAGGGCTATCCTAAAGCTTAACTAAGGGGGGATAGGATCTGGTCCTAGTACGTTAGTACTACCTTACTGTTAAACTTACCTAAGAGGTAACAGCTTAAGTAACTGTGTGTTAACCACGGAGAGGAGCTAAAGCGCTGTATGATCTGCTATTATGTAAGGCAGTTAACACGCACAGTTAGGACGGTCTTAGTTAAAGAAACTCAATTTAAAAGGAAATAGACAAAATAGCAGATACCTCTCACCTTCGGGGGAGAGGTGCTGCCTATATACATGAGCTAGAGCAGGCTAGTCCCGATTCAGTTACCTAGCTTGGTGAAAGGTAAGAGGTAACAGTTACCTTTCACCTGCGTCTAGTAACTTGGCAGGATCGTTACCTTTCACCTGCGTCTAGTAACTTGGCAGGATCGTTACCTTTCACCTGCGTCTAGTAACTTGGAAGGATTGAACCCTTTCACCTGCGTCTAGTAACCTGAAAGGATTGAACCCTGACACTATGCAGTCTGCTAGAAACAAAGGTAAGTATAGAGCCTAATTAAAAGTAATAAATAAAATAGTCTAAAATCTTATTAAATTGACGTAGCTAATGCACTAGCTACTTTGCAAAATCTTAGTTTTGAAGTAAATTATCGTGGTCTGTGGTGCATAGTGCATGATGTTGAGATCTCTCGCATCTCTAAGTCTTATCACCAAATTTCGCTGACAAAGGAAACCTATCATCACCTGATTGCCCAGGTACCCTGTGCAACGGCACAATAGTAATTACTATTACTAAAGGTCGATAGTAAAAGTAATTACTATTACTAAAAAGTGGCAACCCTGCTTACAGTTAACCTTAATGTTAGCTTATAGGATCTTTATAATATTACAGGTGTTAAATAGATAAATTGCTGCTAAGCAGTAAGAGGGCGCCACCCCTTTATATATTCTCGCTAAACACTAGCTATTATAGGCTAATATGGGCCAGGTTAGGCGGGGTCTACCTATAGGGCTGACATGTGCTCCTTATCCCGATTAGTTCTCTTAGGCTTAGCACGTAATCTAGAGAAACGCTATAGTTGCATAAAAGTGAATATGGAAATAAATGAAGATGAGCTGTTCTGATGAAACCGACGTTGCCTAGCAGAGGTCGAATTATAATTGTACTTGGGCGCTCGCGCTTCCCCGGTGCTCCGCAGGAGAGCAACATAAAGCCGAGCACATTCGAAGTAGTTACTATTCTACCTCATTAAGATACTGTGTTGGGTTTATTCTGATCTCATCGCTGATGAAAACTTCGCTGCACAAAGAACTACGGCCTAAACCATCGTCATGACGAGGAAGTTCAGGCGTCTTTGAGAGACTAGTCTGGCGTGGTAGTGTTCCATGTTAGAGATCTAAATACCAGAACAAGAAAAAGTAGAGCGCACCCACGGTGCTAAATTGATCTTCATTACTCTTCTCTTGTGCCACATACTACTACCGCAGCTGGAACAAGACGAAGCAGACGAGGAGTACGATTGTCCATCCGACGTAAAAAGAAAACAAAAACACGCTGTCAATGTCAAAGTGCTGCGTGTTTGTAGTTCTTGCCATAGTGCCAATATTACCCACATGTTGCACTGAGACAGTGAGATCGAAAGTGGGAACCTCGAGCGGCTGCACATATACTAAGCCTGAATAGAGACTTTCTGGTGGTCTGGTTCTGGTGACCGCCTTTTTTGCTAAGCATGACAATGCACTATAAATGCTCGAGGCACTTTGCTTCCTGTGTTGGAGCCACGATCTCGTGTTATAAAAGGCGCTCTGCTCGTGTCGTAACGTCTCTGTGGTCATTGGTGACCGAATTTTATCAAAAGCACAAGATCAAGATCGTCTCGTAGAGTGCCTACTGGTTGGAGATTGATTGGAAGTAGTTGACAGTGTTAGAGTGAGCACGTTTTGCGATCACGTTAATGAATCGCTGGAATGATGAGGAGATTTAACAAGCCGAAACGAGCGATATATCGATATTTGAGCAGCCGTTCTTTAAGCTTCATGAAGGTTATTTTCAGCCTCGTGAGTTCACCGGGAAGCAATAACTCGACAAAAGCGAACGGGAAGCTCTGTTTTCGGTGTCATGTTTTTGTATATGTTATATTACAATCGCATTTTGATCCATGACTTGAGCCTGGAAAGCTCATGGATTCCCGAAAGCCGTGCGTTGTGTGGATGGGCCGGAAAGATCTATCGCCATCCCTCTGCAACATGCTTGTGGTAAAGCCTGACCTGTCAGACTTTGGCATCGGCATTGACATGTCATCGTTGGAATCGAAGACACGCGATGCGGAGAGACACGTGAGTATGGTGTCATGGAGAAGTTTGTGAGTGCCTGAGTCAGCATTTGGTTTAGCGGCTGCCATGCTGACTAGGGCTGTGGTTGCTTCCTTACTCACGCCGCTGGAGCTGGAAAGAAGCCGGTGGAAGGCGAGTGTATTCTACACTTGTCATATACCCTCGACTTAGCCTCCTGAACACACCACTTACTTTACCTATCGCCCATTTACTGCACCTTTGATCGTCTTATGGCTCGGAGCCATCCATGACGATCCATAGCTGCCTTTGTCGGCCGGTCTCGCTACTCTTCACCATCACAGAAAGACGTTCCTAGAGAGCCATCGTAGCTGCCATCATGTTTACCACCTTCACCGGCAATACAAGGAGGCCGCGGCAGGTTAACCTCGGCGGTAGAAAAACGAATCCGTTCGGTACTGCAGGCGGCGCCGGATCACAAGCCGCCCTCGACCGAGCACAGCAAGAGCGAGCGCAGAGGCAGCGAGAACGAGACATACTGAATGCGGCCAAGCGTATACAGCGAGTATGGCGGGGATATGCGAGCAGGAAGAGGGTCGCCGATGAGCTACGGCGGGCATGGGATGTTGTCGAGGCTTCAGCAGGCGCCCCGAGGATTGTGGCGTACAGCTCAGAAGAAGAGGCTTTTGCCCAGCTACAGCGGCTGCTGCGTTTTGCTTCTTCGCGGAGGGAGGATGATGTGAGGCGTATACGGCACTATGGCGTCCGACAAATGGAGACGGCACCAAGACTGGGTATCGTGACGTGCGGGCCGTGGCCAGCGGCATATCTGAAGTTGGAGACGATACTCCTGGTGACATTAGAACGGCTATCTCAAGCTCCTGATTTTTCTTGGGAGCACATTGGACAACTTCTTCCCCTCCTCCGCTTTGTTGTTGACCAGATACCTACCGAGACGTCCCAGGAGGCCCAACAGTTCTTCACCATTCTTGCACTTCTGGTATCAACACTTGATTCTTCTCTCAAAGCACTAGATACAGCCAACTCGGACGCATGGCATCTTCTACTCGCAACCATCACCTCGCCCTTGACGCACATCACGAACTACACCCTAAATGCCTATGAAGCTTTCAGCTACGCCTTCCTCACCCTCCCACTATTTGGCTCCGATTTGACGACGCCACTGGTACGAAATTTCCGAGACTGGCTCGCCGACTCAATCAATTATAAGTTTCTCGCAAGCGCGCTGGCTACACTACTCACGGGCTTGGGCCTTCAGGCATACCACCAGCTCAAGGAGCCGAGCAGCCGGTTGCGGATGCTTGGCTCCTTCATTTACTTCCATCGCTACGCTCACAACTTTGATTCCCCCGAGGCATACGCCGTGCACAAAGACTTTGTGACAGTCGTCTCGTCGCTACTCAACTCACTGCCAGTCAATATTATTGACAGTACACACCCTATCAGTGATGTATCGGAGACTGTTGGCGTCGACCAACCATGTGATGCCACCACAGACTTCGTGAGGGAGCAACTCCTTTCTTTGGTTCATCAAGAAGGAATCGGAAGCTTATTAGCCGGGTCGCTGCATTCGTCGAACGCTACGGATGACGAGAAAATCGAAGAAGCGAGACAGCTAGCGAACTATGCTTTGGCACTACTCCGCTTCTTCCCAAAACGAGGCGATGAAATACGCATGTGGCTCTACATTGGTCCCACAGGCACGCCTTCTGGCCTTGGAGCACGAAAGTCGCCTGCGATAAAATACTTCTGGGAGGCATCAAAACGCTCATCTGTGTTTACGACAATCTCCAAGGACTCACGCGCAGCTATTGGTCTTCTTAAGCCAAGGATTGCAGGTCCCAATGGTTCTGATCACCCGAAAACATCAGGGCTGACGTCATACAACTTTTGGCAGCCGGCGCAACAAAACGTTGATCGCGACGCTATTGTGACTGACGAGTGGCGGGTAATTCTGGTTTTCTTAGAACTGTATACATTTGTTCTGAAGGTAACAGACGATGAAGAGTTCTTTTCTGCTGGCCAACAGGACGTGTACTCTAGTCAGATCCGCGACAACGGCTTGCTTTTGAGCGAAGTGAAAGACTTGACAACTTTTCTCAAGAATCTGGGTTTCACGCTGTATTTCAATGCAGTTGAAATTGCTGTGGCAGAAGAAGGTGCTATCAATAGCAACATGAGCTTCAATTATTTCAACCCAACAGCGGCCGATAGTCAAGCCCAAAAACAGCCCGCGGAACCTTCCATTGGCGGCATTGCGGGCTTAAAGATTGACTATGTCAAAGGTCTGGTCACAGGACTCCTCCGCATGGTCTATGAACGAGACTCTCGGCGCACATTCTTGCCTTCTGATCACTGGCTTATGACCTCACGATTCGACATGATTGGCTTTATTCCTGCCGTCGTTGAAGAGGAAGAATCACGACATAAGATTCAGGAAGAAGATGCAGATGATATGGAAGTCGAGGAAGATGAATTTGATGACACACCCCAACTCATTGGCACTAGTAGAATTCAACAGCAGCGCCGATTGGAGAGGTTGCAGCGACAGCAGCGTAAAGCTTCAAGAAGAAGATACTTGCAAGCTGTTGCACCGCGCTTGGAGATCCTGCAGAATATGCCATTCTTCATTCCCTTCGCCACACGAGTGCAGATTTTCCGCGAGTTTGTACATCTAGATATGACCAAACGGAGAGGCAGCTCTGATCCAGAGGCTTGGCGGTTCAGAGTCATGCAACGGCCCGATGCTGGCCGCCAATTCGAAAGGCATGCGGCTAAGATTAGGAGAGAACATGAGTTTGAGGATGCGTTTGAACAGTTCTTTTCGCTAGGTCAAGGTCTCAAGGAGCCAATTCAGATCACCTTTATGGATCAGTTTGGTGCTCCAGAAGCGGGTATCGATGGTGGCGGCGTCACAAAGGAGTTTCTTACTAGCGTTACTAACCGAGCTTTCATGCCAACTGATTCCATCGATATGTTCATTGAGAACGATCAACATCTCCTATATCCAAATCCGGTAGCTGTCGAAGAGTACAAGGTGGCATTGACGCAGGCTGGGCTCCTTGACAATTCGCCGGAACTCCGTCTTCAGATTTCTGAGCTCCTTCAGCGCTTTGAGTTTCTTGGGCGCATCATTGGAAAGTGTCTGTACGAAGGTATTCTCGTCGACGTAAACTTCGCTCCGTTCTTCCTTCGCAAGTGGGCTCTCACAGGTGGTGCAGCGTCTGCGCCCAACGAGTCTAGCTATCGTCCCACATTGAACGATCTTCGCGATTTGGACGAAGAGCTCTATCAGGGCCTACACAAACTCAAAACACACCCGGGGGATGTTGAGGACTTCTCACTCAACTTCACCGTGACAGACACCGTTGCCATAGATCACACCACTGAGCCCAAGAAGACCAAAGCTATCACCAAGGAACTGATGCCTGATGGCGCAAACGTCCCGGTCACAAATCAGAATCGCCTTATCTACATCAGCTACATGGCACGCCATCGTCTTCAACACCAGCCCTTTCTTCAAACCAGTGCCTTCCTTCGCGGTCTCAGCACCATGATTCAACCCTCTTGGCTTTCTATGTTTAATCAGTCCGAGCTACAGACTCTTATCAGCGGGACGCGCACATCAATTGATGTCGAAGATCTACGCCGCAATACCATGTATGGCGGCACGTATGTCATCGGTGATGACGGGCTCGAGCACCCTACAATCAAGCTATTCTGGAGGATTTTGAAGAAAATGTCAGATGACGAGCGGCGCGCTGTCCTTAAATTTGTAACGAGTACGCCTCGCGCGCCACTTCTGGGTTTCAGCACACTGAACCCGAGGTTCAGCATTAGGGATGCTGGTAGTGATCAAGAACGATTGCCCAGCACAAGTACCTGCGTCAACTTGCTCAAGCTGCCGATGTACAGAGACGAGAATGTGCTGAAGGAAAAGCTGCTATACAGTGTCTTTTCTGGTGCTGGCTTTGATCTAAGCTGATGCTTCGTCAACGTTGACGGCCAAATGAAAGGCCAAAGGGGTTGTTGTGATGCCGTGTAGTGACAATGATCGCGCCTCACTTGGAAGTATATTGGAACAAGCAAACTGCATAGCGTGGACTTTTAGGAGTATTAGTATATGTTTGTACACATAATGCAATCAACATGTTTTTCTACATTCCAAGGCGCAGAGCTGTTTGGCCGCTACCCTGCTTAATTTTCAGGCCTTTCTCTTGTCACCCAAGCTGTGGCGCAGCTTGAATCAACAGCTTATGCACCAGGCCAATGCCCGTTTAGGCTGGATGACTTTGTCTGTGCTTAGCCTGCAGCTTCCCAACACTTCAACCTACGCAAAAGCCTTCGAGTCAGATGGATTCGATCAAGAAACTCGCATCCGCACTTGCGATTGCGAGACATTGGGACTCTTTGGTAATTTAAATGAGTATGACTGTCTCATATCCCACATTCAGGGTATTATTGGCTCATTTGCTACGGTTGCTGGGTCCCAGAAGTCTGCATATATGCTTGGTTATTCGCACCTGCACCCCTAATTCGAGTTCAGATTTCGATCATGTCACTTTAGCCTTATATGGCAATTATGAAATTCATATCATTTCTCTTGAAAAACAGGCTGCTTCTAAGGCTACTTTTGACCTTCACAGTCTCTAGGCAATAATCTTCGGGAGAGCAAGCCCTCAATGCCCAATTGAACACTCTTCATGGTTTTCGTTGGTTGTTCTTTTCTTTCCTGAAATATTTAGGAAATTTTTGCTAATCATATCATGGATCCTCCTCGACACTAAGCCTTTGGACATATAATTCTGCTTTAATTGTTCCTCTTGGTAAACTTGCTTCCTAGATACAAGCTTCTTCATATAATCTAGTATCTTGGACAAGTGGGCCTTTTTTTAATAGTATGAGACTATCTCTAACTTTCTTCAATCCGGATTTTGTACTTTCTCGCGGACCACCGCACGCCATAAGCCCCTCGGAACCTTTAGAAGATTATGCTTAGATCTTGGGACTAGACCCCGTAGCTTCACACAACTTTGCCAATGCACCCTTCTAGGTATCATCATTGTGCAGAAGACATGAGAATATTGTCTTTGCAAGGACCAACAACACTGAAATCGAAAATTGTTGGGAGTTTCGATGCTACCAACAAGAATCGTACTGTTTGCACCAGCTGTTGTCATTGTCCGTGTGGCTCTATGACGACACAGGCAAAGACCCCAAGATTCAATTGAGAAATCAAGTCATGGCAGGATTGTTACTTGATCACTGAGTTCGCGGTGGGTGGTGGAGGGCATGGTGCGAATACGATGAGGGTTACGGAGGGGATTGGCAAGACATATGGTTTTATGAATCATTCATATGAGACGTAGATGGAGAAGCTGGGTAGAAAAATGACTGGCATCATGTATGCTCTACATCAAATAAGAACCAGAACTCCATCTTGATGGCACAATGTAAAGGGGACCCACAGGAGATGCCGACAACGCTATGCATTCGCCCTGAATTGATGATTAGGCTCCTTGGGCTAACATGAACCAAACTTTGATCAGCTGCGTTTCACCTATTTGGGAATTTCTAGAATGCTTCATAAACAATAATGTAGGTTTCTTCCACGCATTCGGGATGTATAAACATATGGCTAAGCAAGTGTGAACCATCTGGAGTAAGCAAATTTGCAAGTCAAAGAGTAATCATTACCAACAGGGAAGACAGAATAAGAAACTGTACGTATAATTAAAATAGACGGGTTATCAAGTATATACTATTTAAAAATGGCAAGGTGTTCAAAGTACGATGTGTCGAAGCTGCGAGGTTCTCAAATGTTTGTAGTGAGGCTCATATGTTCGTTACACTTACTGCTCATGATGCGTTATTATTGGGTCAGTGCCCGGTCTATGGTTATTAAAAATACTGTATCAATTCACCTTTCCAGTCACACTCGGCATAACCGACCTTGTGCACAATGATTGGTTCTGGGAGACGTTCACACTCCTCGGAAGGCAGATTGGCACTTTACATCGGCAAATAACTCTATAGTTGGCATTATCGATTGCCTACTTACACAAAACTAATACCCTCTCCCCTCTCCCAACAAAAGTCTTTCAGTCTTGGGCTTTTGTAATTCGACTGGTACGTGTGGCATCGCAAGTGGTCAACCCATAATGTGTCCCCTACAGTCGTGCGAGGATATCCAAAAGTCGAATACGAAATTAACCCATATGGTAATCTCTAACATGTAAAGTGGCCTGCATGGTGACTGATTTGAAACTTATTTGCTGTGCTACGCAACTGAGTTCTCCTTTGGGATCAGCCCACAAAGTTCCAGCATCCAAGCCATAGTATTGATAAGACCATAGAAAGCCATTGGTACTACCTAGAACGGTATTAACATTCTTTTGACCATTAAACGGCATTTATGCAGAGATGACTCACCCCAAAGAACAAGTTACCAAGAACCCCTCTCCGTGTTATTGTTTCTGCTAGCTCAGTCCTCGCAATCCCTGGAGCCACGTGACTCTTGAAAGGCCCTAAGAGTCTATAGAAAGTCACAAAACTCGCTCCGAAGCAATACACTAGTAGCACCTTGAGCCCATGTGTATCCCATAATTCACCAAGGCCGGGTGCACCACCGAAATCTTTTGCCAATGTGCTCATGTACGCACTGTGATCCACACCGTACTGTATGCGCGATTCCTTTCGCGACAGCAGATGATAGTGCGGTGCGTCGGTAGGTACAGTCATCTGGCCAGTGATGAGTGCTGTCCACCACATGATTTGTTGTTCGGCAATGGGTGGGATGGCACCGACACCAGGGCGCACAAAGCCAATAAAAGACAAGCTGGGCTCCAAAGGGGAAATAATATTGCGGATGGTGGCGTTGGAGGCTGTAGGATACGAAGGGTCGAGAAAGGAAAAAGATTGTCTGTAGCCGGTACAGTAGATTACGCAATTGGGTCGCACTTCAGTATTGCTCATGCGCCTCCAATCTTCACGATCTGGTCTTTTCTCGAAAAACACTCTGCCTGATATGTCTACATGCTCCGGGAATGAGCAAGTATCAACCCACCTCTTTGACTGCGCATCCTCTGGAGGATCCACATAACCGTTTCCGAGGAAAGCCAGAGGGTGTTTCTGTTGGTATGGCCTGTTTAAATAAGGCATTGCTTTACTGCTCTTATTGAGAAACACAAAAGCTCTTCCCAGTCGATCGTGTGGTAGTGCGCCGACGTGCTGACTATGAGGCGCAAAGTTAAATTAAGCCATCTATGTCCTTGGTACACGAACACTTACTTCATGCCGGCCTGGGTGCCGGTTAAGAACCACAATACTCGTTTGATGACAAAGTCGGAGACAAACCAGCGCAATCGGCTCGCGGCTATTGCGCGGTGAACATACGCTGTCTCGAAAAGGTTGGTGATGAGGCCATCAATAGGAAGACCACCCTTGAACTGCTTGCCGAAAACTTTGAAGCGCGAGAGGGCTTTGGGAAACGAAAGAAAGCCCGTCCTAAAGCACATGGTCACCGACTTGGCGTCTGCTTTGATAGCCTCGTACGCAATGTCTATCATACTTAGCTCAGGTTTCTCAGCACTGTAAAGAACTTACCCATGGCGGTCTCTCCGCAGCCCATGATGAGAATATCCCGGCCACTCAGTTGTCTTCGCTCCTTATAGCGTGAAGAGTGGAATACGTCTCCCTGGACATTTTCAATACCGGGTATGCTTGGTAAATTAGGCTCGACGTGTAGACCAGTGCATATTGCGACATGTGAGCAATCAAAGGCTCGTTCTTTGCCCTCGTTGTGCCCATCGAGATATCTGACTTGATGCTTCCACCGCTGGTTAGCTGATTTGGCGAGTGGTTGAATAGAAATGACTCGGCAGCCAAGTTTGACAAAGGGTTGCAGGCGGAATTTATCTACATAGGAATGCAGATACTCGACGTACTGTAGCAGCGAGATGTGATCTGGGGTTGAGAGGGGAAAGCGGTGGTCGGAGAAGGCTGTAAGCTGTTTCGAGGACACTAATTCGGCGTTCTCGTAGGCACGATAGCGGAAGGTGCCACCGATGTTCTCTTCGCTGAATGGGGTTCAGAGGGGCGTTGCATATCACGGGGTGTGGGTTTGGGTCTGAGTTGAATGTCGACTTACGCCTCGAACAGCACAGCTTCTATTGGCCGCGCAGGAGTTGATGCTTCCAGCAGCGTCTTGAGCGTCGTCAAGCCGCCGGGGCTTCCTCCATGATCAGAATGCGCTCAAAGCGTCTTGTGGTGTTAGAGGTCACATACCCGGCACCTATCACGGCGATGCGCATTGCGGGCAGCTGGTCGGTCTCTGCCATTGTCACTACAATGAAGCAGAGCGAGTTTGGGTTTTTGGCTGCGACGATGCGTGGTGGAGCTGCAATGCCGTGAAGGCCAGGAACCAGCTCGGGTGGCTCCTTGCCCGCCGCCAATCAGCCCCTACTTCTTCTTTCATCATGACATCAGTAATTCCTAGTGTGGCCAGGTAACACAACACACTCTGCACTCTGCACGTCTCGCGCCTAGCTGCCACCGGGGCATGCCCTGGCGGCGCAGCTTCGGACGGTGATCCCAATTGAGCTCGTCGCCGGCCCGTTTGGGTCAATCCTGTCTTGCCGAGGGAAAACGTCATGTCTACTTGAAGTCTTTCGACATAGCTCTGCGATAGCTCTGAGTTGCGTGAGCCGCAAAAATGGACTCGCAACCGCGGACGAGAGTTGCCATCATAGGGTCCGGACTTGCTGGCCTGGTCAGCGCGCATCTGCTGTTCAACGATGCCCGCCAACGCTACACGGTGAAGATTTTCGAATCGGTACGTCTCGCGCGCACTGCCGTGCCCACCGCTGGGGTCGCTGACACGATACCATTCATAGGGCCACTCGCCCTCGCTCGACGCTGCTTCGATCTCCATCCCCAATGCTGCACGAACGTCTTCGAATCGTATCGATCTGCCCATGCGCGCCTTTGCTGGTGGCTTCTACGGCAATCTGAAGGCACTGTACGACTACCTAGGCGTACAATACCGTGCCCAGCCGTTTCTCTTCGAGTTCGCAAAGTCACAACCGGACCAGTCACATGGCCGCCGCCGGAGCGACGCCTCGTACTTTGTCTACGCCTCGAATCTGCACCAGCTGGCGCCTCGCCCCACCTCCGTCGGGAGGTTAGCATACGTGGTCGAGGCTGTATACTTGTTAGCCTGCTATGCTTGGTTCTCAATATGTTGCTTCCTGGTAGTGCCCAAGCGAGGGGAAACATTGCAGCACTATCTGCAGAGGACATGGATACCGCAGCGCTTCGTAGCATACTACCTACTGCCACTGATATCAAGCGTCACCACCTGCCCACACGCCTCGCTGCTTGGCTTTCCTGCGAGCGATGTGACCGAGTACAAGCGAAGAACGCATCGCGCCCCTCACTACATCGTGTCTGAAGGCGTGCGTGGGGTGCAGGATCGATTGTTGAACAAAATCCCGTGCGAATTCGCCGCTACCGTCACAGGCGTGGACCCATCAGCAAACGGCGTCAGAGTCTCGTGGATGAAGGGCAGCAGCGCCGAGATAAAATCGGAATTGTTTGATAGGGTTATCCTCGCCGTGTCCCCTGACGTTGTCGGCCACATTTTTGAGCCTCTTCGACATCACATGCCACGGATTCCAGTTGCTGTTGTAGAAAGCGTCGTGCATACCGATCAAAGTGTGCTCCACAGAGGAGCCACGGCATTCATCGATAAACAGGGAGCGCAGCTTATCTATCTTCACACAACAACTGAAAATCTTCACAAGACGGCTTCGCACCATGTCCAGCCATGTGGGCCAATTGTATCAACTTGTCCTTTGACCCTCATTGACCCTGTTCATACCCTTCATTCCGCAAAGTTCACCCGCGTTTTACGGAGTCCTGAGAGTCAACGAATAATTAACGCAATCTTCGGAGACATTCCATATACTGGCGCGGACGAGAAATCTATACCTCCATGGAAGAATGGTGATGATAATGTCTGGCTGGTAGGAGGGTGGTGCTGGGATGGTATGGTACTACTGGAAGGCTGCGTTGTGTCCGCCATGCGCGTGGCGGATGATTTTGGCGTGGAAATACCTTGGCGTCTCCGGGAAGGTAAATGAATACTGTGAGAGCAATGAACTAGATACCCATTGAGTAGGCCCTGAGTAGAGTACTGTGGCCCGGAAGTTTACGGTCATGAAATGTTTCATTTGAGCAGTTTTTTATAATCTACAGTTCATAGTTACAGAGTAGCAGCTAATAATTGAGAAATTCTATCTTGTAGAAGAACGTGTTTAGAAACTCAGATACGTCTACATAAACTCTCCGCATACCATCACACATCTTAGCTCATGATATCAATCGAACTATTCCTCGATGTGGTTAGCGTTCTTTTCCAGCCATAATTGACCGCATGCAATTCAGTCTCCACTCCCTGCCGTTCCTCACCGCAGCATGCACAAGCGAGACAATGACATCTTCAAACCTATTCTCTACATTCAGCACACTCACTATTATTACAATATCTCTTCTTCTATCAACCTATATAGTCAGCTCGGCTCTCAGATCATCCCGCAGCATTGTCGTCGAGACACTATGCCACAAAAGTAGCAGAGTTTTTGATATGTGTATTGGGATTATCATGTACATTTTCATAAAGCGGGTGGTATTAAGACGGTGGATTCGCAGCGAGAAGTCATCGGTATATGGGTTACAGCATGGAAGGCTACATATATCGGTTCCGACGGCAATGTGGATGAACATGGGCTTCTGGAAGGATGCCGATACCTCGAAATCCATGGCTAAGGCTTGTCGAAATCTTCTCGATGCGGTACTGGCAGAAGCAGGATTTTCAAGCGTCACAGAAAGAGCGGAGGCTGAGAAAGGCGTACGCCGCGTTAAATGTTTGATCGACCTGGGCATTGGTTGCGGCGACCAGACCGTTTACCTTATGAGCACAGCGCCTGTGAGATCCACTGACGAGATTTGGTGGGATGCGCGAGAGCATTGCGTCAGGTTCGACCACTATATCGGAATGACGAACGATCCAATACAAGCCCAGTACGCGTCAGAGCGCATCGAGGAGTTGAGAAACAGCGGGGAAATGCCCTCTCGCTGCCATGAAGATGGACATAAAACGGGATATGTTGATATTGCTCTATTCTGCGCCGATGCAGCGAAGCCCATGTTCTGGAGTGAGCAACTTCATGCAAGCATACAGAAAGCGAGAGACAGGTCATCAGAACGTTGGGTGCTGGCGTTAGACACTGCATACCACTTCGCACGCTCACGCTGGGCTATTATTAATCACACAAACTCGCACATTGGTGCATCATTCATGGCTTTCGATCTGTGCCTCTCTCAGACCGCCAGTGTGACTCAGAAACTCCTGCTTCGCCTTCTTACAACGCTAATGGGTGCTCCATGGGCAAATTTTGTTACACCGCAAGAGTATCAAAATAAGCTAATACAAGCTGGATATCAAAAAGACATGATAACCATCAAGGATATTTCAGAACATGTTTTTAACCCGTTGGCACAATACATTGAGGAGCAAGACCTAAGATTACGAACACTGGGATTAGGAATAGGAAGCTTCAGCGTGGCAAAGGCAATGTTTCGTTGGTGGGGCCACACTGGTGTTGTGAGAGGTGTCATTGTAATTGCGAGGAAAAGCGAGTCTGAAGGCTCGTGGTAGGGTACAAAGGATCGGGACCCTCGTAGACTTTTTGACGAGGCATACGTTCTGGAACGGTGATCGAACGAACGGTACACAATCCTGCGCCTCCGCGCCCGCAACTCTGCGGGCTCGGTGTGTTCTGCAAATGCAGGACCTGCTCTTCCTAGACACTGATAAGATTGTCAACAATATCGATGCAATACCTGCTTACACTATATCGGCGGTTAAATCCAATTCGCTATATGGTGTGTTCAGTAAGTTGGACATTCTAGGTCATGATCTTGACCATTCAAGTGCTGTAATCTAGTAACAGGCGCTCAGTTATCTATTGATTGATCTTAAATTAAATAAAATTGGTGCTGTATTCCTTGTAGGAAGTATGGTGCCTATTGGGGCGTATTGTCTTGTCCCCGCGTCGTACATGATTACCTACATGGTGACAATATCCGTCCAAAACAGAGGCAGCATTATGATTGATGGTCTCATCTAGAACATCACGAGAGCCCATGATGACAGGTCTCGGAATTTCGATATGGGTGTTTACTGTTTTCGCAATTTTGGCTACGTTTGACTTCATTTCACTAATCGCTGTATCCGTATCGAGCCAACGGCACTTTTGAAGCAAAGATGGATACACAGACATTGTTCTTCCGAGATGACAGCCCTAAGCTTCTTGACCAGAAATGATGCACTCAATGGTTAGGACTGTGGAGGTCGAGCAATCATAATATCTGTAGTATTCAAGATCAAAAGCATAAGCGCCATTTGTTATCGCGTACTCCGTTGCGTTGCTGGACTTACAATAGACCAAGGTGCTCGCGGATTAGGCCTAGATCTATTCATGAACATGGGATCAAACTCGCAGCTCATGATGTTGCCCTTGTGCATAGCTTTTGGATTGATTTTGATTTGTAATTGTGGTCACAGCATCAAAGCGAAAATTCCTTAACGCTGTGCTCAGATAGCATCGTTCGAATTCCGCAACAGTCTCTGGCCCACAAGGGGCCTAAAAAAGTATGTTAATGGAAGAGAATTGCACTTCCGATGATTTTGAATATAAATCCTGTGGCTGGTTGCTAGTCAAGTCACCCACTTCCGCTATCGTTCAAGTTCGTCGTGCAAAGTTTCCTGGAACAGAGAACGACATCGAGCCCTACATTAGTAATGAATTCTATTATGACTGCAATCAAGTTACAAGTCATTTGAATGAATACGACCAGTGCACAGGGCCTCTGAAGCTGCGCCACGGTCATCTCAGATCATCATGGGAACATGTCGTCCTAATTCGCACCGCTATTAGCCGACTTAAATAGGGTATCTGCCATGAACTATAATGCTCGTCTGAGGCAAATGTGACAGTTTCAATGGTATGGGCCCACGTGAAGGGTGGATGGTTCATCGCTAAATATCATCGACACCACAAATACTGCAACGTCGACATGATGGCGCGGATGCCTACAAAGTTTAGCAATCTAACCTGGAGATCAAATCAAAATTTACAACTAATAGGTTAAAAATTCACGAATTGTGCCCTTATTTGTCAGTGCTAACAGATGTGGAGAGGCCGGGAGGCTTCCACGACGCAACTCAAGTTTTTTAATGCCAGATAATAAACATAAAGAGAGACGGTATATTATTTTTGGTACAATTTCTCTTTTTTCCGAACTTGGACGCATTGTGAGTGTCCAGGTTCACATAGCAGCTATACTCGCTTCCGTAATTTCCTTGCTACCGTAAACCTCGCAGCAAGAACGCACAACGCGGACACAGTAGCTGTTGCACCAGCGTAGAAAATGGCTGGCCGATACACTTCAATCTTCTGCCCTGTCCCGTTTCCTTGTCTACCGCCCGCGGCCTGCAGGAGGTAACCTGCAATTGGGGCGCCCATGAGATAACCACCAGTCCAGCCTGTGACGGACATGCTCATCGCAATGGCAGCTCGCCCGGGGCCAAAGATTCCCGCGACTACGGTGGGCTGAGTGGTAAAATACGAGCCATTTGCGACACCGTTTAGGGTAGCAAAAAGCACAAGTGGACCCAAGGTGTTTGAAACCGGCCAGATAGCAAGCATACTTACTGCATTAAGGACCATGGTGACGACAAACATATTCAAAGGGCCGAATTTGTCGCATAGCGGACCTGCGAGAAAGCGCCCGATGGCATTACAGGCATTGAAGGCTGCGACTAGCCCTGCGCCGGTAGTTGCGCTGAGTCCGATTGACTGTGCAAAAAGAGGTAGATAATAAGGCGGAACGAAGAGGGCGAATACACCAATGGCACTGGCGATAAAAGTCGCAACGAATGGTACGGAACGGAACATGGTCCAGTCTACAAATGGGACATCTCGAAGAGGGACACGATCTTTCAACATCCAAGCGGCCGGCATACCAATCGTAAGTGTCATTAATCCTTGAAAGCGGAATGTCCAGGCAATACCGACGCGTCGATACATTGCTTCCAGCGCGATGGCCATGACGCATCCACCAATTCCACCACCTAGCTTGACGAGGCCATTAGCAAGACCGAGACGAGCGCTGAAGTACTGAACAGGAAGCGCATTCGTAACGGCATACACCATTGCCATTCCAATTCCTCCCATGAGTCCAGCCGTTCCGAAAAGGCCTGCTAAGTTTGATGTGCAAAAACTGGCTCCAACAAGGCTTGTGCCCATTAAGAACACGCCAAGTAGAATCGTGTAATGCGAACCCACTGCTCGCATTAGGCGTACGGCTGCCAGTCCATACAACGCACCTCCAGAGAGAGCCATTGTTCCAACGTAAGCAAGCGTAGACGGGGCAACATTCTTTAAAGTTGAATCCAAGAGCGCGGCTTGCAAGACACCCCAGCAATTGATTATGCCGTTATGGCAAAAGGTAGTAATGAAGCAGCAGGCTACGATGATCCAGCCATATCCACCGTCTGGTATCGCTGTCACGGAATAGGGTGCATCTTCTGGAACTTCGTCGGAACTTCGAGCTTCGAAATTTTGACTCAAGATAGATGGTGAGGATTTGGTTGGTGGAACCGGGGATGCCGCGCGAAAGGATGAGAGCTCGATCTGCCCTTCCATAATGGATGTAGTAGGCCCTTCTCTCATAAGCTGCAAATCGAAGTTGAAGAGGTGATGGAAAAGGTTTTCTTGCGCGATTGAGATCATGTTAGCGCACGGCGCTAGAGCGCGCCCTTTCATGTGGGCCCTTCTCAGATTTTGAGCGTTCTGACGTAGAATTGTTCAGCGAGTCGATAATATTAGTGAGCGGCCATGTTGCTCTTCTCTGGCTGGTCGGACGGGCCTGGCTGAGGTATGTGCTGACACAAAATTAAATACTGTATACAGGTGATGTCGTACGTCACGTGCCACCGTGCATCCAGCCACCTGGAAGTTGGCTGGTGGGCTATGGAGGTGGAAGTCGATTCCGAGAAGCATCATGGCACTGAAAATGGAAATTGAGATACTTCGCGGCTACAGAATTGCTCGCGAAGGGAACCCTGATGGGCTTATATTGATCAAGGACTCAATGTTGACTCTTGGTTTTGTTACTGCCAGGTTTCTGCAGCCAGGTTCCAAGTTTTGGAGGCCGAGAGTTGGCAACATCTCGCTGAGACGCGACATGCATCATGTCGTATCCTAGGCTCAGCACCGTCACGCATTGTTCTAGGAAAAACTGAAGAGACAATATCAACCATATCATTCATTCAACTGATCACTAGTAACTACCACCTCACGTGTAAACAAATACCCATCAACGAGTAGTATGGCAACGGAAGACACAGTACAGCTTAGCGAGGCGCACGCGCCGCAACAAGCATCTATCGACGCTTTCAATTCGATCCTTGCGTCCGTGAAAGAAGAGCTTGCGAAACTTCGCCGCGACCACGACAGTATGCTCTTCTCTACCGCTCTTAAAGCGCTCTCTGACGCGTGCAGAACATGAACCTGAGTACTTTCGCCGGGTCCAAGGCGTCTCGGACGCCAATCTCGCCTCCTTCGGAGCAAGCGATCTCGTGTCGGTCCGTGTTGCCATCTCAGCATATGGTCTTCACCTTTTTGGCAAGGTCAAACTGCCTACCGTCGAAAATGCATATATTCATATCCGCGTTTTTGGATCAGCAAAGGACGGCACGGATGGTAGCAGCCTGGATGAAAGGGAGTACAAACTACACAGTATTCATACTGAGGAAGTCGTGAAGGATGATGGGGATAGAGTATACAGGGCAATTTTCGGGAAGGAAGATGCACTTGAGTGGTTCGACACGTGAGTAATTAGGATCGGCCGTACGTCTATGAATCCTTTGCGTTCTATTGGAGTATAATCCGGTTTTGTAGTTGTTCTACCTGCTAGCATTCAACAATGATTACTAATGACGCGAATATACAGACGCTCTGATGATTGTAACCTCTCCTGTAGTTCTTGCCACTATTGCTGTCCTCATAATCAGGGCTATTTTCAGGTCTCAATTCTTCGAAACGAATCAGAAACATCACAACAAGTTGATCACAGAGATCGCAAAATCTGCAGTCGATTGCAGCTTGAGTAACACTTCAGTTTAAGCACAATCTTTGGAATGTCGGAGATTATGCAGAAATTCGCAGCTGCAAGAGGGACATGGCCATGAGCGAACTTCTCGAGAACTGGCCAGTAAATTGAAGCTTTCTAAAACAAGAATACAGCAATGGCACGAAGTTGGCAACTGATGAAGAGCCCTGAGACTGTTCTAGGACAGAAACCAAGTATCCGCGCGTATTTCGGTGGTCCGTGCTAGCATTGAAGAGTAGTTGAAGCATTTATGATCCCACACGCCTTTAAATCCACCTAGCTGCTTGTGGAAATGGCAGACATCAGCGTCTTCTGGTGAGACGGTGGTCCCTTACGCCGCGAATGTGGCCTCCAACCTTCTTCACGCAAATGGCCTTTTCGCACATTGGTTTCAAGACAATGATGAATCGCGATCATCACAATTAATCTTTGTGGGCGTGAAACATAATATTAATACTCAAGTATGGACAAATTCTACACGTCTTCCGTTGTATCGATGTTGATGCGTATCAACCTCACTTATCCTACTTGACTTCAAAGGGCTGAGGTACTGTATGATCATTGAGAAAACTTCAATGCTTCCAGATGCCTATCTTTTATATGGTACGAAGGAGCATGAATGATAAATGCATGTAGCTGGGCAGACCGAGGCAGTTCTTCTACGCCTATGTGTTCAGAACATCAATCTATTGCTCGACAAGCTATGTGACAAGGGTCTGAGCATGCTACCGCTAGAATTATTCTAATACCTTCCTTGATTTCATGGATGAAATGTAGCGTTATGTTTAAAAAACCTTCCGCCCCAGCCAGTTCCTTGCATTTCGCGATATCCTAGACCGCGTCCGAAAGCAGAAGTGAACATAAAGATCACCATCAAGCGATGAATGAGGCAGCTGGCTTTCGAATTCCAGTAGACTTTGCTGTTTCAATTCCAGTGGTATTTCCGCTGTTTCCACATTAGGTGCCTACGTCACTGCTCCTCCATGGATAGAGAAATACGAGCACAATCTCCGGGCTCGACTATTACGCCCAATCAATCTAAGAGGTCCACATGAAGCATTTGATACGGATGATTGTATTCAAGGAGAGTATTTGCAATAAAAAGCTACGACATTCATGGCGAATAGACACGACATGGGAGACCGGATTGTGATGCATAGACGTGATGGCGTCCTTATATTTTGCATGGATTTGGAAATATTTGCTGTCGCTCCGGAGACGATACAGGTCGAGCGGTGAAGTCGAAGGGCGTGCTAGGCAAGGTGGTGAACGAGGCCAGAAAGGAGAAAATATTGGATGTTAAGGCAGGACTTATCGCATGCGATCGAATATTTGGACTCAGCCCCGCATGACTGAATAGAGAAAATATGTTTCTTTGCCTTTGCCTATTAATCAAGAATTTGTAGTCTAATACAATACGTGTTTTTGACGATTGGCTCGGCAGGTTAACAAAAGGGCACGCGGGTCAAGATCTTCAAGGCTGATTGTAATTGGGCAAAGTTACTCGGAAGATTGTCTCATCATAGAAGTGCTACATTGCTATGCTCTCCGCCCTACGGATGACTCGATCCACCCTACTTCGACAGTCTTGAGTTGTAGCTTGGCAAGTTTTCTGAAGGCCATATCATCAGCTCTTAGAACTCTTTCTGGTTTCAAACGTCCAAGTGAATGATGTGAGACTGCTCGTCGATATGATTCGAAGCAAGTGCTTCAATTAATATCATCGTAAACATAATCTTCATAATGGCCATGGCCCTTCTCTTTTTGATTATCATAATCATCAAAGTCGTCGTCGTCGTTGTAATCGTCCGCAAGCGTAAATAGATACGGAAGTCATCATATACAAGCAATTTCAGAATGAGATACCCAGCCAGGAAAGAGGGAAAAAGTGCTAACACTCGCTAAATCGCTTCAATGCCGTCGCTATGCAGCCGCCCGGGAAGAAGAGAAGGCAACCGAGAGGAGTAAATAGTCATGACACATCCCAAGTAGCTGGCTCGTTAATGGTACACAGGTACCGCCAGAGTCAAGAAAAAACGAAAAGGAAAGAGTCGTGGTCGTTAAAGATGTCGTAGCTGTCGTAAGGGTGCAAATCATGATAGTTGTGGTATAGCTGAGCTTGAGCTCTTCAAGTCTTTTTGCATCATTTCGTCGTGATATCGTTGATTTTGACGCCGACGTATGTGCATCGCAGATGCATATTGCCATCGGTCTATGCTCTGTACCCCGCATCCCGAAGACAGCAAGTACATCTCTCGTAGGCGCGAATCACTCCTCGGCCGCAGTAACAAGCTGAAGTAGATGATGTTGAGGATTTGCTGGAACGCCGACCTGATGCATCCGCAGCATCTAGACCGCAATCGGAGTTGCGTGGGCTGGTACCGCCGCTCGAATTACTAGCGCTGTCGTAGTCATTTGATGAGCAGGTATTTCTTCTGCCAGCCCCTATTGGTGTAGGCAACCCTTGGACAACACCTCCTTGGCCAGGTCGCTGACCAGGGTACATGCCATCGTTCACCGAGAAGTTACGACATATCATATAGGCTCGAGTAGCAGCGGCGTTCTTGGCTAGCTCTTCTGATTCGTAGTCCACATCAGTGGAGTATTCCCGGTTGTTAACACGAACAGTGGATCCGTATCCATAGCGTGTGCGGTAGGTCTGAAAGAGAGGGTCGGGCCAATGTCGTCGTTGGCAGAGGCCTGATCTATGGTCAATAATGGAATCCTTAGAGCTAGAGTCACCCAAATTGTGACGAATAATAGAGGCAAGAATAGAAACCAGTTCTTATTCCCGACCCAGCGGCACGATTTTAGGGCTAGTCTGGACTAATGGAAAGGCAGACCACATGTGAGTCGAGTCTGGTAACGTTCCTGAGAGTCCAAAAGCTTCCGGCCATGTGGTACCATATATTGGGTTTGAAAGGACCACGTCCAACATACCTGTAAGATACATGACGTAGAACATGATAGGTACCCGTAACGCTTTTGTTGATGGGTGGATTCTAAAGCAATTGGTTGCAAATAATAGCGCTTCGCAGCAGAGTCGAAAGTCTCAAAGAGGTAATAGCGACGCAGACTCTTGCTGGACTGGCAAGGGCTCGCTGGTGACGACGACTGAAAGGCGAGAGTAGGATGCGTGGCAGACGCTGTGCGACAGCGAACACTCTTTACGGAGGTGACAGTTGTCAATGTAGGAGGTGACAGCTGTACAGTGGGAAAACAGGAGCTATCGAAGTGTGAACAGCAAGGAAGGGGGAGCAGCCTGCAGGCGGTAGAATGGAGATGGGGGAAGCATATGTTTCCAATGTGGGATGGAGAGATATATTGCAGCAGGCAAGAGTAGAAGGTATCCAAGCGCGCATATTTCGCCCGCCAGTCAGGACCGAGGGGCGATTGGACATGCTGAAATGAATAATCTGCGGGTCTTTGTTGCGGCTCTGTAGCAGAGACCCATAGTGAGCGATGTGTTGGCGGTGGACCAGCCAACGGCCAAGGTTCCAGAATTTTAGCTTGCAAAAGACTCAAACCTCAAAAGGCACAGCTTTCACCGGTTCGCTTTGCCACCTGATGCCGCAGTAGCGCGGTAAACGGACGAGTGATCGGGGTCAATTCCCTTCAACCCGTTCGTCAAGGCTGGATGTCTCGATCGGCACCATGCATGTAGAGACGGCTGAGCTGGGACGCATAAATAACAACGTACCATTACTCCGTCTTTACTCGAAGAAGGTAGGGGCTCGCCGCTCGTACTTCCTGACTGCATAGCCAGGCCACGGATGCAATATGCAAAGTGAGGGGAGAGTGCACATACGTCAGAGACTACTCGCTTCAAGTTGTGCACCCATAACCTCGAATCGCTTGGCAAGAGGATGGTAGATACGAGGGGCAACTTGATGAACGGGATCCGAGACCAGACCGAAGGCGCAGGAAAAACTGGGACGGCTAGTAGACTAGGGTACCAAGCGCGGGAGTCGCGACTGGAGGGGGATTGAACACGATATCGTGACTGCAAGAAGACGCAAAGCATAGTAGCTCCAGGCGGAAGGGCGTCACAACAGGACTAGCAAGACGCTACCCGGCAGCAGCCAGAAGGCAATCGAGACGAATTGATTGCGAGTTCGAGGGGTTGAGGAGATAACTTGGGGTTGGTGCGACCACAGAGCATCAAGCGACTTGCCAGCGCATCGCGCATCGTACATTGCATTAAAAAGCACGGTCCCCAGGGTCTTGAAGGTCAAGCTGCGTCTGGGACCGAAAGGGGAAAAGGACCAACGGCGGGTAGGTTGGAAAGCATGCTTGGGGAGAAAGAATCGGCCGTTGCGGCAACAAGTCTGGTGGTGCTCGAGCATTCACTACAAGATGCCGTTGAGGAGCGTTTCAAAGTCAGGCCGGACATGATGTACTTGGCGGATAGTCAAGACGACAGATGGAAAAGGACAGGCGTCCTTGAGTACACATCAAGCAATGCTTGGAGAGAATGCTCCCGCAACGCCGCGGTGAACACCTCACCCCAAATAACCGAACTGTCCCCGCTTCCGTGGTCGACATATCGAGATATTGGAAGCAGGACATCGGCGTGCAGGACTTGAGAGGCTGAGCTACATGCCCCATGCATCTGTTTCCAGGATTGCCGCGAGGTCGTCACTCAGCGGGCGGCTACAGACTGGTCGAGCTCCATGACCTGCCGAACCGCAGTGAAGTCACGAGGGTGACAGCGTACAGAGCATGCCGTGAATAGAGGAGCGGGCTCAGCTTCTTGATTGTTTCGATAGGCTAGGAGCTCCGCGTTCTCCAGGAGAGAGAGATGAGGGACCCCGGACCACGTACAGCGGCCTCGTTTTGGCGCCGGTCCAAAGTCTTGGCCGAAGGGAAGCTATCACGATGCGAACTGAGGCATGGTCGCCGCAGGACAAAGTTGGGCTCATCCATGGCGCAACCGAAGCACGGCAATTGGCGGCTGGTGGAATGGGTGAGGAGCAATAATAGATTCATCCGAAAGCAACGCGTCGTTGCACTAGCCGGCACCTCTGAGGATGACGCGAGCGGCGAGCATCAAGCGTCCCAGCACGGCCGCTACCCGCACAATCTGCAAATGATGAGGAGAAAGTCGGTGAGGAACAGCGCGTTGTCAACGACGCGCCCCTCATTTCTGCATGATACTAAACAATGAAACAGTGCCATGAGCAACTATAGCACATTCATCCGGCTCAACGGCTGCGAAATAACTATCCGTCTGACGGAAGAGCGTTACTGGCAGCCGTCGTCTTCGAATCGGCCTGTTTCCATTGACGTGTCGTGATTGACCCACAGGTTCCAGCTCCCTCCAACTAAGCGCAGCCTCGCCCTCTCCCTCAGCCTTACGCTGTGAGACGTGGTGTGCAGCCGGGATTGGCTGCAAGGTTGGAGGCGCTGGTCTGACTTGGCGGCACTCGACGGACTCGATACTGCATCCTTCAGGGTCAATGCTGCCTTCTTCCATGGGGCGATAATGCCAGAGAGCATCTGGGCAACTGAGCCGTCACGCCTGATGTCCCTTCCTTGACAAAAATCAGAAGCCGACTGCTGGCCGGTTTCGGACCGCAGCGCCATGGCCACTCACCAAACGCCGTCCCATAACCAAATACTGCAATGACAAACACCTCAACCGCACACAAGAGAGCCTCTGCAGCTTCAAAGACGCTCTGGAGTGCCTCTTGTAGCAGAATAGGTCGGTTGAGCTTGATAGTCCCACTCACAGCACCCTTTGAACCAGACAGACAGCAATAGGCCATACGGAACGATCTTCTCCTTGCCGTTGCAAGAGAAAGGGGAGCCAGCTATGCTAAGTTGATTGATACATCTTTTCCAGACATGCTTTCCATCATTACCAAATGCCTGGTGTGGAAACGCAGGGGAACCGGACTTGACCTCCGGATATTGTGCGACGATGTACACGCATGGCTCTCCTCCCCCGCTCCGAGCCTCCATGACAGACCAGATATACTTGAGTACCAGGAAGTCGCCAACTTGGTTCGCCTTATTGTCTTTCAATTGCGTTTCGACTCTATAACAGAGCTAACTCTTTTTCCAAGAATCAAACCACAGTCCTTCATAATGTCTAACATCGTCCGTGTCACACTTTTCAAGATCCCCGACCCCGCTGTTATCCAGGAAGCCATCCAAATGTACTCAACGCTAACTGAAAACGCCGTCAAAGTAAGTGCAAAGATAACACGCCCTTGACTCACCCCCCCCCCCCCCCTCCCCCGTCAATCTCCGAACTCTCCTTCCTAGTTTTAGCGTGCATACATACCCGCGCACGCCAGTCCCACAAACACATATGGAACCTGCATCGTCTGCAGGTCAGAACGTCGAGTCACCCCCAAACCCCAGATTATATTTGCTTCGGCTATTTCCATGTCAGCATTGCGTCAACCATGTAGTTGAGTCATTGATCTCGATAAGAGGGGTTCTGAGGACAGACTTTCTGCGCTTTCAGGTTTCACGTTCTCTGCGGGTGGACGACCTGACCACAGCTGCATTGTGCAGCAAGATATGTCAGTCGCTGCGCCACTCGCGGTCCATTAGAATGCCCTATTTGGTAGAGCAGTTGGCAAAGCACGACACACTTAATTCCACTTGAACTCCTACAATACAGTAGAGAGCAAAATCGAACCAAGCTGACGCTACATATAGGATGGAAAACAGTACATTCGCCTCGCATCAGCAAATTCAACCTACGAAGATCCACGTTCACAAGGCTACACGTTGGTAGCTCGTACTGTGTTTGAATCGAAAGAAGCTATGGACTATTACGACGACGAATGCGAGGCTCATTCTGCTATCAAATCTATCATCAAGCCCAAAGTCGCTGGCCCCCCCTTGGTTGTGTACATGGATGGATAATCCACCAAGTGCTGCGATAAGTCGTGATTGTCGTTTCGATTATGCTAGGAAGATGCCACGTTTTGGTTGATGGTAGGCTAGTCTGCATGCTTGCGCTGTAATGTAATAGTTATTCAGCAAACATATGTCAACGGGTATCAGGATAAGTGTCGTGGGGCAAATCAGATCTTAAACAAGGACGGCTAAACTAGAATTGAAGTTATTAACATGAGTCATCGTCTCGACGTGAGAAACAGGGCTGCAAGATGTTGTCTTTGAGTAAAGGGAATGGCACACGAGAGTTGTGAATGCCTTTCCAACAATTAACAACTTCTCTCCTGCTCGTGCTCTTTTTCTGCCTTATGAAGATCTCGTGCTGTGTCGACTGTGGAAAGTTTGGTGCCATTAAACTCAGCATCTATCTCACACATAAACAATGAACTCTGATGAGACCAGAGCGTTCTATAGGCCACCATTCCGGTTGGTGGAAATAGTAGCTTGAGGTTGTGGTTGTCGGTTGCCGGTTGAAGATGGGACACGGTTTCTTACGCAATGGCACTTTTTGTAAATCCGAGTTGGAGACTGCTGCGTTTATATAGGGAACTTGAAAATGGGGAATTAATTGTTTTGGTACCGCATACTGCTTACTGTGAGAGACATTTGATTTGGACACGGGATTTCGGCAGTCCTGTTGCCTTGGTGTTGTCTTTCATGCCAGCGATTTATTCCCAGGCGAAGTTGATGGTTTTGTTGCGCGCTTCAAGAATGCTGAAGCGGTTGACGCGCTCAAATTTGGCGCTGTACCTGCTGCTTGGCAAAAAGACGGGATTGGAATAGCAAAGCTATTGAAAGCATGTGCCAGTAGTTAGGATTCGGAACTGAAAGGCATTGTGGAGACCGTCTGACGTTCAACATTGCTCAATGCCAGGAGGGTTAAGCTTCACGCACCCCAACTCAAGGACTTCGTATGAAGGGGATTTCTCCCCAAATTTTGGAACCCGCGTTGTAGTGTTGGATAACCCTGCGTCTTTCTAGGTGGGCTCAAGTACAGTGTCTCACGCGATGTGCAAAATCAGGTCATTTTTACTGTATAGGGCCTTGCCATGGCCCAGGCCATACATCTATGCGTGATAGAGTAACCTTCCAGTCCCATAAATAGAGTTGTCTCTGGACACCATTCACTACTTCTAGAATTTCTCCGTTTCGACGAAATGTCGCCTGCACTCATAAACCGCCATAAACGGTATAACGAAGACCGGATGGACAGTTCTCACAACATCCGCATCTTCCCATACCTCATTTTCCCCCTCGTATAAACCCTCGCTCTTCCAATGGTATGGTGCATCCAAATTTGCAGACCCGAGACCTTTATTCACGTTCTCATCGTAGACATATCGGTGTTGTGCAGCACTCAGACCCGCCAGATTGTAGCAGGTGTGATATGCATCAGAATGCTTTCCAGGCTTGTCTTTCAGCCCGCCCTTTTTTTCCTGACAAGCAGCTAGGATATAACGCCCAAGCGCCGTCCGATTCCAAAGGCCTGAAGTGGTGGCGGCTTCGATAATAGCGAATGTACTGCCAATCCAATGAGAGTAGCATCCATCAACGAGCTTGTTTGTTCGACCGTTGTATCCGCCTTCAGGACTAGCCTGTCGAGACGTGAGCCAGTGAGCCAGAAGTGCTACGTTGAGATACTTTGACAATGTCTCTTTCGGAGGTCCGAGGATCGCTAGACAGCCCAGCCCACAAAAAGCATAAGCACCGTGAGCCTCGTTGCCAGGTGCCGCCGAGATTCCGCCATCCCACGACTGACAACTGGACACCCACTCACCCAGGCCCTCGGTAAAGCTGGTAAGCCCCCTTTGGCGAGCTGGTGCATCCTGAGGGAGATCAAGGGGCAAGTTTAGAAGCGACAGTATGACCATGGCACAAAATGCACCCCGGATGTCTTCCTCGCCGCCTTCGGCCATGGTGAAACCCCCGTCTGCCTGCTTCATCCGTCCTAAGAAATGCCACAGTTTTTTGCGGTTGACGGAGTCGTAAGAATCCGTTCCACCAGCCATAGCGAGTGACAAGACTGCAGCATAGGTACATGCGAGGTGGGGTAGTTGACCATACCCCCCGCCGTACCCGCCTTCTGGGTGTTGAGCTAATGAGAAAGTGTGTGCAACTCTAGGAAGAGTCAGACGAGATCATAATATGTAAGCTGAAAGTAAGAGGGAGATGGGGTTCACAAGCGACTGTATGGGCAATAAGTGTCTGCCCCTACCTTTCCTGGTACATCGAAATGTCAAGCCCCAACGCCGTCATGCTCTGCAGTCCCCAGTACAAGATCCAGGGTCGAGATGCGTCCATCATGGCGAACTTGCCTGGATAGTCCCCAAGAACCATCTTCAGCATGACGACGTGCTTCTCACGTTGAAGCTTTGGTATGCCAAATGCATTGAGTGAAAAGTTGTTTGGATTGCCTTCCAGGTATGGCAGAATTGTCTCAGAAGTCTCGTCCTGTACTTGGGATGTCTCCGTTTGCAATGAGTCTCGTATCGGGATCCGGACGCTCGCAAGATAGGCGATGTGGGCTTGTTCTTCCATTGTGGCTGTCCCCATATCTTCGTACTCGTTGTCAGAATCCGAGAGTTCTTCAATTCGGCCAGATTCGCGACCAATTTCTTCAAAGCGGGATGAAGGAGCTTGCGCAGAGAAGCGCAGCGGGACAGCCATTTCCTTAACGTGAAAGTTTCGCCGTCTGGATTTGGCTGATTCTTGGGCTGGCATCTACGTGTGGCTGTCTCGAACAATAGCGTATTTGCCAAGGGTCTTAGTATTGTTGGATTGAGAGCGTAGTTGCCGGATGTAGTGATGTCATGTCATGATCCCCAAGTGTTGGTTCACAATCATCGCTTCATTGGAATGGGAGTGCGCAGGGATTGCCCTTTGCGTCTGCGCAGAGGCTGGAAGACGTAAAAGACGGATGCATAGAGGAGCAAGAGTGGAGCACATCAAATTTGGACTAGTGGGCTTGGCACACGCGGCTCGAATTGTATCGAATTCACCATTGTCACCATGCGCTGCTCTCTCAGACTTCCGACTTCTGGCTCAATCAGATGGTCGTACACCCGCCATTCCCGCGAGTTGTTCGCCAACCGTCTCCCCCGCCACCATCAAGGGCTTGCTCTCCTGCAGGACGAATAGCATTCTCGTCCACTCTGTCTTACTGTTGTTGATCCACTGATGCATAGTTCCTCGCTGAACCGCCACGTCCCCCCGCTTCATGGTACGCTTTTCGCCACTATCCAGCAGCAGGTCGACCTCGCCCTCGAGAACGCAGCCGTAGTCCAAGCTCACAGTTCGATGCATGGTGCATGCTGTATCTGGCGGAATGTCTACATGGCGCAGCACCGTCCCACCTGAGATCACCAGCCCCGGTGCTTCCTTCAAATAGTCCCCGTATACGTCGAGATCTCTGTCATTGTTCATGTCCACTGGGAAGCCCTTAGTGGTAAAGCTCAGTGCAAATGCGATCCCGTCGTCATTGGCTTTCATCCTGCTTTCTTCGTCGAAGGCCTTGCTGAAGATGGCTTTGCCCTCTCCATTGTGGGCGGTGATATATCGATGGATCTTAGGGAGTCCGCCGACGTGTGCCATGTTGTGTGACTCAAAAGGCTCTGTGCTGTTCCAGGTGATGTTGGAAATTGGCGGGCATACGCAGAGAGCAACCGCCGTCGTGCTCCGGTTTACCCAGGATGGCAGAGGACGTCTTATATCTGTAATGGCTCTAGCTTGCCCCTCCAGTAGCTTTATTGCACCACTTCGATATGCGTTACACAAGCAGGGGAGATGTACGTGGAGCCGAAGGCCGGCAGTGGGGGAAAATGGTCCCTCTCTCCGCATTCCGGTGTAGACGCACGAATCTGGACCCTGTCACGCTCTGCAATAGCCCGATGGTACAGTCATATTGGCCTTTTACACTGCGAGTTATGGGGTATTCTGGCTATCTCGTCAATATGTGGCATATGTGTCACATTGACACCTGCAATGCCTGCCACTTTGGCACACGGCTCATCACCGACAACTAGCACATATCTAATTTGTTAGTTAGGTGAATACTCTTTTCCGATTGATTTGTGCCTGGTAGAACTATCTACGTTACTATTGCCTCAAGGCCGAGAAGCACGCGCCACCAGGGTGGCTAGCTCGATACCACGGGCTTGCCTAAACGAGTATTCGGAGTGGGCTTGGAAGATGGAACAGACGCAGATATCAAGCTATCTGCAATACCACCAACAGATGCATGCACAGCAGCATGGCTTCATTTAGCCAGCTGCACGTTAATACAGGCACCTGTTTCGGGTATATGGAGCTTGCACTATGCGGACGTTCATGGCTTGCTGAGAGTCATCAAGATTTCTCCTTGGCTTTCAGAGTTCTTCAAGTGTACGATGCGGGTCACCAAGCGCTTGGGACCGGGCATCAAATGGGGTGATGGCCGAAACCACTGACTCTACACTCTGCGCTTCCAAGGACCTGAACTGAACTAGAGTCAAAGGTCATGGATATCGTGTACCTTATCTCTCCACGCACATTTGCTGTCTTGGATCGATGGCCTCGCCTCCGCCACCTGGTTTGGTCTCGTGTGGTTGATGTTTTCGCAGTCGGCTCGCCTCCGCAGATTGCGCCCGGCAACTTCATTGCAGTCTCCCTGAAGTAGTGTTACAAAAAGCTTTTGACCGTCACGAAAGCACTCTCTCCAACACGGCTGCTCTGTTCTCTCCGTTACGCTTTCTTAGTCCGCCACTGTACGTGGCATCAGCCTGAACTGCATTCACTTGCCGTTTCCTTTGGATGCAACGCGTTGCGAACGTGCTGTGATTGTCTGGCCACCTCCTCAGTTACGTGTGTCTCTCTTTGTACACTGTGCAACAGCTCCATCTTTCCATAGCCATGGCCATATTGCCTTTGGCTCCAATCAACGTCGCGTTGTTTCTGGGGCCAACTGTAATGGGCCGCTTAGGATATGACCTGGGCAAGACGAGTGTCATGTCGATCTAACACTTGGCCATGATTTTCTTGGGGCTGTTCGTCGACTCAGATAATTGATGCGCAAGCTCAAGTAGATGGGGAAGAGAAGTTGTGCCAGATTTCATTTCGTTCCTAGGCTTTTTTATGCGAGACACAAGCGTGGTTTTCTCCGAACTGCGCTTGGTTCTCTAGGTTGGAAAGCGCATAGGGCCATCGCATGTGTGCCGGGCTTCAAGTCCTTTATACAGGCGCTCGACGAGAATTCATCTCTCAAGTCAGTACTTGCTTTTGTGTGTTGGGATGCGCAGTTGTCAGTCAACAATGGACAACTGGTGTGGCTCTGAGAGCAGCAAGCTCGTGCCACAAAGGACGAAATGGGCAACAGGTGCTTGCTGACGACAGGTAGAAAAATAGAGACGTCAGCGAGTGTTGTGCGACAAGAGCCTAATACAGACATGGCAATGATTGGACGGAGGTGATGTGTGAAGATGGCGGAGTCGGATGCGCCGAAGCATTCCAAAAGAAGGCAAGTATGCAAGCACGCAAGTAGCTGCAAGACATGGCCGATATGCATGCAAGCAAGGCATGTCTGTATGGAGAAAAGTCAAACGAAAGTGTCAAGGATGGGGTGAAACATGGGCCGTGGAGGTTGATGTGGAGGCAAGACAGGGAGAGTTGGGGGCACAGCGCAGAGGGCGTTGATGACATGCACATCTGCAGTGGTTGAGCGGTTGCAAAGCACGAGGATGCGTCGCAGAGACAGGAGAGCGGGCTCAGCGCGTGGAGGAGGCGGCGGCGGCTGCTCATGGTCTAAAGCGACCGAGCAATGCATCATGACGCAGGATGGAATTGCGAGGCATTCTTGCATGTCGGTGAGTGTTGGGGCAATGGGACGCAGACTGGGGTATGCCAGTGAGTGATGCAGTTGAGGGCTGGAGGCTGGAGGGCGGAGGCTGGCCTGGCTGGACTGGCTTGAACCGACTGGACTGGCGGCGGGTGGGAGACTGGGGACTGTTTTTTTTTTAAACGCTTGTCCGGTGCCATCGAGAGGGGGAGGAGGGGTGGGATAGACGAGCAAAGTGGTTTCATGCAACTATCCACTGCCCACTCAAGCATGCATTCGACAGCGATTCAGCTCAGCAACTCATGCGAAAGAATGGCTCAGGGCTCAGGGTTTTCGCAGCGGCGGATTGCGAATCGCGCGGTCCGCTGGTGCAGCGCTTCTGGCGCTACTGCTCACCAGCTGCAGATCCAGACGAGCCATTGGCCGTGTGGGGCGGCGAGTGCAGCTGCTCACCGACTTTTGGTGGCTCTTGGCGGTCGCGACACTTGGTCGGCCCTCGCCCGCTGAACCCTCACCGCTTACCATCAGCTCAGAGAGGCTGAGTTCACCACGCTCGATCTCCAGTTCTCCTCCTCCGTGCACACACCATGGAGAATCAAAACATCGACTTTGACGGCACCCTTTACGGCGGCGTAGAGGGAGCCTTTGACCCCTCCTTCGACCCCAACCGCCAGACATACAACTTCTCCCACCAGACGTGGCCGCTGCCCATCTCGCCCGGCACCATGTCGCAACAACACCAGCACCAGCAGCACCACGACCAGAGCCAGCACCAGCACCAGCACCAGAGCCAGCGACGCATCAACACGGTCGCTGGCACCGCCGCCCACAACGCGATGCCCACGACGACAACCATTGCTCCCCTCCAGACGGTTGGCCTCGGTTTCCCCGCCGCCATGCAGCCCATGAACCCCATGCTGGCCACCTGGATGAACATCAACACCGACGCCTTCACCCAGGACAGCTATGCCCCGGGTGCCATGGGCATGACGCCAGACTTCAGCGCCACGTACGGCGGCCCATTGCAGTCGTCGCCCGTCGACTTTGGCATCAACGCATCCCAGGCCGCACTCATGACCTCCATGTCCATGGCCCCGTTCAGTCTCATGACGACAACCTCCATGGACCTGCCCGCCACCATGCCCTTCCAGATGGCAGACTTCCACCAAGAGTTCACCAACATCTCCACCGCCCAGGACTTTACCGTTGCCTCGAATGCTGCCACCGCCAATAGCGTATCCACCGGCTCGCCTGCGGAGCAATGGATGGAGATCCGTTCGCTCTCCAGCAGCGACAATGGCTGGGTCGACATTGGACACCGCAACTCGTATGACTTCTCCGACAACGCTGCCATCATCTTCAACCCCGCCCAGTCGCTCCACATCCGCACAAACTCCGACTCATCAAACTCAAATCAATCAGACGCCCCACGCTCCGCTCACTCGTTTAGCAGCTTTGAAGAGGTCCACTTCCCCATGAACTCGCCCCAGTCCGAGACGGAGAATAACCTGGAATTGGTGCACTCGCATGCCCACTCGGACAACTGCAGCCACAGCCACGGTCTCCCACTCGAACATGACTTTGCCAATTACATCTCCCCGAGCCAGTCTGTCAGTCCGCCCATGGCGCGTGCAGAGCCCATCCAGATCAAGCAATCAGCTTCAAGTACGGCTTCGCCTACTTCGTCTGCCGTCAGCTCGCCGCCAGCTCGCCGCAGGAAGTCGCCAGTTGCCGCCACACCTGCTGGATCCAAGCCCGCCAAAACTATTGTGAAGAAGACACCCGCTCACACCACTAAAAAGGACGCCACTGGCGAGAAGCGTGTTGGTAGACGGCGCGGTCCCCTCAGACCAGATCAGCGACAGCAGGCCCATGAGATCCGGAAGCTCCGCGCTTGCCTAAGGTGCAAGTTCTTGAAAAAGACGTGCGACAAGGGCGACCCATGTGCCGGTTGCCAGCCGTCTCATGCACGTCTGTGGCAGGTACCGTGCACCCGCATTGACATCAAAGACATTGCCTACTTCATGAAGGATTGGAAGGCCGACTACGAGCGTCACGTCAGCCTCGGCTTCTCCATCGGCAACATCAAGGGCTTCTCACCCCAGGAGCGCATGATTTATGTCACTCACGGCTACGGCCACTATCTCCCCATCATGGCTCGCGAGGTCTTTGTTCGTGATGAGAAATGCTTCGGCGTTGACTGGTTCGAGACGCTCAACGGCCTCCACTTTGAGATTAACACGGCCAAGCTGTCCGCCGGTATGGAAGGCATCTCACGCGCCATGCTCTCCGACTACCTTGACCGACACATCGACGGGGGCTTTGAGCAGTTCGTTGATGAGTACTTTGAGGGCACCTACTTTGTCACCGAGCTCCTCAAGACTGCCTATCGCTTCTACTGTCGAGAGAAGCTTCCCGTCATTCGCAAGGCACTGAAGCTTGTCCTCGCCTACAATCTGACCCTCCATGTCACCATGGTAGAAGGTCTGGGTGAAGAGGAGACGCCACTGGGCAAGGTCGAGGATCAACAGTCCAAATTCTGCGGCAAGACTGTGGCACCCGTCATGATCAACTTCCAAGTCAAATGCGCTCTCGCCGACATGTGGCGTGAGCTACAAAAGGACGTCCTCGAGGAGCTCTCTTCGCTATATCAGTCCGTTTACAGTGGTGACAAGCTGAAGAATTGGCCCACCATCTTCATGCTCGCTGCTATCCTCCTCGCTGTCTGGGAACTGATCCAGTTTGACTGCAACTACCGTGTACCTGACCTCGGCGCTGTCAACAAATTCTGCAGCGAGATGGAGGGTACGCCGGTCGGTGTCATCGTTGGCCTGTTCTCAGCCATCTCTCAGAAGCTTCCCGCTTTCACTGAATGGGATTCTCGGAAGCACCACCACCTGCTCAACTCCAATCCGGCGGTGTGCGACGCCATGACCGAAGTCCGAGCACACGTCACCAAATATGGTAAGTCTAGAGCGCTATCCGCATGAACTAGCACAAGGCTAATCTATTTAACAGAGACGTATCTGCGCTCAAGAAGTGACTGCAAGTATGACCGATCAGATTTCGATTCATTATCGAACAAGTTCCTTTCCAAGCTCGTCATTCGAGCCAATTAAGGCGCATTTATTTTCTCCCAACACGCTCTCGACATCCGTAAACCCCTTAATCTCCAGGCTGCCTATCTTCTATCCGATCCATCATTTATTCTGACTCATCAACAACATCCACCCGGCAGCTTGCTCTCACGGCACTAAACACGCTCCATGATTCACGTGTCCGATGTTTGCTATGTAACGGTTGACGAACCCCAAAAAACGATGAACGATTTGCATGCATTTTTGCGATTCCCCGGCACCAATCGGATGCCAAGTTAGCGATCCAACAACATTCGGCTCCCATCTATCCAACTACACCACACTCTCTTTTCGGACGACACCGAATCTTTCATTTTGATCATATGACTTTTATTTGACCTTGACGGCTGACGATGGTCCACGACATGATGGCCACCACGACACGGCCTCTTGACTTTTTCGCGAGCAAAACAGGATCGAGCTTCCTGTTTGCTTGATTATTTCTCTTTATCAAAGGGTTTTCTGTAAAAGGGATGTGGGTGGTTACACTTCAGCTCAACCATTGATGTATGACCATACTGTCCTTGTTCAGAAAATCTTCTTTCCTTCTCTTATGATTGTGTTACTGGCATAGCGAGCGAGTCGGTATTTATCCGCCACGGAGGTCAATCTGCATTCGCAGATTCTCCCTTTTTCTTTCGGCAACGATTGTGTATTTATCATTGTTTGGGACACGGGAATCGGAATCATATTCTTTACAACTGCAACTGCCGCTTGCAGCTTTGGCACATCCCTATCCGCTTGAGCTGGCTGCGCTCTCTGTGCGCTTGACTTACCTTTCGTCGGGTTAAGTCTGCGGCTAAGAGTTTGCCCTTGACGGTCATATGAATGGCATAATCAATGCTTCGCTCCATGGACCAATTCCAGGTTGTAGGTAGTAGCTCTACTTGATATACATGACTTGATACTTCAATCCTCAATTTGCAACCATTGTGAATACGCCACTCTACAGTGCCAGTTGTTACCGAGGTTAGGACCCGTACATCTAGTCCTCGCCAAATGTTTCATGTAATGTCGGATATGGCGGAAAATCTTTCCCCACGCTCACCGCTCTTCCTGCCCCTACCTTCTTTCCCTCCGACATATCCCGCATCGGCCCATGAATAGCAAGCCTCGAACTGGGATCTACGACCTGATCTACCGAGCCGTCAGAGTCGTCAGAGGCGGGTTCGTCTGCAGGTGTGTGTCAAGTTTACCGTGGGGTCTCCTTGCCCATGTACCTGACGCTACATCGACGCCACCCGTGCAAAATTATGGAGCATGTTCCCCACCCACATCTCAAAGGCAGCTGTATCACCACTAGTCAGTGTATATGTGTAACGGGCTACAAGACAGGCGGGTGGAGATGAGGTGGAGCAGCTATACGCAACATGATTTCACCTCGTCCTTTTCCCGGCTCAAGGAACTCCACCGTTTTGCAAGCATCACGCGGAAAGGACGTGTTCTGCTAACTACTGGATACATTGACGATCTAGCCATAGCTTGGATGCAAGAGAAAGTTGGAGAAAGAGGTATTGGCGATTCGTTATACTGGCTGGAGGGTGAACACCCATAATTAATGTCTTACATTTGTGCTATAACAAATGTAGATGATGATGATGATGATGATGATGATGATGATGATGATGATGATGATGATGATGATGATGAACGATGTGAAGGGAGTGGTTTTTTTTTCAACCTACGTGAAGCCCGTTGAATAGTTGTGTAGTTGCAAACTAGGTAGTATAGATTCTGTGGCAGGCTCAAGTTACTCATCCAATTTTCTAGATATCATCAAATTCAATCCTGTCGTGTATGGAACAATATTGAATCTTCAGTGCCTAGTAACCTTGCCTCTCCTTAGGCACATACGCCTCCTCAAGATACTTTGCATCCTCGTCACTCAGCTTGAAGTGGATATTCTGCACTGCCTCCTCGATCCTCTCTTTACTGCTGATACCAATAATCGGGCAAACGCCCTTCTTGATACACCAGCTGGTTGCAATGCACGCCATGCTGACATTGTGCTTGTTAGCCACTTCCTCGACGCGCTCTATAATCTTCTTATCTATCGCGTTCTCTCGCTGATAGACAAGTGCATCGACGAATTTGTCAGTCTCTGCACGCTTCGAGGAGCGATCGCTCCAAGGACGGGTCAGAGCACCGCGGGCGATAGGCGACCATGGGATCAGACCGACGCCAGTGTCTTGACAGTATGGAATCTACCAAATATATCAGCAGCACGCCTTTTCGAAGAATAATGTCGAAAGTGAGTGCTCACCATCTCACGCTCCTCCTCGCGGTAGATGAGATTGTAGTAGTTTTGCATCGAGACAAATTTGTGCCAACCGTTCCTGTCCGCAATGTTCTGCAAGGCCTGAAACTCCCACGCCGCCATTGAGCTAGCGCCAATGTACCTCACCCAACCCTTCTCAATAACATCGTTTAGAGCTTTCATAATCTCTTCTCTGGGCGTACCTCGATCTAAGCGATGGATCTGTAGAACATCAATGTATGTGCCTAATCGCTCGACGCTCCTCTCTACAGCATCAAAAATGTGTTTACGACTGAGACCGACTTGGTTGACCATATCATCATCATTGGTCGAGCTTTTGGCGATGGGGCGGCTGGGGGCCGACTCATCGACGCCAAAGTAGCATTTGGAGAGGATCACGACCTTGCTCCGGGGGATGTTGTACTGCTTGAGGGCTTTGGCGATAATCTTCTCGGACTGCCCATGAGAGTAGATATCGGCCTAGGCAATCAGATTATTAGCCGACGCTTTACATAATTGGGAAAAACCATTGATCTATCTAGTGCTAGTCGTAGCGGGTATTGCGAAGCAGTACGTACTGTGTCCCACGTATTGATTCCGTTCTTGTAGGCATGCTCAAGGAGAGGCAAGCTATCTGCCTCGTTGAGAACCCACGGCTGCCAATCCGAAGAGCCGTAGCTCATAGCACCCAGAATGATCTTCGACACCTTGAGGCCGGATTTGCCTAGACTATACTCTCTATTAGCCACGGCTTCGAAGCCCTAGCATGAGTTTCGTCTCAAGCCCATGCTCCATTGAGGATTGTGGACTCACTTTACGTATTCCATTTTCTTCTGCTCAGCCATAGTCGTCGTATCCCTTGTATGCCACAGGTTGCTGAGAAAAGGTTTATTGCGTGCGAATGTTCTGTCTGGTGTCGTCGAAGGTGGGGGTGATGGTCGTTGATATGCTGCGGTGAGGGCTGTGAAACTAGAAGACGAACTTTGCTAGAAATGCCGTGAAATTGCGTTGGCTTGACGCTATACCGGAGGGTCTTATAGTAACAGTCAACGCGAAGGCGCAATTGTGTCTTCTTAGCCGACAAACCTTGCCTTTACATAGCTCCTTTCTGCTTTGATGGAGGTAGACGGGGATACAGGACTTAATGCCGGCACTACAGCGTCAATCGAAGTGGGGTATTCGGAATTTATCCGCGATAGAGGGTCAAGAATGCCGCCATCCCCTCGTACGGCATCTTGTTACAAAGTCATGATAGTTATTAAAGGGCCTATGATTCTTAGCCAGGGAGACACCGTCCCGCAATAACTGGACTAAACCTGCCCGTGTCGTCATGGGCGTAGTACACAAAAAAAAGATCACAGGAAGGGGAACGGGTTCGTTTTTAAGAGTAAACTCTCAGCCCGTAGGCATGCTTGTCTGCATTGATAAACGGCCCCTAAAGGGCTGTATAAGCTATGAATGAACTCGATCCTTTAAACCCCAGCCCGTAGGTTGTGATTATGCCATAAACGCCATACCCAGAATCCATGCACCTATTGTCCACCACGGAGACGAAGTACCAAATGGAGCGTAGATTCCTTCTGGATGTTGTAGTCGGAAAGCGTTCGGCCGTCCTCGAGCTGCTTACCGGCAAAGATCAAGCGCTGCTGGTCCGGGGGAATGCCTTCCTTGTCCTGAATCTTGGACTTGACGTTGTCAATGGTATCGCTTGATTCGACCTCGAGGGTGATGGTCTTGCCGGTGAGAGTCTTGACAAAGATCTGCATGCCACCACGCAGACGGAGCACCAAGTGGAGCGTAGACTCCTTCTGGATGTTGTAGTCGGAGAGAGTACGGCCATCTTCCAGCTGCTTACCAGCAAAGATGAGGCGTTGCTGGTCAGGTGGGATACCCTCCTTATCCTGAATCTTAGACTTGACGTTGTCGATGGTGTCGCTCGATTCGACCTCGAGTGTGATGGTCTTGCCAGTCAGGGTCTTGACAAAGATTTGCATACCACCACGGAGGCGGAGGACGAGATGAAGTGTCGACTCCTTTTGAATGTTATAGTCGGAAAGCGTTCGGCCGTCCTCAAGCTGCTTGCCGGCAAAGATCAAGCGCTGCTGGTCCGGGGGAATGCCTTCCTTGTCTTGGATCTTTGACTTGACGTTGTCGATGGTGTCGGACGACTCAACTTCGAGCGTGATGGTCTTGCCGGTCAGAGTCTTGACAAAGATTTGCATACCACCACGGAGGCGGAGGACGAGATGAAGTGTCGACTCCTTTTGAATGTTATAGTCGGAAAGCGTTCGGCCGTCCTCAAGCTGCTTGCCGGCAAAGATCAAGCGCTGCTGGTCCGGGGGAATGCCTTCCTTGTCTTGGATCTTTGACTTGACGTTGTCGATGGTGTCGGACGACTCAACTTCGAGCGTGATGGTCTTGCCGGTCAGAGTCTTGACAAAGATTTGCATACCACCACGGAGGCGGAGGACGAGATGAAGTGTCGACTCCTTCTGGATGTTATAGTCGGACAAGGTGCGACCGTCCTCGAGTTGCTTGCCGGCGAAGATCAAGCGCTGCTGGTCCGGGGGGATGCCCTCCTTGTCCTGGATCTTGCTCTTGACATTGTCGATGGTGTCGGACGACTCCACCTCAAGGGTGATGGTCTTGCCGGTGACTGCGGAGTTGTTAGCAACCTGGGCGCTGGGGGGCCGACGGGTGGCAACGGTGGCTACTTACGGGTCTTGACGAAGATCTGCATGGCTGTGGTGGTGTGGGTGTGGGTATGTTGTATTGTACGAGTATGCTTTGCTTGCAGGCGAGCGTGTGAGGGCTGCGCGTGTGGAGTGGAGTGGAGTGGAGAGGAGAGGGAGCAGAGGAGGCGAGCGAGGGTTTATATGTGAGCAGGGCGTAGGCGGCAAGCTGAGGCTGTGACGGCCAAAGGTGAGTAATGATGCGGCTGCAGTCCGTGCGCCAATCAAAGCAGGGCATGGGAACGTTCCGGCAGCTTCGACTGAATGCGGACCACACCGGCCACTCGCTTTTGTTTGCCATTTCACCAGCCCGGAGCTTTCAGCGCGCGCCTGTTGCAATGCTCGTTCTTCTGCCCGTTCTCGCCGCACACTGTCGACAAGCTCACGTTGCTGCCATCCTGGGGCGCGAGGGCGCAGGAAGGGTTTCCCCGCTTCCGTTATCGCACGCCAGGACCATGTGACGTCTGCTATCGAACCAGGCAACTGCGCCTTTACGGTACGCATTCATGCGCCGCCCTTTGCAGTTGTGCCAACGACTCATCTGGATTGCGCGATACCATGCCCTGATTACGAGAACATCGCGGGGGGGCAGGACCTCTCGGCCGCCCCTTCGTGCTCGCGCGTCAGTGGCGCAAGACGCCATGAGCCCCGGCCGACGAGAAATTCATTGCGCGGCAACACGGTAAGCCTTTGCTTGTGCCACAACGAACATGGTATGGCTTGTGCAGAGCGCCCTGCAACTGGCCCTGCACCATGCTCTGTGAATACTTGCGCGTCGAGACTTGTGTTAGCAGCCGTTTGATGGCTTGATAGCTACAGCGGCAGATTGTGATGTCACGATAGCGTCGTGGGTCGCGCTTCTTCTCTCTGCCTACTATTCACTTCAAACGCCACCCCTCGATTTGCATTCCATCGACCGCCTTCTCACCATCGCAACGCCGCTACATTCGCCGCCAGAATGACCACCCCGACTCTCACCAACCCCGCCCTCACGGCTGCTGTGTGTTCCTTGGAACACCAGGCCTGGGCCGCCCTCTGTAGCTCTGGCACCGAACTCCTCCCGCTTCTTTCGAGCAACCCTGTCATGATCTTCGCCGGCGACCTCATCCTCACCGCAGTCTCCTCGCCCACAGTCCATGAAATGCTGCAGGACAAGGACTTTAAGCCTTGGCAGTCCTACAAACTCAGCCACGACGAAGTCATTGTACTCGGGAAGGACAGTGCGCTTATCTACTACCGTGTCGAGGCCACAAGGGGTGGCGACTCGTTCCGGGCGATTTGTTCGAGCGCGTGGGTCTTGGAAGGGCATACAGATGGGGGAACGGCAGCCTGGAAAATGGCTAGCCACCAGCAGACCTTGATTTGAGAGACAGGCTTTGGATATTTTGCAGGCGCAACTGGGGTTTGGCGTTGGGTACTCATGGTGGTAATACCCTAGTTGATGGCGTCTAGTTGCTTATTACATTCATATACACATGGAACCATGTCATCGTTTTGGCCTACCGAGGACTTGCTACCCTCATCCAGCCTGCTTTGGCCGTTTGAGCACTTTTGGAGTATTTAGAAATTGCTCCCTAAATGCCATGCCCAGCTCCAGATCCTTCTCTCCTTTGAATCTCAAAACTGATTCCTGTCGTGCTCTATCGATGCAAAAATGGACAAGTCAGTTCATTGCACAACAGGCTAGCGGCCGTGCGTGACGTATGGATCCGCAGACGATTCCCCGGGCTGCCACAATACTACTACATGTCCGTTCACTTGTGCTTGAGCCGCATCTCAGTACCATCAATTCTCATGCGCACCGCTTTCCTTGGACAGTCAAGCAGATTGGGCACACCAGGAGGGCGCAACATGTCTGGGTCGATCTCCTATGCTGCAGCGGTCAGCACGCCCAACGGCGCGCTCAGGCATCCCCAAATTCAAGCACGAGCATGTTCAGACCCTGATCTCCGTGCATCTTCCGACAAGTCAAAGGCAAACACCAAGCCTCAACGGCCAGGTGCCGGTGTACGGTCCAAGACGAGCTTCCGCGAATGGTCCTCGAAGAGACTGGGAAAGAGCTTTGATAGCCGACGGGGAGCTGTCAAGGAGACGCGACTTTCTGAACAGTCTCCTCGCGACGAGCATAAGCCAAACACGGGCCATGAAGGGGAACATGTATACGTCTTAACACTGAAAATTACAGAGAGTCTAGCAAGTCCATTGAATGAGATGCGTGAGAAGTATTTTCCCAAGAATTTGAATCGTACGCCAGCGCATCTGACGCTCTTTCATGCCCTTCCGCGTTCACAGATAGAGGCGCTTGAAGATGGCCTGTCTCTGACATCAGCTAATATAACCCCTTTCCTTGTCAGTACCGGAAAGGCTTTCCGAATGCGCAAAGGAGTCGGTATAAATGTTGATACTGGGCATGAGGAGATGAAAGGAGTCCACGAGCAGCTGCAATCTCAATGGTGGGCATTCCTCAGCGAGCAGGATGCTGGAGGATTCCGCCCGCATTGGACCATTATGAACAAAGTCGAGGATAAGAAGAAGGTGGATATGACTTTCGATATGGTCCAAAACGAGGTTTGTGCGAGGCCCCCGGCAGGCTACGCGACTGGATTAGAACTATGGAAGTACAACAACGATGGGAACTGGGAATGGGCGGATGAGTATCTGTTTGGATCCTCAGAAAGGATACGGTTGAAGACGCGACCTCTAGAACTATCGCGTAGTGAGGGTACGCCGGGTAGTCGAATTCCAGAAAGGGTTTCCAAGCAGAGGCCAGGGTTGTGGAAACGTGGGAGTAGCTTGGGAGACGGGTGGGAACCTACGAGCTTTCGACGTGGAAGCTAACTTATGTGGGATGTTGTACTCGAAGAATAACTTGATTGGAATCTTGTACACGACATTGTAAGCATTATATTTCGAGGACGATTTCCTTGCAGGCACTGCCAACGCAAGCAACGTGCGTCGATGTTGCTAGGTTGGTGGTTAGGGTAGTCCCATAGTTTGGACATGAGTGGAGCCGCGTGCATTAAATGAAACGAATAATGCTGAAATGCGGGGAAGTTAGGTTTGAAGTGGTTTCGCGCCGGTCATGTTCAAGGAACAGCTGAATTGCGGTGAAGATTGCCCAGGACAGGCGTGTTTACGGGCAAGTAACGGGGTTCCAGCAGTGGAATGGATACCTACAATGGCAATGATGCGAGTGCCCAAAATACTTTGTTGGACCCGTATAAGGCTGTGTCAGCGTCTCGTGAGCGCATGATGGAAGTTGTCGCCACCCCAAAATACGACGCGCGTCAATCAACATGTTGCGTTACAAGGCATTGTGAGGCGACGGAGAAGACTTGGGACAAGGCGAGACGCTGACAATGTCTGCAAGTCTCTCCACGAAATACAGGTCATGTGTGCAGCGGCTTGCAACGACCAGAATTTGGGCATGGCGAGCCACGGCCAGCCACATGCGGCTTGCAAGGGCGGATGCGCGCCGTGCAGGTGACGAGGCGTGACCAAAAGATTCTGTTCTCGAACGCCTCCAATTTCGCAGCGAGATGCACGTGGGCGAGAGGTCAGGGGGTGGTGCAAGGCGGTGACTCGAGTCGCGGATGCAATGGCCTGAACTGCTAGTAGTATGTCGATGCAAGACTGGCTCGTGATAGGGTTACAGCCAATTGGTGTTATACGATGTCACCCCACGCAAAGGGCAAGCAGAAGCCGCAAGCTTGAATTAGACGCGGATAGGCTGAGTGATCAGGGACTGAGGACTCGTCTGGCGGCTGCAAGGGGCTGAAGACGATGCGAGGCCATTGACGAGGGTAGCAGGTGGTAGTGCTGGTGGTGGAAAGGGGGTGGTACGGTGGGTGCTACTGGACCCTTGGCGGTCTTCGCGAAGCTAGGGAGAGGTCCGCTAAGACGATGCCGCGAATGGACGAGGCCGTTTCTTAAGAACCAGCTGTCCTCATCACGGCCTGCGTTGACCTTGACCTTGACCTTGACCGCACCTCCACCTGTACCGTGTACCTTTGTTGTTGCAGACCGTGTGCTTGTAGCGCTTCTTGCACGCAATTGCTCTTCACCCATTCACAAATAGCCTGTCCCCGATTCACACAATAATTTCTTGAGCACCACTACCACCACCACCGCCAATATGAAAGGTCAGCGCCTGCAATTGCCCCATCAATCCGCATAGCTAACCGCTGGCGCAGCCATTATTCTCGTCGGAGGCTTTGGGACCCGTCTACGGCCGCTGGTATGTCTGCCCACTGCCCTCGATGCCCTCACCGCTCCCACCACCCCGCCATGCGTTGGCTGCACACGGGCGCACTAACACCAGCTGCAGACTCTCACCTACCCAAAGCCGCTGGTCGAGTTTGCCAACAAGCCTATGATCCAGCACCAGATCGAGGCTCTGGCCGCTGCGGGTGTTACCGATGTCGTTCTCGCCGTCAACTACCGCCCCGAAATCATGGCCGAGGCGCTCAAGACGGTTCGTGTGCCCCCAAACCCCCAATGGCGTGCCAGAGCGTGGCAATTGACTGGCCCTGCAGTATGAGAAGCAGTACAACGTGACCATCACCTTCTCCGTCGAGACAGAGCCCCTCGGCACCGCCGGTCCCCTCAAGCTCGCCGAAAAGATCCTGGGCAAGGACGAGACGCCCTTCTTCGTCCTCAACGCCGACGTCACCTGTGACTACCCCTTCAAGCAGCTCGCCGACTTCCACAGGCAGCACGGCGACGAGGGCACAATCGTCGTCACCAAGGTCGAGGAGCCGTCCAAATACGGCGTCGTGGTGCACAAGCCTGGTTCCGCGTCCAAGATTGAGCGCTTCGTCGAGAAGCCCGTCGAGTTTGTCGGCAACCGCATCAACGCCGGCATCTACATCCTCAACCCTACTGTGCTCAACCGCATCGAGCTCCGCCCCACCTCGATCGAGCAGGAAACCTTCCCGGCCATCGTAAAGGAAGGCCAGCTGCACTCGTTTGACCTCGACGGCTTTTGGATGGACGTTGGGCAGCCCAAGGACTTCCTCTCGGGTACTTGCCTGTACCTTTCGTCGCTCGCTCGCAAGAACTCAAAACTGCTCACCCCGGCCTCGGAGCCTTTCGTCTACGGCGGCAACGTCCTCATCGACCCGTCAGCAAAGATTGGCAAGAACTGCCGCATCGGCCCCAACGTGACCATCGGCCCCAACGTCGTCATTGGTGATGGTGTGCGTCTGCAGCGATGCGTGCTGCTTAAGAACAGCCGGGTAAAGGACCATGCTTGGGTCAAGTCGACTATTGTCGGCTGGAACAGCACCGTCGGCAAGTGGGCCCGTCTTGAGAATGTAACCGTCCTGGGCGACGATGTCTCCATCGGCGACGAGGTCTACGTCAACGGTGGCTCCGTCTTGCCTCACAAGACCATCAAGCAGAACGTCGACAGTAAGTCTTCCCATACGGTCCCTCTCACACGCACACGGCCCAGCTAAAACTCGTCTAGCTCCCTCGATTATCATGTAAAACCATCTTCGTTGTCTACAGATACCCGACCGAGCGATGCCGGCCCTTAGAGCTTTTAATCACGCTGCATTTTGTTTTGTATCTTCTGCATCGCATCTGCATATAGACTGCAGGTGTTCTTACGGCGTCTTCTTTTCTCTCAACTCTCGGCATGGGTTCACCAAAAAGCGTCTGGATGGGGCCTCACTTTTGGGGGGTTTTTTTGTCATAGCACTGCATCTGGGGAATGCTTCGAACAGGTAGTAAGATTTCATGCGGATACAAACATGCCAATAGTGGCCAACTATGAATGAAAAACTCAAAAAGAACGTCAAAATATATGAGTACGCTGCCGGTCTACAGTTTATCCCACAAAACGTAAACTCAAAAACCAAAACAATATTCGCCTCCTTGACCAGCCGTGATATCCAACGCCCAAAACTATGCTCTAAAGTACTTTCAAGAGACCTAGCCACCATGTCGGCTGCAAAACCAGGCCTGGCCAGTCGGACGCCGCTGCCTCATTCTGCACCTCCTACCCTGCTGCGTCCTACCACTACACTGCACCAACTTGGTACAATCGTCGGCTGCTGGTTCGCATTTGTTCTTCTTCTTCTTCTTCAGTCGTTTTTCGGGCTCATCCTTGTCTGACCTCTTGCGCTTGTTGTTGCCGGATATAGGACGCCGTGGAAGGGGAGAAGAGCCAATCTCAGTCAGGCTTGGAGGCGAGACAGGCGTGACCTCAACGCCTGCGTCGATATTGGTCGGTCCCAAGATTACAGTCTTCTGCATATATTGACCAGCAGTAGAGTCCCAGACCCGCAACATTGTCCAACAATAGTGTCAAAGCTGCAAGGTGTGTCTTGCCCATGGCATTCAGGCGGCTTTGCGTGCGGAATCGCCTGTTCGCATCATCGTCCGACACGAACTTGCCGTCGACCACAAAGCGCCGATACCAAAGTCCATTGAACTCCTGATATGCCGCCTGAGCCAGTGGTATCAAGAGTGCTGCTGCCTCCGACAACTGCTCAGAGAACGATTGGACGAGTCCGTCAAAGGTGTGTCCATTCACATCAGACATGATGGCGTGGATCTGCTCAGGTGCTGGACGTAGGGTTGATACAAGACCATAGTCTCGTCCCGTCAAAGTTGGCTTCGCAATCTTCTTGATTGTCTTTGCAATAGCTTCTTCGTACCCGACGCCAAATGGATACAGCCTCTCCAGGATCCCAGAAAAGGGGATAGGCCCATGGAACAAGGTTTTGGCGACTTTCTCTTTGATTTCGTCCTCCGTCGGAGCGAGTTTGAGCGTATACACGCCCTCAACAGGTTCTCTCTTGACATCAAACCGGTGTGTATGTACTGCAAGGCCTTCGATGCGATACACCAGCATCCCGATATCCTTCGCATTCGGAAATGCCTGGCAAATATCCGCTAATCTCGCACCATTCTTCTTCACTTCCTCCTTTGCAAAGAATTCCAACATTTCCCTGCGGGATGGTTGTTGATCTTTTCTGTTGTTCTGGGTATTGGAGTGCTCCTGCCAGACAAGAAACCGCTTGAAGATCCGGCGATAGAGCTTGTCGTTTTGATTGAGTCCATCGATCCCGTTCTCACTGATGTGCTGCTGTCGAGTTGTGCGAAGGTAATTTTGTTTCTCGGCATCAGACATCCTCCCAAACTCCCCACATGCCTGGGACCAGACTGCATGTTGACCAACCGCAGGGTATTGGTCTTTGGTCTTGACGTACAGCGTCCTTAAATCTGGTGGGAAAGGATACCTGATCTTATCTGGGAATGCGATACCACTCTTTCGCGTGCTTTTTGACATGCGCCCGTAATAGTTTTTACTTGTAGGGACCGTGTTCTTTGAGGCGCCAGTTCGTGATTCGAATAGTATCGGCAGCCGCAGCATAAAGGGCAGGATGGATCAGCGGGTCAGGGAGACGGATGAGGTCGGGGAAGGATGGTAGTCCAATGCTGAAGGCTGGTGCTGCAGAAGTCCATTCTGGATCATGCTCGCGAGGTGAAGGAATGAAGATGTTCGCACGAGCTGATGAGGAGAGTATATCAGGATACTCGGACGTCAGGATATCCATGTCGTCAGTGGGTGTGGAGCCAGACCCCTTGGGAAACGGTGTTGTTAGGAAAGACATGTTAGGTGGTTGATATAGTTCAAGTGTGCAAGTACTCCGAGAAGTCAAGCTCAAGTGACGCGTGCCAGCAGCAGTGAGCAGGGTCTGTGTATACTCAAAAGCGGTATCTTTTACGTCTTTGTAAGCAATGCGGTTTAAGGATCTAATGGAGTTTGACGGAACTCGGGTTGCAAAGCTTTATATACTTGAAAGTAAGTACCACACATTGCGCACAATAGTACGACAGAGGTGAAAACAAGGTTGCCTAAACAATGGGGTGAATGAGGCACAAAATCCTAACCGCAGGGGTTGTTCTCTTGGCGTGCCGTTTGTCGACGTGGTGAAGGGGGAACGCAATTGTGGCTATCTCCGCTTCGTGTTTGTAGGTCGGGAATCATGGAAGGAGGCATGTTATGAAGATAGTAGTCGACTCGGACAAAGCTCTGAAGTTCACCATTTGGAAGGGTGGAGAATGGAACTTGACTTGACGAGAAGTGGAGGGACTACGAGGCTATGGTAACGAGACCCTGACACAGAAAATACACGTTCGAAGAATAAAAACTCAGTGGGAGATCATGCTCGACCAAGCCTTCCATACCATCCACATCAATAGAAATCAAAATATATACAAGCCTTGTTGAGTTTTTAGTCTTCATAGGACCATCGAGGATTTTCAGCCCTATTTTATTCTGAATGTGTCGTCGAAGCTTTCAAAGGGACAGGGGGCATCGTCCCTAGCTCAGTGGGCAACCCCACCAGTTCTCTGTGGTCGAGAAGCCGTAGCTAAGACGAGGGGAGTGAATAACGGCGTCCGAAATGGTTCATGGCTTGCATTCTCGGTACTTCCTAGGAAGAACTTTCGCGGCACGGTTCGTGTATTGACCGACTGAGGAGCCTCCTCTTGGCGGATTCTTTGTAGTGGTGACGGCATATCGATCAACTCAAATGGTTGTTCTAGTCGAAGAATGGAGGTAATATGGTGGTATGAAGTGTCGCGAACTTGCTGCTGATAGACTGAGATTGGTGATGATATTCAAAAGGAAGTTCTAATTAGTTTAAGGTAACTAGTCGGGTAGTTTTGGGTATGTACATGCTCTCTGATCATAGATATAGCCGGGAACAGTTTAAATACCTATACTTCGATGCTTTCCACCGCAATATGGCCGAGTAAGCAACTCTTGCGCAATGTTCCTGTTGCAGTAAGCAAGTATTCGGCTATTGGCAAAGTCGGCGAAAGCTGACACTTCAAAAGGATACGTCATCGGCAGATAGTAATCGTAGAAGGTATTAAAAATCAGGATCTGTTTTTGTCCGAAAGCCTAAACGCCGCGAATTCAAGTGCTAGTAAATCGCCCAACATGGTCGTGTGACTCCCATCTGCGCCGAAGACTCCGGTGACTGTCAACTTTAGTGGCACTACCCAGAACTAACATCCCCATCGCTAATATGGCATGTCGTCTTCAGTCTTCTAGTTGGGACTCCAAAGCCCATTGGATTTTGGGGCGCCCGCCTCGGCCAGGATCTTCAGCTGGCCGGCGGCAATATCGTAGAGGAGACCATGCAATGTCAAGCCGCGTTCGCTGATGGCCCTCTTGATGGCAGGATGCTGCTTGAGAACCTCGATAGACTGCTGGACGTTGAGCTCTGCGACACGGGCAGAGCGTGCATCATCGTCAGAAAGCCTCTCTAGTTCCGCCTTGTGCTTTCGACGTAGTCTGGCGGTAGTCAGCCCACGCATTCTCACGAGCACGTGTTTGCCAGGTGCAGCCTTAACATGTACTCACTCTCGTACGGGGTGCAGCCATGTGTTCAGTGTCTGGCCAAGATCTGCATCACCCAGCGCAGCATTCGCGCCTCCACACTTGGTATGGCCACAGACCACCACCTTCTTTACCTTGAGATGGGCCACCGCATACTCAACCACACTCGCCGCGTTGATGTCATCGGCATGCACGGTATTTGCAATGTTGCGGTGCACGAAAATGTCGCCCGGCTTGCAGTGGCACACGGTCGTCTCAGGGATTCTACTGTCCGCGCAGCCTATCCACAGGATCTCCGGCGCCTGGCCTTTGGCGAGATCTACAAAGGCATTCGGGTTCTTCTCGGCGGTGCGTTGGGAGTAAATTCGGTTTCCGGCGAGGAGGTGGTCAAGAGCATCTAGAAATCAGGTGAGCTTTGCATGTCCCAAACGTGCTACATCCCGGTAGCGCCCTTGGCTGGGATCCGCGCTGTGAAGGATGGAACGGCCTGAGTGGGCCGAGTTGCACGTATAAAGCGTAGAGCAGCCCCAGGCATTTGAAAGCCTTGCGGGCCTCTTTGCTGCTGAGTCCACATGCCGCCATTGTACGATGGCCTGCTCGAGTCGATGAGACGGGAGAATACGCACCCATGTAAGTCGCCATACTGAGAATGGAACCCACGCACGCCTATGCCGATGGTTCAAGAAGCACAAGCTCTGTTCTTTTACTTCTCCGGGACCACAAGAAAGAGTTGGGAGAGGAGGTACGGAGGTGACCAAGACAAAGCCCTTTGCACTTGCAGCTGCCTCTCTCTTATCCGGCTGACGGGTTGCACGCCCGCCCGAGAACCAGCGTTGTGATGACAGGGTGCGCAAAGGCTCAGGACTTGCGACACATTCCCGTTGCAACCCCAGATCATTCAGCTGCAGTACCAATGGCGGCCCCAAGATGACCAAGCCTTGTGCTTGCAGCATTGTGGGCAATCAATCCGGAGCACGGCGCGCACCACTGTGGTAGACACCACTGCGATAGAAGGGGTGGATGATGGTGGTAAGACGGGCTCTGCACCGCACACACCCATCAATGTCTATCAACTCCCCTCCCCACAATAGCGAAGCAAACCACGCTGGAGGTAGACGACGGATTTGGAGACGCGCACCCACACTTCTGTGAGTGGACATGCCGAGAGCGCTGTCATGCAGTGAAGCACTATGAAGCACTACATTGTCTTGGTTTCGCTCAGCAATGTCGCTCCTTACTTACGAGGATTCAAAGCCGCGTCTGCTTCCCATATTGTTCTCTTGGCATGCCTCTTGTTCACATCCTTTTAGATGCCCAGGCTGGGTTTGCCGGCTCCAGCGTCTCGAGTTGCGTTCCGTTCCGCGGATGCGAAGGCATGAAGGCAGGGGGGCGGAAGCGAGCAGTGTCAGCGTTGCACAATCACTCATTAGCCTTTTGAGAGGGCGAACCACGTGCCTGATTGTCGAATGCTCTACGTGCTTGGGCATTCGCAAATTCTTCTCCAGAATATCTCAGCAGTGGACTTCATGTTCTTGACAGAATGCAAATGCAACCGTGACACACAAACCACATAAACTTTGGCAGTGCGCCTGTGAAAAGGACAAGCCAAGCATCAATCCCAGAAAGTGCCGGACACCGTAACTCCACATAATCATCCGGCTTTGGGCAAGTATCACTCTTCACGAGCTCCCTCACTCCTTTTCTACAGTGACCGAATCCTCATCACCACCCATATGGCGCGATCGTGGCCAACTTTTATACGAGAAGATTGTCAACATTCAGCAGTCATAGGCTACCAATAACTGTCACGCCCGATAATTCAATGCTACTGAAAACTACGGACCTCTAGACATATACGTTGGCGTGTTCATACACTCGTTCCGGTGGCCAGAATTTCTAAGGTCACGCCTGGCACGGCCGTGTAACGTTTTGGTCCGACTGCAAGGGCGGAAGTAAAAACGCTAAGGAGGAGGAAGGTAGACCGTCAAAAATGAGAAAGTTTAGTACTTGCGTCTATATCGTGGTTGTCAGGCGGTTGGACAGGATGACTGAGTGGACCGTCGCCGCAATGTAGGGGATGAGGAAGCAGATGCTGCATGCCACACTTGCGGTTTCCAATGCGTACTGATCCGTGGCGGCAAGCGTCATAATTGTTATAAGTGCATTATAATCTTAGAGATCCCAAATTTTTAGTTGAGAATGGAAAGTTAGGTAGGATATGTGTATGCCTCTCATGTGCATTTTGCAGAAAGATTATACTTCCGCCGACTAACTATTTACCCAATGGTTATGCAAATCTTAATAAGCAAAGGAATTCACGCTCTCATCATCACCTTCTCTGTCAGCATACAGCGCTGCTACTACGGATGACCGGGCAGCTGCCAAGGCACAATACACCCAAGTGCTAAGGTCTGTCAGGTTCACCGAAGCGTTCCAGGAGTAGTTGTTAAAGAGGTGCATTGGCATGAGCGGCTCCTTTATATCAAAGAAAGGTCCCTAGGCATAAAGACGTCTACAGGCAGAAGGCTGACTACAATGGTAGTGATAACGTTTGGAGATGATCATGGGTGTAAGGAACCTCCCTAACTAAAACCCGTCTTGAGCACAAAGAGACAGTCAGTGTAGAGCGCCGTGCTGACGCAGTCGAATTGTTTTTTAAATACACCCTTGAAGCACTAGCGTTACGGGTGTGCTTGATGTAGAATGTTTGATGGGCAGTAGAAGCAGTACCAATACAAAACATAAAGAGGAATGGATGGCAATCAAAACATGATAGCAGCCATGTCAGCAAATGTTGGGAAAGTACTCGATAAAAGAAGTTGAGATGGCAGTAGTGACACCTGATCCAGGAAGCCAGAGGAACTAGCAGAACGCATTTTTAGCCAACTAGTACTTCGTGGGCAAAGTCGCGCCGAGGACGTAGAAGTATGACAACTGTGCAGCGGCGGTAATGCGTATGATTGAAATACCGACAATGAAAGTGGTGACATTTTGAGCAACGTCACAAATAATTGCGCCCAAGACATGCGCTGGAGGTCGAAAATATCAGACGTACTGCCAATAATAGCGTATGCTACTGTAGAGGTTAATGCAAGAGAGGGCAAACTCAGACGACACTGGGATCCTTTTTGGCGAATCAGCTATGCGAATACACACTGAACATGCCAAATCAGTCTTTATAGCTGATGAGTCCTAAAAGAGGAAATGATATTGGATAGTACTTGTGAGCCCAATACCTGCGTTGTTAATTTCCAGACTTGGCACATGCACACACGCAGCAACATACTTGTAAACCCAGGATGACGGTCATCGACTCGAAAAAAGGAATCTAAATAGGCCGGTTGTAAGGAGGGTTCATCAAGCTCGAGGTGAACGCCGATGGCGTCTATGTAGTGTGTATCTGCATCGGTTGTATTCAAGCTTGCTCTATCTATCGAGACGATCAAAGTGCGTCGGCGACCGCTAGAGTAAATCGTATCGCATGATTTCTCAACCTTGCGCCATGTTGCAACGTAAGATATTTCATTCCATCATCAGTCATTCCGCAAACACTCCCTAAAACTACGAGCAACGAAGTGCAAAGTCCAGTGCGGTCGTCCTCTGTAGCTAGCTACATCGAAATGCTGTTTGGCCTGCAGCCTGGTATTGAACGTTGATGCAACTGGCTGGCCCCACCATTTCGTGAGCGATAGTGATAAAAACTGGTTGAAGCATGTGTCCCATTGACTGGGTGCTGCCGCCTGATGCTTCATCCTTAAAGTAGAAAATGAACGGTATATCGCCTCGCCTAGAACGCCATGTCCATGCCGTATTCCGAATGCAGCGCGCCAAAAACACGTCATCGTTGACAGAAAAGTTCGATCTCGCCTAGTCCGCCACCAGGGTTGAGATCCCGTTGCTGCTCTTTCCAGTTCTCAAACGCTTCCTGGACGTCATCATCGCACTGAATACTAACGTACGTATTTTCGCTATCCAGGTACTTCAATTTGACTTGTCCGGACCCAAGCGACACTGATGTCGAGCGCTGTAGCTTCGCGTCAATCCGATCCTTGAGTGACTGGAAGCTAATGTTCGTACTAACGACGAGGACCATTGTGCTCCCTGCTGAGGGACAATGCACCTTGACCTTCAGCTGCGTTGGTATAGTCGACTCCTGGCCGAGTGGCGGTGACATGTTTCGTGAGTCCATTGAAGCCGGAGTCAGTGTGCCTTGGCTCCGCTCGAATGACGACGCAGGTGTCATAGTGCGTTGCATTGGTGGATAGCCTGGATCTCGGCGCGCGGAGCCGGCCTGATACTCATGATTTGCGTTCGCCAATTCGGCAGCTGTGCGTTGTTGAATTAGACGATCACGCTGAATTGCCGGTGACTGTGTTGCAGCCCGAGGCGGTGGCACACTATTTGGCGAGTTGTTGTTGCTGCGATTAACGATTGCTGCGTTATATGCGTAATGGGTTGGGAATGGTGGGACATCGGGTACGGGTGGCTGTTGTCCATTCGGGGTTCTGCGCCCTTGAAGATTAGAATTGATGTCAGGGCTACTAGCTGCCCTCAAACGACCTTGTGATAACAAATTGGCATTGGGAGGCAAGGACGGCCGTTGCATGCCACGCGTTTGGGGATATTGACCAGATTCGCCTCGTGACATGTGACTGCGAGATTGCGCAGGAGCAGTGTACCGGTTATTCTCTTCATGAGAGTAACCATTAGGGGGCGCCTGACGAGGAAAGGGAAATGTGCCAGCGGAAGAGGAACTGGTTCGAGCGTTTGAGGCCACTGACATTGGAGTCTCGATGACCGGGGAGAAGTAAGATTCCTGGTTGGTCGCATTCTGTATTTGCTGAGTGCGCAAGGTTAGTGCTGGCTGGCCGGAATAGCCCATGGGAAATCGTGGAGGAGGTACCCTTGAGTCCCCCTCATTCATAGGAGGGCCACTATCCCCAGTTGTCGATCGCGACCGTATTGGGCCACCGACACTGTTTTGTCTAACGCTGTAACTCTCTCTGGGATAACCTGGAGCGACGTTGTCGATGTCATCATCGCCATCGTCATCGTCGTCTTCCTGGTAAGGATTCTCTAGAACCTGGTCACGCATATAGGCAAACTGGGTGTCCGAAGGTTTTGACGCCGTAGTACTGGCACTAGAGCGTGCATGATCTTTCCAAACACGCCTCTGAGTGTCAACCTGGGTGGCCCATTTTTTCATCGTCTCTTCCGAGGTGAATCGAATGATGAAGTTCTCGATTCCGGGGTCTCCTTTCCAAAAAATTTGGCATGTATACGAGCCTGTGACGTAGGTCAGACACCTCAAACCAGGTCAAGGCAGGGTGAAATCTTACCAGGCTTCTGTAATGATATAGTCTCTGTGACATTCTGCATGAATATACGGCCCTTCAGCTGTAGCTTCGGCTTTCCGTCTTTAGTGACTAGCGACCTAGTAGACATTTTGTTCTTTGGCTTGTTGACATTAATCTCCTTACAACAGAGGAGAATCATTTCAAAGAGGTAGATTTTATACTGGAGAACATTAGCACTATCCACATGACAAAGGTTCGTGTTGGAGGAGGTCTCGTGTTGGAAGTGGTAGACAGAGTAGTTAGTGCACTTACTTCTCTCTCTTCATTCTTAGATGTCATGCTCTCGCCCTTCAAAACGGTGAATTGGCCGTGGAGCAGTAAATCGCCGAAACCTTCAATACGATGGCCCTTCCAGTCCTCGACCAAAGTCTTGAGTTCTTCGACGGCTTCACCACGTTCCTCCCGGGCAATAGCATCGTTAGTGCCAGCGAGAACCGAGGAAGCGGCCTCGATGCCCCTTGATATGTCATCTCTTCTTTGCTCGTCAAGATCGCCCTTGTCTCGTAGTTGCTGCTCGAGTGTTAGAGCGGCGTGGTAGACTATCGATATTAATTCTCATACCTGGAGTAAAAGTGGATATTTGGTGAGCCGCTGGAATGGCTTTAATAGAAAGGATGTTAACAAGGTCGGGGACTCGACCATTTGTCGCATCTCAGGTGGACCGCCAGTTTCTTTCAACTTGTCAAATTCGCGCATTGCAACCTGCTCGCACTTCTTTTGATTGGCAATATATGGTTCATAGACCTTGAAAGCATCCTTGTACAGCACGAAAAGATTCCCCCAATTCTGTTCTGCAATGGGCTGGGCGTTTGTTTGCTCGACGCGGATCAAAAAGCGGCGTTGGAAGTCGAGGAGGGCGTTTAGATTTAGAAAAATGTCGTGGACCTGATCGCCGCTGATGACTCCTTTTTCTTCTACCAGTTTCTTGAACTCTTGCAAAAGCTCCAGATGCTGGACATAGGTGCGCTCCGTTTTGACCAGTTCATCGATGATGTGTTCTCGCTGTGTTCGCTTGGTGGAGGTGACAGACGCACCATCGGCGGGTCCCGTGGTGTCGGAGATTTTGCCCAGGGCAACAAGCGAGTCCAGCACGCGGTTGACGACGTTGATGACCTGCAAGTAAGATTAGCAAAGCTAGCTACAGATGAGACTACAGGCAAGAGGGCCGCGGGTGTGTCTCACCTTGACAAATCCAGTCGTGTCGTCGCCGTACAGGTCGCCGATGATGAAGCAGCTCTCTTGTGGGATGCCCAGCTCGGCAACGCAGCTCTGAATGAACTTGTACGTAGCCATCTTCTCATTCCGCTTCAGACTCTTCTCGTCGGTCTTTGAATTTGGGATGCTCAGCAGAGTGCGGGGCCCCAGGGCGTTGTACAGCTCCATCAGCGGGTAGCCGCGGCGGAAGGTCCTCCACAGCAGCGTTACGGGGTCGGCGTCGTCGTCGGCTTTGTTCTCCTCCTCGGCCATCCAGCGGTCGAAGCCGTGGATGGCGCGCAGGCGCATCTGCAGGGTCAGACATCGCTGGAAGAGCGACGTGTCTTTGTCGGCGCGCTTGTTGAGGACGTTGTCCGAGGCTTCGATGGGGCCGCCATTGACGGGGGTGGCGGGCGGGAAGATGGGCGGGGGGTTGGCGAAGAGAGTCGAGGCGGTGGTGGTGTGGGTGCTCTGGGTGTCGCGCGCGGTGCTGTGCGAGTAGCTCGAGTACTGGCTCTGGAAGCTCTGGTGGGACATGGGGGCAGGAGGCCCGCCGCTGGAGGCAATCCGCGCGTGCGAGTTGGGCGGTGACGGTGAGGAAATGGAAGTGTGGGTTCGCATCAATCCAGAATGGAACGCGAGGCCTCCTTCCATATCTAGTTATTTACTTCTTCATCTGTTACTGCCGCCTGGGAAATGATGCAGGCGCTAAGACCCTGCCTAGGGCCTTTGCCAGGGTGCCGTCGTCGGGGCGGTCAAGCCAGGAGCGACCCTCACCTCACGGGGCAGACGGCGGGCGAGTGGCACCGGCAATGTCGGCGGACGGCTGGGTTTGCGATGGTCGATGGCAGAGGCTGCACGGCGACGACGGTGGGATGTGGGAGGGCGGTTGCGGAGGGCAGAGCAGACTGATGCACGATAGGGGTGTGGCCGTGGCTGTTTCACCCAGCGGCTTGGACCGCACCACGTGACCGTCTCTTGGCTGCCCAATATCCACCTGACTCGAGCCTATTCCGGGCCATGGCATCACACGCAGAGTCCCAGCATTGGCCCAGACGTCCCATCACAAACGCATGTTGCTGGCTCAAGGTGCCTATATAGCCGGCAATATGGCGGTCTTGAACCAGCAACAGGCCCATGTATCCGTGTCTATGCACATGGACTCGTCTCGCCAGAGCCATGGGTACATTGAGTACCAGCCAGCAAGCTTCGTCCAGTTTTTCGCTGGCCCAGTCTACGTCTGCTGAACAAATACACCGCAGTGCAACGACGTGTGTTTGCCATGTCCCAACGTGAATGGCATGCGGTACTCAGCTGCGTCTACCAGCAGCGCGAAGAACCTCCTGACATGTAGCACGCACTTTACCCAACACGACGCCTCGTGCCTCGTGCTTCGTGCCTTGGCCTCGAGCATCGTCTTCCCACAATCCTGCGTGACCCAAGCTCCCAGGCTGCCAACAGCCTGTGTTGTCTAGTGCAGTCGTTTGTGCCGCGAAGATGGCGGTCCGCCATGCTAAGCAGCCGTTGCTAGCGCAGATCTTGGGTGAAGGAGCCGACATCAGGCGGGTGCCATGCACGGACGTTAGAAGCAACCACAACCACATCTCACGTCTCGAGGCTTGAGGGCCAACACTGTCACTCTATGAATGCGCACAAGACTACACGTGCAACACCGTGTACGCTCGCTCTGACTGCCCCTCTCTGTCCCCAACCTCGCCCTCTAGGCCGCAGATGCCTTGACCCTCAACATCAACCAGGCAACACAGCCAGCGAACACCCAGTCAGCGCATATCCACCATACAACCGCCCCACGCTCTCTTCGCCATAGCGAGCACCACGCCCTTATACAAGCACACTGCACACGCCTCAGTGCATTCGTCTCAACCTATGGCAGGCCCACTCGGGAACCCTGCCCAATTTTCGGGTCCGCCCTACATGCACCCTTTCCGCCCCGCATCCTCAATGAGCGCCAACAGATTTGACGAGGGCTACTCCGAGGACACGAGGAGCCAGAATGGGAGTGACATGGTGATGAGGACCGACCTAAGACTCAGCGATGGCGATATGGAGCCTGACTCGCAATTCAGCCTGCCCGACTGGGTCATGGCTCTGAGCGAGAATGAGCGCAGTGGTGAGTTGCAAGAGACCCAAGGCCTACCGTACTGCTAGCCTGATACCAAGCACTAGAATTTGCATATGCGATCCTGCGCTCGCTGCGGACCTCGTCGATAGCCGGCATTGTCGAGAAGCTGAATCCTCTGTTGCACCTCGACCCCGTAATACACCTGCCGCCCGAGATAACCTTTCAGATCCTCTCGTACCTCAACCCAGAGACGCTGCTACGCGCGTCGACGCTCTCTCAGGCCTGGAGAAACCGGGTACTAGACAGTCCTTTGTGGAAGCTCTTGTTCCGATTAGAAGGCTGGAACTCAAACTTCCCTCAGGTGCGCACATATGAAGAGGGCGAGAGACAAAAGCGTGCCGAGTTCAAAGAAAAGGAGCGTAAGACACGACCTAGGGCCGCCGAAGACATGGATTATGATAAGCCATCGTCCAAGAAGCGTGTACGCGAACGACAGCTCTTCGGCGACGGCCCTTCAGAGAGCAGCATACGCAATACACTGGAGCCACTTTCTATAACTGGTTCTGCAGGAGAAAATGCATGGGGTATGCAACACGGACCTGTTGAGGCTGATGACAGTCCCTCCGCCAAAACAGACGATAAAATGGAAGGCATCTCTTTCCACGGAACTTCACCCGTAGTCTCTCCTACAGAGATAAAACGACGGGAGAGGAAGCAGATCGCTCAGAATGGAGACGTTTCGCCCACTTCCGCCCTGGTAAATGCCGTAGTGCCACCCATACAGCCTTCACTGCTGCTACCTGGTCCAGATCCGAAGATCAACTGGCAGTTTCTTTACAAGCAAAAGAGGAGACTGGAGGATAATTGGGATGCTGGGCGCTTTTCAAACTTCCAACTCCCACACCCCAACCATCCCGAAGAGGCTCACACAGAATGTGTGTATACAATACAGTATTCCGGCAAATACTTGGTCAGTGGAAGCAGAGATAAGACCATTAGGATCTGGAACCTGGATACTTTGCGCCTGGTACACCCACCCCTTGCTGGTCACACAGCCTCCGTTTTGTGTTTGCAGTTTGACGAGCGTCCCGAGCAAGACATTGTAGTATCTGGCGGCAGTGATTGCAGGGTCATTCTGTGGCAGTTCTCGACCGGACGTATTATCAAGGAGATTGAAAAGGCCCATTCCGAGTCTGTCCTAAACTTACGGTTTGATGATCGTTATCTGGTTACATGCTCGAAAGACAAAACCATCAAGGTGTGGAATCGCAAGGAGATGTGGCCCACCGATGACACATACCCCTCCTCCACAATGAAGTCAGGCGCCCGCTTTCCTTCTTACATCATCAACATGCAGGAGGAAGTTGAGAATCAGCACCTGCACTTTAAGCCCCTTCATCCCTACAGTCTCATCATGACTTTAGAGGGCCACGGCGCAGCTGTGAATGCTATCCAAATCTTGGATGGACAAATTGTTTCCGCATCCGGCGACAGAAGTGTAAAAGTCTGGGACGTCCGAACCGGTGCATGCACAAGGACCTTCTCAGGCCATAGCAAAGGAATTGCTTGTGTTCAATTCGACGGGCGACGGATCGTTAGTGGCAGTTCAGACGAAACCGTTCGCATATTTGACCGAGCCACGGGAGCTGAAGTAGCCTGCTTAACTGGGCACACGAACCTTGTGCGCACTGTGCAAGCCCAGTTTGGCGACCTTCCCGGCAATGAAGAGGAACTTGAGGCTGAGGCGCGAGCTGTTGACCGAAATTTCTTCGAAGCGCAGACTAGGGGCCTGGTTTCCGACACAAATCTTACCAAGGCGCAACGTCGCGCTCGCAACGCTGGTTCCCGAGACCCGAAGGCTATCTTCGCTTACGGAGCAAAGCTACCACCAGGCGGCGGAGGAAGTAAGTGGGCACGGATTGTCTCCGGCTCCTATGATGAGACAGTCATCATCTGGAAGAGGGGCACTGATGGAGCTTGGGAGAAATCAAAGACACTCTATCAGAACGATGCTGTTCGAGCTGCTGGTGGTCGGCCGAGACGTCCTGCCGTCCAGGCTGTTGCAAACGCACCCCAAGGTAGTCAGCAGAATAACCAACAGCAACAAATTTCCCAGGCACCTACACAGCAGAACAACTTTCAGGCATTAGCACAGCAAGCGCAGGCACAAGCCCAAGCAGCTCAAAACCTCGCCCAGCAAGCTCAAGCCCTTCATGTAGCCTCGCAAGGCATGCAAAGCGCCACTGCTAATAATGCAACAACGAATACCTCGACTCATAATGTCACTGGCTCTACCACAGCAGCTGTCGCTGCTCAGGCTGTAACAAATGTAGGACAAGCAGCGGCCCCAGCGGTTGGAGCCGGAGCCAACCCAGCGCCACACCACCACCACCATCACCATCATCCTCACCCACTTGCCGTCAACAACCAGGGGACCAACTCCCGGGTCTTCAAACTCCAGTTCGATGCTCGGCGAATTATCTGCTGTAGCCAGGATCCTACAATTGTGGGCTGGGATTTTGCCAATAACGACAAGGATATTGTTTTGGCCAGTCAATTTTTTGGAGACTCGTATTGAGTCCAAACGCATCGTCAGCGCTATCTTCCCTGTATTAAAGTGAATGCCTTCCTATGCGGCATGATCGGAGTCGCGGAGGGTATAGATCCGGAACCGGACAGAGATCTGGCTACGTACTTAGCGCTACGTACTTGCTTACCCATTTGCATCGGTTGTGGGCGCTAGGTGCCTTTTTGATTGGTTTTTGTCATGTGTCTCTATTGTATAGTATATTCCAGCAAGGATGAGGCAGGAGCATGGGACTGCTCAGAATATATCAATGCGGGATGGGTCAAGGCAACCATTTCAACAAGCTCATGATGATTTGCTCAAGCGCTCTTACATTCTAACGGTCTAAAAATATTCACAAATGGTATGCATTGAAGCTTCAAGCAGATTTAAGTGACTCTGAAATTTGACTCTGCATAGAACAAACATTAGATTTAATAATCCATGGTGTTGGGAATGGTGAATAACAATTCGGTTCGATACGACCATAGTCAACTTCGTGGCACATACGCATTGCCTTTCTGCTAAACGTGCTTTTAGATCACTATTATCGTCCCACAAAGCTCTTGTAAAGGTAATCTGCACAAGCAAATAGATGCGGTAGTCATTTCTTTCAAGGCTCGGAAGCTGCCGTGTCAAGCAGGACTCTGTCGCTATTGCGTAACCTTGCAAAGAGAAGCTTAATACCCCTTCAGTGAAAGTCTCTTGGAGTTTCAAGCAGATTTTTTTACGTGTCGTAAGGCGATATGCGTGGAAAAGGTAGGAGCAATAGGAGGGTTTGCTAAAGAGACTTGAAGGGTGGCGTAAATGTCTCGTAGTCTAAATACAGTCCGATGAGTTCCCTAACCGGTAACTTCTCTACACACCTGAGGTAAAGATGTCCACTGTTTGAGAGGGTAGTACCTACACTCCTGACCACATGCATGCCAAGGCACGGGTACGCAAAACACACCCTCTACGGTGAGAGGGATCTTGGATATATCTGCGTGCCCCCAGGACATTGCCCCATCTGTTTAAAGTGGTCATTGGAAGTCTTTCCTGCGTACGGCACGAGGCGCACATAAGTTGGGATGCAATGTTACACCGGTAGAAGTATACACTGGGAACGGATGGCTGACTCATCTTCCGTTCGTCGTTGCTTTAAGCTCGTCAGCGCAGGAAGGCCATTGCGCAGAACTGTGAGATAATTAGTGTTGTTTGGTCCCGTGATCTGACATGTGAGCAACAATGTATTCCACGACTCCGGATGCTGCATGCGATATTCCAGTGACTGATTCATTGCACATCGGAATGTTGCTAGATGATTGATAGCCGATACAGTGGGTTATGTTGGCTCCGGTCACTATGCGAGCATCAGGGGTCTCCTAATTGGGGCGAGGGCGCAACGTGGTGGTACTAAAACTAGAGCCATAGCGATCGAACAAACTTTTCGGGTGAGGAGTTCCTTTTTCTACACGGTTCAGAGTCTATAGACTCTCGCGGACATCAGCGCAGTCCATGTATGCAAACGTCGGCCGAGTTTCTCCATCTACACGGAGGTCGGAGGCGGAAACGGTGCACCCGCTGCAATGGCGGTGGACCGGTTGACCGTGTCGCCATGCCGTCATTTTGCAAATCACCCAGCTAACCTTGCATGGGAGCAATTACGCGCGTCAAAACCCGAGAGAAAAGGATCCACCTCTCGAAAACTGCTCGAGACAGTGGGAGTCCGGAAGCATTTGAACAACACGCCGAGACGCCGTAGGGCTGACTTACAACGATTGTTCTCGGTTTCGGAACCAGGACGATCCGCCCCCCGTGCTAGGATCCCAGTTGGCGAGATAAGTTGCAGCAACACAAGCCGAAAATGGAGAAGTGGCCGACAACACGAAGACGTTGGGGCTCCACTCAGTCCCTGAATCACCGCACTTTTCGTCCGCGAAGATGTCCCGGGATCTGAGGTCTTGAAAGTGAAGGAACCAGCGACGGTTAGGATGGACGTCAATATGGAAGAAATTAGGATTGGCTTCGGCAGCATTGCCATCAAGTGCACGAGTCAAGTCTCCTCTGGTGCTAACAGATGCTTGCTGTAATGCAACAATGTTGCGCAAAAGCCAGACTTCGCTTCCTAAGGTCCTCGGAAGCTTTCAGCCACTACACAAATAAGTGGCTCGAGCCAAGCGACTGGGCCAGAGAGGTACGGACGAACAGATGGGAATGTGTCCTCTGTATCCGTTGTTTACACATTCCAATGGCCTGGTCGTCAGAGGGAAACTTTCGGGCGGACTGCGTCACCGCACCAGAGCCGCACCAGTAGACCAAGAATGCGTCAGTGGCATTCAGAAGAGTACATCGGTCCTTCTCTCGACACCTGAGAGAATACCCGTTTGCGTAGTCGCTTTACGCTCATTGGCTCAAGATTGTTCTCGGTGTCGTATGCGCCGTATCCGAGTTCTCCCGCCTTGCCTCATCGGGCGCAAGGGAGCTCCACCACCCCCGGACACTCATCCCATCCGTCTCCGGCAGGCAAGCCAAGCCATCTGTCGGCCACCCGCTGGACCAAATCCTTCACTGGGGCGGCCTGGGCCAACCTCATTAGGCGCTGCTATTTCCTACTTTTTTTAACTGCCCTTCCCCTATGTCGCATGCCATTGTCCATTACTGAAGTTCCCGCCCATACAACTGTATAATAATTATTCTTCCTATTTTCTTTCTCTATTACCAACTCGGCCAGCGTCGTGATTGAGTGGCGACCTGTCGCCCAGTATGAGCTTAGTGGGCAACTTCCCATCCAACTACGACCGGGAAGCTGTTTCTGGCGGTGTTCCGCCTCCAGAAATGGCAGGACGACGTCCTTCGCACTCATACGACAACGAGACTGAAAAGCCGCGCACAGCTTCCAGCTCAGATGCGTCGACAATTGCAGCAAACCAAGATGGTTCTCCTAGGACCAACAATCAACATGGCGACCATAAGGAGTCCTCATATGCCACAAACCAGATATCTGACGAGGATGCCGAGACTGCCAGGAGAGAAGACGCCGTTCATCGTCTCGCACGGCGGTTGACTTCGCAAAGTCACGCATCAGCATCATACCAGAATCCATTCAACGCGCCTCCAAATTCGGCTCTGGACCCCAATGGCGAGAACTTCAACGCACGGGCTTGGACCAAGGCCATGCTGAACCTGCAACTTGAGGACCAGGATGCCGGACCTACTCGCACAGCCGGTGTCTCTTTTAAGAGTTTAAATGTCCACGGCTTTGGTAGTGATACCGATTACCAGAAGAGCGTCGGTAATGTCTGGCTGGAGGGTGCTGGCATGGTCCGAAAATTGATGGGTAACAAAGGCCGTAAGATCGACATTTTGCGGCATGTCGATGGTGTGGTCGAGGCTGGTGAGATGCTTGTTGTTCTCGGACCTCCTGGATCTGGTTGCTCGACATTTTTGAAGACTATTACAGGAGAAACGCATGGTTTTGTTGTTGATGAGAGTTCGACAATCAACTATCAGGGTATGGATCAATTACCCTGTCAAGAAAGCCAATGTCTAATTGTAAACAGGCGTTAGCCCCAAACTCATGAACAAAAACTACCGAGGCGAAGCTATTTACACTGCCGAAGTAGACGTTCATTTCCCCATGATGACGGTTGGTGAGACGCTGTATTTTGCCGCTCAGGCTCGTCGCCCACGTCACATCCCAGGTGGCGTGTCTGTATCCCAATATGCCGAGCACCAACGCGATGTAATAATGGCATTGTATGGAATTTCGCACACTGTTAACACACGTGTTGGCAATGATTTCCTTCGCGGTGTCTCTGGAGGAGAGCGAAAACGTGTAACCATTGCGGAAGCTTCGCTTAGCAGAGCGCCCCTTCAAGCCTGGGACAATTCGACAAGAGGCCTCGACTCTGCGAACGCTATCGAGTTCTGTAAGACTCTCCGTATGGAGACTGAAATCAACGGTACAACAGCTTGCGTTGCGATCTACCAGGCGCCTCAAGCTGCGTACGATTTGTTTGACAAGGTCCTCGTTCTCTATGAGGGACGCCAAATCTTCTTTGGCAAGACTACCGACGCGAAGAATTTTTTTGTTAACATGGGTTTCGACTGCCCCGACAGACAGACTGATGCCGATTTCTTGACATCAATGACGAGTGCTCTTGAGCGCATTGTCCGCCCTGGCTGGGAGGACCGCGTTCCACGCACGCCCGATGACTTTGCACAGAAATGGAAAGACTCTCCAGAGCGAGCGGCGTTGTTGCAACAAATCGAAGCTTACGAACAGAAGTACCCTATCGGCGGCGAGGCAGGCCAGAAGTTCCAAGAGTCGCGCAAGGCTCAGAAAGCGAAGGGACAACGTGAGCAATCGCCTTACACTCTGTCATACGCGCAGCAAATAAGGCTCTGCCTGTGGCGAGGGTTTGTACGGTTGAAAGCTGATCCGAGCATCACCCTCACACAATTGATAGCCAACTCAATAATGGCGCTTATCATTTCATCTGTCTTCTACAACCTTGCACCAACCACTCAGAGCTTTTACCAGCGATCCGCGCTCCTCTTCTTCGCCATCTTAATGAACGCTTTTGGTTCCGCTCTAGAGATCCTGACTCTCTACGCCCAACGTCCCATTGTTGAAAAACACTCGCGATATGCTCTATATCATCCATCGGCCGAAGCTTTTGCCAGCATGTTGACAGACATGCCTTACAAGATCGCCAACGCAATCACCTTTAATCTGGTATTATACTTTATGACCAATCTCCGAAGAGAACCCGGAAACTTCTTCTTCTTTGTGTTGATCTCTTTCACACTCACTCTTGTCATGTCCATGTTCTTCCGATCTATCGCCGCTCTATCCAGATCCCTCGTTCAAGCTTTGGCACCCGCCGCCATCCTTATCTTGGGCCTCGTTATGTACACCGGTTTCACGATTCCTCCAAACTACATGTTGGGCTGGTCAAAGTGGATTCGCTATATCAATCCCGTCAGCTACGGTTTCGAAGCCCTTATGGTCAACGAATTTCACAACAGGAATTTCGAATGTAACCACTATATTCCCACAGGACCTGGTTATGAGAACGCTTCTGGTATTGAGCATGCCTGTTCTGCAGTTGGAGCAGTTCCTGGCCAGCCGTTTGTGAGCGGCGATGCTTATATCTCCACCGCGTTTGAGTACAAGACGAGCCATAAATGGCGGAACTTCGGTCTTCTTTGGGTTTTCATGTTTGTTCTCATGATGGTCTATCTCGCCGGTACCGAATACATTACGGCTAAGAAATCGAAGGGCGAAGTCCTGGTTTTCAGACGTGGTCACAAGCTCCCTGGCGTAAAGAGCAGATCTACCGAGGATCTGGAGTCAGCCCCCACTGGCCGTAATGTCGTAGTGCAGAACGATGATTCGGATAACATTGCCATTATCGAACGCCAGACTGCCATTTTCCAGTGGAAGGATGTGTGCTACGACATCAAGATCAAGGGCGAGCCCAGGCGAATCCTCGATCATGTTGACGGCTGGGTTAAGCCGGGTACTCTGACCGCGCTTATGGGTGTATCTGGTGCTGGCAAGACAACGCTTTTGGATTGCCTAGCTACCCGTACAACCATGGGTGTAATCTCGGGTGAGATGCTCGTTGATGGCAAGCCTCGTGACGACTCCTTCCAAAGAAAAACCGGTTATGCCCAACAGCAGGATTTACATTTATCTACATCCACTGTCCGAGAAGCCTTAACTTTTTCCGCGCTCCTTCGTCAGCCTGCCCACGTCTCTCGCCAGGAAAAGATTGAGTACGTCGAAGAGGTTATCAAGCTATTAGATATGACCGAATACGCTGATGCTGTTGTTGGCGTACCTGGTGAGGGGCTCAACGTTGAGCAACGCAAGCGTCTTACCATTGGCGTGGAGTTGGCCGCTAAGCCTGCTTTACTTCTCTTTTTAGACGAGCCTACCTCTGGACTAGACTCTCAGACTTCATGGGCCATTCTTGACCTTCTTGACAAGCTTAAGAAGAATGGCCAAGCTATCCTCTGCACCATTCATCAGCCTAGTGCCATGTTGTTTCAGCGCTTTGATCGACTTCTCTTCCTCGCAAAAGGCGGTCGGACCGTGTACTATGGAAATGTTGGACAAAACTCACAAATTCTTGTCGACTACTTTGTGCGCAACGGTGGTTTCCCTTGCCCTCCCGATGCAAATCCAGCTGAATGGATGTTGGAGGTTATTGGCGCAGCGCCTGGGTCACACACTGATATCGACTGGCACCAGGCATGGCGCAATTCACCCGAATATGCTGAAGTCCAACGCCATCTTGCCGAACTCAAGTCTGAACGCTCACAAATGGAGGCTCTTCAACGCACAGTCTCGGCTCAGAGACGTGAGGATAAGGCCGCATACCGCGAGTTCGCTGCCCCATTCTGGGAGCAGCTTCGTGAAACCACTGTCCGTGTCTTCCAACAATACTGGCGTTCTCCGGGTTACATCTACTCAAAGACCTTTCTCTGCGCCTCGTCAGCCTTGTTCATCGGGTTTTCGCTCTATCAGATGCCCAACACCCAGCAGGGCCTGCAAAATCAAATGTTCGCCATTTTCATGTTGATGACGATCTTTGGCCAACTGTGCCAGCAGATCATGCCTCACTTTGTTACACAGCGCGATTTGTATGAAGTCCGTGAGCGCCCCAGCAAGGCATATTCATGGAAAGCCTTCATGATATCGAACATCGCTGTCGAGCTTCCTTGGAACACACTCATGGCAGCCCTCATCTTTTTCTGTTGGTACTACCCTATCGGATTGTACCGTAATGCCGAGCTCACCGACAGCGTAACTCTCCGTGGCTTCCAACTCTTCCTCTTTGTCTGGATGTTCCTGATCTTTACCTCAACTTTTACACACATGATCATCGCCGGCATTGACTCAGCTGAAACAGGAGGCAACCTTGCCAATTTGTTGTTCTCACTTTGCCTGATCTTCTGCGGTGTCCTCTCCTCGCCAAACGACTTTCCGCGCTTCTGGATTTTCATGTACCGCGTCTCTCCTTTCACATATCTGGTGTCTGGTCTGTTGTCTACTGGTCTTGCCAACAGCAAGGTGTCTTGCGCACAAAGAGAATTCGTCGTGTTCAACCCTCCCCAAGGCCAGACGTGCGGGCAGTACATCTCCACCTACCGCGATACCTTTGGCGGCTACATTGATAATGCCAACGCCACCAGCGATTGCAACTTCTGCGCCATTGAAGATACAAATGTCTTCCTCTCAAGCCTATCATCGGACTACTCGGATGTGTGGAGAAACTTCGGCATCCTTTGGGTATTCGTTATTTTCAATGTGGCCGCTGCGCTTGCACTATACTGGCTCGTCCGTGTGCCGAAGCAGAAGAAGGAGAAGGCCGATCCAAGGGCCGTTGGCGCTCAAAATAATGCTGTTCAAGAACAGACACACGATGAGCTGAATCGCGTTGGGAGCCATGCCCCGGTGGCTGGGCATAAGGATGCCGAGCCTGCTCGGTATGCGTCTATCACTGGCGCGGATACTCCGCCTCGTCAGGAGCACATTTCCGAGAAGGTGTGACCTGTCGCTTACACAGTCCAATACACTCTTAGTTATTTTCTTCTTATGTTGTTCAACCTGGTGTTTCTGTATAAATCTGTCCAGTGGCATTAAGCCTCTTTGCATCCACAGACTCGGATGTTGATCAGACGCTCAAGCGCTGAGTATCGCTCGCACTCACAAGCGCAATTTCTTTTTTTTTATAATCATAGACATTCTAATTGGTAATTGTACTCATCGTATAGCATAAGAAACTAGAATGATTCACTATTTTTTTCAGATGTTGTTATTTTTCCGAAATGATGTATCGCTGATCATCCTAAACAACCAATGCACAACAGTTTAACACCTTTTTGTCCATATTTCACCGAATTGAGCTTTGAATATAGAGTGGGCTCGCGCTTTTTCAAGCGATGCACTGCGTGATAGTGATATTTCATAATCAGTCACATAATTGCTGGCTGATAGAACGATAGAACGATAGAAGAAGAAGAAGAAGAAAAAGAAGAAGAAAAAGAAAAGATCTGGAGCGCATCAACTAGCCAGCATACTTGTGATCCCAGCAATGTGGTTCTAATTGTATTTACATTTTGATTATGGAGCTAAATTAGACCTCGCGCACTCTGGTGGCAGACTTGCTTCGATGCAAACGGAACAGTGATACGGAAGTAAATAACACAGTGAGTTCACCAAAGTCCGGCTTGCTGGGGAGTCTTGCAGAATTGTTGGTAGAACTCGTAAAGCTTCTGATAAACATTCTGACCCATAGGTAATCCAAGAAGCTTAGAAGGAGAGAATGGTCAATGGCTCTGCTCAAGTGACAAGATCCCGCTCCTCGTGAGAAAGTAATCCAGCACTCTCTGACCGTCTATGCTCGACTCTCCTCCAGAAAGGTATTTCCGTCCGCGAATCTCTCCAATTCTCAATTTGCCTTGCACCTTTGAAAACCCAATGCCATACTAGTCCAGCGATGAACCCCACCGCATCGTTTTTGAAAGTAAGCAGGGCTGCGACGGTGACAAGCATGACTGTCCACCGCTCCTTTTTTGTTCGTTCATCAACGTCCTTCACCCGTTTTCCATCCCAGGAAAGATCTCTGTCCAGCACTCGGAGATCTCGGGCATTTGTGTTGACGCTTTCGCCTACTTTTGCGAGTTCAACTCCTGCAGCAAGTACAAGAACGCCAAGTAGCGACTTTGGTATGTTGGAGAGTACCCCTATGATTGCGTCGGATCTCCAGAAGGCAATGAGGCCGAGGAGAAATTTGATTGAGCCGAGAAATATGATGCTTGAGCCACTCCGCGCGCCGAAGCGGAATTGGCCTGCAAGGCCTCCTGAGCCGTGACAGGCAGGCATAGCGCCTAACCAGCAACCGATCAGATTGATTACCGCGACCGATATGCCTAATTCAGTGACTGTAGGAGCCATAGGGTAGGGAGGTGAAGGTAGGAGATCAAAGGCGAGCGCTGATGCTGCAATCACCGAGTTGAGGAGCGTAAGCGGGAGTTGGCCTATCGATGCGGTTGTAGTCGCTTTCCAAAAATCGCTTCCAGAAGGACGTAGAACGGAAATTGCGGTGTCGGACACATCCATATGCGTAGAGGAGGGAGTGGTGTCTGGTTTGAGGATCGAGAGGACAATGCCAATGGTGAAGACTATCATGGCGTACGGCATCCTCGGATATGTGAGCGTGAACAAAAGCAGCACGACAGCAGCGACTGCCCATAGCAGGTTGTCGCCCCACCAAGGCCCAGTCCAAGTCAAAGGTGCAAGTATTTTCGACCCAGCGCTCAAACACAACGATAGACCGGCTCCGACTTGGATGCCTTTCACAACTGGGATCGGCGTCACGCGATTTGCCCACATAAGCAACCTGGTGGCGCTGAACACTCCTACCAAGCCCGCAACCACTAAACCTGCTGCAGCATTCTCTTCAAGTGTGAATTTACGAGCTATCGCGACTGCTGCGACTGCTTTCATAGGCTGAACAGGTAGGGGAATGCCGAATGCGACTCCAGTCAACACATTAGCGGCGCCCGTGACGAGCAGAGTCGATGGTAGAGATATCGACCCTGTGATGACCAGTGCAGTCATAAGCGGCAACAATGTCCCTAGGTCTCCCAATGAGCCGGACAACTCGGCCAGCGGTTGCGATTGGAATGTATCGACATTATGTCGATGTATGCGCCTGAGACGTGGTATTGGATTCGCGAACGGCATTGCGATTCTATTTTCCCGAAGAAAGAGGAGTAAAGACAGTGACGTTCGAGAGAAAAGTACAGTAAGGCCCTAGGGCAGGGATAACATTGTAAGGACCTTTGCCAAAAGTGAGTTGAGGGTGGACGACCTTCGGAGTTGGCTGGTAGCTCTGTAAGCTGCGGAAGTGGCCGTCTCGGGAATTATCGCTTGTGCCCGCGAGATGCGCCAACACGGCATAAGTAAGCCGCGATAGTGATAGTGCTTGTCGTCGGCGCGCAGCTGTTGGCGAAGGTATGATTAATTAGTGCAGTAATCGATGGGGGGCATGCGCTTGCTTCGTAGGGCAGTGTGGGGCGAGATTTGGGTAACACAAACAGACAGGAACCACGGTCAGGGCTGGGGGATAAAGCTCCCAATACATGCAATGTAGGCTGCCGTGTGGCTAAGAAGGCATAGCTGTGACCGATCTTGAGCGTGGTCTTCTGACATTGGATGATCACCCATGTTGCTTCTGCTGAGGAAATGGTGTTGGATCGGTGGTTGATTGGTGGGTTACGGTCCAGGTAGTGCAGCCTTTCTAAGTATATTTGCCTAGCAACGCACACACTACTGGGAAGAGAGTGAATCTTGAGCTGTTAACCAGACAGAATAATAGCCACTAGCTCTCGGCAAATATCAAAATACAAGCGCTCTTCACTTTACACCTCTTTCGAGATTGTGTTCATTGCTTCTGCAACAAACCTTCAAAGCCAGGTATGGTACTCCATGCCGAGATGCCTTTGAAAGCGGCCGCTTGCCGAATCCTATGCAAGTCAATGCCATATTCGTGTCCCTGGATTACTTTTCTTGGTTTCCAGCAACATTTACAGCCTCGAGTTCTATAAAGCGAGACTCGGCAAACCTTCCAAAATGGTGGGGGGGCGGGGAAACGTCATAGGAGAGCTTCAAGCTCGGCCTAAGTTCACAACCACGGACTTCTGTCGTCCGAAGGTGAATTTAAGACATTCGCCTGCCAGACTGATGTAGGAACTGTGCTTTGAACATTCTCCATCTACAAGTCATCATGCCAGACAACGCAGAGGACCGTGCCTCCCTCGTCAATCGACAGCTACCCGAAATGGTTCTTTCCACTGCCGAAAATCCACTCACAGCTCCACAACCGCCCCCAGAAAGTCTTTCACCCGCTCAAAAGGCGCAGTATAGGTTTCAGGTCAAGGGCAATGCGATCAGTACGTGAACGCCTACAAAGGGTACAAAGCTCGCCCTCCCTCTCTTTCCCAGTTTTTGGCCTCCTAACAACCCCACCTACAGTCACTGGCGGTGCGGGAACCCTCGCCCTCGAAGCCGCACAAGCACTCCTCGAACATGGTGCCTCCGGCCTCGCCCTCTGGGACATGAATCCAGACCAAGCCTTCGAGTCGGTAAAGCTACTGCACTCCAAGTTCCCTGATCGCCGCATCATCACTGAAGCCGTTGATGTGCGGGATGAGCATGCCATCGCATCCGCCGTAGAAAGTACCATCAAGGTATTTGGCAGCATAGACATCCTGTGCTGCTTTGCGGGAGTCGTGGGATGCACACACGCCATGGAAATGCAGGCCGATGAGTGGCGCCGCACCCATGACATCAACTTGACGGGTTCATTCCTATGCGCCCAAGCTGTCGCACGGCAGTTACGCGCCCAAGGTACAGGCGGAAGCATCGTCTTCACCGCCTCGATATCTGCACACCACACTAACTATCCGCAACCACAGTGTGCCTACAACTCCTCCAAAACAGCTTTGCTATCTGTCGCGAAGAGTCTGGCGGCTGAATGGAGCAGTTATGGTATTCGTGTAAACTGTCTGAGTCCTGGATACATGAACACAATTCTCAACGACGGGGACGGACTCCAGAGAGCGCGCGATTCCTGGAATGCACGGAACCCTATGGGGAGGATGGGCCATCCATGGGAGCTCACGGGGCCCTTGATTACGCTGTGTAGTAATGCAGGCAGGTACATCAATGGGACAGACATTATTGTTGATGGTGGAGCTATGGTCTTCTGAGCAGTACCACACCTGTTTAGCCAAATCTAGATCTGCTAAACCAGTCAAGAGTTACTTGTGATTTCTTCGCTTGCGATTCCATGCCCCAGAGCTTCGTTACAAGTAACACACTCGTCTTTGCGTAGCAGTAGCAAGTTGACGTCTGGATTTTGAAGTAATCCTCGGGTTTTGCCCCCGGACTTGAAATCAAAAAGTTTGGAGTGCAGCTCCCTGACGAGCTAGTCTTTTACCGCACCATGGGAGGATTGACTAAAATAGCACCATTGGACTTGGTGTAACCCTCTGTACCGTCAACGCATACTCAAGAGCTGTCTGTATGCGTATAGTTAAAGGCACGCTGCTTGGATTTAGAGAGCCTGCTCTTTCTTTGCCTTCCGCAGACGGTATTAATATGACTTTAGGTGGCCCTTATATCACTCAATCATCCTCATCGGGCGGAGGAAGTGGAATACTGAAATTCTCCAAACTCGCAATGAACTGGCTAGATCGAAGGTTTCTTTGTGTCATATCAGACGCCGAACTGCTCAAACTCTCCGAGTACAACTTTGCCGGACTCAAGAAGCTGCTCGGTATAATCAGCGGCGGAGGCCTGGTGGGCGATGTGAAGAACGGCTGTGGGCTTTCAACACCAGCTGGGATCACATTTGCGCTGATCATTCGTTGGGTCCTGTTTTTCCTCGGTGTGACTTCATCCACAGTTGTTGCTTGGCTAGGGTTGGAATGATAGCCCGAAGGCTGCGAAAGCACTTGTGGTGCACTTGCGCATGTATGCATTGGAGCAGCGTCGTAGCTGAACGTGTTGCGAGCCACATTCATGCTTGACGACTGTGGTGGATAAGCATTGATATATTGTGAGTATGAAAACCATTCGTTTTGAAGCTGTTGCTCGGCCTTGCTTGAATGAGATAGCTGTGTCTCATATGGCAGTGAAGGGGAATGTGACACTTGTTTAGCGTCGCTGTCAAGGTTTGCGGGGCGCTGAACATCTGCCAATGCTGGCAGTGATGGAGCTCGTCTCCTTACTGACGGAAGGATTGAGTCTGTTTCGAATTCGTCATCCGAGGAGGCGTCCTCAAGTTTCATCGCCGTGGAGGGAAATGTATCTTGCAGATAGAGCTCAATACGAGGCGGTGTGGGATCAAGCTCTTCTACGGGCGCAGCTGAACCAGCCTGAACCGTTGTTGGTTTATGAACTACATTTCGTTGGTCTTTATGGAATTGGTTTTGGTCAGCGGTACTGAGATCCAACGTCTCAATATCTTGCAGCGGCTCTGACTTCAGAGTGATATGCGCCCTCTGATATGAGTCCTGCTTAGAGGCGCTTGAGTCCTGGACCACTTTTACTTCTTCTGGCGGCTCCATATGCTTGGGAGATGATTCAGCCTGGCTTACGTTTATGGTAGTACCACAACGTTCCTGTGAGAAACATCTCTTCAGCCACGCTGTATCTTCGTCCACGTTAGCACACGCTTGGTCAATCTGTTCAAGAATCGCTTGAGTATGAGCGCCAACGACTTTGCCATATGGTGGATTCTCAACACCATGAACGAAGGCTGGTGCGCGTGCACGAAAACACCGCCCGCTGGTAGGCATGTCCTCCTCGATTACAGTCCCGTCCTCGTCTTCAGAGTCTTGTATTGTACTTGAAAACCTCCTCAGAGTTGGTGGCGGATCGCATAAGTTTGTCGGCTCCTGAAAAGTCACTTGTTTACATTTCGAGGGCGTCTCTGGCGCATTGGCTGCATTTCCTGAGCGTTGCTTCAAGGGAGACCGACTCGTCGTTTCAGGCAACATTTGTGTGGAGAGCAGTGACTCGGCCGGTGACTGTGAAGACGGGATTTCGCAAATGCGTTGCTTGTCCGGGGTTGATAACAGCCTAATTCTGGATTTACAGGCTTGGGGAGATCCAACTCCTAGGACTTTGCTTGATTGCGGTTGTTGGCGCGCCTTAGTGTACCGTTGTGGGGCTCGTCTTCCCCTCATGGTCGGCGCGTCGATGAATTGCGTTGGTTGATAGGTATCCTCACTATCTTCATCCATTGAGTCCTCAACATATTGCAGTATTTCAACCGGCGCAGTATGTGAACTTAGTGGCTGTTCCTCCTTATCGTCTCCCTCTACGTAGTCCATGAGCGGCTGTACAGCTTCTTCCACCTGATGCTCCACAATTGCCTCTTCATCAACGTCGTGGCCTTCAATGGAGTGTAAACCTTGTTGAACAAGCCTTCGCGTTACAATGTCACCATATTCTTGGCTTTCTCTCTTCCATTCTTCAAGATCGCTTAGCGCATCCTTCGAGTCTTCATCCGACAGAATCTCTAGTGGCCGCATGCCAGGTATCATTTGTGTCAGTGTCTGCTGCTGCCTGTATTTTCCTTTTTTGCTGCCTCTCCCCCTCCAGCTCAATCTCGGGCCCGGCTTCAGGGGCTTGAACTTTGGCTCCTCTGTATCCGGCAGCGGTCGTCGCCCGTGGACCAATTGCGTCATCGTAGATTGTCTTCTAAGTGTATGTCTACTGTGGTCAATTCTCTCGACTTCAATTCGCTTAACGTCGTGTGGGTCTAAGGTTTTGGCGACATATTGCCGCGAGGGGCGCTTTTGCCTCGAAGTTTCGTCATTCCGTCTGCACCTTGGCGACGGTCTTATAAGTTCTCTATTCTCTTCGCCTGCCTTCTGCATCGCATTCCAGTCTCGTTTCTTGCATCTCCTTTCCGTAGTTCCCGCCGTGCTTTGCTCCTTACATTGTGCAAGATCGATTGCGAGGCCCCCCTCTCCTATGCTCTTCTCTATGTCCTCTTCGTCGTCTTCTTCATCCGAGTCCATGATAATCTTGACACCCTTGACCTTCATCTCATCCGGTAAGAAGACCATCTGCTGCTTTCCAGACTCATCTCGAACCAACGTATCACGTCTGCGCACCACCTTCCTCTTGCGAGGAAAGTACGCCTGTTGTGGTACCTTTTTCGAACGATAAATTTTGTGGCTTGCGTCGCTAGTACTCGATCTTGTCCGTGGTGTCATGGTAGGTATGTGAAGTGATCCAAAAAGTGCTGACGGAGACGCGCCGACGCGTCGAGAGAAAGTTAGCGCGGAACAAGTTCGAGGGGTCGTGCGTCATCTCGCATTCATTCTCTTCGAGAATATGAACACTCCATAATTCAAAGTTGACGCTCAAATTGATCTCTACAGTATGCTTTGTTTCTGATTCATGACCTGAGCACGCTCGGGCACAAAATGTCGAGTTGCTCAGTACGTGTAGCAGATCTTCAAGACTTTCTTTCACATTACAGTAATGGATGCTTGCATTTAGAATGGAAGCATTCGAACATCCATTCAAGACATCATGGACTTTTAGGTTAACCACGTCTTATTGCAGAAATTCTCTACTAGAAATTCTCATGAAACGACACAGTTCATATACTTATCAAATGAACTTTTGTAATAATCATCACATTCACGGTGATTGCTCAGAAAAAGCAAAGGTACGCAGCGGGCTGCGCCGGATCACGACCACAAGGTATGAGAGAATCGAACTGCACTACAGGAAGGTTACGACGCCACTATTGTAACTGATTAATGAATACGGATCATCCTAGTAGAGTCGGTCACATTATGACAGGCAGTGGAGGCCGGGACATTGCTCGGATGAAATTTCGTGCAAGCCTTGGCGTGGCTGACTGGTTCGCGAGTGAAGACCGGGTGGGGTGTCAACGGCAAATTGCGTCACCAAGGCAAGAATGCGTCGTGCAGTGTGGTTGGTATGTCGTTTCATTTCTGAACTTCTAGAAAGATCATCGAAGGTAATTTGCGGCGGGCTACGTTCGGGTAAGGCTGAATTTTGAATTGAAAGGCGTTTTCCAGGTGCATGGATCTAAGTCTGTCAGACTCGCCGGTTTGAGAGGGCGTACTCGTAAAGGCTTGTGGGAAGAAAATGAAGGCCTCCGTATTCATGTTCCCATCCGTGGGATGTAGAATAATTGATTTGTGCCTTGTGGCTTCGAAGAATGGCTTCATAAGCTTGTTCACATAAGCGCATGTCTAAAAAGATGTTTAGAGAGTCCCGAAGTGTTTTTGGCAAAAGAATATTACTTGCTTGATTGTACTTTTGCATTAACTTTTAGTGACTGTGAGAACCAGGTTTGGAAGTACCCCACGTATCGCGTGTAAGTCCCAGATAGCTCACTGTATTGATATCACACAATGCTGGTAAGCGTTCATTCAAAAACTCGGGTGTGGTCTTGCTAAACCATGCTGTCGTCGAACAAGGTAGATGCTGCCATGATTCACCGGACAATGCAGTAAATTTACTGGGGAGCCCGCATTTGCGGTACGGCGCAGGGCAAGTGAGTTCACACGAGCACAGCTATAACAAGGCCCTTGTCTACAGGCACGTTCCAGCGTGCACAGGCTGTGGGGAGTTCACCGGCGACTATTCTCTGTCATGTCAAACAGGACAAAAAATGTCCGGTTCGTAAATTGGCCGAAGGTCTTCTGAACGCGCAAGGGCAGATGCTCTACTCTGAAATAATTCGCCAGTCTACCTAGCCCAAAATTAGTGCAGTGAAATCAATGGGCGAGGGCTAATTAGGGTGTGGATTCCGTAGGAGCTGTCGAGAACGTGCTTGGTTTGGAAGCAGGCCAAGGATGCTAGAAATGTTGCTGCTGCACGGCTCCGCGGGAGGCCATCTGGGCACTGAAAGCAGCACCGAAGTAGAGAATGAGGATCGTCTTGGTATGCCAGCTGCAAGATGCCGAAAAGGCGAAGAGATTTGCGTCGGTGATTTGTGGGGATGATCCGGCACATGGCGACGTGGGTACGGAAAATCAGCAGGGTCCAAACAACAGTGCTCGATGTCTGAGGGGCAAGTACGATGCTCCTCGTATATGAGGACTCTCAAGGAATCTTTTGCCAATGCTTCGAAACACGCCCGACTCATGATGGCCAAGCAGAAGTGGCAGCAGGATCAATTACATGGCATGGGCAGTGACATGTCCGCACTTGCTCAACGGCACGACGAAGTTCCGTGCACTTGCAAAAAGGTACACAATGCTCGTGATCAAATCAACCAGGGCGGTAGTGTGCAGCACATCGATAATTCTGCGGGCCCTAAAGTAGGAAGTCGCTAACCGGGTCTGCCCGCGCCTGCTGCTTGTGCATGAGACATTTTCGCCATTGGAACGTTGGATGCTAGCGAGACGCTTCCAATCGCGTCGCTCCAGCCTCTCGTCGTGAGCAGAAGGAGCATAGGTTGTGGCCGCGGATTTGAGCATGTGTGCTTCCGCGTCAGCGCAATCCTCCATTTGCAGGGACGCTGGTTGGCCCGCTTCGAATCGCACATCCCAGCCAGTTGTTGAGAGGAACGAGGAGGCTGTGTGCTGGGCACTCACCAGCTCTTCCTTCGTCCTTTGCGCCATGGCGAGCTGCAATTTGGCTATCCCACAATCATGGCCCATCCAAATACGTTGCTCTGCAAAGTTTCCAAGACTGATCACCCTCGAAAAAGAACCGCGGTGAGCGCTACCTAGCGAACATCATCCCGTGAGACCTTGTCTTGCTCGTCTGTGGCTGTTTGCTAGCCATTGGTCCGCTGCAAAAAAGCAGACAGCCTCACAGCTGGAAAGTGTGGAAGCAGAAGACAATCGAAGACGTTTTCTTACCTGCCCGGCAGCCGAACGGATAATTACCGTGCAGACTCAGCCTTTGCTGAGACAGACGCACCCTTGTCGACCGATCACCCAACCAAGGTCAGCGAAATCTCTTCTCGCATAGAGCGCCAGGGTCAACCAGGGTGTGGGTCCAAGTGTATTGGATTGGTGGAGAGAGCATCGCACACGTGCATCGGCCCTGCAGCGGAGGACGTCACTCGGCGCCGCTCGAGGCCTCGTCAACATGCAACACTGCGCATCTTGCCCAAGATTGTGAGCTTCACTTTTGTCCATACAGACACAAGCACAGCGAGAGCCCGTCAGGTTATGCAACATCATTGAATCTTGTTCACTTCATTGTAGGGCGTAATAGATTATACAACGCCGAAAACCTTGGTCTATAGTTTTGAGGAATCCCAACATGCAACCAACACGCTCTTTGAGAACACCACCAACATCCCGCATATATGTACGGATGCCTACTTGATCATTCAAATGCAAGCAAAGTGGTCGAAACTTATATAACGCGGCCTCGAACACGGATAAACGAAGGGTTCGGGCCGAGTTTTGAATATACACAGGCGACCGAGGGTCAAAAGGGAGTCTTACTAGACCCAAGCGAAAGGTAAGATAAAGATCAGCTCAAGGAGTGGTATCATTGCGCACCAGCGTCATCAGTCGTGGCGTCATCAAAGGGACCGAAGCTGAACCAGCTTGCAATCCCTTGCAGGCGTCTAGAACCAGTTGTTGTAGGACAGTTCGAAGCCGTTCAACCCGCCAAAGGAAGCGTTATTCTGGTCTATAGGCCATGGATCAATGGGAACAATGTCTTCGAAGCTGTTTGGCATGACAATCGCAGCGGTTTCGGCGAAATCACTTGAAGCAGTACTCGTCATGGCAGCCGGCGCAGCACTCAGGCTCTTGGCAAAAGTGGGCTCTAAATCCTGGACGTTTGGTATCGAGGTTACAGCGGGCAAGGATACGGGCGCAGGGATGCTTTCATTCGGTGCCGACGTATTAAGGCGATAGACAGGACTATCTTCCCAGAAGAGCGACTCACTGGCAGCTGACTGGGGTGCCTTGAACTCCAAGTCTCCGAACAGGTTTGGATCGCCAGTTTCCGAGTGTGCGGAAGAAGCCACTGTAAGGCCGGGGCCGCTCTGCTTAGACTCGCCGCTGTGCGAAATCGGCTGCGTCAAGCTGTCGCTGAATTTGCTCGGGTCCAAGGGAAGGTCGCCAGCAGACCAGAGTGGGTTGAAGCTAGCAGAGGGGATGGACCAGTCGCTGTCGAGGTTGGGTAAGCACTCTTGTGAGGGAGAGGTCGAAAGGCTTCCGTATGCAAAGGTACCGTTGATAGGCGTGAGCGTCGTGGTGGTCCAGGGCCACTGCGGGGTTGAAAAGGTGTCGCTGTTGCTACTAGGAGATTTGCCGTCCTGTCCAAAAACACTGCCTGGACTAGTGAACAGAGAATCTTGAAAGGGAAGCGTGTCAAGGCTGCTGGTCATGCTTGTCGTTGGCGGATTGTCTACCGAGCGCTGAGATGAGCCAAACATGTTGTAGAAGTCATTATTCGACAATGAAAGCGTGTCCATTGAGCGCGTAGCTGGTACATCTGGCTTGTTGTAGTTGGTGTTTCCTTGTGTCAATGCAGCAAAGGCTGAGTGGCCGTGCAGAGTGTGTGGACGAGGGATCTTGTAGGGTGCACCTGAGACATGGGCAGTGTTATTGTTCCGGTGGCACGGCTTGTGGTGACCGTTGGCGAAAACGGTCAAGTGGCTTTCGGATTGGGCAGTCATTAACTTGGGTTTCGCGCGAGCATCGTGCAGAGTCTGTCGGCTGGTGTCTACCTTGAGGTCAAGATCTTCCTTCTTGGTCCCACATATGCATTTGGCGCCCGAGTGACACTGGCAGCGACCATCATGGCCTAGGGCATGGTTAGAACTACCGAGGCCGTCTACACCAGTCATGGTCATACCCGTGGCGTCGCCCTTGTCTTTGAGCTTGTCCTTGTCTTTCTTATCGCCGCAGTCGCACTTGGCGTGATGAGACTTGGACTTGCGTGCACCACGACAGTGCTCGCATTGCTTGACTGGACGGCCTTTGGGGTTGATGTGGTGCAATTCCCGGTCTGTGAGACGGAGGTTAGTCATGTTCTTTATTCGCGGCTCGACGCTTTGAGCGTGCCGAGGCGACTTACCCTGATGGTTGCAGCCGCTCACCCGGTGACCCTTGATGCACGACGAGCAAGCCCATTTTTCGCCTTCGATGACAGGCATTCCGTGGGAGGCTTACGGCCGAATGCGGTCGTCGCAGCTGGCTAGAGGCAACCGTGGAGGCGACGGGCGAGACACAAGGAAATGAAGACAAAATGGGGCTCACGGCGAGGCGCGAGGCGGCGGGATAAAGATACAGTGGAAGAATAAGAGTACGGAAAGGATGCTAAATCAAACGCCGGAGGGTATCTTGGTCAATGGGATGCTGGACGAGGACCGTGAACGCCGGGAAGAGACCGAGGACGACAGAGTGGAGAGTGGAGAGGGGAGAGAAGTGTGGTCAGAGGGGAACCGAGCGCAAGAGGCGCTGGCCGAAAGCGTGGGAGAGCTCCTGGGAGACGGCCAAAACAATGGATGTGTGGGTGGTGGTGCGGGTGAGGTAGTGGTGAGAGAAAGAGCGAGCGGGAGGAACAGGTTAAGAGGGCAGGCACTCGGACCTGCCTGGCGTGCCATTGGCTGTGGGGTTAGCGTCATCGGCAAGTGCGCTCAGGCCTCGTCGCTCGAATCTGCAGGCGCGATCAGCCATCATGACGGCGGGCAGGTGAACCCTGTGGGTCGCCTCGGATTGGCAAAAATCCCACACGGGCATGCAGGCCAGCACACGCCCTCACCGCATGCCCGCGCCGTCTGAGCAATCGCGGGCTCCGCAGGCCCGCTGTGCTCTGGAGACGCGATGACTTGCAGCCACTGTAGCGAGCCACACTGCGCTCCACACTGCGCTCCAGCTCTCGGCGGAAGGCCTCCGTCGCCCGCCGGCGACCTCAGCTGCCTTTCTGCCGTGGGCACGCATCCGGCCGTGGGCGCCGCCCTGCGCTACGAGACGCCGCACAGCGTGTTTCAATTCTTTCGTATTTCTCCATGCTACGACCGCCGCAACGCAAAGACACGCAGCGCCCGTTGCCAAGCGGCGATCACTATTGTGTGCAGCCATAGCGCCCGGCACATATGAAGTCGACGGCCAAGCACGGCCAGTACTCTCACCTACATTGGCTGCTTGTTTATCGCAATCCGCGCTTCCGAGTGCTCTGGGCGCTAACCCGCTGCCTCGAGCAGCGAAAGTGTGCCTGCCGTTGCGACCAAAGATGCAAAACCGCCTGGGGAGCGCCTATCAAGGCTGGGCAGGCTAAGAGCAAACTATTGGCATTCGCTCCTCATGAAACGCAGCTCCATAAAAATTCTCCGTGGGGTACATCTCTTCCGGAAGATATCCAAGTGTTCAATGTGCCCTGCCGGCTTTGAGGTTTCGTCGTGGTGCTTGATTCCATGCTGCAGCTTTCCGTCGTTTTTAGTCGCCTGTCGGTACATGTCGTCCCATACTGCCAATAGCGGCCACTGCTGGACAAAGTACAAAAGCAATGTCCCAGAGCTGGGCAAATATATGAATCATTTCCAAACCTTTCCTGGGCAATTATGTGTGGCACGCTGCAAGACACAGTGGTCGCTCTCAGTCATTGCCGAATCTACTTGTAGAAGACAAGACGACTCATAGGTGCGTTTGCTTCCTGTCCAGATGCCTTTTGCCTGAATGGCCGTAGTAGTCTATAGAAGTGCTTAGATAAGCTACACCAATGACTGGAATTAGTTCATAGTCCTGCAAAGCCATATCCTGAGAGCGAACAACCCATCCGCCCTTTGCGTACCTGCCTGTCCACTGAAAAACATTCCATGTGGGGTCAACTCATAAGAAATATATGCATGGCATTGGTAGCTGCGCAAATCCTCTTGGAACAGTTGTCATCGCTTCTTCCTCCTTCAAGAAGCTGCAGTCATCTTGATCGACTTGCAACATGACTTCGCATTCTTTGGTGGTGGAGTGCAAGGTACCTACCTCAGCGGTCCTCCCGGAGCGTACGGTGGAAGAGATAATCCGAACAGCGACTTCATCATCGCCAACAGTCCCGAAGACCCCAGCAACACTGCAAGCAATTTCATGTCGACAAAATGCGAATGAATCAGAACCGCCACAATGGTGTTTCGGTGTTTCCCCAGATTCTCGAGGGAAGGCTCCCCTCTTGCCTTTTGCCGCGCTAGTACGAAACCCGTAAAGTTCAGCATGCGCAAAACCTCCCTCGGCCTTCACTCGACTGCACGCTTCAACCACTCTACAGTACCAAACCACGCCGCGCGCAAACGTGTCTCAACCCCCAACCACCTCTTACAATAGTCGCATACACGCCCTTTGGCTCCTGCAGTGCGGCGCACTTCGGCATGGCCGCCTACGCTGACCCCGACGCGCAGATGGGCGGAGGCCCGGGATCCTACGTCAATCAGAACGGAACACCGCCGGCGCAGCACCAACAACAACAGCACTTGACCGATCCTGAGTTGCGGCTGCAGGAGAACCTCCAGCAGCTTCGCGAGGGGGGTGACATGACGCACACCAATGGCCCGCAACAGCCTCCATACCAGCAACTCGCTCAGATGGCTCCCAATATGGGCGCTCATCAACATTTCCAGCCCCCTCTGCGCCCGACGCACTCGCCGCAACAGATGGCGCACGCAGTAATGAGCTTGGAGGGACACCATGACGCGTATGATCCCAACGATCCGAGTCGCAAGCGCTCAAAGGTTTCCCGAGCCTGTGATGAGTGTCGGCGGAAGAAGGTGCGGGTAATGCGAAGACAAACTTAGCTTCCTGCTCACAAAAGGTAGATCCGATGCGATGCGACTAGCGAGAATGGGCCGGAAGCTTGCTCCAGTTGTAAAAGGACGGGAGCCCGATGTCAATTCAGCAGACAGCCCATGAAACGTGGACCCAGCAAAGGGTACAACAATTGTCCTCTAGAATTGCCTATGTTTACTAACATGCCTTCTTAGCTATATCAAAGAATTAGCTGATCGGCTCAACTCGCTTGAAAGCCAGATTCAACATCCTCAGAACGCGTCACAGGGTTTCGATTTTGGAAGTATGGGCGACCAAAACTTTGCCGATACCCAGAGCCCGCCCCAATTTAAGCGACAGCGCACTCACTCGATGACTGATGGCTTCCACGAGGTATTTGGACGGCCCAGCTGGTCCGGTCAGGATCGCGGTAACTGCCATTCGTTCGAGTCACATGGGCTTCCCATACTAACTGATCAAGAACCTTCCCTAAACGGTAATCGGCGCACCTCATTCGGGGACATGACATTGGCTGGCAGTCTCATCACAGGCTCCAATGAAGGGACCCTCAAAGCGTACTACATCAGTAATCCCGGTAAAGACTTGTTGCTAATCATACCGCAGGTACTACAACATAATTCATCCTACATTACCAGTCTTGCCTCACAATGAGTCGGCTCTGAATCGTCTTACCAACTGTCCGTCGAAATTACGAGACGCTTTTTTTCTGGCCTTAGAGGGCTGTATTAGGTCATTCGCTTCCAAGGCTTTGCCATCAATTGAACTCAGCCTGAATCAATTGTTGCAACAATGTTTTGCCGCGGTGGATGCAGCCAAATACTGCCTTAGCGATACGGACGGCTCACGCCAGCTCTACAATAATTTGGTGTATTGCCAGTCCCTGATATTACTCGCGGCAGCGTCCGATAGGCCAGGACCAGGCGTCGTGGGCAGTACAGCTCAGCTCTTGGGTCAGATCGCCGGCTGCTTTACTGATGCGGGTTTGAATGACTCAAGAACATTGAACATACTCAGAGAACAGGATCAAGAAGTATTCCAAACAGCACGGCGTGTGTTCTGGACCGCCTTCATCCTAGACCGATTCCATGCATCTAGTCGATCGAAGGATATGATGCTTCCCCTCCACTCAGGATCCCTTTCCCGCGATGATTACTCAGCGCTGGGTGAGGTCGGATATCATCTTGCCCGTAAGCTGTGTCCTATTTTCTAGGCGACGTGTATTTGACATTTCTAGGTGCCGCGGAAATTGTAGGCCAGATAGCATATGTCAACCGTGCGGGTAGTGTTCCCAACATTGACCCATCGTCGCCGTTTGCCTTCTCTATGCTGAATGGGTCATCGCCACAGTTAATTTACCTCAATGGCCAGTTGACGGGCTTCCGAGAATCAATTGACATTACAAGTTTAACCAGTAACTCCCCTCCACACCTCGCCTATCAATACCTACGTGTGTTTGTAGCACGACTCTCTTCCCAGAGTGCGTCGCCAGCGGAAGTTCTTAGTGCCACAAAAGAACTACAGAACAACCTTGCAAACGGGGCGGTAACTCCACTGCATCATATATTCGCCGCTCTTGTTGCAACATCGCTTACCGAACTGTCCGACAGAGTTGAAACGCAAGTGGAGGCGCATGCCGGTATCAAAGCAATGAGCGATGCACTGGAAAATGGGCAAATTCTCTACCGAAGCTCGGATGGACTTGGCTGGGACACTGCGATTCAAGAACTTTTGCAGCAGAAAAAGGCTCCCACTCCCCCACTGAACGCCCCAGATCGCACAAGCCCTGCCTCCCAGCCGAACATGGCTGGTCTTCAGCATCTTGCTGCTGCTGCAGTTGGAGAGCGTGAAGGGGCCGACGCTCGACCGGCTAGCAGTGGTGGCAATGGGACGCCTTCACAGCCTTCAAAAATCGATCACGACCTGTCCGCTGCCATGGCCGCTGCGAATGAGGCTGCAAAGGCCCAGGCGACAGCTGCCGCTGCGCAATCATTATCCACGTCTCCGAACATTAATGGTGGGCACACTTTCGACTCCAGTGGGTTGAAACAAGACTGGTCATGATAATCGTGCCATACATCCTTGGCTTTTTGCTCCATCTCGTTGACGTAGCGTCCAATGCGATATCTTTGCTGAGAGTGGTACAGTGTCTGAACTTGCCGTAGCAAGACATGCTATAGACATGCAAGCCGCTCACACTCCCGCGCAGCATAGTCTCAATCCTTTTTCATTAGCCATTACTTCAGTGGTCCCAGAAAGAATGGCAGCGATTTCGAACTTTGTTTCACTAGGAGTATACATCGCGATCTGCTTTTATGTTTTCCAGCTTATACCCCTCTGAATTTCGTTTGTCACGCAAAGAGTAAGTGTGGGGCACATTTGGCGGGCCCCTGCTGAAAGTAAGATTTGTGTAAAAATATTCATTGCGCAGGAATTGACGTGTAGAGAGTACACCTAAATATTCTTCCTTATGGCAGAACCCTTTTATTTTCATACTGCTAAATTTCACGGACTCGGTCACACGTGTACATTGACCAAATTGTGCTCCGAAGCCAGGTCGAAACAATGCATTACACGCGTCCCACAATTCGGTGCCAACATTAAATCGTAGCTCGATAGATTCACCGGACGTCACAGGCCAGGCTCTCTACATAGGACAAACAGCACTGCGTTGGGATACACAATGAAGGGGTAAGAACATCATTACTGAGTTGGGTTTCGTTAAATTGCTTGCATTCGTGCCTTATCAATCTACCTCACCCTCTTCCCTCGTCCCCAATGTCCACTGTCGCTCAATCAATGCTATACATGCTGTAAACCGAACTCTTTTCGCTAAAGCTGTCATAAACTGTAATATACAAAAAGAAAGTTGAGCCCTTGAGTGACCGAAAAGCCATGCACTAGCAGCAGAGGCTGGAGGGAAGAGGGCTACAGGAACGCCGTTTCGCCTCAAGATGCAAAGTCATTTTGCATTTCTGATTTCAACCCCGACACTAACTCTTGATCACGCAGGTAGTCCCGGTCCTGGGGGACCTGAGCCATCATCACCCCTAGGTGCCGGTACCACTGCAGACAATGGATTATCCGGGATTTTGATCGGCTGATTTGGCATAGACTTCAGCCGACCAGGTAACTCTTCGCCCTTGATAACCTTCAGGATCTCGTCTTTGTCCAGCGTCTCATACTGGACAAGCGCATCTGCTAAACGATCTAGCTCTTTACGCTTCGAGAGCAGCAGCTTCCTCGCGCTCAGCTTTGCTTCATCAATCAATCTTCGCACTTCGTTGTCAATAAGGCGCTTAGTCTCCGGCGAGACCATATCGTAATTTGACTTGAAGTCGACGTTGCCGAGCACGTCTGAGAAGCCACATGCTGTGACCATGTTGTAAGCGAGCGAGGTTGCTTGCTGAATATCGCCAGAAGCACCATCAGCTACATTGTCGGCGCCGAAAACGATTTCCTCGGCCATCTTGCCGCCCATAGAAACTTGTAACTGGCGAATGTACTGTTGACGGGTGTGGTGATGTTCCTCTTGTGGAAGGAAAAAGGTGATGCCCGCAGCGTGACCTCGGGGAAGGATGGTCGCTTTGTGTACATCGTTGAAACCCTTTGTGAAAAGACCGACGAGTGCGTGGCCACCTTCATGGTAAGCTGTGTGTATTTTGTCCTGAAGGGGTACGGCACGGCTCTTCCTCTCAGCGCCCATTGTAATCTTGTCTTTGGCCCACTCCATGTCCGTAAGAGAAACGAACTTGGATTGGAGCTTGGAAGCGCGGATAGCCGCTGAATTCGCCAAGTTCTCCAACTCAGCACCAGAGAAGCCGGGAGTACCGCGAGCGATTGTGGAGAGGTCGATATCTGGGGATAGGCGGATCTTCTTAGTGTGATACTTGAGGATGGCTAAGCGTCCGCCAACATCTGGGAGTTCGACTTGAACGTGGCGATCGAAACGTCCGGGCCGGAGCAAGGCCTGATCAAGGAGTTCGGGGTGATTGGTAGCGGCAATAAAGATGACACCGGTACTCTGGTCGAAACCATCCAGGTCGTTGAGGAGCTGGTTCAGCGTTTGTCGGTGGTAGTTGGCATCCCGCGACTTTCGTTTTCCACCTACGGCATCGAGCTCATCAATGAATACAATGGCGGGTGCCTTGGCGCGAGCGGCTGTGAAGAGCTCGCGGACGCGCTTGGCTCCAACACCAACGTAGACCTCGTCGAACTCGGAGCCGGACATGTAGAAGAATGGAACACCAGCCTCGCCGGCAACAGCACGGGCAAGGAGTGTTTTACCCGTGCCGGGGGGACCAATGAGCAAGACACCTTTGGGCAACCTACCACCGAGCTTGTTGTATCGTTCGGGGTGCTTGAGGAAGTCGACAACATCGAGGAGCTCTTCCTTGGCTTCATCGCAGCCGTGGACATCGCTGAATCGGGTGTTCTGGTGTTCTGGTCGGACCTCAGCGCTGGTAGCACCACCAACTTTCTTGAGAACGCCACTGGTCTCCACGAAGAGAGTGATCAAGATCAAGGAGACGTAGGCAGCCAGAGCGAAGCCACAGATCCATCGGACCCACTTGAAGATGACATTCATCATGGACTCTTCTACCACGACGTAGACAGGGTCGCTCTTGACGCCAGAACCGCCGCGTGCCTTGCCAATCTGGCCCGCGCCAGCATTGGCGCCTACGGCTTGAGCGACAGCCTGCATTTGTTGTTGCGAAAGCCCTTGACCAGCTTGGAGGTTGCCAGACTGCCCAGTCTTCTGCAGAGCGCTGTTATAGAATCTGTCTACTACGGCATTTGTAGCGAACTGCCCCGTGTTGTACCGATCGACGACAATTTGAGGCATATTGGCGCGCATGAGAGCCGAGTAGAAGGAAGCCTGAGACGTTGCGCTGCCGGGGTTGTTGTTGGCAGCTTCCTCCAAGCGGGCAAGCTGATCTCGCGACGGCCCACCAAAGAGCGATCGCTGTTGCAACAGGCCCAGTCCAATCATTCCCGGCTTCGGTAGCTGGCGCAGCTGCGATAGAGGGCCGTTGCGGGTCATGGTAGCGTACTGTCGAGCTCGTACGTGTCCGAAGGGGGTTTGGTTGGCGAGTGGATGACGCAGTCCTAGTCGGGGCGCTTGAAGGGTGTCAGTGTTCCATTTCCCAAGAGCGATGCCGGTCTGACAAACCTGGAGATAATGTTCCGGAAACGGTGGGGGTGTGCAGTTGTCTGATGGCCATGGCAGCGGACTTTGGCGCAAAGCCTTGCCATGGGGATCTCAGGACGGTGGACATGGCAGGCCACAATTGGGCGGTAGCAGAGACGGCATTCTGTACATCATAAGTGAGTCGGAGGTCCATGACGCGGTATCGGAACCCGTGGCAAAACTCACCTGCATCGCGACAGGCGCCTGGACGGCCATGTTCTGTGTTGTTGTTGCGGCAGATGCCGCAGAAAAGAAATTAGACTACCAAAGGAAAAGAAGAGAAAAAGAAGGCGCTTGAGCGTTTGTGGATGAAATGCGACGAGAGGCAGCAGGACGCTGGTCGTAAACGTCGTCCGTAGAACGCGGCGGAACTTCGAAGTGCGCTCCCGACGATGATGGCACCCTGGCCGGCTTGGCTCGACATATGTCACGTTACCACTTTCACCGAAATGGCTGACTAAACATGGACACGCATCTGGATTGAAAGTGGCAGCAGTAAATGTGCTAACGTATGCGCGCATGAGGTGAATACTAAGTTATGGCGTACATGTCCAGTAGAGGACATATGGCCTACCATCTCTATGCCCGGTGTTGGGTACTGTGCAAACGGGCCTGGATGTGTGCAAGGGCTTGCCAAACTCGTCGATCACGGAGCGCTAAGAGCTATCACGTCAAGCACAGGCAGCACTGAACATCACAATCAAGCTCCAACAGGTTGAATTGCTGCCTCACATGGCTTCTCAAAGATGGAAAGAGCTGTACAAGTATGCAGCATGTGATGTATGGTTGCCTTCTTACTCTGCTGCAATGATCCAAGGGCTAAGCGGCGGTAGTTGGCAGATGGTCTACTTAAACTGCATGTTCCCGGTGCTGGCTTTCTGGCGGATATCCGTACGTGTAGCCAAGAACATCAATATCTATTTGTTGCATGCCTACTAATCGATAACAGGGCCCTTGCTTCATACGTCGAGCATGCCCAGGATTGAGCCCAAGAAGGTTCTGGCGCCTGCATCAACGTTTCTAATGGTTTCCAAGGCGACTAAATCTTTCCCTTGCCCCAGTCCGCCGCCAGAGAATATGCCAGCCTCGAATATGCCAGACTCAAGGCCATATGCAGACTACGCTGAGGACGGCACCATCATAGTCATCAGCCAACCAGCCGGACAGGCATGCGCGGTAGTCGGTGGTATCATGGCTGCTCGCATGAAGCATCTTGGCGCACAAGGCATTGTTGTCGACGGGAGAGTGCGAGACATGGCGGCATTGAATGAGACGCAGTTGCCCATCTGGTCCAAGGGCACGTCGATTATCGGGGCTGGAGCGGAGACCAAGTGTCACGCACGCAATGTAGCAGTGCAGGTCGGGGAAACCGTCGTCGAGCCTGGCGATATTGTTATGATTGATCCATTTGAGAATGGCGTGGTTGCAGTGCCCCAAGGCAAGATTGAGGAACTGCTTGCGCTGTTGCCCAAGCTGGTGGGCGCCGACGAGAAGGTGATTGCAGATGTTGAGCAGGGCGTCAGTGTGCATGAGGCCTTCCAAAGGCACCGCAGTTAGCTATCCCCATAGGCTGTCATGACAGCATCATTGAAGCATACATGCAAGCCAGGCGGTCATGGTGGACGGGCAATGCAATTCGTCTCTCGAGGCCCACTGAGGTTGCGAGGAATTGGCTGACTGCTAGCCATGGCTTGGCGGGCGGCCATTTTCGCGATCCCGGCTCCAACGCTGGAGCTCCCAATCTCATCACCAACCCTCGGTTCTACACCATCCGTCTCCTGCACAGCCCAATTGCCCCGGAGCACTCACAATGGGATTCACCGACTTCTTCACCGACGCCTGGGAGACGTTCGCCCACCCCTCGCCCGATGCCGACCAACCGCCCCAGGGCGGCACCAGCACGCAGACGCCCGCTTCCGGCACCGACGAGGAGTCTGGCGACGAGGCCGAGGTGAACAAGCAGGACCAGAAGAAGGGCGGTGACTCTGGCGAGCAGGGACACAAGCCGAGTGGCAAGGGCGATGAAGGTGATGACGAGGAGCCGGAAGAGGACGACGAGGAGGAAGAGGTGCCAGATCCAAAGGAGACGCTTGAGAAGGGTGAGTGCCCCGCATCCCACAGAATGTTGATCGGAGCGGATTGGGCGATTGCTTGAAAGCGGTCGCCTAGTGTTGTTTTTTTTAATATCTACAAGTGATTCAGCATCCATATTCTTATAGATGCTGCCGGGCACTATAGCTAACAGCCACTGCCAGAATGCGCAGAGTCCAAGGAGTGCCATGCGCCAAAGCACCACTACGACCAGTGCGTCGAGCGCGTAACAGGCCAGATTGAAAACGACGGCAAGGCCTCAGAGGACTGCGTTGAAGAATGTACGTCAATCCCCACCAGCCGCCTGTTTCCAGTGCGCTCTAACATGCATGGCCAGTCTTCCACCTCGCTCACTGCGCCACTCAATGCGCAGCACCCAAGCTCTTCGCCCAGCTCAAGTAAACCACACCGCATCTGTCCCCTGCACCCATCGACCTCGGCAATTCTGGCGGCAGAGGATAACCTGCTGAGAGCTCGTGGCGCCGATAAAAGTCATGTCATGGATGGCTGTAAATATGAAGGTCATGTTTAGAATATCAATGTACTATTCCCTCTTGCTATCAAGCTACTTCTGCCACCATCCTCTACCCATGTACATGTGGGCACGCATTTCCTGAATCCTATGCGTTCTGAGTCTTTCATATGGATCCGTCGTCATCAACATCGTCATCATCATCATCAGATTCGAACCCCTCCAAAAGTCATTGTTCGTGTCCACCTGCCTCTCTCTCCACAATGCTTTCCCCATCTCTATGCTCGTCGAGTGTCAACCTCCCTTCGCCATGCGCGAGTCCTAATTTCTTGATCCCTAACATCAGCGGTAGCGGCAACACCGCCAACGCAACAACCGCCTCAAAAACCAAAGCCTTGTACATATGCCCCGGCGGTCTGGTGCCACCGCCGTTCGACCTCCCGCTCTCACGTACGCTTTCCAAATCAACCGGCTGCCCGTCCTTCAACGCATTCATAACCACAATAAACACGCCCCCAAAGATCTGTCCCCCAGCCCAACAGATCGTGCTACTCACTTCGGGAGACGCAGGGAATGTGATTTCGACAAGGTACTCCAACGCAACAGGTAACAACGAGAATGAACTCGCACCCAGGACTGCACTGAGCACATACGGCGCCACAATGGTGCGTGTTTGGGGTGCCCATATCATCGCAAGATAGCTGACTGCCACTAACGGACATAAGATCTTGATTCCTAGCACATAAGCGTGCGTCCTGTCAAGGACAGGAGACGTTACTGCTGCGGTAACCAGACCAACAACGATGAGTACTGCGCCACATATTCCAGCCTCGTCCTCGGAGAAGCCATAGGGATAGAGTATTTGGTTGAGCAGCGAGGAGAAGGCGTTGAAGAAGCCGACATAGGTGCTGAAGGTGAGGAAGACAATGTAGAAGGGCGGGGAGCGAAGCATGTGCTTTATGCTTTCTAACAGCGGGGTCCGAGAGAGACTTGATGAGGCAGTTGGTGGCGTGGGTGGTGCGGCGGGTATGAAGAGGGAGGGGATGCAAGCTACAGTCGATATTATGGAAACAATGAGTACCATTTGCGGAATTGAGCCGAGAAAAGGGTTTATGAGTTGCGCGAGCTAAAGTTGCTTGTCAGTTTAGGCAAACAAAAGCTGGATTGTAAGAACAAGGACGTACGGCACCACCGAAAGGATTCGCCAAACTCGCCAACGCAGTCGCCCCTACCCGTCCACGTTCCGTAAACCACATATCGCTATACCTCGTTGGCGCCGCGAGGACAAACGGCTGCGCCAGTCCGGTCAGGACCTGGCCAAACATGACGACGCCGAAGATGCCTCCATTCGCCTTGGTTCCAGCATACCGAATCCAGTTGCCGAGTAAAAGGAGAACAGAGGCGGCGATGATGGAATCCTTAGGGCCACGGTGGAGCAGATACATAACTAGAGGGCAGGCGACGACGAATGCGAAGAGGAAGCCGGTCGAAAGCCAATTAATTGCTGTTTCCGAGACTTTGAAGTAGGCAGCAGAGGTTGTGGAAACAGGCGCAAATGTCAGCCACTGTGTTATGTCAGGACTTCTCAATCCACTTTGAATCTTTCCTATAATAGCAAAATCCACAAAGGCTGCGAAGAACAAGAAGAAGAGAGGCAGATACGTACGTCCCAGCTAACAACAATATTCAGCAACACCAACTGTCCCAATCCTAGCCACCGTCTCTTGTACACTTTGAAATGCGCATGACTATAGCTCTTCCTCTTCTTCTTCTTCTTGAACCCCCATTTCCTTCCCTCCTCCTCCTCACGTGCTACACCTTGTCCATCTCTCTCGTGGGATCCAGAAGTCGATGCCTCGGGCTGGCCAACGGCTTCTTCGACTTGTGCGGCGTTTTTCAGCATGCCGTCGTTACTCTGCGTATGCGCGATGTCGTCCATTCTGACCCAGGAACCACTTGGTCTCATTCCCCAGCGCCACGGTTGCTGCACAGCTTCTGCGCGTCTCACTCGTCCAACTTCTCAGGACCGTGGTATCTTTGCAGTTGACCCCACAGCTTGAGCGGATGGGCAGGAAAGAAGGGTTTGGGAGTAGTAGTTTCTTATCGCATCTTGTCGCGTGTTCCCTCGCCTTGTTTGTTCCGCCGGGCGTTCATGTGCCCTCTGGGCGTGCACCCGCCATCGGTTAATCACCTGGTCTAAAACAGGAAAGGGGTTATTCTTCGACACGGACCACCTTCTTCGTAAGTGCTAGCTGACCCCTTTCAGTTAGGACCTCGTCACCCAAAACTCTATGTTCGTTGGCTGGAACTCAAAGCGAGCAGTTGGTGAGTGACCGGGGGCGGAGATGTGGTCGCTTTTGACAGTGAGTGGACTGCGGGGAAGATTAGGGATTTCGTGGGCCCTCGAGCTGTCCAAGTCCACTTTCATAACGTATCTTCTGTAACTCCTATGCGAAATGCCACACCAAAGAACGCTGAACGACTGCTTGGACTTGGTTGGGCATCAGCTAGATGTGAGCGATACGACCAACCAATTTTGCACAAGCCTGTTTATGAAGCAAGCGAAATCAGTTCAACAAGACAGGATAGATCTCGCTCTGCTTTTGTCCCGTCCCGACCCGGAATCAAGGGAAAAATAACTTCCGATATGAGTCGCACATTTTCACTGCAGAGTACATATTGGGCGTTTACTTCAGAAATAGATCAGAACTTGAAGGTTAATGTTAGAGTCAAGGGTCGTCCTTGTGCCTTTATGCTATCATGATGAAGATTCGGTGATCATGTGAATGAATCCAGCGAACAATCCCATGCAGATAAACTTTACCATCTCGTATCATGAAAAGGCTATCTCCATACCTAGATCCCCTACCATTGCACTGCTTCTCTCACATTTTCTCCACCCTGCTAACTTCCCCATCATCAAGTAAATTGATTTGGTTAGGTTCCCAATCCGGGAATCACTCCACTGTCCTGTTTGTATTCATGTTGTTGAAGCATATCAAAAGAGGTCATCCAACAATACTTGTTCATCATGTACACTTTCCGGCATGTAGTTGCTAGCACCAGGAGGTAAGATCAAGCCGACTATCTCAATATCGCATACTAGCCGAGTTGAATATTTTTGCCTCAGGATAGTACTTGACAATCATGTATATGAGTGCATCTCGGAGTGGAAGGGTCTTTGATACCAATGCGTGCACTGATTCTTGCTCGTAGATCTGAAGCCTCGACTTTCAACTCTCCATATAGACATCACACTGATATTCACTCGACCAAAAGTGCTTCCGTATAGTAATAGCATATGACAGGAACAATGTTTCGAGGGCTTCGATAAAAAGATGCGTGGAGAGAAGTATAAACATGCTCGCGCCAACGTCGAGCCATGTACAATCCTTTTTCTTTCTATACATGACGGCCATACAATAAAGTCCAGCACAGCGTCAATCTTTGAAGGGTTGAAAAGATTTTATTGAGGGCATACATATGCCTTCAAGTAGGATAATAATAATAAAAATTGGAGTACAAAGACTGGGAATGCTTTTCCCTCGCTCTGCTCTCGCATTCTTTACTACACTTGAAAAGCGCAGTTTAGTCGATGGTAGTGGCTATTAGATGAAGATCGTGCAAAATATCCAACTGCATCGGCACAGTCGCAGAACGAATATCATTGGTGGATTTCCAACACTGTTTTGACCAAGTAAAGCATAAGAGTGACAAACCCAAGCACTTTATCACCAAGTCTGAAACGTGGAATTGACATCTGCACAAGTAAATGCCCAATCAAAGAGATTGAAAAAAGTGATACGAAGCGGGCCAAGAAATCGCTGTACGTTTGGTGCCCTTCATGCCATTTGAATTGGCAGATTCAGCCCAGAACAGGGCATCAGAAGCCAATTTTCAACAGCCGTAGTTAAGTAGCATCAAGGGATAAGCGCAACTTGAGGATACTTATAACGCTTGTCCAACGAGGGCTCAGGCTGACTCAATAGCTGTTCTACGCATGACTGCAGACATAAGTCATTGAGCGATGATGGCAAGGCAAAATAATGGCGAGTGGCCAAATTGATGGCAACCTGCATCTGTGGTAGAGCTTTGGCTTCACGTTCTTCGACTTCTCCCTTCAATTCACTTTCCATAAAGTGGGAAATGACTTACATGCTGATGTATATTCTTGCTCCAGGCCCTCATTTATATACGACCCAGAAAATGTCTTATTTTCTTAGAACGCTATTAGTAATCCCATAAATCAGTGGTAGTCTCATACAGCGAAGATACTATTTGACACTTCTTTACTGTCAACGGCACTTACCAAATGCGTGCTCTCGCCTGTAAAATTCCGTTTCCATTCTAACCATTACAATAGGACCTATTTAAAATTGCTTTACTTGCCTGCCAAGTCCGCTCTTGTGACTTATAATCAATCACAATGGCTTGCTCCAACGCCTTACCTGGTACTTCACTCATGACCCACATCGCTAGTTACTTTACCCAGATCTTCACGCTAAGCGTTTCCATGATCACCATCAATCCTAATCATAGTTACTCCAATCAACCGATGTAACAAATTGATATCATGCATCGATCATCAGCCCGGTCGCTTGATCCTTGAAACGGAGATGCAGCCGCCGTTTCTATCGTGTCTGGGCAAGGCAAGGGAAACCCGCAGTATAATTTTCTTACTATTTAATGTGCCCAATCGTTCTATATTCGTGAGTTGGTATGCCAGCGACTCATCTCAAGACAGTCAGATCGTACTCTAGAGCGGTGCAACCGCTCTGGATTGCACGGTCGCACCTTCAGTGGCCGACCAAGGGGTTTCAAGGAAACTCTGAAACAAGTATTCGGTTGCTTGTGTTGAATACTAATTGTAGTACGGAAATGTAGAAGGATGATCTTGCAATTATAGCGACGAAAGTTATTCCAATAGTAGAAATCCTCATCATACACATCAAGACTTCAGAAATTGAACGGTGCTGCGGAAAGTGTACATTAAAATGCTACTGATTTGTTTACGGACAATATTAGAGCTGCTGACTCTACTGTATCGTCATCTCACAGGCCGGTAAAAAAAAATCGGAACGTGGTAGGATCAATTTCACATCTATGTTTAACATACGTAGCCGCAAGCACCATGACCCATGGATAATGAATTGCGCGAAGCCGAGTCAATTACTATGTAAAAAATGTCCAGAAAGTCCGACAAGGACGTCACATATTGAAAGTCTACTTTTCACGAAGTTTCTTTACGTCTTGTCTCTTTGTTGTACGCCATGTTGCCAACATAGATGAGCAAGCCTGCATTCGATTTGGAATCTGTCAGCTTTAACTGGCGCGAGCCAAGTGCGCAGCTTTTTTAACCACAATCTTCAGATACAGGCTTACCCTTCCACATGGTGCTGTGCGCTGTGGGCGATCATTGTGTGGAAGATCGGGATCGATTCCACATGCGCAGCCCCACGCAACCCCCGCGGAGAACCTTGAGACCTTCAACATCTGGATTTACAAACATCGTCCGACCGGAACACCGACTCTGCGAGATCACACTTGGGCGACCAATTATTCCCGCGATGAATTCGCTTACGGGATATGGAGTGATGTCGGGTGAAGTCGGCCATTGGATGGGGTGATGTTTTAGTCAACAAGTATAATTCGGAAGCGAGCACGAGGCATGCATATTTTTGCTTTGCGGTATGTGTAAGGCCGTAACGTTGATTTGGATATAGGAATGAGGTAATACGTGAATCATGAGGAGACAGGGTTTGGCGAGCAGATCGTCAACGATTTCGAAGCGTGAAGTATGTATGATAATGCAGTTCGTTGCGATTTGGCATTTGCAAGGCTTACGTAGTTGTGGGGCTCAAAGACTATCCATGTTCACGATCCATCAACAAATTTACCCCGTCGAAAAAGATGCTCTGCCATCCCTTGCCTCCTAGTGTCAATGCATGCCTCACACGCGCGTACCTTGAATATGTGTATTCACACCACGGGTACCTGGAAGCCACATCACTTTGTTCCGGCCAGCCGCAAGTCTTACCCCTGCTATTCCCGCAGCGGAAGTGGCGGAGAAAGTATCCCACGTACGTAATATGGCACCCGTCACACATTGGTCGCGTAAAACGCAGCACACTTGACGGCTGTGCACGTACGATCCGTCAGCAGATTTTTAGCCAGGGTCTACATTGAAATTTCTATGGAGATGCAAAGAAACCACCGCGGAGATGCAAACATATGCGGGACTTGTAGGAATGACTACCAGAGGAGGCTTGGAGGAGTGGAGTATATAGAGGAAAGGTGGGTATAGGTCTTGTGAATCATCATCACCGAAGAGAAGCATTTCAGTGATACACCGATATCTGCCTTGACGCATAGCGATAAGACTCCTTTATCAACAAACTTGCGTCCGATAACCATCGACTATAACATCCCGGATAGAACACCCCGCCCTAATCAGCCTACTATATTCCATCAGCACCATAATTACAATGGGCGCTCTCACCCCCTCCCAAGTGGCGATAATCAAGGCGACGGTCCCGGTCCTTGCTGCCCACGGCCTCGCCATAACGACAAAATTCTACGCTGATATGATGACCGCGCATCCCGAACTCAAGAGCGTCTTCAACAAAACGCACCAAGCCACTGGGCATCAACCACAAGCTCTTGCTGGCGCTCTCTACGCTTACGCTGCTAATATCGACAACCTTGGAGCGCTCGGCCCTGCAGTCGAACTCATTTGTCACAAGCATGCAAGCTTATTCGTTCGGCCCGAGCAGTATGATATTGTTGGACACCATTTGATCGAGACAATGAAAGCTGTTCTGGGTGATGCAGCGACACCTGAAATTCTGGATGCATGGGGAGCAGCCTATTGGCAATTAGCCGATATCATGATCGGAAAGGAGGGTGCCATGTATGAAGAGACGGCATATTGGGAAGATTGGAAAGACTTTAACATTGCCAAGAAAGAGAAGGAAAGTGAGCAGATCACGTCGTTTTATCTTGAGCCGGTCGACGCGGAGTTGAAGCAGAAGCTGCCGATATATAAGCCCGGACAGTATATCTCGGTCAATGTTTTTGTTGAGGAGTTAGACGGTGGTGTATGGCAAGCGAGGCAATACAGCTTGAGTGATGCGCCCGGAAAGAAATATCTAAGGATCAGTGTGAAGAAGGAGCCCGGTGTAGAGATTGGGGAGCCTAAGAGTATGACGCATCCGGGATACATCTCGAATCTGCTGCACGACACGAAGCAGGAGGGTGATGTTGTAAGGGTCTCGCATCCCTTTGGCGACTTCTTCTTTGAGGAGAAAGAGGAGGAGAAGGACGCTCCGGTGGTCTTAATCTCAGCCGGCGTTGGGCTAACTGCATTGACGAGCATTTTCAACACCCTCGTAGAGAAGAAGACCCCTCGCCCAATCTCATGGATCCAAGGTGCCCGAAACTCTAGTACACGCGCCTTCAAGTCGAACGTTGATCGCCTCGCAGCCAGCAACGAGAACATACATACTGTATACTTCTCCTCCAGCCCACGAGAGGGAGAGGTGAAAGGCCAACACCACGATATCGAAGGTCGCGTTAATCTAGATAAGGTCAGCAAACAATTGCTATTCACGGAAAACGACAAGACACAATACTTCACATGTGGGCCTACACAGTTCATGCTGGATATAGAGGCAAAGCTGAAGAGCTATGGTGTACCAAGTGAGAGAGTCAAGATGGAGTTATTCGGAACTGGAGGAGTACCAAGGGTCTAGAATCAGACCAGGATTGTTGATTGTATAGCGATTCGGAGTTCATTTTGTTCCACATGCATCGGCCTTTTCGTTATTCACTAGGGGTATTGACGTTGGATGTGTTGGGTCTTCAGCCTAAAAGCTTTGAGCAGTCATATTTTGTTTTGTAACATAGTACATTATACATATGTAAGATTCAATTCGTCGGCTTCCTTGGGCATTTGTGGATCGCAAGAGCGGTCGTCGGTGTGTTGGCAATATCTTGGAGTGAGTCAATGATTTCGAAGTGCGACAATGAATTGAGAAAATCTCTGTTGGATCCAGACCTCCTGGCTTCCTCATATTATAATGGAATTTCGAGGATATCAATCATTTTAGATGGCAAGTCATTTCTTCTTCATTGCATTCCCTGAGCTCTACTGTACTCACATATCTTTTGGATGACCTGGCTGACGACACCGGAAGGTAGTATATACTGCTGTTTAGCTATTTCCAAGTGGGAATTTTCAAGAATGTCCTTGTGGTCAAGCCGGAGTATTTCGACATTGTAGTCAATGGAACTCTGGTTTGCATTTGTCGAACGCTGTTGAACAATCAAGGCTCTGAAATGATTGATAGTTTACACAAAATTCAGAATATGGATTATATGGCGGTTGGGAGTGCAATGTCTTGCAGTTAGCTTGACACTCAAAAGGTGTTGCACAGTCAGCATGGATGACCCAAGTCCTCGCGTGCTTTAAGATTCTCGTGCTTCCTAGGTAGACACCAGAGGATGGCGTCTGCGATAGTCCGAGTGTAAACAAATGTTGAGCGGGAAGCATTGATCATTGAGCCATCAGGCACCGCGGAAAGGAAGTGGGCCATTTCCCAGATCCATGGAACGAGGGCGAGGATAAAGCACAAGAATGTGATACGGGGACTTTCCTAAATGGACACAATGACAGACAGGTTAACATCTCGGAGTTCGCTCAGAGTTCAAGGATGCCCTCGCTTCGATGTCGTATGGTAGGATCGGTTAAAAGGGGCAAGCTTAACGGAACAGCGGGTGAATGCCCGTGATTTGTGAATAAGGCCCGGTCAAAAGCATCTGATACGGGAGTTGCATGCAGGACGATGCCGTTGATAGGGCCGACTGTTGGATGTTCTTCGTATCACATCAATGCGGCTGTAAGCGAAGGCGGGTTGCACGCACTCCCGCGCTGGACTTGGAGCTTGTAATTCGTCGCTGTCGGGCACAATGTCAGTTTTCGACAATTGATGGCCTGCCTAACTGCAAAGGAATCAGAAATCCTGTCGCCGCAGGATAAGGGAGACAACCTGGTCGTTTTCATCTCCAAGCTCGTGTTCGGGCGAAAAGGGTCAGCAAAAGGGGTAACCTTCTGGAAAAAACAGGGGTTGGCGCGCAAAGCGCTCTGTGACACATACTGTCCGAGCTCCTTCCAGAAATTGCGTCGAAGGGCGCTTGGACGCTTCGTGAGCCTTACCGTAGGGTTGTGAGCAGTCACCCTGGCTCCGGGACGTTGGCTGGGTTTGGTGGCCGCAGCAGAGGCGCCGTCAGGACTGCATGCTCAGCTGGGGCCGCAGCCGCTTGCTCTGTGTGGCATGCGACCATGACACAAGCGCATGGTATCCTGATGCACGCCGTGCCTTGGAGACAAGAATAGCGTGTTGCAATTCCCCAAATGCGATGGGCACGGCGAACACAAGGTGGTGAAACACCCGTGCAGGCCTGTCGCAGTCTGAACGGACAGATTTGCTGTGCAAGGTCGGCCGTATGCAAGCCATATTTGGAGAAACAAAACCAGTCAAGGGTCCGTTGCTACTTTACAGAGAGGGTCGTACATGATGCATGAGGAAGCAGCGAAATGGCGCATTACCTTGCGTGTGCAACGGGTGATGAACTGTATAATTACGGTCGCACATCGATGAGCGAAACGCAATGAGGCTCATTGTGGATCCCGCCGCGTGCATTGGCATTTTGTGGAACGCAAGGACTTGGTGGCAGCATCACCGAGCGTCTCGGAGACTGCAGAGCAACTCGAAGATCATACACCTACTTACCTCGTCGGTCGGTGCGTAGTGTAGGTGGAAGAGAGCTATCAGAATTGTTGAGCCAAGCTCCGAGTGCCGAACTACTGAATATTCCGAATTTTCGAACACTGGAAGTGATGTGTTGATTATAGACGTGCCTGTAATGTCCTGACTTTACACGCAACAGGGTTCTATGATGCTGGTGGGATGGGAGTGACCCAGGGTCATGGTCGTAAGATTGGCGACTACTGCTGGGCGTCGCTCAAACGGCTCAAAATAATGAAGGCAGCTAAAAAACCACCAATGAAAATAATACCGTTGCCTGTGTCCTAAGAAGCGAGTAATATTGAGATGCAGAGGCAGCAAGGCACTTAACATTGCTTCATCAGGGGCTGCGAAAGAAGTAAAAGAGCTTCTGGCACACTGAGATTAGGCAGCGGCCAAAGAGAAAGGCCAATGGCCATGATGTCATACGAGTTTGTTTCTGCGACCTACCGGTACATGATGCTGTCTCGTGGTGCATGGCCATGGCGCTTGACTGGGGAAATGTCTGTGTCCAACACATAGGCCTGCAGCTGCCATCAGTTTGCCGGCCCGTGTGGTGGGGAGATCAGGGGCCCAAGGGGCTTCAAGGCTCCCAGGCGCTCCACAACAGTGGCCAGTTTCTGCCAATAGGTCGCGTCGCTGCAAAGCCATTGTGTTGGACATGCAAGACGCTCCAGGCTGCTTTCCATGTCTCGTAGTCTCCTGGGTGCTCGGGCCGGATGGCGGCACCAAAAGTGGTCGCTGCTGCAAAGTCTGGGTCACCCATGATTGGCAATTGCAATGCACCGTGCCTTCCTCTCTTCTAGCGGCCTTCCATGTGCCTTCCAAATTTGGTCCTTGCTTTCTGATCCCAGCACGTCTGCAGGAGCCGCTGAGTCGCTTCGATGATGCTGTGCCTCGATAATGTATCACGGGAGAAGCAGCGCAAAGGGATTGTGTTAGACTCGCTGGAGCGGTGGCCCCTGGGACCCTCTGCTTGGACGTGACTGCTACGATTGATGTAGTTATGCAACACAAACCTTGGAGAGCATACACTACCGTTTGGGTTCTTGTGGATCCTAATCTGTGCACAAGAGCGCCACATGCGCCTCGCACAAAGCCGCAGGATTGTCACAGCGCCTTCGACGCCTAGCAGCAGCGGAGAATGAGCAAGAAGTACCATGGTGAAGCTGTAGTCTCGCGAGCGCGAGATGATCACAAGGGTAGGGCTGCTCATCAAACGTCGCCTTCGTCATGGAGCTTATGACGACCGATCAGCATATCTGAACGTCCCCGGCTCCTTGATATTAGAATGATGCTTGCCGCTCCCTCTTTTGTGCATTATCTTTTTCCAGAAGCTGTGACACAGGACCGCGTTTGCGAAGCTGCACACGCACACACCCCTCGCAAAAGTAGACTAAGCACAGTTGACGAACAGCGGGAACAGGCAATTGGACCCATCTCAGCAAGGTAAGCTGTGTGATTCCTGCCATGCGCATTCCTCAAGCAAAGACACAGTCAGCGCTCCGGTCCCTTGCACAGCTGGGCAAAGTGACTAACACTGAAATCCAGCCACGATATCGAATTCCTTTTGCCGGCGATAGGGAGCAAAAGGCCACTGGTTCTTGCAGAAAAAGTGTTGGGCGAGAGCAATTTAAACAGCATCGGGCCATACAGCTGTTGACGGATCGCAACGTCACAAGTCCCGTCGAGGTGCGGTGCAGGCAGAGAGACCGGGCCATTAGGGAATAGAGCGCAGCGGTAGAGTGCTTCTGGCCAGCATAACTCACGGGGACACAAGGACGTCGGGATTCGTCACAGGCGGGCAGCTGAAAAAACAAGCAGCGGTCTGTTAGTCGCCCCCCTGCGCCTTGTGGCAGAACGGCGGCCGCGTGGAAATCCTTCGCAGAGACAGGCGTTTCAGCACCAAGACTGCCTGCAGCAGCCGCTGCCATTTCTTGGGCGAGCGTGGAGGCCTTCAGGCGCTTTGGCCGTCGCGCATCTGCCTGTCGACAGGGCTAGGGGGAATCGCACGGATTCATCCGCCCACGTCTGTTTTGGGCCTAGCGCTGCTTTTCTGGGCAACTACGCGCAACAGCGAGGAAAGAAGTACCTGCACCTTTCAACACCACGCCTCTCACCCACCGCCATTCCGTGCCCTGCCCTCTTGCAGGCCGACATCTATCACAGGTATGTACTGCTGCCCTCAACTGCCCTCTCTCGACCCGGGCCGCCCGCGCACTTCCGCTGCAGGCCGTTCACACCGCTCGCTCCCCTTTTCGACCCGTCGGACGTGGCCAGCGTGACTGCCAGGCCGACGATTTTTGCGCGACGCTCCTTCCCACTCTCCTAGGCCATCGCCGCTGCCGCCTTCGCTCAACTCCCCCGACTGACTTCACCACCTAGTGCAACCTCTGCATTGACCTGCACGCGATCCGACACGCCTCTTCGACGCCTAGGACGGGCCACCTGGACCGCTGCAAAGGCTCGCTGATCACCCTCATCACTACTCTGCAACGCCTGTGACTGCGAGGCCTCCCGCCAGCCTGATTTCCCTTTCACTTGGTGCGCACCGTCCCGTCTCCTGCTCACCGCGCCTTGCTGTGCCCTTTGCTTGAGTCTCGTCACGCGCAGCACCCTCCGCCAGCCAATGGAGCTGGGCACCATTCTGAACGCGCGATTAACAGCATACGCAGGAACCGGAGCACCCTTCGGCATGCAGCACGCCATGCAGCACGAACTCCAGCAGCAGCACTTCGGCGCGCCGCCCTACATGAATGGCGGCCGCATCAAGTCGGAGAACGGCTCGGAGCGAGGCGTGTCGCCTCACCCGTCAGACTCGTCGCGCTACTCGTCGCAAGCACCCCAACAGCAACTGCCCTCGTACCCGGCGATTCCTCCCCAGCACCTGAACGGCATGCGGTATCCCTCACCGTCGCAGATGCAGGCCCCTATGCCCATGCTCAATAACAACAATTATATCCCAAATCCACCCGAACACGCTTACGCCCAGCAACAACAGCAGCTGCCAGATCCCCAGGGTCAGCACAATGGTGGTCGCCCCGCGTCCGACACGGGGCCTCCAAAGGCCTTCGCGTGCTCGACCTGTGGCAAGGGCTTTGCGCGACGCAGTGACCTCGCACGTCATGGTAAGGAGCTTGGGCCGCAACTTCAAGAACACCGCACTGACTTTTACAGAACGTATCCACAGCGGCATCCGTCCTCACGTGTGCGACTACCCCAACTGTGGCAAGCAGTTCATTCAGCGTTCTGCTTTGACCGTCCACCAACGTGTCCACACGGGCGAGAAGCCTCACATGTGCGAGCGATGTGGCAAGGTATGCTTCTACCCTCTCTGCAATCTTCCTTCGCAACCTAACATGGATACAGCCATTCAGTGATTCGAGCTCATTGGCGCGACATCGCCGCATCCACTCGGGAAAGCGCCCATACAAATGCCCGTATGCCGACTGCCAGAAGACCTTCACACGCCGCACTACCTTGACTCGCCATCAGAATCACCATACAGGCACTGTTGAGGAGGCTGCTGCAGCTACAGCCGCCGCCCTCGCCTCACGAGCCACGGCTCCTAGCAGGACTGGTCGGTCAGACGGCGGCGACTATTCTGAGACGGCATCGCCACTGAACACGCCCTCCCCGAATGACCGCACTATGTCTCTTTCCCCCGCTAACGGCATGCCTGCAGGCGTTGTTCCTGGCATGCACCGCCAGGCTTCTGACTACGCTTACATGGGCGGCATGAATGTTCCTCCTCACATGCGCAACGAGATGCCACAACCTAGCCCGCGTGCATCTCCTGCATTGACCACACAGTCGTACACCTCTAACGTCAGCGGGCCCCGACCTGCCATTACCTCTCACCCAAGCGCCTATGGTCCACCACCAATCCTAGAGCCGCCTGCGTCTGCAAACCACAACCAGTCCGGCGGAACCAGCAGTGCCAACGGCAGCCCCCATATGTCGACCATGGGCTGGCAGTCTCCGTCACAGCAGGCTATCCCCTCTCCTGGTGCTGCAGATAACGGCTACGTCTACCCGGAGCCGCAGTACAACTCGCAGAACAGCATGTACTACCAGAACCACAATATTCGACGCCCCAATAGCACAGAGCCGGATCACTATAATCCTAACCAACAGCGGATGGGCGGCGAGATGTGGGCCCCCGCCGTACAGTAGATCTGTCTCTCTCCATTTGTATCACTACCCATCCCATTATCGAGTTCCATTCCACCGGTGTTCTTCGGCAGGACTTATACCCCTGTGTTCTCACAAAAAATTTCCTTCTTGCTGGTTGGCGTGCTGTCTCGATTGCTCGGGTTTTCTGCATGGCGGATTCCATGGGTTCTGCAGGAACTCCTAGCTTTATTCCCTGGTCACTCGGTCTCTATCTCTCTCTCGGCAAGTCTCCTTTGTGCTCTCAGACTACCCAATTTCCTATGTTGCTGTTTCATTTTGGTTCATTTGGCGGCGGTAGCGCTTTATACTGCTCCTACCTCTGGGGGCCGGACTCGGATGGCAGGAGTTGGGCGTCCCTATACAAGACTGGCAAGGGCGTCCGGCTTGCTTCTAAGTCTCTGTTCTGGCTTTGTTTCTTTTATGCACACATGCAACACTCACTAGACTGGTACTTAATGAAGGATTTATATCCGCTCTTAGACTACACAATACTCTGCGCAAGTAGAACCAAAAATGTGAACATTTAGTTATTGAAGTTTTGGATGATGGCCTTGCACTCCTGTGAGCTGTAGAATCACTGGGAACGAAAGACATGTGCAAATTGGCCAGTACACGGCTATCAATAAGGCGACTGGCTGCGCCGAGTGCGCCATGAGTGTTCTAACTGAGGTATTAAAACCTTCGTGCTCTAAGAGCAATGACGAGGCGACAAGATATTCAAGGTCTTGGCTTGTGACGGATGCTGCGTCAGCTCCACGCATCTCCCTTCTGCAAGAGTGTGTTTGCATGTAGCAAAACATGGTTGAATGTTAAAACATAATTCGTCGGGGGCGGTGGTGCCGGTCCATTGATCAGTCTTATGCGATGTCTCCATCGATTGTGACTTTGCCCAACGTCGACCTCGCGAAACGCTTTGACCATTGCAACCCACTCGGCCGCTCGGCCCTGGCACCAGCCTCACGCATGACGAAGCCGCTTCTGTCCTTACGCACTCACCCAACCCAAGCTTGCCACTACACCTACGACTCCCACTATTGCCCACGCACGTCGAGATCTTCAGGCTGCACTCCACTTACGACACCTGCTTGTTTGCATAGCTTGGGCTTCTCGACATCATACAGAAGGCGAACATAGGTTGCACGCTGTTCAACATTCCCTCTACCCTATCATCCGGACAGCTGCTCTCCCTCCACACCGTGCAGAGATTGCGCGCACACTCCACGAAGACTTCTTGAGCTTTGTCTCACCACTAATTCGGGAAAGATGAGTAAAATAGCGCGCTCGGTAAAGAACGTGACCAAGGGTTACTCGGCGGTGGAAGTGAAGGTCCGCAATGGTATGGCATGGTTGAGTTCCCCTTGTCTTGCAATGCGGTACTAACAGCAGCAAACAGCGACCAGCAATGATCCGTGGGGTCCCGTCGGGTCCGATATGGCGGAAATCGCTCAGATCACCTTCAACAAGTAGGTCCACTTCTCTGGCGACGGAATTATTGCTAACAGCTGTCGCAGCTCTACTGACTTCTACCAAGTCATGGACATGCTCGACAAGCGACTCAACGACCGCGGCAAGAACTGGCGCCACGTTTTAAAATCGCTCAAGGTGTTGGACTACTGTCTACACGAGGGCTCCGAGCTGGTGGTGACATGGGCGCGCAAGAACATCTATATCATCAAGACATTGCGGGAATTTCAGCACATTGACGAGGATGGCAGAGATGTTGGCCAGAACGGTAAGTTGCGCTTTGCGCTTATATATGAAACAATGCTAAGAAAAATGTAGTGCGAATGGCAGCGAAGGAATTGACCTCCTTGATCATGGATGAGGAGCGACTGCGTGCCGAACGAGCCGATCGAAAGTCATGGAAGTCCCGCGTGACAGGCATTGAGGAGTACCCTGGAGGCGGACAGGGACCACATAATGGAGAAGGTTCTCATAGGCGCCGAGACGGAGAATCGCGCCGGCAACGCAGGAATGAGGATGAGGACCTTGAGCTTCGACTGGCACTTGAAGCAAGCAAAAACGAGGCAGAGGAAGAGAAGAAGCGCCGCGAACGGACTTCGGCAGCTGACGGCAACGATGATGATCTTGCGAAGGCGATCAAGTTGAGCAAAGAAGAGGAGGAGTTGCGCAGAAAGGAGCTGGAACAAACCAATGCAGACCTCCTTTTCGGCGAGACTACAGCTCAGCCGACGTCGTACCAACCCACCGGCAACAATCAAGGATATCAGCAGCAAGGTCAGGTCGATTGGTTCGGTAATCTCGTGGACCAGAACCAACAGCAGCCTCAGAATACTGGTTTCCTCAACAATGCATACTCTCAGCCAATTGGAGTGCAAGGACAGCAAACAGGCTTCCAAAATGGATTTGGCGGCTACGGTGGCTTCCAACAACAGCAACAACAACAACAACAACCCACTGGATTTGATCAATTTGGTAACCAACAACAGCAATACGTGCAACCGCAGCAGACTATCCAGGCACAACCGACTGCTTTCAATATGAACAACCCATACGGCCAATTCGGTGGCTTTGGTGGAGATGTGCAGCAACAGCAGCCGCTTCAGGAACAGAACACTCTCCAGCCTGGTAGCCATAATCCGTGGGCAGCCAACAAGCCTCAGGATTCTCTAATGCCTCAACCAACAGGATCCAACAATCCGTTCGCTCAGTCGTTCAACCGACCGCAGCCTACACAATCCTTCACGCAGCCAACGTTGAACACTCTCCACGAGCAGAAAAGCCAGACACAGTTCAACAACACATCGTTTAACCCTCCAGTGTCTTTCTCAACGCCGCAGCCTGCACAGGCTCAGCCGCCGCAGAAGGAGATGGATCCGCACGCCGCGAGACTTAACTCGCTTCTTGCAACAGGCGAAGGCCAGGACACGTTTGGCAACGTGGGAAACCTGCGTATCCCCGCTCAGCATACAGCACCTGGGACGTTTGTAAACTCGGCCGGTGCCGGTCTTAACCGAGTCAATGCCAACGCGACTGGCAATAATCCCTTCCTCAACTCTCAATTCACCGGCATGCCGCAGCAGAACCGCATAATGCCGGCGCAGACTGGACCGGCAGGAAACTTTGGTGCCAACCCGTATGGTAGTGCAAACCCATTCGGCGCTCAACCCAACCAGCAGCGGCAGCCTGGTAGCAACAACCTCATAGACTTATAGGATGACTCTGTGCAGGGAGAGAGCGACTGATTGCTTTTGCGTTTTCTTTGTTTGATATTCGATATGAAGCGTTATTTATCAACATCATGTTCCTTCTGTTCTCAACACTCATTGGACGGACGAAGGCATTCAAAAGTCTCTTGAGATGATGGCCTGAGGAATGATGGGATGGGGCTTGGAAGCAGAGCCGCTTTGGTTTGGTGCACGGGGTAGATTTGAGTTCCTTCATAGGCAGCGTTATTCTTATCTTCACGAAGAGCGAGGGGTTGTGCATCCGCCGACAGTGCGATAGCTTGTGATGGAGCCGCTTTAGTCTAGCAAGCAGTGTTTATAGAGGTGTATTAGCTTCAACGCTGCGATTGATATTACGGGGGGTTCTACTTACTCTCGTTATGGCTTCCTGCCATCTGACCAGTCAGGCTCTGTGCCCTTGCATTCACGTGATGCAACTTCGATGCAGGGGCGCACTGCTGGTTGTGGATCCAAGCTTGAGGTGCCTTCGTGGGTCGACCCCGCAAACGCGTAACAAACCCCTTGTCGTCGACGATCACGTAGCGTTTCTCGACTGTCGCAGTGACAGCATGATGTTGTTTGGCGTTGTTGGGTGCATGTTGTGTTGACCGAAGACCAATACATGTCCGACAATATCGAACAAAGCGTATCAGGAACCAATGCCGGCCGCGTTTGGCGCGCATCATTAGCTGTACCGCATCCTTTCTGACGCCGCTGCTTGGACAGAGCCGAAATCTGGGAAGGCGTTGAGCAATCGAGAGGCTGAAGCATGGACCGACATAGACGCGTGATACTGGGAAAGAGAGGAAGGAGAGACACGCCGCCAGCGCAGACGGAAACTGGAGAGGGGCCAACTGTGCTCAAGAGGTCAAGGACAAGCCTCCTTACGCCAGAACCCTCTTCTTTGGCAGAGTCGCAGATCGCGGCCACAGCAGCCAGCGACGAGCCAGAGCAGAGCTTCCCGTTCATGAGGCTCCCCGCCGAGCTACGCATCCACGTCTACTACATGGCTCTCTCGCGCAATGAGCCCCTCCTCCTTCACACCGAACGCGCCCCTGAGAAGTCCGACGAAGACAGTCCCCCAAACCCTACCTCCGCACGCCCACCGCGCACATACTTTGGTCCCGCACCACTACCCGACCGACGAGTTCGGGCGACCAGCGCCGGCCCCGAGCACACGCCTCTGAAGGATCCCATTATCCCCGAGATACTGAGGTTGAACAAGTTGATTTACAAGGAGGCACGACAAGTCTTGTACAGCGACAATGTTTTCACTTTGTCCTTGACAAGTGGTATCCACACCCTCAGCACTCTGCACCAACGCTCGCGCTCCCTCATTAAGTCGGTTGTCCTCACTATTCCCTCGCATCATGACATTCTCGACGGCTTTGCAGACCTCGTTCGCCTGGGTTTGCGGTACTGCTGGGGTCTCAAGTCCTTCAAGATTATTTTACAAGCGAGTCTGCCCGATGATGGAGGCAGGGTGAGCGGTGCCACAAGCGTATATGCAAACGCGTTTCATATATTGCGGTGGTTACCCAGGGGCTGCAGTGTGGTATTGGAGGGCTGTGTAAGTGAGAGTGTGATGAGGGTCGTTAGGGAAGAGGGGCGGTTGCAGGGTGTGCTTGACGAGGTGAGCCATTTGACAAGAGATTGACAGTATCCTGAGTTGTATGCGTTACTAAAACTGGGCAGACCAGCTATTTGAAGAGACAACATCAGATGCCGGAGCGTCATTAGGCGTGTATCCCGGCTACAGCAACTGATTGTTGCCAACAGCATGGAAGCGATCAGCTGCCTATGTTGGAAGTCGTCAAGCTTGTTGTTGTACGCCTTCTTTCCATTCGACTAATCTCTCACAATTCGTCGTTATCCCCAGCCCTCAAAACCAATGCTCTTCGTACAGCGCAGAAGTGGATTGGACAGCTACACATGATTCGCAATGCAAATACTGCTCTTGTCCATCCTGAAAAGGAACACTACGCAAGCAAAAGATCACGATTCTCCTTCAATTCCAGCACGTACAAAGCACCCACTGCGTAAGCCAGATGGGCCCAACCAAGAAGTGGTTCAGTGCGGTAGGAGCATGTTATATCCAGCAGCAAGACCAATTCGAACACCCGAAAAGGTAATTCAAGGAATCAGATGGGTGAAATGCAGGATACCGCCTTCACTTCTTTAGAGGTACTAGCAACTCCAATCTGGACGGACCTGTGAAAGCGCATCGAGGTTGCGGTTAATTTTTATTTGCGGCAGCTAGGACGTATTGATTTGCCTACATGAGGGGGACGGTAGCCTTGCTGATACAAGTCTTCTCTACCGGATCCAAGACGTCCTTTTCCTTGGGTATAGGAAACGACTTCCTATTGTCGATGAGCGCTTCAGCAACAGCAGTAACAGAAGCATCTTCGCCGAAGGACGAAATATCTTGCTGTACATTTTCAGGAAATAGACACAGGCCTATTTTCTTCGTTCCGACCATGGCTTCCTTAACATGACGACCTTCCGTAGCTATGAACCCAGTCCGCTTCTGGGTTGAATTGGGTGCCTGGTCGATGCTGGTGATTTAATATTTTTATATTGCTGGTCATAAGTATTTGTTTGGGCTCGATGGCCGCAATTTACCGCGATATAATATCATCCATAACTTCGCGACCTGGCTCGCTGGGGTATACCTCTTGCAAAGACTGAGAGAGGCTATCGACGAGCTTCTTTGTGCGTTGTTGTGTAAAGGACTTGTGGTGAGGCTGAATCATCAGAGGCCAGCTTCATATTCTGCATGTCCCTATTCTACACTTCTGCAATAATCTTTATTTCTTGTTATCGATTAATTATAAAGCGGGCGAAGGTGCTAAGCATGCTTTGTGTTCTGCTTTTTTTTTAGAATGTGGGAATGCTGATACTCGCATATCAGCTCTAGAGGCTGGAAGACCTCGAGACAGAACAAGGTGACCATCACGGTCTAGACTCCGTATAGCCTCTTGCGGCATCGGCCAATTCCTCGATAGAAATTCAACAGCTCCTGATTACTGGTCCAAACACTGGTAATTTTCTCTATACAGTTGTATGCGGATGCCGCATCAGCTGACTCAGAATAGTGCTTGAGAATCTCGTCCTGAATTGCGGCAGCTCTGTGCATTCCATCCATTGCATGAGACCATGATGTTCTGCTACAAGATAAGATTGGGAGAAGCTCAATCACCGCTTGTAGCTAGATTTTATAGAGCGCGAAGAGCGTTCAGTATTACCAGGTATCCCAAGATTGGGGATTGGAGAGTACACGGCATCTTGAATCAACCAGCTACGCAAACACCTTGGATGGTGTGCTAGCACATAAGAATACCAACTATTCACTCACAGAAGGATGGCTCACCGGAAAACTTCTTCACAAACTCATCGAAACTGTAATAGCCCTCCCCATGTCTGGAGACTATACATGTATTCTTCACAACGCCGTTTCACAGTGAGATATCACGCCTTGGTGTCCAAACAAATCTTCTCTGGAGAAGTGGGCCGCGTGTGAGCAAGCAGTCGGGCCCGAGTTTTGGACAGAGGACTTCTTTAAGATTTATCACGAGAACAATAGAGATCCATACTGACTTGATATTCTACAGCTGACATCTGATGATGGCAAAGTTTCTTACTTTTAGGTTGGTGAGTTTGATCTTATACTTTTCAAGGAACGCCTTCATGGGTAGGTCAATCTGAAAACGGCGGATCGAAAGCCGCGATACTGGGAATATATGTTGATCATATTGATGACTATTGGGCGAGACATGCAATTTATAGCTGAGTGGCGTGCTCTTGGTTCTGATGAAAATGTTGCGATCCATGATAGTCAGTTGCTTCAGGAAATTTCTCTTTCTCAAGGCGTGGCATAGGCAGTGAAGGCTGAAAGCCTCCACCTCAGGGATTGCAGTGTGATGTTGAAGACATATTAGGTACTACAGTTATCACTAATGCAGGCGTAGTTCAATATTAATTAGCTCGCTTGCAGTTCGATCACACTAATATGGAGACTGGGACTCGATGGCTGACAAGTGCTACAACACAAACGTCTATTTAAACTCTTTTTTGCTTGCGCTGTGTGCTCTAACGCACTCATGGGTGTAATAGTTGAGTAAGCATTTTTAGAAGTTCGGGTCGTGGTTCCCGGCTTACCGTAGTATGAGCCTCTATCGGGCCTTTTTTTTTTTAAAAAAAAACACTACACATGGTCTTGACCATGCATGAAGGCTTGTGCCTAAAACATAGCGAAGATGACAGAGTTTCCAATAGTATGCCGCAATCCTGCTCTAGAATGTCGCCGAAGCGCACGCGCATTGTGCCCTGCCCACCACCCGTTCATTGACACGATGCTAGAGCTGACCAGGAACCTTCTTTTTGTCAGCCACGAGTCAACGTAATTTGCCATCCGATGTACGGAACTGCGTGGCAGAACATAACAATTGCTTTTGCATCAAGTCCTGCCTAGTTCACTAATTAACATCTGTCGGCCGAGTCTGCCGCCTTTGCGCGGCATTGTGCCTCGTGGCTAGGGCGGGATAGAGTAAGCTGATCACGAAACTAGCGCTCGATGGCGGGGGGGGGGGAAGATGCTTAGATTACTTTCCATCAGAATCATTCGCCTTTCGTGGGTCACGTTAGTGACGTGCAGCAGCTGAGCGCTGGGGCGAGGACGTGATTATGAGTAAGCTATAGCGTAAGCAGCATCGACATCGTGTGCGTCAAGAACGCCTCATCTCGACATGGATTCTGCTGCCAAGTTGAAAAGTAGGCAGCACTTCTTGAATTATCAAAACCCTTTAGGCGTTCAATGTTGCGGCTTTGTACAGTACGGCCACTTTGTCTGTCCATCACAAGATCAACGACAGAGCATGACAGAATTGACCGGGTAGGCCAGGTATATTCGTCCTTAATGGGATGCTAGTATCTATTGGGAACGAACTTGATTTATCAGAGCTTTTCAAATAATCATGAGCCTACTGCTTTGATGGCCTAGCCTTCGATTCAAGCAGCAATTACCAAAAGCAAATATCCACTAATACCGAGTTGGAGATAGCCTCCAGTGCCGCTTTCCATTTGTATTATCATGGTAAATAAGAGTATAGCAACTGGGAATCTGACGACAGCATCGTGGCAATGTGGCTTTTCAGTCGTACCGGAACTCTTGCACAACAAGCTTCTCGCTCGACATCCATAATTTCTCCGCGATGTTTGGATCCAGCGCATACGATTCGGTTGTAGAATCGTTGTTATTCTGAACGAGGCAATTTCCACTTTGGCCTACGTCTTGTTAGCATTATGTGCATGCCGATCAGGGTTTACTTCCCAGTAACGCTTCGATCGAACGCTGCAACAATGTAGGATGAGACGCCTTGACCTACGGTTCCCCTAAAATTGTAGACACGAAGTCAATTGTATCATCCCATAGAGTCTATGTACAGCTCTGGCTTACATGGTATGTTTTTGTTGAGGGTGCCGTCCACGTTCCACCAACCTGATGGCATTAGCAGGATGCACAGCGGAGGCAGGAATGGGTCGCTGGGCTCACCATTAGCCACCTTATCTTCCACTGGTATTTCACGGCTAATGCCAGTTCCAGAGATTCCTTCAGCCCATCAGTAATCTATTAGAGGGCAGTCGCAAGGCAACATACCACCAGAGTCAACTCCAAAACTCCGGAGCCCTCTCCTGCCAAGCTTCTGTGCCAAAGCAACAGAAAAGAGGATACTCTAACCAAAGTCAATGTATGTGCTACAAACATTCGTTATAATCCGAATTTTTACCGCTGTTTTCGATTGACCGTAGGCGATGCCGGCATCGTACTCTGCCCCCTCCTATTCAACATACGTTAGCCAATGGGTTCTCGTACCGCATTTACAAGGATATTAGCGGTTCTTTTCAAGGCGCTCTTTCCAGCAGCGTCATTAGCAATGCATGGAACCCAGCAAGCTTCGGCTGTCAGCAACCGTTCGACTAACATTCGTTATGCCGCTGGCCAAGCACGCTATTGGATCAGACAGGTCGGCTGCAGCAGCGTAGTCACTACAACTCAGGCATGACCCACCTTGAAATTGATGTCTCCAAGACGAACTGCGCTTGCTCGGTGGCCAGCACTTGAAATGTTTACGACGCTTGCCCCTCTTGCTGACTTGAGCAGTGCGGGCATGAGAAGATTTGTGAAGAGGAAGCGTCCAAGATGGTTCGTCCCAAACTGCAGCTCGACCCCATGCTTTGTTTCGCGGTATTCCGGTAACACTTCACAGTAAGAAACTTGCAAACTACACAATAATTGGCCACGGTCAAAAGCCAGACCGACTTACTCATCTAAAGGTAGGGTACTAGGCCAGTTTCTGTCTCACATGCTGTTCGTATATGGGATTACGCACGATACCCGCATTGTTGATGAGGACATGCACGACTGGGGAAGTCTCAGGGATGTCCACTGCCCCTTTTCTCACCGAATCGAGATCTGAGAGGTCGACCTCGACCGCTTTCACATTCCGTGGGTGGTGTGCGCCACCAATAGCAGCAACTGTCTCATCTATGGCTTGCGAGATCGGCTTGCTAGAATAAGGAGCTTGGGGGCCTGGGCGAGAATAACACGAGCCGCTTCAACGCCAATCCCTGGACGTGTTAATGATGATATCAACGTGACCGGTACATCATATTCCTGTTTTAGAAAACTACCTGAAGGGCTTGCACCGGTAAGGACAATTGCCATCTGAATGTCAGTTACATATCAACGTATCAATTTGGGTCATCAAAGTCAAAGACTAACCTGTCTTGCCCACGATATCGGCTGCTAGCTCAGCCGCAACTTTCTCTACAGTCGCATGTGGTGGGAACCTTCCATTATCCCCCAAGATTCTGTTTAGGGTATCATACACAGCTTGCTTATCGGAATAGAAATCCGACTCTTTGTGAAACACGGCAGGCAAATCTTGACAAATGACAGATGCAGTTTCGGTTGCTCAACAAGCTCAGATGGTCAAGAATCATCAATCAGTGGCAGAGAAATCAAGGCTCATCATGTATCTTACACTCTACAAATCTCATTTTGTACCTCTCCGGATCTGGGAGTTCCGTGTAGAGGATGAAAATTACGCTTGCCGAGAGCATCAGGAAACGAATTTCCTGTTCTAAAGCACTGAAAAGACACCCCCGAAGCTTGTACCCTTCATCGACGATAGATAGTTGCTGCAGGTACACTTTTGCGCTGAGTCAGGGGCTTGCGAGAGGCTGCACGCATCCGCGCGTCCTCACTATTTTTGCCTGACCTTCTAATGACCATTCCATGTGGACCGAGCGGACAGAGCATGCACCTCGGTAGACAAAATAATTTGAAATAAACAATGGACTCGTTTGGAATCTTGAAGATGCGGATGCCATGACGATGTTCCATCTGGATGTAGTAGGAAGACTTCCAGATAAGTCAAGGCTTTTTACCAGACGAGAAACACATCCTGGCTACTTGGAGACAGCTTCCAAATCTACTGCTTGATCTAATTTGTGACCGAAAGAGCGGAGTGAGATTGATACCGCGCTTGCTTATGCATCATGTGGCCTCGCCTGCTATTGGGGAGCTGGATGACAGCATTAACCGTATTAGCCTTAGACATGTTCAGCCCAACATGTTCTCACCCTTAGCAGCTCTTTTCTCGGGGTTTCCACTCTATGTCGCAGCTCGTCCGACGCATGACACTTGGTGTCATTGCCACAGAAGCGGCGCCTCCGCTGCTGAGCGGCGTGGCAGAAGCTTCGCCATCATCGCCGCTCAACCGGCACACTTGACCTTCACCTTGCGCGGACCAAGCTCGGCCCATAGCTTTCACGAGTTCACGAGATGATTCAGCCACTCGAGCCACAACTCTGTCTAACTAGTGCACCTAATTCAGTAAGAAATAATCGCGGACACTAACCGAGTCGCCGAGTGCATCGAACCCGGCCTCGTTATAATTACAACTTTGCCTGGGGGGACCGTGGTCAACGAGACATCATGTCCAGTACTCGGAATCCCTGACGCTCACATCACCGCTGTTCTGCGGCGAATTTAAGGTTAAGGTTGAGGGCGGAAGGATCAAGATTTGCATTCGCTTGCCTCCGCCGCCTTTGCACAATTGCTATTATTGTCGTGTTTAATCAGCTTTGCCCAGGAAAAGGCTGGACAGGGAAACTGCATTCTTATTTCGGCTAGCCATCATCTCCGCACATCCAGGCTGGGGGCTGTTTACACAACCAATGTTACCTTGGCGATCTGCAATTCCCTACTAATCAGCGGCTCAAAAGCAAGCGTTTGCCAACGTTCTTTGTGCATATTGATTCCACACTCCTGGATACTGAGTCGCACCTGCTGGCGCCATGACATCTCCGACTACACTCCAGTCGCAATCATTGTTAAGACCAGGGAAAAGACTGAGGCAAGTGGGGGAAGGCGAAGGACCGAGCAAGAAGCCAAAGAAGGTCAATAGCGAGATTCGAAAGCAGCAGAATAGGATAGCTTCGAGAAACTACCGTATGCTCATGTCCAGAAGGACTCACTCATCGTGAATGGCTGCTGATAGGTAGTACCACACAGGGGAGAAGCGCAAACGAAAGCTCCAGTATCTTCAACAACTGGTCAAGGACGGGCCGAGCGATCAGCAAGAACCAGAAGCATCACCTGAACAGCATGAAGTGTATGCACGCTCGCTTTCAGCAGACTACGAAACCCCAGGACCGAGTTCTTCGCCCTATATCCTACCGTCAAGCAGTGACTTCGGGCCCATGGCCTCAAATGGCACAACCACATCCGACCCAATACTGGTCAGGAGCGACGCATCATTCGATAGCCGGCTTCTTGCAACCACACAAGCGTATACTGCGTTTGGCACAAGCTGGAATGCGCCCCTCTATTCTCCGCCGCCGCTGCCGCCTGTGAACATGTCGCCTTGGGATTTTTCACCGTGGATGCCAAGTTTGAGTTATACTTCACAGGCACCCTCTCGTTCAGAAATGCTTCAATACACTACCCCGTCAGGGCCACCGGTGTTCGCGCAAGCCCACATGCCCTCACAACAACCCCGAGATCTCCTGTCAAGTACGGATTACTATGCACTTGGCTCTTCCTATGGGTCTCAAAGCCAGTCAACCGGCGTCCCAAACGTGAGTCTGCCTATATCCTCGCCTTACTATCAGGGGCTTTACCCTGGACCGCATTGAGGCACTTTAATCTTTTTATGCAGGTACATACTGCACCTTGTACCAAGGCAACGAATTCACTGACACTGTCTACAGTATTCCTTTGGCCACCAGCCCTTTGCTTTCGACCGTTCCGTCCACATCTGAGCCGTTGATACCACCATGCCCCTTACCATACTCCAGCACGTTTGATGAGGACGGAATAGGCTATTCGAGCACGTTTTTACTATCCTCAAAGGGGGAAGAAAGAGCGAGGAGCGACCCTGGGTCAGATGGGGGCCGCGATAGGATTCGAGGAGGTTACATTCAGCTGGGCCGCATATCCGACGAATCAGAGCCAATCCCAGGAGACATTGACAAGTGTTTCAGACAACCTTCACCTGATGCATCTCTCCAAATCCGGCATTTGAATGCGTGCCACCGGCAAGCTGACGCCAAGGAGTGCCACCCATCAACACTGCTGCTTAGAGCTACCTGCGATCCCTCAATGTTGCTTGGAGCCACGCGTTATCAAATACGGTTCTATTCAATGAGGTAGTAGTTTGGAGGATTCGGCACTACGTTCGGTTCTCGGCATCCTCATGCATACATGATTACTTGATGCCGACGATCCATTCACTCCCTGCACGTTGAGGAAGCTTGGACTTCTGTTACAGGACGCTATGATGTTCTGACTCAGCTGACCCCTTCTCCCGGTAAATGCGGTTTTCTGGTCGTATGCACTGCCAGTCCGTCCCTGCCGACGCTTGACAATGACTGGTCACACTCCCCAGTCTGCAATGCTGGTAACACGATCACTAGGCTGACTTCCGCTTCATGGTCGGTTCCCTGCTCACGTAAACATATTCTATTCTATTCGGATATCTTAGCAAGCGGAAACATCCACATCATCGTTCGAAGTTGTACCCTACCAGGGCAGTTGTTCTCAATCTTGAAATGGGATCATGTAGATGTCACAGCCATCCACCCAGGTCACCTCTAGCAAGGATTTCTCTCTCAAGGACAATCAAATATGGGTAGGGACGCCTAACACAAGTGTAGCACGGGTATGTCAGTATATAATCTCGAGATCGAAAGGCGTCCTACGGCGGCCGACCACCATTCGTCAATAATACCATGTGACCGGAGGTCATGATATCCAGCACGAGTACCTTTCAGAAATAATAAGGAAGTTAAAGACAATAAAGGCTACCATTATGTACGCTATCTTCGTCACGCCTTTTGTCACCGGCATGGCTTCGCCGCTATCGCGTGGACCTCCCCAATGAGGAGTGGCTGAGGCTAGCAGAGTACTCAGCTGGCAACTTCAATACACACCTCCAATACAAAACCCTTTGAAGAACCAGAGTGGGGGTAATTAGGAAAAAGGCTTCGTCGTTCCCTGAAGCATACGTCTCCAAGCCCCACCACTCACCGATACAAATAGTGCCCAACAAACCTGGGGAGAGTATTGATATACCAACAGAATAGTGCAATTCTGAATACCACTCCTTCACCGCCGCCCGCACCTGAGGACCCCATTGCTGCAACCGCATACACTTTCCTATACAAGAATAGCTGAGGATATGAACTCTCAGCTCGCTTCCCCCCACCCTGATTTATTCATAGACATAGACAAAGATATAGACAAAGATGTACAAATAGAGAAGAGAACGATATAAGATGGAGAAAGATATAGTTCACCTACTTTGGGAGGCCAAAACAGTTTAAAGATAATCAACCAAGATACAACTAGCAATATGAATATTGATGTGGTTTATCACGTCACCTTCTATGCTCCCTGTCTATGTGTCTGGAGAAGTGTGTATCATCTGTATACCTCTACTAATCGTACAGGCCCGCTGCGTCGATTGCCAGTCGCGATATTAACCCTGAGTTAACTTCTCCGCTATTCTTTTCCAATCATCGCGCCAGCGCAAACTTTGCTCACGACCACTTCGAGCACCTCGAGTTTTGCTACCGGGAAGATGATCAGCGTGTGCTCAGTTGCTCTCGGTTTGGTCACGTTGACGGAAACACGCGCAAAAACCCAGTCCTCTACCTTCTTGACAATGTATTGCGGGCCATCTACATGGCAAAGGCGGAACAATCAACCTTGCCACAATAATTCGATCGCATAAAGGCTATTTGTATAGCTTTGACAAGTGTGCTGTTACATGTCTTGGGTTGTTGTCTCGTCCTTCTACACTTGTGGCAACATGATGAGGAATTAAGTAAACTACCCCGGCCCCCCAAGACAAATGCGGCTACATGTGGCAGGATAATTGGATGCAAATAGTGAGTTATAAACTGTCACCTGACTTATCTGGTCCCTAAAGAAATAAGAGTTCATCCATTGGCAAACCAACAGTATACCATTACCCAGCCCAATTCAAATGTAAAGCTTCCGCACTGTGGTATCACTTGTCCCATACGCCAAACATAACTCCATGAAAGCTTGTATCTCCATATCCATCCCTCTTTACAGTACTATTGATATTCTCAAGATCTTTCTGGCTCTTTACTCTGCACAGAGGTGATGATCCTTGATGCATCAGTCCCCGCCCTCTTCCTCTGAACATTGCGACTTGGGCCAAGTATGCCAGAGAGACGCATGGCTGACAGACTTCTCGAGCCCACAGTGGTCGTACTTGCATTGTAAACGTCATTCCTTGCCTTTCGCTGTTGTATATGCTGCAGCGTTTTCTTCAGCGCGGCATACAGATGTTGATTATCGCTCATGTCAAGATCGACCCAGAAAGAGTAGATGGAGAGCCGATTGCGGTTTACCTCCTTGAAGCGGCGCAAGATGTACTGGCGCGCGGAGGTCTCCGGGTCGGCTTCAGAGGGCTCGTAGTCTGGGAAGAAGGTCTCAAGTGGGGAATACTGAAGTTTCTCACGGAAGCGTGTAAAGTTGTTAAGAAGCAAAATGATGGAAGAGTTTGAGAACTTTGGTGAGTTGGCCCAGGACTCGAAGGTTGCGAAATCGTCGAGAAGCTGTGATTCTGCGGATTGACCAAGATATGGTCGGTCATAGAGAGATACATCCAAAGTATATACTAGCGAGGTTGCGCCTTCGAGCTGGTGGAACCAGCGTTTCCGGAACTGGTCGGGAATGTGACCATTGATGTTGAAGAGGTGAACATCCAGCTCATCCCAGTTGAAGCGCAACTCTTTGATACCACCTATTGATTGGTTCAGGCGAATGATATCTGCTTCGTTGGGGATGTATTCCCTGCTAGCTATTCGAGCAACCTGCTGTGCAAAGTATGGTGTATATTGCGGGAAATCGATCTCGAAGTTCCGAATGTACAGGGTAGAGAATTCGGGACATGACCAAATGTTGTTGACTGCCTGGACAGCGTCAGGTGTGATGCGTTGCATATCTACTGTTTCCACCTCGTGAAGGAGGACTGCAAAGTCCCGGTTCAGCTCACTAGGGAGGGGAACACCAGTGTCCTTCAGAAGATCGATAATAGAGTGGATGAGGAGGCGAATAGTTGAGCGCACAGCGTGACGGTAAGCCATGCGCTCTTCGCTTGGGTAGTAGCCTTCAGCATAAAGCACCTTTATTTGGTGCATGATAAGCTCTTTGCCGCTGTTGATCTGGCCCATAAGGACCAGCTTTGTTTCTCGGCGGAGGGTTGTGGCTTCTTCTGCAAGTGCTCGGTCGATAGCTTCGGAGCGAATGGCTGCTGCAGCAGTTTCGTACTCTTCTCCAGTAGGGGTCTCACTTCGATGCGGGCTCCTTCGCATGAGTTTCATGTAGAACATGAATCTGAACCATTGAATCATCCTAGATACTTGTGTGAGGAATCCGATACAATTTCCATTCCAGCGGGAAGATCTTGCCAGCGTTTTGAGGTTTGAAGTGTCTTCTTTCCTGATTTGGCGGCTTTTGTGGAGAAGAATCTTGCGCTGCGCTGACGCATGACTGTATTGTATTAGAACTACCAGAGAAAGCACATGTATAAAAATCGCAAACAGAATAGCTCACCATTTGCACGCGGCGAGGAGTAGAGTAACAGCATCGTTTTGTCGCTGTGCAACCTTCCGCAGACGCTCCATCGACCTGCTACCGACCGCATATTTCAGTTTAATGGCAAAGTCCAAAGAATCATGATCTGGTTGCTTGAGTCGCGAGATCAAGATGTCCAGGTGTCGCACTAGCAGCCCGCAAGACGCCATCAAGACATCGAGATCGGAGAGAAGTTGAGGGTGCAGGTCATCGACAGCATAATTCAGCCAATCCTGCATGCTGCCCAGATTCGATTTCAGTGCAGTCAGTTGCGCGATCAAATTGATTGACGTCCCATTGCTGCTCTTCCATCGATTGTGGATCTGTCGCAACCCGTCGATGCCTTGTCGCAAACGGTCTCGGTTGGTTCCGACAGCGCTAACCAGCGCGTACACCTTCTTCTCATCCGGAGGCGTGTCTGCCATGTCAGGCTTCGCAGATTGCAATGATTGAGTCAGGTCGCGGCGGACCGCATGAGCGGGCAGTTAAGAGGGAGTAGCAGTGGGATCTGCGAACCTAGAGGACTTTGCTCTGTGCATAGCCCCTCGCGAGCGTCCGAGCACGCTGGGATTAAAGTTGGCGCTTGGGTGTGATTGTCACGGGATAGGCGCTGACTGCCCAGGGCAGCGGATGCCAATAGCTTGTGCAAATAAGCACCGAAAAGCTGCGTTCCGCTTGTGATGTGCAATCTACATGGAGCAGGCTGCATCTGTTTGCGACTAAGAAGATAGACGCCGTAGACTGGTGACGCCGGCCATGGGGAGTCATTCATCGCTGTGCAAAGAGTGTCAGGGCGACATTGACATGGTGCATTTTAGAGGAGCATGGGCGCGTCGATCTCGGGGTAGCGTGCGCCTATGAGGCGTTCTGCCTCGTGGAGGAACCGAGAGCTAATTCCGGCTGCATGCCCGCAATGCCCGAGAGGCGCGCCACAACACGCGATGCGAAATGAGGCCCGGAAACATTTGTGAATGTAAGTCCTGCAATGATGGCTCCATATTTCAATGACGCAAAGAGATGTTCAAAGCTGCACCTTCCTCGTATGCTCTGACTGGTACCTGCCTCCTGGTCGACATGTGGCCAATGCGGGACGCCACAATCCTAGAACCTTCTGTCATCATCGAAGAGTCACTCATTTTTCAGTCCACAGCCACTATGGCAAGTATATACCTTTCCAGCGTCCTAGAATAGTAGATACTAGGACACAAACACACAATTCATCTCCGTATTATTTGCGATAACGCTGAATCATTTTGCACCCATTATGGCAGCCCTTGGTGCGCTGCCAAATGAAATTCTCTCTTTGGTCACCAGCCATCTGGACCGTCCGAGAGATCTCTTGTACCTTTCTCTGACTAGCCGTCGACTGTCTGAATTCATCAGGCTGGATGGATGGAAGTCGTTTCTCAAGGGCCGCTTCGGCCTCAGTGGCTTAGAATCGGACGCTCGGAATTCAGTGCACGGCCTGACTACCCTCTATCGTAACTGGGATCGCAAAGGCTTGGTCGCAAGATATCTAGAGCCCTCTGTTTATACCATGAGGCTTAACAACTGGCAGCCTAGAAGATGGAGGAGTCCACAAGGCCAGACAATGGGCTATCAACCTAGCATCGACAGCTATGAAGAGACGTATGGAGGCTGGGGTGAGCGACGAGAGGTCCTGGCCTGGTCTGCTGGCACACAGATTGTTATGAGAGTGAAAGCAACAGGATCAAAGGTGCAAAAGATGTGGAAACAAGAGCAGGGATGCGAACCAAGCCCTAACCAAGCGTGGGCCTTCGACAGTTTCCGGCACCTAAATTCTTGGTATACGTACCAAATACCGAATAGTTTCGAAGGTCGGGATGATATCACGAATTTAAAACTGCTCCGCCCGCATCAGAGGACCATGGATTTTGAAGGCATCATGTTTGGGACCGCATCAGGCCAACTTTCACTACTGAGCATGACTTCTGAACATGATGGAGGCGAAACCCAGGTACAGCAATACAACACCGGCCTGCGATCTGTTGGATCAATCTCAATATCTTCGTCTAGCTCGCCGATGCTAGCTGCTACATTGGGAGACACGTCATTATCCCTGTATCCAATTGGTCGCAACGATACGACTATAGATCCCATCGACCCACTTACCCAAGTAACTCCAACAGTCCGAGGAGCTCGACACGGCCGGTTATGGTCGTGCAGCTTTCTCTCAAGTAATAAAGTGGCCGCTGGACTTGGTCCGTCCTACGAACCCATTCAGGTATTCGAGATCACACCGTATGGCTTCTTATCCGAACCGCTCCGCACATTCAACTTAGACTCTAAGTTTTGGCAGGGCTCGAGAACTGACCTGAATGTGCAGCGTAGTACTACAGTCTATCCCATCTTACCAATACCAACCACTACGCAAGACGGATCGGAAGCTGCCCATATCTTCCTCTCTGGTTCCTATGATGGCATTGTCAGGCTGCACGATCTGCGCTCACCGCGTGGGTTTGAGACAATGTTTTGGGACCCGACGAATGACTCTTCAATTTATTCGCTCGCAGCACAAGGGCTCGAGCGCATTGTAGCTGGCGTCTCAATGCACAGCATGATTAAAGTGTTTGATCTCCGTGTCTCGGGATCGCTTGCCTACCACACCATTTCGAAGCCCTCCAAGCCGAAGAGCCAATCTACTGGTCAAGAATTTGCTTCAAATGCTATTGCCAATGACAGTAAAAACAGCGCTTCAGCTATAACTGGAGGTTGGAATCTCTACCTCAACCCGAGAGCTCCGCCGAAACGAAATGCCTATCGAGGCAATTACTGGCGCCGAGAAGACTCGCCAGTCTATAGCCTTTCCATTCCATCACCTACATCACAGAATATATATGCTGGCCTCGAAGGATTCGTACAGAGCCTGACGTTCCACGGCATCGCTGACCAACACCCCGATACGCTGCTCTCACAGTCACTTACTCGGTTTACGGACAGTGGGTCTGTCGACATCAAATCATCTTATAACCCACAAGGTGATGTTTTGAACCTGGGGATGTACGAACAAGGAAGCGAAGAAGGACTGGGTATGCAACTATTAGTGCAGGATGGTGTTGCCTCAGGCGTGGTCAAGAACAAAGAGCAAAAGGACCGTGCAAGGGCGAGAGGTTTGGATGAACGGTGGAGGGATCTTCGCGACGATGCTGACAGGTGGACTAGGGGACAGGCCGTCCCACAAGCATCTCGGAGAGGCCATGGCCGTGGACGAGGTGGGAGAGGCAGGGGTAGAGGCGGATAATTGCATGGGTTTACGATCTGAAATTCAAGCATGGGAAGGTTTACTACATTGGTAGTCTGATGCATGCAACATACTTTGAGACTTTGCATGGCTGTTATAGGAGTTCCGTCCGACAATCTGTATTGCGATGGCACTTCATGATGCCACGATAATACAGTTCACAACTGCGGTCACAAACCTTTGCTCAAAAGCGTTAGATCATGGCGTGTTCTTGAACGGCCGCCTTTGTTAGCCCTTGATATGTCTTTGCTCAATGTTGTCACCAAAGTCACACCCTCCCGGGTCATCTTTGAACACGCATAATTATGATAATATGTTGAATAAAATACTTTAGCATATACATGCATGCATCATCTTGAATCCATATATTGTCGTGTCATGATGAATTCCGAACACCTCAGTGTCTTCGACTCTCGAGATCTCTGAGACTCCAGATCCAGTGTCGGGGACGGCGTTGGTAGCATTAATTCAACCACTGCAGGGTACTCCTCCTTTCTAGTTTTGAATTGGTCCAGCTCAGGTTCAGGCGTGGCTGCGAAGGAGAAGGACGGGATACCGGGTACACCCATTTTCGACAGCTCCACAAGCTGATTCAGCACCACGAATTCTAACTCCAGTTTTACCGAGTAGATGAATGAGTGAATGAATAGCTTCAGCTGTAGGTACCCCGCAAAATCAATTACAATGAGCGCAATGTCGATTGCAATGATGATGATCTGGACGAACAGAAGCAAGAACATGGCCCTTCGCGTTTTGTCCCGCTGCGCAAATCGACTTTTCAGATAATTGTATGCCGCCCGCACATAGAAGAACGAGATGATAGTTTCCTGTGCAGAAAACATGACTATCTGAACCCTTTCAAAGGGGTCATGTACACGCTGCCAGGCAGGTATCCTTTTTCCCTGGGCGGTGTCTCGCTCCCTTGCGATTCCAGCGGACAGCGTGGTCATCGCGATATGCCAGACAATTCCGTTGAACACAATCATCGCAAGCACGAATCTTCGCGTCCGTTGGTTCTCAAGAATGACATTCAATCTCGAGTACAACACCATGGAAAATCCTGTGACCATGGCAACCCAGCCAGATTGGGCGAGAACGAGATTAAGTATCCATGGGCATCGAGGAGCAAGGAACGCGGTCAGGAGACCAATCTGGCGTATAGATAGGCCCCAAGATGTAGTAAGGAGGGACCAGAAATAAAGCCCTGATCTCCGCTTGAGTGTTGTCAACAGTCGGATGGTGAGGGGTACGGTGGACCAGACAGCCACGGCAGCGAAGGCGACGAAGACCCTGGTAACTTTTAAGCATGATTGAAGCGGATAGAGGTGGAGCAACTAACAGTACTATGCTAGAATCGGAGCCTGGCCTTACAAACTTTGTGTTGGCCATGGTGAGGAGGTTATCATTTACTTCTGGCCGTTCAAGCTAGGATTGATTTTCTTGGCGATGTTATGACAATGATCTTATTTGACCCGGGACTTGATTTACTGAAGCTGACGAAGACGCATACAATGGGGCTCAATTCGAACAACCCAGGCCGCATATATTATAACCACCTTGCGAGTCCCATCAGGCCTCCACCATGACCCTCGTGGAGTCCACCAAGCCTTTCTCGCGAATATAGTCTCAAATCGTTAGATAGTCTGCTTCTATTCCGAGAGTCAGGCTAGTAGAGTATGTCATGTCTCTATCTTGTCCAGCAAAGTTTTTACCTTTCTAGCGATGAATGAATTTAGAGCAGCTTCGCATACAAGCAAGCGTCACATATCCAGACACCGCTCAATTTGATGTAGTAAAACTAAGATGCACTTGCTCTGCACGCAAGCTGTAATTAGAAGATCGTGCAGATTCAATTGTGCTGACTTGCGTGAAGATGCCATTACTCAGCGTGTTCCAACCACGATTGGTTTAGATCGCATATGTGGGATCCACAATGTATGTGTTTTGCTTTTTTTTGACTACGTAGCACAGTGAGCCGGATCTTTTCAAGCAGCATCACACAGCAAAATTGAAAACTACCTACTGTCGGAGGGTTCGTGTTGAGGAGAGACTAAATAGAAGCCATGATTTCCCAGACTGAAAACGTAAATGGCGGAGTGAGACGTCCGAGCGAAAAGTCTTAGACCAAAAATCCAGGGTTCTGAGCTATAAGTAATCGGTTCATAGATATCTCCGTCCCTCTTTTTCTTCCCTGCACTATTCTAGTCGGCGCTTTGGGGTATAGACGCAATGCTCTTGACCAGGTGCTTTTCTGCATCGTCTGATGATACACATGCGAGCACGAATATGCTGTTGTAGAGCAATACTTACATCGCCATGAATATGCCATCCCTGGACGGTGTTGAGATCTCACTTAAGGTCTCACACCTACTATATTATTATCTTATATGCGCTGTGATACTGTCAAACTTGGATATGCGGGATATGGCTCAACAGAAGGGCCAGGCTATTCCCTAGTTCTAATGACATTTGACCTTGATGCATACCCGGTGTATGTGCCGGAAGGAGAGAACTCAGCACGTTGTTATATCTTGAAAACGAATGAGCGAATGTTGTAGATTCATTCATCTCTCGCCTTTGAACCCTCGGCCAACAAAAGCAACGATGTTTCACACCGATCATTGCCTAAAAGAAACTCAAAATTGCCTACAGAAACAGTGGCTTGCAAGAGTGTAAATTGAGCGTTGTGGTGTGACCCCTCACAAGCATGAAGAGATGAGTCATCGCTAGGCTGCCGGAGACCCTGCAATCTTGCCTTTTGCGTCGAGGCCGCCAATCTTGCTGGATTCAGTGGCTCGCTTTTCTCGCTTTTCAGGCAGCACTGTACTTTTCACGTGAGTTCGCGACGCCTCCTTGAGTAATCAGACGCGAACCCCTCTTTCAGCGCGACTTGGCTGTTGCAAATCGTCTCGGCGACGGAAGCACACACAGAGATATAAACTTCAGCTTTATCTATTTCCTGACGATACAATTCAAGTTCATTTCGACTTGGTACGAAATTGACCAGCATATCCAACATTACCACGTGAGTACAGCACTAGCAGCCTGTGCTTAAACCTAATGCATTGGACTCTGACCACCAGTAGTGCTCTGAAACATCCAATTCATTAGTACATTTGACAATGTCCCTCAGCAAGATCACCACCTGCCTCTGGTTTGAGGACAGTGTGGCAGCGGAAGAAGCAGCGAAGGCGTACACCTCCATCTTTCCCAACTCGCATATCACCAATACAAAGTACTACTTGGACGCCGGCTCTGAGTGTCATGGCCATAATGCGGGTGACTTGCTCATTATCTCCTTCACGCTGAATGGTCAGCCATTCGTCATCCTCAATGGTGGGGCCCAGCCCAATATCAAGCACAATGAAGCCGTCTCCTTTCAAGTCGAATGCAAGGATCAGGAAGAGGTTGATCACTATTGGAATAGTTTGGGAAAGGGAGGTGCGGAGGAGAAGCAGAATTGTGGCTGGCTGGCAGATAAGTGGGGCATTTCCTGGCAGATTGTTCCGAAGCAGTTGATCGAATGGTTAGACGATGAGAATAAAGAGAAGGCTGGCAGGGTTACTACAGCAATGATGTCCATGAAGAAGTTGAATATTGAGGGACTAAAAAAGGCGTATGAGGGCACAGAGTCTTGAGGAAGGCATTTTCTCTGAATAGCATATGGCTAGTCCATTCACGTACAACAGATGATATGACGCGAGTAGCACACATTTTTACCTGCTGCATTGACTAATCCTGTTCGAATCCGCCGCTGTTCATCACTAAAAGCAGATCACATCTGAATATGTGGAGATTGGAAGTTTTGACACTACGCCCAATCCTCCGAATGTGGTGTATTATATAAGTGTGCTTACGTTTTTTCGGGAGTGTAAAATTTTGTAGTCAATACATTGCGCAGACTGACCTGTCAGCAATTCTCGTTGATGTTAATGCGAACAGTGTTGTCAAAGAGGCTTAATATACATCCACCTTTGTAGGTGTGGTCTTTTGTAAAAAAAAAAGGGGTCTATCTGCGGCTTTCCCAATTTGTACATCTGGGTCTCAGCTTGAATAGCTGTGCCAACGTCCCAGATTTGCGAACTACACGATGCCGTGCCAACGTGTTGAGCCACAATCAATGCTTGTTATGTTTCGTTGCATTTGTTAAATCTCAACATAGATATGACGTCACTATTACGATAAATTCGATTTTTTGTCTTGTTGTAAAGTCGACCATAATTCCGCCCTTTGAAACTATAGACCGTCGGTGCTATCGCTTCAGACACACTATGGACTTGATGAGACATAGGTTCACAATTTGCGCTGCATACATATCGCGAATGACGTGTGCGCAAAACATGGCCAAGTCCGGCAACCGTGCGAGGCGGATCTAGATTTTTAGACTCTTACCACTTTCTCATCCCATATTGCACTTGAACCGATGTTTACACATAGCTTCATTGACAGCGACCCTCGTCATGCCACCCAAGCCAAGACTAGGCGCATAGGAAAACGTAGGAGCCAACCACAGTTGAGGCTGCACCGTCAGTCATGGAGCAATCATCCAGTCCTCAGCCCCTCGATTTATCCCAAAATGGCACGGAAACTCTGCATGAGGTGGGCATGCTGGACTTGTTGGACCACGATTCACGGCCTACGCTTATTCTTGCGGCGACGATTGTCGGTGTCCCCTCTAAGCACATGGCTTTACCAGTATACTGGAACCCAGCCATGGCCGCCACCAACTCTGGTCGTTTGTTAGATGCATTGAGGGACAGGCCTAGCGAGAACAGTACGAGAACAGAAAACTCGGAGGCTTTCAGGCGGTTTCGAGGCTGGATCCTTGAACAGGAAACCACAAGCAACCCTTGCCTATATTGTGACTTTATTTGGACGAAAGTTCGTGTTGCAAACCGTTGGAATGTCATAAGTGGAATCTTAATCAACACACCTACGCTCAATGGGAGAGTAAGGCAAGAAAGAAGCCAGTCATCGAAAAGAAACTCGAAGTCAAAACTTCCCACATTCGACTGGACGGATGAATTGCCTCCATTGATGTTGTCCCCTCATATCGCATGGGCTCGTGGCATTGACTGGTCACAAACGCCGTTAGGCCCGATGGATACGTGGTCTTCACAGCTATGTAGCATTGCAAACCTTGTAATGCAAGACCCACGGCCAGCGGTTTGCTTTTACGGTCCAGATTTGATCATGATATATAACGAGGCGGAAATTGAGCTTCTGGGAGATTTTCATCCTTGTATGGGTGTCAGTGCCCGTGTTGCTCTTGCTCCAGTCTGGTCAGAGTATTTTGAGCCAATGATTGTACAAAATATAGCAGGAAAAACGGTCGAGAAAATCAATACGGCCATTCACATGATGCGGAATGGATTTTTGGAGGAAACATATTTCTCGTTAAAGTTCATCCCAATTTTTGACTCCGAAGGCGCCACGGTTGGCCATTATGAGCCCCTTACTGAAACTGTACGTTCGTTGTCCCTTCTCCTCTATCACACGCTCCAACATATCAGCAGCTATCACGGCGAAAAAAGACGCTCTGGAGATATTGAGAAAAAGACAGAACCGCCCCTGTATCTCAAATATTCTCATTCTAAGTGTTTGCTGATGAATATATAGACTAGAGATGTCATCGCGCAAAGGCAATCGCAGACACTTCTTGAGCTAAGCGAAGAAATACCGCGAGCACGTAACATTGAATCGTACTGGACCAATGCTATCGAAGTATTTGCTCGTAACGATAAAGACATCCCGTTCGCTTTGCTCTACTCAGTGGACGCTGTCGAAGATTCAGATTCAAGCAGGGCTCGATTTGCTGATACTCATCCACAATGTACGCTTCGAGGTTCAGTGGGTCTACCCATAGGTTCGCATGCGGGGCCTGCACACCTCGACTTCAGATATGATCACGGCTTTGCCCCATACTTTCGGCAAGCTATGCTCGCCCGGAAGCCAACAACGGTCCAGTTTGACGAAGACTCACGAGCTGCGGACCTTGTTCGAGGAATTCAATGGCAAGGCTTCGGAGAACCCTGCAGAGCCGCTGCTATATGCCCTCTCAATCCGACTTCGTCAAGTGATAGCATTCTTGGTTTCATGGTCATAGGATTGAATCCTCGTCGGCCTTACAATGAAGACTACTTGCAATTCATTATGGTCGCGAGTCGGCTACTCTCTACTTCTCTCAACTCGATTTTGTCGCACGAAGAAGACATCAGACGTCGGGAGAGGGCAATCGCAAATGCCGAAGCAATGAAATATGAGCTCAAACAACAATTGCTCGAATCCCAGAAAGAGATAGAGCGAAATAGTTCAAAATTCCAACGTTTCGCGGAACGTGCTGATATTGGCATTTTCATTATTGATATGAATGGTGTCTACTCCTATAGGAATGCTGCTTGGTATAGTATTTTAGATCCAGATGATCGTGACATTGAACTGGGTGCAGCTTGGGACGCGCTTATAGATGATGAATCCAGAGCATTTGGTCAAGCAAAGTTTGCGGCGCTCATCGAGACAAAACAACATCAGTAAGCATTGTTATCCAGCAGATGATGTTGCTAACATATGTCAGGTCATTCGAGCTGCGGCTGAAGAGAACATGGAATGCACCAAGCCAAAGTTTCGATGACTCTATTCCTGAGCAACAGCCTATGTGGATTATCTGCTCTGTTCTCGCCGAGCTCACGGATGATGGAGATGTATTAGAGATCATTGGCTGCATTACAGATATCAGGTAATATCCATCCTGGCACTCATTTCATGGCTAATTACATAGGAATGAAGTCAGCAGAAGTGGAGCGAAAAGCTCCAAGCCGCTCAAACTTCAAGAGCACAGGAGTCTAAACGGTCAGTTTGCTTCACCACATCACAATCTCACCATCTGAGCAGGTTTTAGGCAGCTGGAGAACTTCATTGACAGTACCTCGTAAGTCAGAAGCACTTTCACGCTCCAGAACACTTTCCTAATCGGTGTTAAACCCAGACACGAAATTCGAAATCCTATATCTGCTATCGTTCAATGCGCTGACGTAAGTTTCCCTCTCCCCAACCACATGATATCTGTCTAATTCTCCATTAGAGCATCATATCTTCCCATAAAGCCTTTGAGATTCGAACAGCTGACCAAGAAGCCTATCAAAACATCTCCGACAGCACTGTTGACTCTGCAGAGACTATTGTGCAGTGTTCAAAGCACATGAAAACCATCGTGGACGGTAAGTTAATACCTCCAGGTTTGCAATCGTTATGCAGAACACATCCCTCATTAATACTCCTAGATGTGCTCACGATGTCGAAATTGGACTCTGGGCTTTTCGTCATGACTCCAGTCGATGTACAGCTGGAGTCAATCGCACGAGATGCCGTCAGAATGTTCGAGGGCGAGGCCAGATCGGCGGGTGTAAACTTGGAATTCCGACTCGAAGAGTCATGCAAACGGATCCATATCGACTATGTCTCACTCGACCCAACCAGAGTGTTGCAGATCCTAATTGTAAAGACACTTAGTTCTTATTGGTTGACCAGAGCTGACAACACAGAATCTAATCACCAACGCCATCAAGTTCACTCGACTTGAAAAGACTCGCCATATTTCTGTCAGCCTAGGAATCTCCGTTGAGAGGCCAAGCTGCAATGCTGATGGGCAGGTACCCTTTATGTTGACATCTGAGCATTTGGAAGCAAGGACTCTGCAAGCGGACTGGGAGGATGGAGAAATAGTTAGTTCCGACTTGTCCTACAACACATGGCTATTACTGATGAGGAAAGATTTATGTTATCTTCTCTGTGCAAGATACCGGTCGAGGCTTGAGCGATGCTGAACATGACCTCCTCTTTACCCGTTTCTCCCAAGCTTCGCCGCGTACACATATTGATTACGGTAATACACATATCCCCCGTTCGTGCTGGGTTGCCCCTCTAACTGTGACCATTCAGGTGGTTCTGGACTCGGCCTATTCATCTCGAGGCGGCTCACGGAGATGCACGGCGGCGCCATCGGATTCGAGTCGAAAGCCGGGGTTGGCAGTACTTTCTCATTCTATGTGAAAAGCCGGAAGGTCGAAGTCCCATTCCAAGGGAAGGAAGCGAATACTACAGCCAGCTTTAGTATACGTGCTCAAGAGATGGTTCTCAGTAGTAGATCTCGTGACGAGGAAGATAAGCCGCCGGACCTGGATGCAAGACTCATCAAGAACGAGGTTCCAACCAATGATATTTATGTTCTCATTGTAGAGGACAATCTAGTCAACCAACGCGTGCTCGCCATGCAACTACGAAACGTTGGGATGCGAGTGGCTGTGGCGAATCATGGCGTCGAGGCTCTCGCATACCTACGCAGCACAAAGTATTGCGTCGAGGATGAATCTGCCAATGATCTTTCCATAATTCTGATGGATTGGGAAATGCCTGTGATGGATGGGCTGACTTGCGTTCGAAAAATTCGGCAGCTCCAAAAGGAAGGACTTGTGCGAAGACATGTGCCCGTCGTAGCGGTCACGGCAAATGTCAGATTTGAACAAGTCGAGGTGGCGCTGAGGGCAGGAATGGATGATGTGATCTCGAAACCGTTCAGGATACCTGAACTCTGTGCCTGCATACAGAAGACGCTTCATAGTACAGCTATGAAATGATCGCAAAATACGAAGAAATTGCAATGTAAGGCATCATTTGAGGAGAATGAACGGATCCTCTCTATGGTGTCTAGATACGCTGTAAAGACCTTCAGTAGTGACTTAACAAGTGCCCATGGGCGCCAGAGCAGATACCGAATACCCAAGTGTATTCACAAATAATAGAGGTAAATAGTGGATTAGCTTTCTGTTAGACGCATACTTGCTAAAGTGATGAATGTTTGCTCTGGTTCTGATCCAAGAATTGGTTCGTAATAAGAGTGTGGCTGCATGATCGTAGTATAGCCGGCCACGTGTATTCTCCAGTTCTGACGAAAGGCCTTGCCCGCTCTTTATATCCCATTGAAACTGTGCTGCAGAAGTGCTATATGCTTACCGCTTGAGGCGGAGGTAGTATGTGTCGCCTGGTTAGTTCGTCACTGATGAAGTACTTGGTGAGGTTGAGAGTGATAAATATGAGCGACACAGCGAATGGCAAAATATGTACCAACACCGTCCGAATGCGGCTGAGACACGATTTTTGATATTGCTTTGTTTGGGCTCTTTATTCGCCATGCAAGGTTTCAGCCAGAGATTGAGTCTGGTCAGTGCCTCGACTCTAATAGCGCGTAAGATGGGCGATAGAAAGGATTATGATAGTGAATTTTGGCAAGAAAAATACTGTCGAGGGGGATCTGCAGCTACACCCGGGCAGGCAAGCTGGCGCACAGCTTGCAGTGAACGACAGAGAGCATGTTCGAGTGTCGAAAGTCGGGAAATGTCAGTGGACAAGCCAATGTCCACCCTTACTTCGGCGCGGAAGGGCTAGGAAGCAGATGCATAAACTGGACGAGATACGCGTATATGCAAAGGACATGTCTCGTTCCCGGGTCTGACATTGATGATGGGTCTTCCAGATAGAGCCAGGGGAAGTTGTGAGGCGTTGATCCGAGTACGAATGCGTCGTATTTCGTTCAGTAGCTTATTTCTGCCATCCGTTCTTACCGGTCCATACCACATCCATTGAACAGGTCGATCTACCAATCGCGTGGACCTCTGGTTTTCACTAGCGCTAAATAATTGAGATGCCCTAATGATGGCCGTCTTTAGCACGTCGTTTATTGGGTGCAGTGCTGAGTTCTCTGAACAGACAGTCGCTTGCGTGGCTGTCTGCGCCTGCTCTATACGCCGAGGTGTAAGATTACCTTGGTGCAACACGTCAGTGCCTTTAAGGTGTCAGACTGACTGCTAGAAGGGTTGAGCCTGGCATCGAAACCTCTTGTGCAAAACATAGGCAGATGTTGCGAAGACTTAGCAGGAAGCTTTAGAGCACAGAATGCGTCGTTGCTACACTTGTAACACACATTCCAAAGATTCAAGCGATGACCACAAACAAATGGAAGTAGCACGACACCGCTGATGCTAGTGCTCGTCCTTCATTCGTCAAGTCGATGACCACAACCGTTGCCGAACAACCGATCTGCGTTTCGCAACGTAATCTGCCAGCCACTCCCTAGCGACACACTGAAGCGCCACGGTAGCGCCTAGGTAACCTTGGAAAGCCTGGCTACGGTGCATTTGCAGTGTCAGCAAACCCCACAGTCAGCAAAATAGCAGCAAGCTGAACCTGCTAGAGCGAGCAGTCGACTAGAATGTGGCTCATGACACAGCAATAGAGCCACATTTGGGCAAAAGTTGGATGAGAAATCAGCCCAAAAATAACATGTTTACCATGCTCAGGGACCACAGCCACGCCAAGTCCCCCATCCCTACTCGTATGAGGTCAGAGATCCCCTAGCTTGTCCGGGCGTTTGGTGAGAAACGCATGTGGGCCATTCCGCAGCCTCCCGTCCAGGTAGCCAGCTCATTTAACTCTTTATCACCTCACCACACTCGTTTATTTTATCTTACCCAGACGATTATTTTCATATTCTTCCCTTCTACACTTCTACTTGTTTTTGGCGTGGAATTACGCCCATTCACAAGGATGAAGTATACCTCCTTTTTGGCAGCTTCGGCATTCACAAGCTTAGCGAGCTGTACGTGATGAGGCGTTCGGTGCTGCAGGAACCCACTGACGCAACATGCATAGCATCCACAATTGTCGCTCGAGAAGCTAGAGTCGCACCACCCTCCAACGCAGTCGAATCATGGAAACGCGCATCTCCCCAAGCTCCCAATGGCTATGCGCCAGCTGAAGTCGACTGTCCTTCGACACGCCCGAGCATTCGATCTGCCGACCGTCTATCCGACCAAGAAACAGCATGGCTTCAGAAGAGGAGGCCAAACACGGTCGATCCCATGCGCGAATTCCTCGTGCGCGCAAACATTACAGGCTTCGATGTCGGCGCATACATCGACAGCCATCGCGACAACACTAGCTCGCTACCAAACATTGCGCTTGCCTTTTCGGGAGGAGGATACAGAGCCTTGTTGAATGGAGCAGGTGCTCTCGCCGCTTTCGACAGCCGTACACCGGGTGCGACGGGCAGAGGCCAGTTGGGAGGATTGCTACAGGCTTCGACATATGCCGCTGCGCTATCTGGTGGGGGTTGGATGATTGGCAGCATCTACGCAAACAACTTCACTACTGTGCAGGACATCATTAACCATGGCGAGAACTCTGCCATCTGGCAATTCCAGAACTCACTCTTTGTTGGTCCGCCACAGGGAAGCGTCCAAATTCTTTCAACGGCCGACTACTTTTCAAATCTAGTCAGCACAGTCAGGTCCAAAGTCGACTCGCCGGCGGGAAGGTTCAATTCGTCTATCACCGATTTCTACGGCCGTGGCCTCTCCTTCCAACTCATCAACGCCACCGATGGCGGGCCAGGTACATTCTATTCACATCCACTCGTTGATCTCTACTAACGCACTTAGCTTACACATTCTCTTCTATTCAAAATGACAACGACTTCTCTAACGGCAATGCGCCGATGCCCATCCTCGTGGCTGATGAGCGCGCCCCTGGAGATACCATTATTTCTCTCAACGCCACCGTCTTTGAATTTAACCCCTTCGAGATGGGGTCTTTTGACCCGACCACCTACGGGTTTGCACCTTTGAAGTACATTGGCTCCAACTTTTCTAACGGTCGACTCCCGCAAGATCAAGGCTGCGTAGCTGGATTTGACAACCTTGGGTTTGTCATGGGAACCAGCTCCTCCCTGTTCAATCAGATCTTCTTGAACTTGAACAGCTTCACTGGCATTCCTGATATCCTCAGGACCGCCATCTCAAACATTTTGAGTGGCATTGGGGAAGATTCCAATGACATTGCTGATTATACGCCTAACCCATTCCTCGGCTTCCATAACGATACGAACCCTAGTGCAGATAATCAGCGCCTTACACTTGTTGATGGTGGAGAAGACCTTCAGAATATTCCCCTCAACCCAGTCATTCAGCCTATGCGACAGGTTGATGTGATCTTTGCGGTCGACTCGTCTGCCGACACAGTCGAGGCTGATGATCCTTCCCAAAACTGGCCTAATGGCACTGCGCTTGTCGCGACGTACCAGCGTGCCAACACAGACATTATGAACAAAACCACATTCCCTTATATTCCGGGTCAGGATACCTTTGTCGCCCTAGGTCTTAACAACCGCCCCACTTTCTTCGGCTGCAACAGCAGCAACGTTACTGAGGGCAACAATATCCCTCCGCTCGTTGTCTACCTTCCTAATTCTCCTTATGTTTTCTGGTCTAATCAGTCGACCTTTGGCAAGCTAGATTACTCTATTAGGGAGCGCAATGCCATGATACAGAATGGTTATGATGTTGCCACACAGGCCAACTCTACACGCCAAGGCGCTTCGAACTGGCCAACTTGCGTTGGATGCGCCATTCTTTCGAGGAGCTTGGAGCGAAACGGTGAGGCCATTCCTGAGGTGTGCCAGCAGTGCTTCACCCAGTATTGCTGGAATGGCACGGTTGTCGAGGACTCTGCGCCCTACCTCCCGCAGCTGATTCTTGCTGCTGTTGACACGACCAGTGGTGTTGGCAAGTTTGTACCAAACGTCTTTGGTATTGCATTGGCTGCGGCTGTATCCGGATATCTGATAATGTGATCAGTTGTCGATACACAAATCTTTCAGTGGTTGATCTTTTGGATCTAGGGCTGCATGCTGGCGTTTTCAAAATGATACCTCATTTCATTGTGTTTAGTAGTTTATCCATCAGTTAGTAAAGTCGGTTCACCGCGAAACACATTCTGCCCTATCATTGGTGAAATAATGCCTCTTACGAAGCTCGTACGTTGCGGCTCTGCGGGACGGCGTGCCCTGCACCACCGAGCCGTGCCCCGCGAGCAACCGCCACTCAAAAAAGTTTCTACCCCGCCACGACTCGGAAGACCACCAAATCGCATTCCAAACAAACAAACAAAATGGCTGTGTCTGCTCTCGGATCTGCGCCTGTGCTCTCAACGCCCGATACACATATCTTCGAAGACCCTACACCTACCGTAGACCCTTCGAGCCTTCCCCGTCTTTCAGATGACCAGAGCACACTCACATACGAGATCGAACGGACAGTCAAGGAAATTAGGGAAGGAAGATGGAAAAGGATAGCTTTGCAGTTTCCGGACCACATGCTCACGGATGCGCCGAAGGTATATGAGCAGTTAAGTCGGGGGCTAGGAAAGGCGAGGAAAGCACAGCACGGTGACCAGAAGAGTAGCCCGTCAAATGGGATGACAGCACAGGAAGACCTGAGCGCAAATCTGGAAACAATAGCGATACGGGAGGAAAACAAAACAGAAGAAAGGTTGTTCATATTGGGAGACACATCATACGGTGCATGTTGCGTGGACGAGGTTGCGGCAGAGCACGTTGATGCAGATGTTGTTGTGCATTATGGGCGGTCATGCCTGTCACCCCCCTCGAGGTTACCCGTAATATATGTCTTCACAGAACAACCGCTAGATCTGGATCCAGTGGTGTCCACATTCAAAGAAACATATCCGGACAAAGGGGTCAAGGTGATCTTGATGGCAGATATCCCCTACTCGCACCTCATCGCTCCACTCCACGCACGCCTCCAGGGCGAAGACTATACCAACATCTACGCTACAGAAATTGTTCACAACCCCTCTTCGCTCTTACCAAATCGAACCATACCGCCTGAAGCCGACGAAGAGAAGACCCTGCTTGCTGACTACGCCTTATTCCATATCTCTGACCCACCAACCGCCCTCTTACTCACGCTCTCCTCTCGCGTTGCCTCAATACACATCTATCCAACGTCTGCCTTCACCTCCACGCCTTCCGCTTCTCTTGCCTCCACCGCCCAATCCCTCCGCCGACGCTACGCACTCTTGACTTCGCTCTCCACAACGCCTATCTATGGCATCCTCATCAATACGCTCTCTGTGAAGAATTACATGCACATTCTATCGCACGTGCAGCGCCAAATCACCGCTGCGGGTAAAAAGTACTACACCTTCGTTGTAGGCAAGGTGAATGCAGCCAAAGTTGCGAATTTCAGTGAGGTCGGCGGCTGGGTCGTGATAGGCTGTTGGGAGAGCAGTTTGATCGAGAGCAGAGAGTTTTGGCGGCCGATGATTACGCCATGGGAGCTGAGGGTGGCGCTCATGGGCGACGAGGAGAGGGTGTGGACAGGCGCATGGGAAGCGGATTTTGAGACTGTGCTGAGAGAAAAGAAGGATGAGCAGGTTGGAGAGAAGGAGAGTGGTGCACAGTCAGAGCAGCGGCAACAGGTTGAAGGGCAGGATGATTCGAATGGCGATGCAGAGGGTGAATATGACTCTGATGAAGAATCAGCCCCTCCTGAATTCGATCTTAGAACTGGCCGCTACGTCTCGCATTCTCGACCCATGCGCTCCGCGACACCCAAAGAGCCATCAACGGTTCAAAATGCACAGAAAAGTCCTGAGAGTACGGTTCTGACGAAGCGAGCGAATGGTGACATAGCAGCGGTTGGAGGTGTGGCCTCCCCTGGTGCTGAGTATCTGCGCTCGCAAAGAACATGGCAGGGCCTAGGTAGCGACTATCGGAACGAGGAAGAAGAAGAAGACGGGCATCCGAGTGTAAACAGCCATGCAGCTAAGATGGAAGAAGGCAGGAGTGGGATAGCAAGGGGTTACGTTGTTGGCGGGGAAGAAAAAAGACATTAAAGTACGATAAAAAGAACAATAAATATAGAGTACAGCTCTCTAAGAGCGCTACAGATGATCAACGTGGTATCCCTAATACAGCTTGGTGATTCTACCCATACACCGTTAGGTAGCACGAACCTGCTGAACAGGTTCAGAGCAGCTATCCCGTCCATGGAACACCGTAACATGAATTCGCGTACAATCGACAGACCACCTCAAACGCCATCCTCGAGTATTCTCTTCCTTCCTCACTTAGAGTAACGTTATAATCTATCCGCCGCCCTCAGCGATAGCCTTGAGCAATCCACCCATGTAATTCCTCAAAGTAAGATTATGACTCGCCACAAAACTTAATTGCTCCTTCACCGGCGCAAAGACTCTCGCAACCCATCCCACACTCCGTGCTTCCTGCTCCTCCTTCTCTTCGTTTTCTCTGGCCTGTTCGCGCGCTAGCTCACCCGCGGCATCGCTCAATCTTGGCTTCTTGCTGCTGGTCGAGCGTCGATGATCTGGGCTGCTTTCACTAAAGGTGCGCTTGTGCGTGGGTGAATCGGGAGCGATTTCAATAACAGAGGAGGGCGGTGGTATTTTGTTGAGCTGCCGCGCGAGATTGCGAAGCACGAGGACAGAGGACAGTGGAAGACCGGCAGCGTCGTTCGCCTCGTCTGTGGCGGTGTTGTAGTAGCGGAAGTTTGGCGCTGGCTGGGGCTCCACTCCGTTATCCTTACTGCTTCCATTTCTACTAGCAGAGGAGCTTGAAGAGTTGTTGTATCGACCACCCATACCCAAGCTACCCAAACCCGCAGGCTGTCCAAACTGCGGTTGGAAGTTCTCACTTCTGACTTGTGCAGAGGACGTTGGTGGTCTAGATTCTGAAGGAGTGCGGTTATGTCTGGCATGAATGGCTTGTTTGATGCTGGTGTCCGGTAAATGCGTCTTGATATGCTGGCCAGCGTTAAAAGCACTCTCCGTACCTGTTGGTGTAAAATGCGTACAGCCTCCCCAATGACAAAAGTACTTGGTCGGTTGGGTAGCTGAGACAGCGTCGCCGTTCTCCATATCGATATCGGGCTTAGGCTCGAGCAGCCACTGGCCAGTTTCTTGGTCGCGGGGTACTTTGAGATGCACGCTGACTACATGTTCCCACATCGCTCTGGCGCCAGATGTGAACTCCCCGCATTCAATCTTGGGGGTTGTGTGTTTGGAGTCTGCGTGCCCATTTAGGAGACTTGGTGGATGCCAGCAGCATCGCATGTATGATTTCTTGGTGCTCGGGTCCACTGGTACTGACCGGGGCCTTATTCCTCGAATAGTGTACTTTGGTTGGCCGCCTACAGTCAGTACCTGAGCGGACGCACTGCCAAACGTTGTAGATACATTCGTAATGAAATCTTTTGCTGGCATGAGCGCTTTGAACGCAGCTGGGTTAGACGCCATAGATTCTTGAAAGGCGGCGTTGTATGCCGACCAGAGTTGGATTTGTGTGATTTCTCCAGTGGCATCTTCCTCGAAGCATGTCTTGAGCCATTGCGAACTCCGCTCTGGTTCGTCAAGGGTAACGAGGTGGTCGATGATTGCAGACGATAATTTAGGTGCGCCTTCTGGTTGGGTTGAGGCTTTTGATGTCTTCGGCGTACTCCTACGTTCCTCGTAGGCGATAGCACCATATTGTAGTAATCGAACCAGCTGGTTTACCACTCCTTCAATGTCAACTTCATGAGCAAGGATCTCAACGTTGTCGGGAAATCCGGTGAAGAGATAAAGGAAGTCCAAGCAGGCTATGCGCAGATCCTCGTCTTCCACAAGTAGCCAGTCGCATATTGACTTCAAAGTCTTGACTGGTACGTTTGACAGTTTATTTGTAGCCTCCAGATTCATAGCTATTCGCGCGAGTGCTCGCAATGACGTGATAATTCTGCCGCGATCATCTGAATCGACCCGATTTAGCAAAGAAAGATAAAGAGGGCTCTGTGAACTCAATATCCAATACTTTGTCAACTGTTCAGCAATCTCAAGAGCGTAATGCTGCAACTCAATCACTGTGGGGTGTTTCGGTAGATTGAGGATGATGACGATCAGGTCTTGTATAGAAGGTATCATGGTAACGAAGTGAGCATTCTCCTTGAGCATGACCATGTTCCGGATGATAAGGGCAGCTTCGTTGATCATGTTGAGAGAATTCGCCGTATCTTCCGGCAGTAGATCATCATGAACATCTAGTGTGTGTAGCGACTGGATCCGCTTCAGTAGGTCGCGGGTCCCGGAAAGGCCGTTGAGGACATGAGGTTGATCAAAGTCTTCCTCGACGTATGAGATCTCCCAGCTCACATCGAAGAACAATGAGCCGACATCGATGACTTTTGCAATGAGAGCCTCCGCAAGACCAGGGAACTGGTCAAAGCGATACTTGTCACCTCGTTCGTGTGAGATTTTCACCAAGTGATGAAGTGCATATGCCTCCTCCTCGGGTTCCTTTGATCGCAGCGCATGAAGAGCGCGGATATAGATGTTTGGCCCGGGAAAGCCAGTACCAGGCAGCATCATGCCCTTGAGCGGCACGGGCCTGTTCTTCTTGTTGAGTATGTATTTCTTGCGCGACTGTATGTAGTTGTCGAGGCTGTTCGATGGGGTTACGACAGGTTTCATGGTTGCCGGCAGGGCGCTTCGTGGCTCGTAATTCGCGATTGTCATGGCTGCTCCGCTTGTGCCATAGCCATTGACTTGAGGGGAGTTTAAATGGCCCGTAGACTGACGCGTTTGTCGAGTCGAGACTTCAGGCTGGAAAAGCACGCGCTGGGGAGGCGCATGGCGCAAGGATCGTGTCGCCCGGCCGACACTGCCAGGGTCATCAACGTCCATTTTGTCGTCCTTGGGTGTCTTCTTGGCGTCGCCGTCTTCGTCTTCGTCCTCTGAGTCTTCCTCGCCGTTGCGTAATCGTTCAGCTTCGCGACTGCCGGGAGGGAAGAAGTTGTCGACGGTGCGGCTCAGCAAGTCTCCGCCTTTTGCGGATACGTCCTCGAGAATCTCTTTCGGCGGCGGTTCGCGCTTGTGGACGGTCGATATCTCGTAGGCCCTACATCATGCGTAAGCAAGTGCGCGACTACGCTGCAGCCTGAGACGCTTTACGTACGCAAGATTCTTGTAGTACGTTGTCTTTATCAGAAACGCTTGGGTGGTAAGACTGGGACTTTGGGGAAGGAATTCGGAAGCAATTCTCCTCCAGGCAAGCTTGTTGCCCTTGGTATCTGAGACCTTGTCGTATCCGCCCTCCTCATTTACGCGTTTGTAGAGGCGCAATAAATCAATATGTCGGCTACCAACTTTTGGTTCGCGGTCCAGAATTGTTCTGCAGATTACATCAATATACGCTCATGTATCAACGCAAAGACATCTAGCACCCACCCTCGCTTTTCGTGGTATTCGGCCAAAGTGTCTAGGAATTCCTCATATTCTTGGGTATGGTCGACGGATGGGTCTTTCGGTTTGTTTGGGGCCATGTTGCAGTTGGCGCATTTACCTGGGACTGCTTGGGCCTGGATCGCGAGACATCCACGTTGACAAATAGAGTGCCAGGCGCAATGGCAGTGCTAGTTCTGGTGAATGCGCGGCGCGCTTTCGTCGCGAAATGATGGATGAACACCAGAATGCACATCCCCAAGTCCCTCGCGCCGCACTATCTATTGGTCCGTGCGCGGTCACGTGCCCCACCCATTACGGCTTCCTTCCACATTCGTTCCAGCACTCACATTGCATCCAATCCTCACGCAGGGTAAATGTATGCCCATGAATCTGCATGGAGCATTTGATCCAAACTAACGGGCATCTTTCACTAACCCAGCATGCTGTCTCTTCCACTTGCTAAGCTATCAATCGCTCGAGATGCTGACCCTACAGAGCAAAAATTCACCTGGCAGCATGAATCTCACGATATTTTCTTCATTCTCGATAGCTATGGTGCGCACGGCTCGTCTCAGCTTCTTAAAGTGGTGCAGGGCATACAAGTCCAAGTAAGACCTTCGACCCAACGACTCACTGCTTGGAAGCTCGATACAGGGGGTGTGGTCTGTGTACTGACGCATGGCGTCTAGCAAATAATCGAAATCGAACGACTGATCAACGAAGCACATGAAATAACGAGGTCAATGGCTCAATGTGGTGTTGACGTAAAGGCTGAAGAGCTTCCTGTTTCTGCCATGGTTCGATGCCCTCTATTGGCAATACGTTGGCAGCTACCCAACAAAAAGGTGAGCACACGTCAATTCCAATGTTTCAAGAAGCTCATTGTATGTACAGATCCGCCGTGTCCAGTTTAAGTTCACATCGAGCGAGGGCTTTGAAACAGCACGCAACCATCTTGTTCGGTTGGGTCTGCGCATAACTTCGCCAAACGAAGGCCAAGCCCAGACACAGTTACCAAACCCTTTGCCAAAGCGAGCACCATTCTCATCAGCGAAGCCTGGCCTGGCGCATGCTGAAAATTCTCACAAGTCTACCAGCGGAGGCTTATCTTGCCCCCCATCAAAACTCGCAGAGATCTCCAGTCGACCTTACACCGCGATCAATACCTCAAACACTCGTGAGTCCCAACTACAAGACGTCAAAAATGCTCGTCCATTATCTGCCCATGCTGGTTATAGCAATGGAAAATGCAGCTCGATGGGCTCCCTTGCCAACCCTCTTGTGCCTCCTGTGTACTTGGCCCGACCTACATTGGCCACATCAGAGTTCCTCCACGACGTTTCGAACGCTAGTATGTCTCAATCTCGAGACCATTCTATATCAACCATTGAAGAAATCCCAGGAGGGTTAAGCGAACGCACAGAGACTGCCACAATCTACAGCAACCGTCCGGATACTGCCGAGCCGATGCTGCCGCCTAGGCGGGAGCTCCCCTTTCCACGTTCGTCACTACCGCGATCATCAGGCAGTGATAGCACACGACCTTCCAGCCGACCGTTAAGTAGTTCGATGGGACCGCCTCCTTTGCCAGCTCGCGTAGCCAGTCTACGACCAAGCTCAAGTCTCGGAGTAAGTCATGAGGCCGAGTTACCTCCACTACCTGTACCTACTGTTCTTGGTCCAACTGCATGCGGGGTATCAGCATTGCAACAATCTCCTCAAACACCTAATCAAAACCAGCGTATACTTACTCGTAGTTTGTCATCTTCGAAAAGCGACTATCAGCGGCCGTCGAGCTCAGGTTCAGCCACTTCACCCCTATTGGTCAAGAGATCAAGCTCAACCATGCTTCCAACATCGCGACCGTCTGAAACGCTCCGCAGTGTCGCTCAGGACTTGCGATGGACAATACCCAAAACGGATTCCCCCACTCTACCCTCGTCCGAAACTACTTACGAGGGTTCTACTGTTCCTGGGGGTGCTGCCGAGCTTCAAACGGGTAGTAATAACAGCCTCGCATCATACGTAGCACAGTCCGAGGAGGAACGAAGAGCCGCACTCAACGAGTTTATCTTTCGACATCTCGAGAGTGATGACTTTCTTACACTCGTCGAGGACATGGAAACTTGTTGGGCTAGGGTTGCGCTCGGTATGAAATGAGGCATGCAAGAGATAGTGTTCGGAAAGACGGTGGAAAATCAGTGGTGGCCACTTTTTGACCGCAATGCGGGAGATGGAAGAGGCTTGCACGTGGCTTTATAGTACCTATGTGCCCTTTTTGTCTCACATAACACTTTTTACTCCCCAATCACGAACACAAGTGAGAAGACTTCATACTATCCATATGTTCTAAGGTAGTATCTTCGCAAAAGGCATCCAATGGCTCATTTTCCACCCTTTAGATAGTAGTCCAGTGGATACCCCAACCAAGCACATTGCTCCACATCCACATACCCAGCGCTCTTACTCGGCCAGTCCAACAACCTGATCTCATCCCCTGCCTTCTTACTGCCATCTACCTGGCCCCAATGTCCGTACCTCTTCGCCCCCTCAATCACCTTTCCATATCCTCTCTGGTCGAGATACTGTAGGTTTGGGTTCGGATCACCGCTCCTCACAAAACTAGCAAAATAACTCGAAGTCAGCTGCACAGAGTAGAGATCTTCAGGCTCGCGGATCGTAGACAGTGTACCAAACACCCACGGCATATCTGCCCCATGGAATCGAAAGTAAGGGTTTTTGGGGTTATTGTCTTTCGGCTGCCCGAGGTTGTTAGGGCCGTAGCCGTTTATTGTGCGTTCCATTTGGTAGTAGTACGCTTTCTCAAATGCCTTTGTGGATGCACCGGCGTAGACAGTTGCTTGGTCAACACAGCGGAATGTCTTGTCCGTTGCAATTCTCTGCGAGACGTTGAAAGAGTCCAAAGTCAGATTGCCAGTGCTAGTTAGTGGAAACAGATTGGACTCAATGATGCGTTGTGCCCAGGTACTGTTGATGCCAAGTGCAACTTGCAGGCCTTGCGTGTGGTTTGAGATTGGCGTTTTGGGGTACGTGGAGAACGATGCACCATCATCCCTTGTGATGCCAAAGATTACGGGAATATGAGCTGTACTCGCGTTGCGTGTTGAGACGATGAGATTCGATGTGTCCACATACTTCCCATCTTGCACCACATACCGTGCCACGGTTGAGAACCCAACGAGTTTCGAAGCGGGCACTTGCTCCAAGCAGGCGATCTGGGCAGAGATGTCGGTTTCGTTGCACCCAGCAGCAGTGAAAATTTGTGGTCCAGCGATGTTGTACGATTGCTCGATGGTGTAGTATGTCGAGTATGTCGTCCCGTAATCCCCATTTCTACCTAAAGTCACACCCCCACCGAGATTCGACATCACAATCGCACCTTGATATTTGCCAATGGCTTGCGGCGAGCCGAGTAAGGTGCGAACAGATCCTGCGCCTGCGGATTCACCAGCGATGGTAATCTTCTTCGGATCACCACCAAAGGAGGCGATGTTTGCAATTACCCAGTCCAAAGCCGTAATCTGATCTGCGATACCGAAGTTACCTTTGATGTCTGTACCAGGGATGGCGAGGAAACCCAGTGTAGAGAGACGATAATTTATGTTTACCACAACTAAATCTTCTCTGGAAGCAAGATTGCCGCCATCGGAGAGCGAGTCTGCTCCACTTCCGCCCGTGAAGCCGCCACCATGGATCCAGAATAGCACCGGCCTTAAATGCTTTTTGTTTCCAGTCTTAGGAATGTAGGGTGTTTGAATGTTTAAAAACAAGCAATCCTCACTCCCCGAGTTGCCTTGCGCGCATTGCGCACCGTATGCTGTTGCCTGAATGGTCTGGCCGGTTTTGGAGTACAAGGAAGAGTATTTGAAGCGTTGCGGTGTGTCTGCGTAGGGGATTCCCAAGAAACGGAAAGATTTTTGATTGCGGTAGCCGACGAAAGTGTTGTCGCCCGAAGCTATAGCAATCGTACTGCCATTTACAGGCCCAGCATTTGAAGCTCCATTATTGGCTGACTGTGTACAAAGAACCGGAAGCTCTTGACGCGATGAGTTCAAGGTAGAGGGATAGCTAACTTTGCGACCCACAGATACAATACCACCCTCGATGTGATAGCCCCTCTCCGAGTCTTGATACTTTGCGTAGTCCTGATACGAAAGGGCATCATTAAAATCTGCTTCGTACTTTTGAATCGCAGCTTTTGAAAGAAGCCTCTCGTTGAGCAAGCCACATGCTGCCGCGGCATCGGCTTGAGGAACCGGGTCGAGAATGAGTGCTCCGATATGGTTCTTGTTGTCTGAGGCATTGAGATTGTTCTGATAGATGAGCGTCAACGAGGATTGAGCATTCGAGGCATCACCTGCAGCTCTTGTGACAACAGGCGAAGACTGCGAAAACGCGACAAAGCTGGCCGTTACAGCAACGAAAGTAGCAAGGACCGTCATCTTGGAAGCCTCTCCTGTTGATCCTGCTGTTGAAGAATTGATCCGAAGCTGCAGACTCATAATCCTCCATCTTGAGCATCTTTATACAGCACCGGCAACCCGGATGGCGTCGTTCATCTTAATTGAACAGCCGTGCCTCTAACCGCAACCAGCGATGCTCCATATGAGTTTATTGCGAACAAGCATTCTAGAAGGGACTGTTCCCTGGATTTCGAGGAGTAGATCGCTGGCTAGGCAGGGGCACTGGCTGAATGTTGTCCTGTGGAGCCTGGAGCTAGGTTGTTAAGCGGATGTTGATCGCTAACTATTCTTTGCGGCGATTGTTCGAAGATGAACATTCTAAGATCATAGTTTAATTCAGCTGCTTCCCAGGCCGTTGCTTGGCGCCTAGCACCGACGTGTGATGATGACTGATAAACCTCAAAAGAGCCTGCGTATTGTCATCTGTCCCATAGCAAGTGCTACATTCGCTCGTCGTCTGGCGGTGCAGGTTAGGGTTGTGGGAATTTAGCCGTTTAGGCATCAATGGCACCATCCCCCGGGCGTTTGTTCGGACAAATACATTCATTGACTGTTGACAGCCTATGCGTCCTGGGGGACGGAAATTATATGCGAGTATGCGGGTATAGGAGCGGGACGCTGTGGGGACGGACCATGAGGGTTAGGGTGGATTGAATCAAGCGGGGGACAAAATAAGCAAGCCTATCCCGACTCTGGTGTACTACATCGCCAGCTCTTCATTCATGTGTGGCGTAACCATAGCTGCAGAGTCTGTATTGCTCTTGTGCCTTGCGGGTTTGTTAAATAAATAGGGGTTACTAAAGACTATTGATAGGGGTTGAGATCAGTTCAGGGGCGCCCAATTGGTGGAGGGGACAATCGCAGGATTCAGGGATGTTCAATTCTAAGGCGGCCCATATCTTTTCACGGCCGACGGCACAACGGCCATACTCAGCGCTTCTCGTTCCAAATGCCATGGTTATACTATATGTTAAATCTCAAGGTCATATGAACAACACGGGAGCTTATCATTTGTCAATACTTGAAGAGGGGTGTTTTAAACAACCCGAGACCTTCGCGATCAAAAACTACCGGTAGTCGAATTCTAGTGTTCGTTCCATGCAGGACAACTCGGTAGGAAGTTGTTTTTGGTAGGCGGGCGACAGAGAAGAGCTAAGAGGAACGAAGGATCGGATTAGATTGGCAGGCGTCATTACACAGCCCGCAAGGAATACGATAGACAAGGATGTCGAACTTCATATCTTCCCGCGAATTCTCTCATCGACTCCACAAACCACCTCCATACCATTTGAGTTGCTACAGTATCGAAAATGTTTCGATCAGCGCTTGTACTGGCGCTTGCCATATCATCTGCGCTTGCCAATACCGTTATCCCACCGAGTTCTTGGAAATATTCTTATCCATGGCCAATCGCGTACCATAATATCACTTCGCAGCGATTGAATCTCTCGATGGCTTATATGGATGTCCACCCGACGAATACCAGTTATGCAACGAACAAGACCATCGTGCTCTTGCACGGCAAAAACTTCTGTGGCGTGACATGGGAGGATACAGCCCGTCGCCTTTCTTCAAGTGGCTATCGTGTCGTTATCCCTGATCAGATTGGTTTTTGCAAGTCATCCAAACCTCCGTCGTACCAGTTCTCTTTGCAGCAACTGGCACACAATACGCGTTCTTTGCTGGACAGCCTGGGTGTCGGTCAAACGTATGTACTCGGTCATTCTATGGGCGGTATGCTTGCGACGCGTTTTGCTCTTATGTACCCAAACACCACATCACATCTCATTGTCACGAACCCCCTTGGGCTGGAAGATTGGAAAGCGCTCGGGGTACCTTGGCGTCCTATCGATCTCATATACAAAGACGAGCTCGCGACCACCTATACGTCAATTCGGAATTATCAGCAGGCCACATACTACGTCAACACATGGAAGCCTGAGTATGACGTTTGGGTCAATATGTCTGTTTCCTTGTATCAGCTGCCTCGCGAGAACGCCACTTTTGCATGGAACATGGCTCTCACCACAGATGCAATTTTAACACAGCCAGTCATCTACGAATTTGACTTGATAAAGGCAAAAACATTATTGTTGATCGGGACCAAGGATACGACTGCCCCAGGAAAGGCGTGGAGTCCACCCGCTGTGCAGGCTAAGCTGGGAAAGTATGCCGTCTTGGGCAAGGAGGCCGCGAAGAAAATTCCCGGTGCTGAACTTGTTGAGTTTGAGGATTTAGGACATAGTCCTCAGGTACAGGATAGTGAGAGGTATCACCAGGCGTTATTCAAATGGCTAGAGAGGTCGGCTTGATGGAAGCGATAGAGATCCGGACCTGTTTTAGCTCGGTTCTATAACTGCATACCGTTCGGTTACGGGATATTGTGGTGCCGAGCAGCCCATGAGACATATAGGAGCCAACCCCGCCGCTGAGAGAACCCCGCAGAGGTAGCCTCCAGACCCCACATTGTGTAATTCCCCTGTCCCGAGGATATATCAATCAGCTACGCAACTTTACTCAAATAAGTTGACAATTCCAGCTACACATGAACATTTGCTAGATTCTCTACATACACTGCAAAAGGCTTTGAAGGTGCCCATTTCACGAGGTTACTTTTTCTAAGATCCTGATCCATTCAGGTTGATATAGTTGTCTTATTTGTATCGTATTGTGTGCTTCACTTAGTCGTCCACAGACGTTCAGCGATCAGATCCAACTCATTGTATCGTACATCATGTCGAACCCCTCCATACCTCGCCCACTCTTTGATCCGGCCTATAAGTCCGCTGGTGGACTTCCGGGGATGAGTGAAACCATAGATGTGGAGCAGTTTCGTCAGATAATGGACATCACTACGGCAGAGGATGTTCTCAAGAAGCATCCCCATGTCAGTCATACCGACATTATCGTTCCAGCCGTTAAGGATTTCGGTAATCACTCCGTCACCGTGGCGTTGTTTCAGACCAAGGCTTCGAGTAACAAAAGTCGATCGGTTGTGCTGTATGTGCACGGAGGCGGACAAGTGGTTGGGAACAGGTTCTTCAGCGTAGACCAAATCCTCGACCTGGTCTGTCCTGTCAATGAAGATCTCGTCTTCGCGTCTGTTGAGTACCGGCGTGCACCAGAGCACCGCGCTCCAGCTGGAGCACATGATTGCTATTCTGCCCTCGTTCATCTTGCAGAGAACGCTGTTGATCTCGGAATCGATCCTTCGAGAATTTTGGTCTATGGTATCTCTGGAGGCGCGCCCCTTGCGGCCGCAACGTGTTTGCTCGCCAAAAGTCGCAAGGGGCCTCGCGTTTGCGCTCAGTTACTTAACATTCCTATGCTAGATGATCGTGACCACTATCTGTCATGGAAGCAGTTCGAGACTGGAACCCTATGGTCAGGAACGACGAATCGCCAGGCTTGGGATATGATATTGGGGGCTGACAGAGTCACATCAAAGATCGACGAGATACAGTGTCCAGGTAGAGCAACAGACCTGACCGACCTGCCGCCTGCCTTCATCGATGTTGGTGAATGTGAGGTATTCCGGGATGGGGCGATTGCATTCGCGTCGCAAATTTGGAAAGCGGGCGGCTCAGCTGAGCTGCATGTTTGGCCAGGCATGTATCATGGCGCCGCATTCTTTGAGCCGGATGCCCCGATGTCAAAGGTTGCCTTGGCTGCGGGGCGTGATTTCATCCAGAGAACGCTGGGATATCGGGGGGCATCGGCTGGTGCTGTCCAGGATGTATCGAAGGCCGTATTGTGATTCGCTATTCTCCTGTTATTCGCTTCTTGAATCATCTGTGCCCAAGCTACTGCGACGTATTCAATGCCAAGAGTGAGTTTGTGAGGTCACCCACTTCGTATAGAACGTTCTACGCTTTCCCCGCGGCCGGCGCACAGACCAGCTCATGTACTAAAGTAGCGAACCTAGGCCATCGCTTGAACCCTCGTCACAACGTCTTCATCAACAGCACCGTGTAGCGCGCTGATTGCCCAGAAGCCTGGTTCTACGGCTTAAGTCATGGCTCAGGAGGAGTTGAATGCCATAGCTTGCGAAAATTGCCGGTCAAAGAAGTGCAAATGCGACCGAAGACTGTCCGTTCTCTCCACCATCTGCACTCTGCCCTTTGTCGTCCACTTACGTCTACAGCCCATCATGCTCGCAGTGTCAGAGCTCCTCCACTATTTGTCGCTATCAGGAAGGCGGCAAGCGTGGGCTTCCGGCTGCATACATTGCCAGCCTTGAGAAGCGGCTTCAAGAGACTGAGGCCGCCTTGTGCGCGGCCCTGTTTGCTATACAGAACCAAACTCCAATCAATCTGCAAGACTCCCATTTGGTCGGATCATCTTCCGTCTCGCTCGGACGAGAACGCTCAAAAGCGTACAAACAAGATGAATGGAAGCGACTACCTCTGCAAACGAATGAAGATCTGGCGGCATGGCTTCGGGCAAAGTATCACGAAAATACCTCATCTGAAGCAGTACGAGCTGATTTTCGACGACCAGAGTTTGGGGTGAACGCTCGGGGAAAACAGGAAGTGGGGCGCCTTGGTGAAGGCGATGCGATGACACCGCCCGGGCCTTTCTCTAGTGCGGAACGCGTCCAAGCACGTACTGAATTTCCACCAACATCAAAAGAACCAGCCATTGAGCAGCTTCAGAGTTGCATTCCACCGACCACGCCAAACAGTACCCAAGTGCCTTTGCAATCGATTCGATGGCATGCCAATTATTTTTAGAGTCTTAATGTAAGCCATTTTCACACTGAAAATTTTACAATTGGGCTAACTGGCAGTTAGGACTTTTGGTATTCATCTTGAACAGTCGAGTACCTTCAGTCGAGTACCCTGGCGCCTGTCAGAAGGCTATTTGTCGACGTCTCATGGCCTGCTGAGTCAGGCGAATAAAAGCGGGGTTTGTTCATCCGCATTTCTCAAGATTCGTCAAATTTCAAGCGCCGACCAGTAGCATAACGCATTATTTGCAAACGCACCGATGGAGAGCAACGATGATAGATTCTCTCCATCTGATCTTGCGACGGATGATGGACAACCTTCTAAAAGACGACGAACGTCTCCGCGACCGGCACGCGAGGTGGGCCTGATGCGTAGCATTCCTGGTGACAATTCCTCGGGGTTTGTTGGAAGTGCCAGCGGGATTTTCTTCATCAGATCCGTGTACGGTGCCATTCGTCGTTCTCAGCCAACGGGGCCAGCTCACATGGAAACACCTGGGAGCGACATCGTTCCCGGCGAAGATGACCATTTACCATCAGTGCTTTCTGGCGCTTCGGGGCAGTTATGGAACGATGATGAAGTTGGCCAAAGACAAATGCTGAATGTCTCGTTTCAAGATCTCATTGAATGGAGCGGGAGCTACTTCGCTAACTGGCACCCTGCCTTTCCGTTCCTCCATGCTCCCGCTGTGCTTGAACATTTTGATGAATTATCGCGCCATGGCCCATCACCACACGATGCTTCAGGGGATCTGCGAATGATTGTTATTCGATCCATCATGTCCATTTCCCTTGCAGATCGCCGGCAATCATCCAATTCAGGCGGCGCACACTATCCTGCCGACCTCGTTTTCCCATCCTACGATGCTGCAGTAGACAGCCTCCGACACGTTCTATCACACCCTGCGTCATTATCCTCAATACAGGCTGCTGTCAGCGTTCAACTATTCCTTGTTTCTATGCTTCGCTTGAATGCAGCTTCGCGTCTTGGAGGCCTTATCATTCGTATGGCCCTTCAGCTTGGTCTTCATCGCTGCCCTTCTCGCTTTCAGACGTTTTCGCCTAGGGTCAAAGAACTCCGACAGCGTATATTCTGGTCAGTGTATACAATTGACCGGTTTGTGTGCCAGTCTATGGGGCTACCTCTCGGAATACATGATGATGACCTCGATGTGTGCTACCCCATCACTGAACGCCATTTGGACGCCCAGGATCATCGGCCAGGTATGTCAATAAAAATAACACAAAGAACGCTAATCTGATGATAAATTAGATAGCAGATTGCGGCTGCAGGACCTATTAGCTCGTCACGCGGAAATGCGAGGTGATATCATCGAATTGCGCAATAAATCACTTCATTTCGTCCAAAAAGACCCAGATAGAGCTACAGCTATAGAAGCTAGACTTGCTCAGTGGTGGAACGATGTTGAAGAGTTTAGTGACACAGACGATAGCCAAGGTCCTTCGGCGTATCATTTGACTATTTTGACGGTCCTCAAGCATGAGTCGATTATCTCTCTGAATCGGCCAGCTTTAGCCGCATCCCGTCAAGACGCATCATACGATGTGGCACTACAACTTTGCATCGGATCCGCGCGATCAATTATCACGACACTGCATAAAGCTCTCAAATCAAGAGAGAATCCAGAGCCATTGACATTGTTATGGCCGTCTTGTACGTGGGCTGTATGGATTAGCACATTCATTATGTTTTATGCAGCTCATAGCAAGCACGTATCTCAAATCATCGTTGCTAGGTAATATCAATTATCTTGAATATTTGTGTATGGATGACTAACATACCAAGAATAGACTCGCCGATAGAAGTCTCGAGGTTCTCGAACATCTCGCGCGCAGGGGCTGTGCATGGCCGGAAGCAAGCGCTGCAGCTATCCGAGACTTGCGCTCGAGAATGATTGATCACGAGTCTGCGACGCTTGCTGGGGATCAAAGTACTTTAGATGAGGACCCCACTGGCGATAATTTCGGTCTGTCATCTAGCCATCAACGTTCAGGACCATCTCCGCAAGGCAACCCATCCGCAGCCCATGTTATTCCAAACAGGCCTGCTGCAGATCACAACGTGGACAGTGCGGCTGCCAGCACAGGACTAGCTTTTGGGTCGGACTACAATCACTATCCGACAGTTGATCCTGGTGCACACAATAACCTCGACCATAGTGCTCTTGCCTTCGGTCTTGGGAATGACAATTGGAATAACTTCATGTATGCGAACGGTTCCCTGACCCAGACTACAACGCTCGGAGAACACAATAACCCCGATCCGTTCTCTGGATTCGATATTCCATTCTGGTTCGAACAAGAACAGCATTGGGATATGCTCCTGTAACCGGATCGACTATGCACAAGACATCGAACCACATTACATCGCGTTTCGAAGTAGTGCGCTGAGTCTCAGTGGCCTCACCAGACCATATTTTCTCGTTTATACTTCATCGAAGCTATCTATATACTCTGTCGGAAATTATTGATCACCACCACACACTTGGTGCTGCAGCAGCAGCTACAGAAACGATACTGTTCTTTCCGAATCGGAGAAAGTTAGTGCGCAACTAGTGGCGATTACCCTCGAAGGTCATTGAACCGGCCTTTCTTTCTCCGCCTGCTCCCCGCATTTGTCCCCGCCAAACTCATCAAACGCGAGCGCATTTCATCGAAGGTCACTGAACAATGGAACAAAACGTCAACGTCGGAGCTTTTAAGGCCGTAACATGCAAGGATCGAGAACCAACATGAACATATATATTGCAGGTGTGCCTCTTTACGTCCATCATCACACACTTTGATTCCGATCAATACCTTTTTCGCTAAGAGCCCAAGTTTTACACAATGTCTCCAATTGCAACAGCGCGCACACATTCCATTGCCACAATCGGAGCCGATGGCATTGGTCCGGAAGTCGTCGGTGCTGGTGTGCAAGTCTTGAAGAAGCTGGCACAGCTTGACGGTACATTTGGCCTCGAATTCCAAGATTTTGACTGGAGCTCAGAGACATACAAAAAGACTGGAAAATATATTCCAGAAGGTGGACTTGAGCAACTAAAGAAGCATGACGCCATTTTGTTTGGTGCTGTTGGTGCACCAGGTACCTTGATTCCACCGAAGCCCCAAGATTATGCTAATCATCATCCAGACGTTCCGGATCATATTTCTCTCTGGGGTTTACGTCTCGCCATTTGCCAACCGTTCCAGCAATATGCGAACGTTCGACCAACTAAGATCTTCCGTGGTACTGAATCACCCTTACGAAAAGCACAGCATGGTGACCTAGATTGGGTAATTGTGCGTGAAAATTCCGAAGGAGAGTACGCTGGTCAAGGCGGACGTTCTCACCGCGGTCAAGCATGGGAGACAGCTACAGAAGTTGCTATCTTCACACGTCATGGCGTGACACGTTTAATACGCTTTGCCTTCGAGACCGCGCAGAAACGGCCAAAGAAGTTTTTGACTGTCGTAACTAAGAGCAACGCGCAAAGAAATGGAATGGTGATGTGGGATGAGATTGCAGCCGAGGTCGCGAAAGACTTCCCTGACGTTAAGTGGGATAAGATGCTGGTGGATGCTATGACTTGCCGAATGGTGCTCGATCCAAAGTCGCTAGACACTATTGTCGCTACCAATTTGGTAATTTTCGAAGACATGTTCTTTGTCAAGAAGTATGCTAATAAAAATAGCATGCGGATATCCTCTCTGATCTCGCAGCCGCACTGGCCGGTTCCATCGGCATCGCGCCCACCAGCAACCGTAAGTTTCACCCATTACTATTGAACAATAGGCATGCTAACAATGACCAGTTGATCCCACTCGCGAAAACCCTTCTATGTTCGAGCCCATCCACGGCTCAGCCTTCGACATCACTGGAAAAGGAGTCGCCAATCCCGTAGGTACCTTTTGGTCAGCCTCGGAAATGCTGGCTTGGCTTGGCGAGGAAGAAGCGGCAGCAAAGCTGATGGAAGTTGTTGAAGCAGTCACAGAACGAGGTATTGCGACACGGGATCTTGGCGGAAGTGCAGGGACGCAGGAAGTTACCGATGCAGTGTGTGCAGAGTTAGAGAAGGTATATGGCATTGTGCCATCGAAGCAACAATAAATAGGGCAGTAGTATGATAGGTTCCCTGGGTCTGAGAGGCTTTGTGCTTCTTTCGCACGAGAACAAAACTTTTGTTTCATATTTAACGAGCGATAGAATGGTCCATAGATGATCAATGTATTCACAAGATTGGTAAATTTATCAATCGAAGCAGCCTAGGTGTATTCATGGTGTCAAGTAATTGATTTCTACTACCAAATACCTATGGTCAACACCCTAAACCCGTTTCACAATGCTCGGACATTCACACATGTAACTCAGATGGATGCCGCTAACTATCTCTGCTTACCCAAGGCTCACCCATCAAAGCTTTTCCTTCTCCTTTGGCTGCGCCTTTGGCCTCAAAATACTCTGCTGGCTCATACACGCCACCGCCCTCCCCTGCTCGTCCCACACCCAGCTCTCACCATATGAGCGCCCTTCGCCGGCCGTTGCCGTATTCTGCTCTCTTAGATGCCATTTATTGACATCAAGTCCACCTTCCACCGCATCGTCCTTCCCATTCTGGAAGATGCGCAACGCGAAATCCAGACTGCTCATTGCAGACACATCGTCGAGGAATAAGTGGTTGAAACTCAATGCTAGGAAGGAAATGGCACCGTCGAGCAAGAAGGCCAGGCTCGCGGTTTGGTCGCCTGGCGAGGATAGACTTTGTTTGCACCGGAACCAATCTGCTGTCGTACGCTTTGGGAGCGGTCGATCGTCCTGGGAGTGAGGCAAATGCTTTGCCATTCCGAACAAGGTTTGCGCGAAGATGCTCGATGGAATACTTCTCAATTCGAACAAAGGGGGCAAGAGGCTGAAATTCTTACCATGCGCATCGATATCTGATTGGGTGATTTTGCCTTCCCGCAGGAGCTTTTGGGAGGCTTCTTGCTGTGTGGGACAATCCCTCCAGTTCGGATAGGTTTCGCTGGGAGTCCGGGAGTACTCGATTATCGATGCCTTTTCTCTTACTTGAAAATCGGCAATGGCGATTAAACACACCCTCTTCTCACCGCCTTCCCTGCCTTGGCTTATTTCCACCTGTCGCGTGGCAAAAGTGCGTGTTTGTCGGACTACCTTGACGCTTGCGCGGAGCGGTAGGTCGGTGTATGCAGGGCTTATATAGTTGCCAAGCATGGAATATAGGTGGTACCCTTCTGGAACAGAAAGACATGCTGATTTGCAAGCGGTACCGAGAGCATAACCGCCGTATGCAATATTGAGTGGATTGCCCATACGCTGCGGTCTGTAGACTGTTTCGAACTCATTCTCGCCGAGCTCTTTCAAGGCGAATTGTTCGGTGAAGGGCAGTTCTGGCGAACTTTCCGCCATGTTTAGACTTCTGGATGGTACAACAGTAATCACGTAGTAATCAAGACGATATAAATAGGAGCTATTCTTTCCAAAAAAAAAAGATTACTTACTGTTTCTTATGCTTATCAATCGGCGTCAAACGAGTGAGGTTTCCTGCGGAAAGTACCTCGGTACAACAGCAATGCTTCAATGGGCTAACGTACATCCCGGAAGCAGCACCGAGTGGTATCTTAGGATAGTAAGGGTGTGGGTCGTAACAACCCTCGCGGCTGCAGCTTGACTACTGAACTTCCTACATTTTCACTTTCTCCAAAGCTCTATTCACCAAGTATATTGGATACACTTCCACATACAGTACACAAGTTCTTGGCGTGTGAGCATGATCCAAGGAAAACTTAACATATCAGCACTAAACAGGAGGGGGAGCTTATGGCTTGGCTACACCTGGTGTTCTTGGTTATCTTGGAAATTGAGAAGGAGCTTCGATGACAGTAAGGGGTTGTACACAAGCAGACTCAGATTGATATAGATATATCCTAAATCTAACGTCATCTGGAACCGCGGCCTTACTGAGACCTTCTGGCTGTTGTGTATTACACTGCAGAATATTTGATAGCTACAAGGAGTATGTGGCCAAGTACCGATTCCTCTTGATATGATCTTTGCATATTGAAAATCTCTGCTCAATTCATGACAATATGAGCAGGTTTCAAATCATGGCTTCGACTGATTTCACGGGGTGTTACCAAATCCTCTTCGCAACCATAGTATACCGGCTCACATGCCCAACACTCGTACCCTTCTCCCTCTCCTGTTCCTCTTTTCTCTTTCCCTTTTCGTCCCTTTCCCTCAATCTCCGAAAACTGTCCGGATCATCGTCATAGATTGTCCTCCTCTTTTCCTCGTCTACATCCACAACACCCCATCCTCCAATCCTCTTCCCACCCGTCTCGACACTCATCATCTCCCGCTCTTTCATACCATGATATCGCTTTCGACTCACACTCAAGAGGAACATGCCGAGAATTAGCTTAAAGGCAAGAAACACGAGGTAGCCAACTAGGAAGACGATGAACATGGCAGAACCAGCGATTAAGTCGTCGAGCGTCCAAGAGGAGATGTGATACCAGGCTTGAGAAGGAACACCGGCACCAAAGGAAGAGCGTCCAAGGGCACGACGAAAGACTTGGTCAATATGTGCGAAGGCGGCGGTTGTGGCGGGCGAAGATGTCGCGTCGGAGGTCAGTGATGTAGACATGGTGGGTAAAGGAGGTGGCATGTGCATGGCAATGAACATATGGTAGGTCTGAATAGCAGCACGGATGAAGAGGCAAGAGAGTGGTATCACCGGCAGTCCCAAGCGCCTTGTTAGATTTGGGTCGACGAAGGCCTTTTTGAGGTTAGTGCTTTTGATAGAGTAATGGAACGGCAGGCCTTACATTAGAGTAGTAGTCTTTCGCCAGTACGTCGAAGAATTTACTATACACTTCTGGCTTGTATTGGTTAAATTTGGTAATATATGCGTGTTTCAGCCAGTCCACGAACATCTCGCTTCCAATTACCAGAAGGAACGGATTGAGCACCTGAGCGATGTATTTCGGGAATATGGTGAAGCTCATCGGTATAATGTTTGAAGCTGTGAAGGCGGTCGCTGTGGTGGCATTACTATTCCCAGTAAACATTGCTGTCCACGATGTGTCGCTGCTTCGAATACTGAGGCCACCGACTTCTACGACATTGCGCATGGCAATAATGAGAAGCATGAGCCACAGCTGGAAGCGTTCAACGACATCTGCGCATGTGATCTGGAACAAATTCTCTTTCTCAAATTTCTTGAACACGGTGCCCTTGATTTCGACGAATTGATTTGACATCAAAAGCGTCAGTAGCGCATTAGAATAGGAGTTGACTGCGACGTTGAGCGTAATGACCTGGTAGAACAAGGCAGTAGCATGTGCAACAGTGTACACAAGAGCTAGGGCGAACATGCCGAATGGACGGAGGACCTTACTTCGGCCATCAGGGTTTCGATCGAGTGTCTCACGCGAGAACAAACATTCCAAAACATCTTGACCGACGGCTGAGAGCAAACGGTCGCAGACTTCTAGAACATTGTAGATGACGTAAAGTTTGATCGCTGACTGACCGCGAATACCGTGATACATGCGACTCGCATCGAACCGCATTAGTACGAAACAGCTTGAGATGACCAACAACCCTTTAAGGATGTCAGCTTTGTGGCTCGGGAGAAGCGTAGATGGCGTGGACTTTGTCCGGCGATGACGAAAGCGCGAGTTCCGCGTACGCCGTGGCTTTGGATCTTTCAGATCTGGAAATTTAAAGCTGGTCGACATCTGATGATTCTGCCTCGCCACCATACTGGCTGTTTGGACAATGGAGGAAGATGGCTTCCGCGATACTGAGGGTGGCTCCTCATCCGCCGGTGTCGGCAAGGGAGTCGGTGTTTCACTCTGATTTCTTCGCTGCCACAGTCGAGGGAGGCCGTAATAAACATAGGCCCAAAGGTCACGAAACTCCTTCACGATGACTGAGCCCCACCATTTGACCAAGATAGCAATGGCAAGCAAGAAGCGAAGGGGCAGAATCGTCAAAACATGCATCCAAGCATCCAGACAGGCAAGAGCACCGAAGCCCAAGATACCCTCAATCTTGAGCGGTATCTTCAAGAAGTTGAGCAGCCGCTCGTACTTGAGTTGAGATGACTCGTAAGGGAAGTCGGTCGAGGCAGGTTGGTAGATGTACAGCGGAGAAGGGCGGCTCGCAGACAACTCGAGTGATAGGAAGGTTGGCATTGACAGTGGCGGCAGGGGTAGGGCCACTGGAGAAGCTGCGTCTCGCATATCACGGCCTTCCTTGTGTCTATCGTGCTGTAGATTCTTGGGCAGCCCGTCCTTGTGATCCAGAGTGAGCGGCGGAGGGACGTGTCGGCTGGACCTCCTCTCGTCTCCATCATGTGCTTGTGTATGCGCCCTTGATCTTGACCTCGATGTTGACGTCTTTCTCCGGACTAACGATGGGGTAGTGACCGATCTCGAATTCAACAATGGCCGGCCATGTCGCAGTTCAGTTGCAGGTGTTTTGACAAGGACAACCTCCTTTTCCTGGACGGCCTCGAGGTTCTTTAGGCCTTTCGGCCATTGATCTTCACTCTTCACACCGTTCAGTTCTATAGGCCGTTCCAATACTACGCCCAGGACCCTGTTGCTCTCCTGCCCATCCGTCTCCACGCCAGGTGTCTCATGTTCCAGTGCATCTTCGAGGATAGGAGTCGCTGCTCGAAGAGGCAGGCTTGCAGGCTCGCTTGTCAATTCCTGAATCTGCCTAGGACTGAGCTTGAGGATCTTCTCGTGGTCGGAGACGCTGCTCTTCCTCCTCACATCGCCGGGTCGCTTGATGGGCCTGATCTTCTCGCTCGTGTCCGACAATATCGCCTCTTCATATATGCTGGTCTGCCTGCTAGTAGAGCTGACGCTGAGCGTACCGTTCGATTCCGCTTTGTAGACATTCGTTATGTTCTGCAGCGGCCCTTCGTTCTTCGCTTCCAGGTTGCGGCTCCCCAGGAAAACCACATCGTCCGGTTCTGGCGTAGGGTATGGCGGAGAGAACTGCTCTACCGTGTGTGCTTCACCGTTTGTCCGTGTATCTGCCCCGTTCATAGCGACCAGAGCTCGATGGTCTGCGGAATGGCATCGTGTGTGGTGCTTGCAAGGTCCTGAAGCGTAGCGACGTGTTGAAGCTTGGGCGTAGGGCTTAGCGTGATATCTGTTAAGCGGACCGCGGGGATGCTTCCAACATCCCACCCTGGCGAGCTTCTCTCCTGGAAATCAACTCCGCACTCACGGTGAATAATGTCCGAATATAGAGCCGAGCATCTGTGATCAACGGGGTGTAACAGATGAACCGTGACGCGTGGTTGGCTGAGAGCCCCGCAAATAATTGTCCGACTGATCAACCGCATCACAGCCAAGCTCAGGCAACAACGCTTGTCAATTATTTCGCAATGCAATAATAGACTTCCTCTCTAAACAGTCAAACTTTGGGTGATTTTACACGCTCTTATTCTTCTTGAATTGCCTTCACTCTCTGCGTAGACATCCGCATACTAACGCTCAACTACACCACTGCAGCCGCAAGGCTGATGAAAAGGATAGCGATCACGTACAAGCAGAGAAAGAGCACAACATGAGCAGAATGGAACATAACAGTATGATATTCTCTCGCCTATTGTCGCTACCGATGGAACTGCGTCTCGAGATATGGACATATGTCTTGACAGACCCCGCGATGAGCGAATTGGTTCTGTGTATACGCCGAAAGCAGTCAAGTCCCAGTACATCTGGCACGCGCTTCTCGAATTCTTTACACAGAGACAGTCATTACGAGATCCCAGAAGTCGAAACCTGCTTTGAAACGCCTCCAAAAACTGCCCTTAACGTTGGCTTGCTTCGATCGAATCGTCTCATCTACCAAGAAGCACTTCCCATCCTGTACCATTCTGTCAATTTCCGCATAATGCATTTTGACGGCATTTTTCCTTTATTCCTCGGTAATATCTCTTCCTTTGCGCAATCTCATATGCGCCATGTCTCGTTGTCTACCTACAATGCGTTTCATTGCGATGGCTCTTCCTTGTACTGGGCGCTTACATGTGCTCAAGTCGCCAAGCTGGGTGGTGCGCTACGTCAGATTGACATTGAGGGAGAGTGGCCGCTTTCAGGAATCTACGGAGTGAAACGTAGCATTCTATACCCACTGCTCAAGATCAAGGCCTCCAAGAAGTTTGTTCCTGTTGCACACGACTCTGAATTCCAACGGTTATTAGCTGGAGCTGCGAAAGAGATGGAGAGCAGGGTATTGATGCGCAGAGCATCGACTGCGGCAGATATTGAAGCACGGGAAAGACGAGAAAATATCCATCGTGCCGGTTGTGAAGAGCCATCGAAGGAGAGGCAAAAGCTACGCGACATTACCTACAGAGCACAACCAGCATTAGTCACCATCTCTCCAGTCGTTGACGAGGACGACATAGTTCAACCTTTGAGCTCAGATTCACATGAACAGCAATTTGAGAGTGACCTCGAAGAATGGGATCTGGTCAGCGACAGGGGCTATTTGCCCAATCCGAAAAAGCGTACTTCCAGTATGTTCAACGACGACGAGACTTGGACCGATGTCGCATCGACTATTGTTGCCAATGAAGAGGACGACAAAGAGAGCGGGGAGTGGGAACTAATCCACTAGTTCATGATACTTTTATCTGAACTGTTCCATGAACACGCACGTATGCTCTTCGCGTATAACGTAATCTCGTAACTCAACTATATGAGATCCATACATCTGGTCGAACACACGCAGACGACTTAATCACTACATTCAACAAACCTATTCAACAACAACAACTAAGCACCACATCCACATACTCTTCTCCACATCCCTCCACATCTTCCCGCAATCATCCGCACCCACTGCCGTCTTCCCAACACTACCCTCCCACCTCCCCACCATCACCCTGCCACACACGCCAGTAGCCCCGATCGCAACGCATCTCCACTCCTCTCCGCGAACCCACAAATTCCCATTGCCGCACGGCAAGACCCGCACGCAGCGAGCCTGCGGCTATCCACACCCGCGATCTTTGACACGAGGGAGGGGGGGGGGGGAAAGTTGGCTCGTGCATTGCATAAAACTCTGATCTCGTACTCTGAGTCGAGCGAAGCGAGCCAGGAATTTAATCGATCGACAGAAAGGCGTGAGTGACGCGTGCGCGTGCATGGAACAAGGGAAGGGAAGGGAAGGTTTGCCGGTGTACCATGTACACATGTACACATGGACTTTGGGGGTTTTTCGGAATAGAGCCCGGGGGGGATAAAAGAAAAATATTGGGGGCGTGTGCGATGTATGTGTTCGGGAATTGGGCAAGGCAGAGAGGCAAATAGTTTAATTGCCGGTGGGCTGGTTGGGGTCAGAGCGTTGTGATCGAAGTACAGGGAAAGGCGAGAGTGGGCATGGGTTGGTGCGAGAGTCAAGATAGAGTCGTGTAGGATGCTGCATCTGTCATGTGCAAAGTGGGGAATATGCCCGGGAGATGTCTGTTTCATTCTTTATCCTGCATAGTACTCGTCGTATTCGAGATTTCTCTACCATATATTCACCGACTGGTGGCCATCGAGGAGAGCAGGTTCGAACAAGCATTAGCAGCACCGTGCCGTGTGCGTGGCGTCTTGGAAAAAAAGTCTATTCCAGGCATGGGCTGGGCAAGGGAGCCTGTGGTAGAGTTGATGCTAGACTACCTTGGGACTTAACTTTCAAGGCAGATTCTGAGCTCCACACGAGAACTGTATTGTATGCAACATAACTCGGAGACTTTGACATTTTGTTGAAATGGCCGCAAGTCTAGAAGGCCCCACTGGAAGCTCCTTGACGTCATGGACCTCGTCGTCGGGTTTTGAGATCGATTGTCACCTACTTGTCTGGTTTGATGGTTAAACATCGGACGTCTTTGCTTTCACCTTGGCTTGTGCTTGCTCAACCCATGTTCACCAGAATGAGCACCAGGGGTCTGTGGACGTAAAATTGGGAACATTGGAAAACTTCGAGTCATTGCAACGTGTCTGAAGAGTAGGAATTTGGGTATTCGATGTAACAATCAAAGAATTAAGATAGCCTCCCGCTCCGGCTCTTGCAATTCTATGCCACGCTTTCAAAGTATGCTTCCCGCAGTCTGCCTGTTTCCGAACACACTCAATGTACACAGCAGTCTTCCCACTTGAAGCTGCACGCTGTCCTCAGTCTATGACTTGTGACCTCCAAAACTATCGCGTGCAAACCCAGTTTGTACGCCTAGTATGCAAGGTCCCTCGCGTAAAATAGTAGGTCACCCAACAACGCCATCTCGCACACCGTAAAATGGTGGTGGTATATGCAAATATGCGGTGTAGAGAAAATCGCAGAACGATTCGAGTCCAAAAGTCGCGAAAGGTGGTATGATGTCGAACACGCCAGAACGCCGCGCAGAGAAATCGATTTCGGGGAAAAGAAGTCAACGCAAAGGAATTCGTCAAGCCATAGGCGTAGCCAGGATGCTTTCAAAGTGAATCAAGTATTGCTGATAATGACTCTCGCGCCCTCCTTGCCGAGCACACCCCTCTCCTTGGCCTTTGGACTCCTGTCTCGGCCCTTCTTACGGCTGAGGAATCCGAGCATGCCAGAAGGCTTTTCAGCTTGAGGGGCCTGTACGAGCGCGGAGCTCTGGTTAGCCATTTCGGTCCATGAGCCGGTCTCGTTGAGAACTACCTGTACGCCTCCGCCCATGCTGGTGCTGCGCTGCGAGCCTCGCGTGCGGCTGTTCATGGGGCGCGAGAACGAGGGTGTTGCAGTTTCGGAGCCGTCGGCAGGAAAGTAGTCGGCACGCTCGCCGCGTTGGGATGTGGGTGAGCCGGTATTGCCGGTCTGGTTGAGGTTGGCCGTGGCTAGCGGAGGGCTACCGTGGGGCGAGTGCGTTGTCGATCGGGGATTTGTGGTTGAGCGAGTTGGCTGGAGTTCGCAATCTTGAGACTTTGTTGTCGCAAGAGGCCGTCCCCATGAATCATGTTGCGAGGTCACCGATGCTGGCGTGTGCTCGCTATTGCTTTGATTGCTCGCCCTTGAACCACCAACTGAGTCTGTAGGATCTACAACAGCAACCGCGACGGGGCGTTGATCGGCAACAACTGTGTAGTTGAACGGCTCAAACAGGGTTTCAATCATTTTGTGCAGCTCCTCTGCACGAATCTCTTGCTCGGTTGCATCATCCTTCAGCGCTTCCCTGGGCTTCTGCCTGCGAGCCCGAGCCTCGAGGGGTGCCTCTTCCAACAGCAGCTCCTCAAGATCGTAAGTCGCGTCGAAATTGGTCTTGTCGCTCGAGGGAACGAATACCGGCGGGATCTCCTTCCGCTCTAGCGCGCCGAAATCAATGGGACGGAAGAAGGGATTGTCGGTGAATGACTCGAAGCCGATGGCGCCGATTCGCTGCTTCCTGTTCTTCTCCAGCAGCGAACTAATGGCATGTAAGCAGGGCATGGAGACTGGCGGATTGGTAACAGGATATGTGGGTTCTCCTCGAGAGATCTTTTGGGCTAGCGAATCATGGCTGCTGGCCTCAAATGGTCGCTGTGCTAGTCAGCACATGCACGATGTAACACAGTTTATATTGCCCACCTTATTGTATATGCATTCGTAGAAGAGAACACCGAGTGACCACCAATCGACCTCACACGAGTATCCTTTGCCGTCGTACACCTCTGGCGCGAGGTAGGCGAGTGTGCCCGACTTACTCGTCAGTGGCTTGTGCGGTGTGAAGTCGGAGGCGACGTTCTGGTGATGTTAGCATAGGCTTGAGAATGACCCTAGGTTGCACATACGAAATCTGCTAGATGGACGTGGCCTTCAGAGTCCAAGAGTACGTTGTCTGGCTTGATGTCCCTGTGCACAATGCCCTGCTGGTGAATGTAGCGCACCGCGCAGCCGAGCTGTGCTATCCAGAAGCGAACGGCCTCTTCTGTGAAGGTCTTCCTTGAGATATGGAACCGCAGGTCACCGCCATTCATCAGATCTACGACGATATATCTAGCCCAAATTAGCCTCCCCCTATGCCGAGATTCAGCAGGTGCCGGTCCAACGTACAGATATTCGATGTCCTGAAAACTATAGCGCAGGTTGCAGAGAAACGGGTGGTTGAGATGCTCGAGCATGCGGCGCTCTCGAATGATATTGCGGACGCTCTCGGACCGTACGACTGTGACACAGCATCAGCATCGAGTCCCTGTAGTGCCTGCTAGTTCCGGGCTACGGTGTGCTGTGACATGGAGCCCAATCGTGGGTGGAGACGCACCTTCGTCTTTTCTTATGTACTTGAGCGCGAATGTGAGGCCGGTGTCCTTTCGCTCGACAATGCGCACCTTGCCGAAGGCGCCCTTTCCGACGACGCGCAGCAGCCGGAAGTGGTTCAGGTTGACTGGGGAGTCTTGTTAGCCATTGGGTCCAGGAAAGAGGGCCGGTATGGATTAGTGCATGTCGGGCGGGATGGCCATATGGGGGCCCATTGCCCAACCACGCGGGCGACTATGACGCACCTTGGTCGGTGAAGACGACGGGCTTGCCGTTACTCTGACCCATGGTGGGCTACAATGGCAGACTGCCTGTGGGATAAGGATGGCGTATTAAGTATGCATCAGCGAGCAAGTCTGGGGAAGTGCCAACAGGGCGGCTTTGGCGGCCTGGGGAGGGATTCCAAGGTTGGGCGGGGACAAAGGTCGCTTGACACGGGGGGGGGGGTGGGCAGCTAACAGCAGGCGAGCGCGGATTAGGCGGGCACACGGGTATTATTAAGGCAGCGTCAACGACAGCGACAGCGTCAGCGTAGAGGAAGGGCCGAGAGAGCAAGGAGATTGTACGAAAAGGCTTGAAAGGAGGCCAGGAGTTTTGAAGCAGCACGTCTCGTCGGCGAGTTCCCAGGCCGGTTAGTGTGGGCGGGCGTGCTTTGGTGCCAGCGAGCCAGTTCGCAATGCAGCACGAGTTCCTAGCGCACCAAGGCGGGCAGGGATACCACGTTCTGCCAGCATGGGCGCCCGCGAGGGATGAAGAGCAACACGCCGCTAGTCTACGAAGACCGCCTCAGTCTGCTGCCACACACGGTGCACGGAGTCAGCAACCCTGCACTAGCATCTATCTCATGCTCGTACGGGCACGCCATTGATCTGTGGGAGACTCAAGGCAAGCGCGGCTGTCCTCTGTAGCAAGTCCTGGAGCCCTCGTTCTGCATAGCACGCATGGCCTGCCTGCAGCACGTCTGCCTGGCGCTGGCCCGCATCGCAACCTCACCCATCCCGCACTGATTGGAGCGTAGAGCCGTTTGCATCTGCTGCACGCCTGCAAAAGGAAAAAAAAAACTTGGGGGCTGAGGTGCTAGTACGCTTCGCCCCTGCGCACCGCACTCCGAGAGAAAGACTCTCACCGTCAGCGATGCTTCATGCCCATCTGCACCGTGCCGGCCAAGTGGCCGGCGAACCCCAGCTTATCGCGAGACACCGGCCAAATACCACTGCTCACACGTCGTCTCGCTCCCGTCTGATCTGCACCAGCCCGGCGATTGTGAAACACTTTTCATCAAGGACCATCTGCACTCTGCGCGGCCGCCCCGCCCGACTTTGGCGTAGCCCAAATTATAATCTCTCCCCACTAATACCGCTCCATGGCCTTGACAATTTTCCCTTCCACTCCAGCTTCACACTCTCGCCAGGTACGCGACGCCTCCACGTGGAGAATCGCAGCATGTCACTCTTGCCCGCAGCCCTGCCCGCCTGTCCTGATTTGCTGTGCTCTTACTTTTTCTTCCTGACCCACTTTGTCCGCTGCGTCTTCGGCCCGACCAAGATCAACGAAGAACCACGCGCGGATCTTTCACCAAGCCGTCCGCTATATCCGGATCACAAGAGCCTCGTGGGCCATGCTTTCGGGATACCACGAAGGGAACGCCATCCGCTGCCTTTCTCTCGCGTTGCGCCTGCAACCACCGTCAGAGCGCGGTGGCAAGGCCTGCAAGACCATCTCTCCCCAATGGTCCAGATGGGCATCGCTGCAGCACCATGTCCATCCTCACGTGCGAACCGCCCCAGACTACCCATGCCGCTATCCTTAACCTCATGCCTGAAACAAGGAAGGCACAGCTGTTCAGGCTCATTTCGAGCCAAATATGAAATCTTTCAAGATGCACCTCTCATGCAACTACTCAGGGGCGCCCGGCGCCAGTCTCGCAGCAACCGCGACGTGACATGTGCTTGTCTTGCTTAGCGCCCACAACTTCATACTCTCTCTTGTTTCCTTCCCTTCTCGTCCACTTCTCCTGACCTTTTTTTTTGTAATCCAACCTTTGCCACCCGGGACATTCAGAGTCGATGCGATTCGCACGCACACAGCATGCCGTTACGTGCAACTGTCTCGTTTCGGAAACTACAACCTAAATTGCACTATTCTCGTTCCTTTTTAGGGCTTGCGTACAAACATGCGGTTACACCACAGCTCAACCGCCTCTTTGCGGCGAGCACCGAAACTCACCTTCGCGGAACCACTCCGCCGTTGGTGCTACTCCTTAGGGCCCCTTGGGCCCCTAAAGTCTCTGTCAATCGGCTTTCATGGCATTTCGGCTGCCACCAAGCCGATAGGCTAAATGCGTGTTCTAGAAGACGTCCATATTTTCCGAGCGCCAGAGCTCACATTCACGCCAGACTACTGCATGCCCGAAACCCAGCGCACATGTCAAGGCGCGTGCGGATCGTTGCTTCTTCAGCCAAGTCACCTCTGTTGCTGGTCTGCATTGGATAATTCATCGGTTAATCGAACCTACTGACTAATACGACCTGACAGCGGCAACCCCGACATTTAGAGTTTTTGGGGCTTCAAGCAGGGCTACGAGAGGCGTGAAGCCTCAACTAGGTCCGCTAGATGCGTTTCCGCCAGCGTGAACCCATCGGAAGGCTGCCAGATTGGTTGTGGCACAGCAACCGGAAACGTAGCCTTCTCTTACTCATCCCACATTGCGCTAGAACAATGTCCATAGGACCCGGAACCCTGCCATCAGCGTCATATGGGTATGAAGATAGCGTGTCTCCCAACAGAGTGGAGCATGACGGGTATCGATCGCTCCCATCCAAGTCTCTGGGCTGTAAGCCTCGGGAACGAGGTTCGTGATTGAATTACCTGTTGAGCTTGCAGGACACCTCATGCACCTATGCCCCGTGCGTTTCAATCGCACACCACTTGCGCCCTGATGTTGTGAAGCTCCTACTAATTACAGAATCGTTTTCTGCCGACTCTGGTCGGTGAGACCCCACATACTGCGAGTCATGGCGTGCAGCCTCATCCATCACCTGATACAGCAGTATGCTCTCTTTCGACCTCAGCCTTATGCGCGGGTCCCATCTAATCAACACCGGGAAAATCGTCCTGGCAGATTTTGGCACCCTACCGACGCCTTTCTGCATATCGACATCATCTTCCCACCCTGAAACATGCCTTGCGAAAACTCCAGCTCAGCCAGACATTGTCCGACCGAATCTTCGGGCCTATTATTAGGTTCTTCGGGATTCAAGCACAAAAAGGCGAACTAGGCAGCTTACATCAGACCCGGAAGACGCCCACGAGGATGCTGCATGGGCCTCAACAACGACATCATGGCGTTGGTCTCGGTGCAGCCTCGATGCGAGGTTATTTTTACAGCAAACTGAGGAAGATGAACTCCGGGCCTGCAGTTGTGGCTCCTGTGGAAATGAGCAGGAGAGGCGTTTGGTAGGGAGAGAAGCATTGTCCCGAACGAATCGGGAAGCCACGACCCATACCGCCATGCAGCCTCACAACGCCTTGCTCGCAACACCAAAACGCCTTCATAACTATATCGGTTGCATGCAACCTGCAAGTAAGCTGCAAATCATACTAGCAAACACGAGGCCATGGCAATCGTGCTGATCTCTATGCCGTCGTAAGCTGGGCTTACTGCGAAAATGTTCAATGCTGATCGCTGCACAACAGCCATGAAAGAAATTGGTAGCGATATGTCGTGTCTCCTTTCTGGAACTTGAGGGCTGGCAACCAAGGAAATTGTGTATAATTTGGTGTTTAAGCACAGGGAAGAACCGTGAGACGGCCCACGTGGCACGACTCGTGTTACAACAATTGCGATGCGTGATCTCGACTTGTTGTGTTCTGATCAAGGCAACTAGACAAGATCGCTGCACCCCTGCCACTGCTATTGACTCCAACCTCATCCGCAGTAACGCAATAGCGCCCATGCAGCCTCCATCCTGGTCCTGAGAAGCTACCCTTGGTTGGCTTGGTTGCTCTTCTTCCACACAAGCCAACCACCACAACAAACCCTTCAACCACCAAACATCCAGTTCCACCCCCGTCCACGCTGTGTAACCTTGCCCTCGTATCCTCACACACGGATCAGTACCACAGCGTCCCCAATGCATATACCCGAGCATGAGCGGACATCCAACATACCTGCACCGTACGCCACTGACCTCTTCCAGCTGCTACATAATTGGAGGCGCTTGTTTCCCACCACGAAACGTATCATTCTACCACGAGCGGTACTTTGTGCTTCAAATAGAGGGCCTTGGCGCCGTCGCAATACAGCGCCAATCTATCTCTGCCAGATGGCTGCTCACGTGGCGTTGCGGATAGCCGAGCGCGCAGGGTAATATACGCCGTCGGCTCCCGAGGCCTGATGAGGATATCAAACATCGATGGCTGAATCTCGGTGTCCATCCCCTGAGTAAAGAGTTGGGATTGTTCCTTTTAGGAGATAAGGATGAGTGGCCCTGGCGTACAGGGTGTACGTTCTGGATTACGTGTGTCTCGTTCTTCCCTTTCGAAGAGCGCTCCCATGTCTTGTCATCCCGGTGTCCATGTCGAAGCTGATCCTTTGCTTTTCGGAATCGTCTGCCGGCAACGCTCAGTATGTCTCATGCAATTGTCTTTGCGGTTGAACACTTTCCAAGGCGTTGCGCATCCTGAATTGGTGCATCGGAAGACGGTTTGTGGCTTATGGCTATCCTTATGCACAGTATGCTCGTGTCTTTGGAGGTCACTGCGAAGACCGAAGGCTGATCTGCACATCTTGCAGGAGTATCGGAGGTTATGCTTGCGGTTGTAGTGACTTCTGTTTCCGGTAGCGTCAGAAACAGTTTAGTCAAAGACATCACAGCAGGAACGTACCTGTTCTGCCCCGGGGTAGCAAATTTACGCTGGCACTTGGAGCACGCATATGGAAGGTCCGCATCCCTATTGTTACCTGTGGTTCTGGTGGTTGCAGTGGATAGCGAGGCCATCTCGGGCGGGTGCGTCAATGCTGGCGCAAGGGGCGAGCCGGTTTTGCCTGTTCCCCCTGTATCGTCGTTGGTAGGCGGATACTTTGCGTTATCTGTCGTTGACGGTAGATTACCACACCCTGGAATCATGGCGCCTGTCTGCCCAGCTAGAGCGGCGTAGAGTAACATTGGAGGAAACTCAAACATGCTCTTGATTGCTGGTTTATCACAACCTAGTCCTTTTTTTTATGGCTCGCCTACTTCTTTTCGGCACTGCTGGAGTATTGAGAGACGGTAAAAAGGACGGACGATCGCTATTCTCAAAACTGGCAGATACCATGGAGCTTGAACAGCTTTCTAGTGCATCACCACTTGGTGACGTCGATGAGGAGCTGCATGAAGTTCTCTCTGTACTTGTGGACATTCTCGAGTCGCTTTCTGAGCACGACTGCGACGCGACAGGTTCAGAATCGTCACTGTGCCACTGGGTGCTCTGCCAGAAAAAGTTATCAGGATCACCAGGCGGGGGCAGATGGATTGCCATCTCGCAAATGTTTCGCGAGTTCTCGGACGGCCTGTCTGTTATCGGTTCCTTGCCTTTGGAGTTGTCAGTAGTCTCGGGTTCCGGAGAAGGACTTGCGTCTTGCCAGTGTGAGATAGGCATCTCGGATGCGTTCAGCTCGTAATTCGGGCGATAGTCACTGCGAAAGTCAGATGCCAGTGAAGTCACCTCTTGATCCCTTAATGCTTGAACGATGTGCGCTTCGATGACCGGATTAGGACCTTTTTCTACGTCTCGGGGATGTACGTAAAGACCTGGCGAACCCAGTTCGGCCGCCGAGTTGACATCTTCGATACCCTCAACACTTAATAGAGCAACTGTAAGATTTGATGACTGCTCGACTGACATGTGTTAGCTTAACCTTCGTGAGTCTCTTGCTAGAACCTTCTGGAGTGGCATTACCTTCGTAAGTTGGCAGCTCTTGCAAAAGCGTCCGTTTGTCAAGCCCAAGGATTTGTTCCGGAGTCAATTGCTTGGCCGTACGATGCGATGAAGCGGTCGTTATTGGCGTTGATACATCTGCGGTTATATTCGGCAAAATAAGATTTTGACTCGCGTATAGTGCTCGTTTGGCACTGTGGGGTCTCGTACAGACTAAGAGAAAACTTACAAAAGTAGTGATAGTTATCAAATCGAAAAATGCCATAGCTATAAGATAGTCCCAGGACGCTCTCCCAATGGTTTAACTATGAACTTTGGTGGTTGAAATAAAGTGTTCCTCGTTGACGCCGTAGCTCTGGGTAAAACAGCCATGGCTTAGGGTAAGAGTCGCGGTCCTTTGCGAACCTTCAGGTCGTTTTTACCAAGTTGTAGAGTTATAATGCCGATACAAGCTCATCAGGCTGAGAGAGGCATACCGATGATCTTGGCAATGATTATGGTCGTCCAATCATGGGTGCAAGCGGCTTACTGGTATGCCTCTATGACCGTAAAGGCCAGCCGTGGCCCTGCATTAAAGTACACGTTTAACACGACAGCATAGCCTCTCTTTTCACTTACGAAAGTGTGATTACAGACAACGAGAGGGCAGGAATATTTCTTGGAGATATTGTCAGAGCCATGATAAAATTCGGGCCTTGATACGGACTACCACAAGGCTGGCGAGCACTTCTATTCGGTGGGATTGATCCATTCTAATGCATTAACGATGATGAAACGGAACTGCCAGCACATTCAGACCCTCGATCTCAGGTCTTGATGTATATTTTTGGCGATTCGGCATAGAACGAGGCTGGAGACGGTCTGAGGCGTACCGATATGGTTTCACAAATACTCTCGACTTTGGTGGACGCTCATGGCAAAGGAGATTACAGCCATGCTCGGGAATTAATTGAGTTTAGCTGCGAGATGTCACTGGTCAGCTATGAATAAGAATGACGATGACTTCACGCATAATGTATGGTCTCTAGGTGATGACTAGCCCGTTCCTCGACTCGTGCTTTCAGCCTCACCCTCGTCAGACTAACCGTGAACCCTGGCTTGGCTCTGCACAAGCATTCTCCAAAAGCTTGTCATGAGGCCTTGTTGGCGAATGAGTTCGCTGCGAATCTGTATGTACTTCTTCTACGTTTGCCAGAGCAATGCTACGGTTTGTCAGTATATTAGCTCTGATCACGCAGGCACACTTGTCCAAGACTTGACACGGATCGATTACAGAAATCAAGGAAAGAAAAAGATAATAATGCTGAGGTTCAGGAGAAGAAATGAACTTAGTTATACCGCAGTGCCTCTTTCATTTACTACAATAACGATAGAGGGCGAGCCCAAACTCAATACGCGTCCCTACGAACCACTGAATTTTTAGGAGCAGGAACTGCCTCCAGTTGCTGAAATCTACTCCCTTCTCCAGTTTCCAGCCGTGCACTCAACCAAACACTGACCATGAGGATCCTATCCATTTAGAAAGCCTAAACTTTGACCGTGCACAATTCGAAGAAAGAGGCGGACCAGACAAGCGTTTACTCTAGTGACCGACTTTGTTCACAAAATTGACCGGCCGAAACGGACAGACTTCCCCATTCTCCTTTATCCCGGTAATTCGAATAGTAAACTGAGTGCACGGTGCTTATTTCAAATTCTAAGCATGCCCGGAAGGTGGAATCGGGAATGTTTCACCAGGAACCGGATAGCATTGTGGAACATACGTTGAATAGCCTCTATACGGCATCACTTGATAGTCCGGGGTCACAGCCTGATTCCCGATTGATCTGATTGCCGGATGCCAACCCTGGTTATCCCTCTGAGCAAGCGCAGAAAACTCTTGTCCTGAAGGAGTATACATGACCTTCGGCTCATGATTACTTTGCGGAACTCTATGTCCGAAGCCGCCATGCCACATTGTGAGAATTTGGTGGCGGATAGGAGCTAGAGGGTAGAGGTGTTTTGCAAGAGCTTCAATGTCATGCCAACTTGCAGAGAATCCAGGCGCGATGCGGGAGCTGGGCATGGCAAGCAGGAGTTGTGCCTCATTGAAACCCATATGATGGTCGGGAAAGCCATTAATAATTGGTCTGAGAATGATAATTCTGCCTGGTAGGATGTAAATCTGACCCAAAGATGTGTTGAAAATCGCTAGGCATGGAGGATATGCTGGGGCAGGGCTAGAAAGGGGTCGGGTGGCTGGCTGCAACGCATCATCCTTGGCGAAGCCAATGACTTCGGTTGATCTTGAAGGTGGGACTGAACATAGTGGGCGGCCATCAGTCTGTTGAACTTCAAGCTGCGAAAGAGGCACGATATTCGAACTATCTGGGCGAAGTTCGAGGAGCCGTGGGTCGATAAAATCAGGTAGAGTACGACAATCAGTCGATTCGTGTATGGGTGTGATACTCTCGTGTAGCACAACGGAAGAATCTACTGGATAAGGCTCGTATGATCCTACGGAGGCGTCTCGGTTCCATGAGATTGTTGACAACGGCTGTTGATCTTGATGGTCTGCATTAACGAGGTCCGACAAGATGCCAGGATACAGCTGCTGATAGCGTTCGTTCTCAACAATTCCATGATCAGACTCGGTAGACAGAGTGCAGAATCCTGAAGGTGGGCAGTCTTCTGTGTCACTTAAATCGAAGGGAGATGAGGTTTGTAACATAGGGCCGCAAGTCGGCTTACGCGCCATCTCGCCGATATCTAATCGTGGTTTCTCACTCTTTTCAATAGACTCTGATAGCAACTTGCGCCTTGCAATCTCAACACGATACTCTTTCTTGCTCATGCCCGCTCTGATGCCTCTGTCCATGCGCTTGTAGGTATCCTGGGCACCTTTTGGGCGACCTCTGCTATTTCTTGATAAATTTGGAGAATGTTTCCTTGGACAGCCTGGGCGGCGCTTCTGTGGAGGTTGACGGTAGCTGATGACATGCGTGGGCCATACAAATTCGTAGACAGGCCTCGCATCTGGCGATGTGGCCGCCACGGTAATGCCAGACGCACCTTCACAGAAACCACTGTCGTTAGAGAATCCTCGTTGCCGAGCTTCAATTGATTGTGCTTCGAAGCCTTCGCCAATACACCAAAAGCTTGAAGGATCGGCAACAGGAGTAGTCAGAGCGCTGGGGAAATCCTGGTATGGTGCCTTTACCGACGTGGAGACAACCACCTCCGTGGTATTCCAATCCAGAGGGTGGAGGGGTCTACCATGGTTGTCCCCGCCGCCACGCAGCCACAATACTTGCCGCTGGGGTGCTGTTGATAATGCAGTCTGAATAGTGTCATAGCATGGTGACGTGGACGAATCTTGGGACGATGAAATTGTTGATATTTGGGTATCCCGTATCTGACTGAACGCCGCAGTTACACCCTTCTCCAAGAGAATTTTCCAAACAGTACGCCGCAGAGTCCTGAGCCTAACGAAAGAGACATATTAGCCCAACACAAGCACTAGTGGGTCTTGATATTTGATCTGGCCAACCATAGCGCCACACTCTCCTTCGCAACCTCGCTACCCCATACGCCATCAGCACCGCCTCGTCTCCACTCTTCGCTAGACGCATCCTCGCCACCACCGCGGGTAGCCTCGCCAAGGAGCACCTCTAGATCCCGCTTCTGGCTGGACAGCCAACGCTTGAAGAAGGCCACAGGATCCTTGGACATGCTAGTGAAGAAAGCATGCTTGGCCTTCGACTGGCCAATTGCGCCCATTAGAAGCACAAGCTGCTCGTCGATCTTCTGGATCTCCTGCAGTGTCTGGATGCTGTCTGGTCGTCGCAGGATGTCTGCGAAGAGCGGTTGCATGGGATCTTCAAGTGCGACCTGAACGTCGTAGATGGTGGGCTCCGATGCCATCTTCCCCGAATCAGCAGCAGGTGAAATGTAGTCCTTGTCCACCCGAATAGTATACTGCAGTTGGATAGGCGGGAGTGTGGTGAGATGTGGCTTGATGAGCTGTGGCAGGTTTGGGAAGTAGAACGAGTCCTGTCCTCCAAAAAGGGCTTTTAGCTTAGCGTCGCAGGCAAACTTGCGCTCGTCATCGTCTTGTTGCAAGTGCTGCGACCGTGCGTATTCCCAAATGCCCATCAAGACGCCAGCACGGTCCTCCTCGTCCGTATCCAGGAGCTCAGCGAGGGGCTTGCTGAGGCGGAAGACTTCCGGATTTTGATAACGCTGCAGATTCACTGTGACGTTGATGTTTTCGTCGCCCTTGCGCTCGAATTCCAACTCACTGAAATTGCTTTCCTTTGCGGTGGGGTTTTCGGGTCGTTTCCACTCGATCTGTGTGAAATTATCGGGTTGTAAGCTTTTCGCGCGATCAAACTCGACAGTGATGGCCGTGAAGTAATGTGAGAAGACCTTCGGTTTCGCGGCTGGCTTTGACTCAGCCTCGGTCTCGTCCCTGTTGGAGGACAGTCAGCATATATTCTCAAAGTGTTTAAAGCTTGGAAAGTCCTTCACGGCCGCAAGCAGAACGAAATTTAGCAGTTCTGGAGCTTCGCGAAACACCCCAGCCATGAATGAAGACATACATTGCGTCTTCATCTCTCAAATCCTCATCCTCGTCCTCAAGCCCCTCGTCGCCCTGATCATCTAGCAGACGGCCTTGGATCTTGACGCGATAAGTGGCATTGGTATCGCTCTCAAAGTCAAAGGCGTCAGCATCGATACCACTGCTTTGCCAAGGCTGATTTTCAACGGTATTGGAGATCCATATGCGCATTGTGCCGTATCGTGAGGCGCGTGAGTGGTGCTTCGAGTCCATAACATCGAGTTTTTTGCGCATCATGGTCGCATCCAGCGTGCGCTCGACCTCACGCAGCTCCTTGTAGCGAGCTACACCATCACCAATACAGATCTCTTCAACGCCCTCGGGGATGTTCTTGTCGGTCGGGTTCTTCGCGATTCGGCGCATCTTTTCGCGGCGCTCGGCTTCGGCACGCTGCTGGGCCTGCATGTTGGCGTTGCTGTACTGCTGCGCCGCTGGGTGTTGCGGGTGCACTACGGGGCCTGGTTTGCGGAAAAAGTGATCCAGGTCAGTCCTACTTATCATATTTGTTTATGCGCACAAGCAGAAGTAGCAATGGGGTTGGGGCACAGGCGTCGTGGGTATCGTGCGGGATCTGACGTACCGGGCCCTCGTCGGGCAGGTGTAGCAACATTGTGCTGCGGCGGATAATTATATTGCCGATAGTTCGGTTGCATTTTGGGCAAGTGCGCGACTGGAGCACGGCAGCGACGATGGGGGAAGCGACGTTCACGATGAAAGCGCGCAAGGTTGAGATGGAAAGTCGAAGGTTTGGGAAGACGCGTCAAGGAAGGTACAGCTTTGACCACAGATACTGATAGGTCCCCTTTTCATCCAGGGCGGGGCAACGGTCGGCTGGAGACCCCACGAAACACCTGCACTTGAACATCATGGCATACAAGGTGCAAGCTTCCTCAGATGAGGATGCATCTATGCGAGCAGTGTACAGTCCACTCGCGGAACGCCCTGGTCGCGCGGATTCCTTCAATTCACTGCTCCAGTGCATGCCGCTTGGCAATCCGCGACCCGACGTGCACGAGGTACTATGTGGCTAGCATTCCCTAAACTCGTCAAAACGTCATCATCAGTCAATTCATTCTCCTGACTGGGACTCGTGATCGATATCAGCATCAATCAGGGAGCCGCTCGGTGACCTTCAAACAGCAAGACCAGAGACCGAGCCAAAGAAAAGCCGCACATCATGTTGAAGGTTATCACAGCCGTGCGCATTCCTAACCAGCTGTCATCCACGTTGTGGGACATTGCAATCGAGGATGGCAAAATTGCATCAGTACAACCTCACTCCTCCACTTCCCCAGCTGCCCATGTTGCACACATACTCGACGGCGGCAACCGCCTTATTGCCCCTTCGCTCTGCCACGCTCATATCCACTTGGATAAGTGCTTTCTGCTTCAGGACCCAAAATACAGCGACCTACAGATTGAGAGCGGCGACTTTAACGAAGCTATGGACATGACTAGTAAAGCAAAGTCACGATTCGATGAAGATGATCTGCTTCGAAGGGGCAGGCAGCTCATTGAAGAGAGCATTCAGTATGGTGTGACTGCCATGCGAGCGTTTGTAGAAGTGGACGGCACAGTGCATCTGAAGTGCCTTGAAGCCGGTCTAACACTGAAAGAAGAGTTCAAGAATAGGTGCGAGGTGCAGATTTGTGCATTTGCACAGCTGCCGCTGTTTTCCGGCCGGGATCAGGGCGCAGAAGTTAGAAGCCTAATGACTACTGCAGCATCTTACGAGAGTGTAGAGGTACTAGGCAGCACCCCATATGTAGAGGATAATGAGTCGAAATCGAAAGCCAACGTTCGCTGGCTTACCGAATTGGCACTCGCGCAGAAGAAGCATTTGGATCTACACCTTGACTACTTTTTGGACGAGGACAAACAGCCTCTGATTTGGGATACTGTCGGCATACTAAAAGAGCTAAATTGGATGAAAAATGGAGCCAACAAACAAATCACCCTGGGGCACTGTACCCGATTGACCAGGTTTCGGCCAGAAGAGTGGACACGTCTGAGACAAGAAATTGGCGAGCTTCCAATATCGTTTGTTGGGTTACCAAATTCTGATCTATTCATTATGAGGACGCCCGATAACAGGCGGGGAACGCTGCCAGTCATCGAACTCATCGACCAGCATGGGTTCAATGCCGCCATTGCGGTTAACAACATAGGCAATGCTTTCACGCCACACGGGAACTGCGATCCTCTGTCCATAGCAAGTCTAGGAGTTGGTCTGTACCAAGCCGGTACAAAGAAAGATGCAGAGCTTCTATATGTAAGTAGCCTTCATACAGTAGTGCACTCCTGCACCCTTCCACTTTGGGCTTTCCGACTGACGCCACCATGCAGGAAACCGTCTCATCTCGGGCAAAGACCGCAATTGGCTACCATCCAACGTCTCTGAGCCTGGAACCTGGGCAGTCTGCCGACTTTGTGCTGTTTGATCGGATGGACAGCGGATGGCGGTGTAGGAAGAGTGTTGTTGAATTGGTGTACGATGCTGGGCATGCTCGGCAAACGGTCTTCCGAGGAAGAGTTACCACCGCGATATCGTAAATGGTTAGTATGACACAGTTCAAAATCACCGTTGTAAATGCGATAGAGCAGGAGCAAGCGCGCCGGTATTGTATGATCATGGCGGTTTCTCGCATCTTGTGATAGGCCACCCTGGGGTTGCTGCCGTTTACGTGCATCAACAATTTTGCTTGTCATACGCCGCACAAACGAAGTCTCAATACGTCAATATGCGGAATCCTGGGTAGTAAATTAACGTTTGAAACTCAGCCGCTGAGTTAAGCGGAAGGGTGCTTAGTGGGCCCAGTTCCGCTGCTCACGTGTGGTTCATTCACTTTCACCTACAAGCGCACCTGCCATTAAGCTTCGTCTATCAAACGAACCGAGCGCCTTCCAGAGACATCTGAAGTTGTCAGTCATATAATGCAACCTCATCACGTTGCCGATCAATGTAAATCCGCCACATGGGAGAGTCGCAACTCAGTATGGAGCATACACAAACCCAGTAAGTCAACTGTGCGACTCTTGTCAAGCACCGGCTAACCTACCTGTAGAGAATCTCATGATTCACTCGAACTTTCGGACCGAGACAATGTGAATGACACCATAATGGCTACCTCTCAAGCTGATGAAGCACTTTCGGATGATCAATCGCCAACAATGGACGAACTGGTGCATAGGTTTCTACAGAACGTCAAGGTAAGCGATGCCCTGAACCACTATAGATGGTGTTTATTCCCTTCGTATACTTATGCAATACAGCTTCGATTCGGCGGACAATCCTTCGAGGTGAGCACCATCAATGGCATTCTCAACTCGTTTCAAAAGGCAGAGATGTCCAAAAGGGATGCTCTTTCCTCTATTAGCCTCACGATTAAATCTCATGAAGATCTAAAACAAGACTTAATGAACATCCTTCTCCATAAAGATGCGAAATGGGGTGACGGAGACTTTGACTTCGACCAGCTTGTCGTGGTATCCTGCCCCCAGTTCTTGCACCCTTCTCATGAGCCCCAAGTGAACATGCCACCTGTCTCTCCATTATGGTATCCAAGCCACCAGACTGCTCAGCCAATCAGTCCTGCTGTCTTAACTGGCTACGGTGGTTTTGAGAATCACGGCTATCAGGTCTGTTGCGAGCCTATTCATCCGCAACATGGCAATAAGAACTGGCCGTTCTTTGCTGAACTACCGTCTTTGCCCTTCGTCCAATTGCCGAGTCAATTCGCGTCACCATCATCCATCCTGGAAAATCCCGCTAGTTTTCCGCATTACGCCGCTGCAATCGGTGGAATCAACGTGCACCAGCTGCACCATGACCTCTCGAACATCACACAACAGGCTCAACTTCACGGACTTTGGGGAGGAACATACCACGGTGACGGGTTGGCTCCTACTAGACTGGATGCCTTACCCAAGCGCCCACATACGCCTATTGAAAATCTGTTTCAATCGCCTGTTCCTTTGCACGAGGCTCCCAGCTTCCAGCAGTCATCTTCTATGAAAGAAGTCTCAGCAGATGCGAGCCCTTCTGTACTCGGCAATCCATTTGCAGTACCAATCGGCCAGCCCGCCATCGACATACCACCACCTGCAAGAAAGCGAAGTTGCAAGGGATTGGCCGTCCATATCGAAACCGAGGAAGAGCTCGATGAAGCTAGTATTGATATGGACAGTACTATAACTCCTTCAGTCAAATATTCTATAAAAGGCAAGCAAGCGACCCGCCGGGTGATCCCGTCACGATCCGAAGGAGGCCTGTTCATGCATGGGATCTGTGGCAAGGGCTTTGCCAGCCGCGCGAAGGTCAAGAAACATCATTGGGGCGCTAAGAACGGCGATCTTGAGACAAGAACTGGTTGCTGGGCGAAGCACAAAAAGCCGAATCTGGGCTGGGACGATCATCCTAGCTGCAGGGAGGATATGCCGGCACCGCGCACAGCTAACAGGGTCTCTTCTCGGCCAATACCGATGCAAAGAATGTGTAATCAGCAAGCCTCGGTGGCTTCATCGATGAGTTATAGTCCTAACAAAGACCTGGTTTCCCCTGCACTTCATAACATTCCACAGCCTGTGGCGAAACCCCTTGCTCCGCAACCTCTGAGTCAATTTACTTTTGACGATGTAAAGTCAACATACTCCCATCGGCCTCCTTTTCAGGGTAGTTTTGACAGCCTGTTGACTGCAGTCAATATTGCCTCTCATATCGAAGCGCCAAAGCCGCAAGGACGCAATGATTCTGTAGTGTCTAACCTAGACGCCCAAGCGGTCGCTGCAGAACGCAGTCGCCAAAGTGTTCCATCTTGGATCAGCTCCCCTCATACTTATGAAGAAGTTGACTGCGCTCACGACCGCCCTCCAGTAACCAATGAAGGACTGGGCGCCAGCTACTCGAGCGGGGAGACGCAGATGTCAACGGGCATGATTCATCCCGCATGGACTAACAACGACGATTATGATCCTCTAATCTCCTCCATGGATGCTAACTTGAGCAACAACCATTCCCTCAATCCTCTGAAGCGCAATCAAATGACTTTCAGGTCATGTGCTTCACCAGATCTTGGGACGAAAAGGTGAAAGGCCTTTGATGAGCAAGATCTTTCTAGAAATTGAAGACAGTCCGGCAATGGAACAAAGGCCGTCAAAACACATAGTAGGACATGATCTCGAATCAATATGTCGAATAATTGAAGGAACGGAGCTCAGTCATTGCCTTCACATATCTACTGGCGTTTTATAGATTAATCAAATCCTATGTGGACAATGCGGAACGAACGATAATTGTATGTACGTAGCATGTTCATGAGCAGGTAGAGGAATAGAAGCATATGTACTTAATTGTGCATGGAGTCCGTGATCATAATGCTGAAGAGTGGAGCATTCGATCCTGGTCATTGCACGCAGGTTTTGACATGTATGCCAAATCCTCTGTATGCAGAGCACAAGTCCACAGGGGTCTGAAAAGACGCTCCAAAAGAATGCAAGGGCGTTCTTACCCAATGATTATCATACGAGACATTTCTCTGGAAACACAACCTGGAAGGAAGAAAAAGAGCATCCGGCAGTATTGCTGATTATAGTATCCCTTCCTCTAGATTTGTTTTTACCTTGCGGCTCTAGTGGCGTGGTCAAGCTTCTCCGCCTCCCCGCAGGCAAGCTTAACGACAGGGATGACCTGCAAGCCCAAGCCGTCTTTGAGCAACATATATCGGCCTTTTGCCCATGACCCTGCCCTGCCACCGCGGTGCGCATTGAGTAATTTCCGCGAATCGCGAACATTATTCTAATATCTTGATCTCACGGCTTTAATGGAGCGGGCTGGTTCAGAATGTGCTCTACCGAATTGTGAGATTTGATGCATGGTCTCCAGGGTGGGACGTCCTTTACCCCAACGAGCTACATGCTGTCGAACGCGAAAGAGCAACGTCAGCGCGGGAGAACAACAAACGTACAACAGGGTGCAGAAAACCTCCCAAGGAATCAATTGACCGAAGAGGAAGGTGTTAAAGCAATTTGCAAGTTTACTGGTGTATGAATATAATACCCCAACCAAGCCCATGCGCACCCTGACCAAAACCGACGCGTGCATGACCGGGACGGAGGGAAAATGCGTGTCTTGTCCTGGACGAGCTCTGCTCCACGGCCAAAACGCCGACCTCCACCGCCGAACGGCGTCATTTCGTCATAGCTTGTGTTCCTGGAAGATCGACATGGGAGTGTGTTCTGCGGGGAAACGCACGTCCGTTGCCCACCTTAGCCTTCACCCGAGAACCCGCTTTTCCCCATCAAGTGTAGTCCCGCTAATACCGTTACCTGGTCGTAGGTAGGAGTGAGGGAAAAAAAAGGACAAGAACCTGGAATACGGGGCCCGTGAAGTGGTAGATGCGTACGACAGCGGTCTCCGCACTGTATATAATCTCCCTTCGTCCCGTACCTTCGGCGCGTTTGTTCTCCACACCATATCACTCCAATCACTCCACTTTTCAGCTCAACCGCGATTGATAAGTGCACGATGTGGTCTCCAACCTTCCTTCTTTTGCTCGCTACGACTGCGCTCGCGCAGTACGGCTCGTCAGGAAATGACACACTTGGACCCGACAAGAACGGCAAGTATGAGATCTCCGCCGAGGGCATTCGAGGGCTATTCATCCCATACGGCGCGTCGGTCTCGAATCTCTTCGTCAAGGGCAAGGATGGTGTTGAGCGCGACATCGTCCTAGGCTTTGATGACGCGGCCACGTACGAAGGCGAAGTGCATCCTCATCTTGGAGGTGTACCTGGCCGCTATGCCAATCGCATCAAGAACAGCAGCTTTGTAATCGACGGCCAAGAGTATAACATTGTACCAAACGAGCATAACAACAATAACACTCTACATGGTGGTCCGGACGGCTGGGATTATCGAAACTTTACCGTTGTCTCGCATACGAAAGATTCGATTACTTTCTCTATCGTCGATCCTGATGGCAAAGAAGGCTTCCCAGGCGAGGTTATAAGCTACATCACCTACACCATGACTCCAAACACCTGGAAAATCAAGATTGTAGCGCTTGCAACTACAAAGAAGACTCCGATCATGTTAACCTCTCATGTAAGTACACCATGCTGACAGCTATGTTAAGCAAGTGGAATTGACGTGACAGGTCTACTGGAACCTCGACGGCTTTGCCAATCCTGAAGATGCAACCGCCCTAAATCACACCTTACACATGCCCTACTCCGGTCAACGTGTCAGTGTTGACGGTATCCTCATTCCAGATGGCATCATCCTCCCCAATGAGCAGTACTCAATCAATGATTTCTGGTCAGCCCCGAAGAAGATTGGTGCTAATCACACTGCACCTGAACTTCTCGGTAACTGCGGTACCAACTGCACCGGATACGACAACTGCTACATTGTCAACCGTGCCCAGAACGGTCCCTTCGATTGGCGCCATTCCGGCCCTGTTGCCTCGCTTTCGAGCGAGTGGTCAGGTATCAAGATTGATATCTTTTCGGATCAGGATGCTTTCCAGATGTACAGCTGCGGCGGCCAGGATGGTAAGTGGAAATATATGGCGGATGCTTTCAAGGTGCTGACGATTTACAGGTACTCTCCCCATTAAGTCTACTCAAGGTCTTGAGGGTCGTGCTCGATTTGTTCAACAATACGGCTGCATTGTTATGGAGGTACAAGACTGGATCGACGCTATCAACCACCCCGAGTGGCAGCGCGAGAAGAAGCACATATTCGGACCTAACAGCCCAACTTACACGCTAGAGGCTGACTATGTCTTCTCTACGACCTCTTGATGACTTGGATGGGCTACTGATTGTCGGTTGGAGCCGCAACGGCGCGGATGTACTTAGAAGCCAGCGCGACAAGAGTTGGATAGTGAGATATGATACCATGGTAATGGCTTAGCTAGGCACCTAGCTGCGTTTTAATAATGGTAATGAGGCTTTATCCTCTTTCAATTCCTCACTCACCTCGGGTTTCCCGCTCCTGCCACAACAACCTAGTAACGTGATCGATAATAATTATTTGTGATTTTTTTCCCACCACAACGCGGTCCCTACCTCCCATCCTATACATATTCTATTCCGTAAATTTTCTATCTATCAACGCCTTCACATCTCGACTGAACTAGAGTTTTGCCGATTGGAGCGTCCCTACTTACGTATCGTGCAGAGCTACTCACCTTCACATTCACGCTGAGTCCAAGTACGCACTTTCACCATGTACATGTCTCGCGTCCGCAAGAAACGCTCCAAGCACAGAATTCCAGAACCTACAAACAATGCTGACCTCCAGACTCCTCTACACCTCGCCGATCTCGAAACACCAGATTCGGTTTCCTCGCTCACATGTTCACCGAGCGACCTCACGCCTCCAGTGGCTGCACTGCGAAACATCTCATTAACATCGCCGAGCGACCCTTTGTGCGCAGAAATAACAGCTATGAAGCCTTTTGACGACACTGTTAACTACGTACACTTTGCGCCCTTCCCGTCGGACATTCCGCCGCCCGACCTCCATCGAGCTCAAGTTCAAGGTGAGACTCCGCGCTATAGCCGGACTGAAGCGTTGAAGGGCTTCAGCCGTACATTCAGCGCAAGTAAGAAACTTCAGCAGATGATGGGGTTGCAGGATCCGGAGCCATTTGTCACGCCGCCGCCGATACCGAAGAATCTAGAGCTAGCTTTCGCCGACGAAATGCAAGAGTGCGGAATCGATTATAAGAGAAATGAGATGACGCCAGGAGACAAGCGGAGTGGAGCTGCTGGAATGCGAAGGAAGTCGGAGAAGTCGAAGCTGCCAGACATTAGCGAGGAGATGGAGAGTCCTAGTAAGACTACCTTCATGTATGCTGAGAACATCGGTACTTCATCAAGTGAAGGACTCACTAGTACTCCTTCGATTTGGCCATCTAACGCTCAAGCTACAGCTGCTCCGTATACAATTCGAGCTTCCACATCTTATGAAAGGGACATGGGCAATGACGTCGAACGTGGAGACGTTACCCTAGGTCACGACGGCCCTTATGCTGAATATTTCGGTTCCAGTGTAGCTCTCCCAGAGAGTCAGTCGTTCCGTCCTGGCAGGCCCACAGACGCACCTCACTCTTTCCCTGTCCCAAATTCCGGAAGAGCGACCAGTTCTGCATATTACGATTCGTTAACCCGGGCTATCAGTATTGGCGGTGAGTATGGCTGCATTGGTGCTGGCTACCGACCTCCTCAACGGTCTACAAGCTTATTCGCTCTAACAAGGAGCAGTCTTGATAGTGTACCGACTGAGGCACCCGAAGCTTGCAACAATCACGATTTCCAGTTTCTATCTTCTGAGCACGGCAACGCGCTGCGGCGATCAAGTTCCACCCCTGTTGTCCTCTTCCCATCTCCGCGCGTGGAACAACCACCTCGCGGCTTTGTCCAGACAAATGCTGAGCTCCCTCCTACTGGGATAGTTTCTGGTGCCCATGTTCCTAGTGGACCATTCAACACGCGAGTTGAGTTGCCAGAAGGGCTTTTCAGTCGCCCTCGTATTCCGAATATTCCTCAAATCAAGGTTCAACCACCATCACCAAAGAAGATGCCAGTGTCGAAGAAGCGAGCAGCTTCCTCGTCATCACAGGAGATGTCCGGTCCCCCCCTCACCCGCACTCGTGAAGGAAATAATACGGGTCTTCCCATCCTACCTATTGCATCGGAGGCGCTATGGAAGTTCCACTTCCCAGGAAACACACCTGCGCTGTTGACGACCCTACTGACCTGGTCTTACACGATGCAATCCATATACAATAGCTCTCCCAATCCAAAGGCTTTCTCGTACAATGTCTCATTTCCGTGGCCTATGAAACCACCAGTCTACCAGCAGCTCATCTCTGTCAGTTTCTACGACACAAGTGTTACCCCTCACAAAGAGATCCGTTTCCTCGGGCCCGGCGATGTTGCAGAAATTGTCTATGGTGAGGTTGACACATTCAGAAGCGAAGAAGACTCGGAGGCTTTTCAAGAGCAGCAGAAGCATAACTGCAAGATTGAAGCTATGAGGAAGGCGCTGGGACTTGGAACTAGCCACCAGAAAGAGAGCCGATATATGGCTTCTCATCATCGCGCAGCAACAGGCGAGGGAAGATGGGCATACATACTCATCAAAGCTCATGAGAGTACTAACGTGGAAACACCACCACACCTAATGATTGCTTTTCACATCTCCGCTGTCACCGACGAGTCGATGTGTTTGCACACGATCCTCCCCGACGACTATTTCGCACCGTCATCATTGTCGTCCCGACCACCGCCTAGTCCACCACTAAAGCGCTTCAGCTCTCTCCAAAACATCTTCAGCGCGTCACGCAATCCGCTTCGTCTACATCAAGCCCTCCGTTCAGCAAGCAGTTCGGAGTTACCCCGAGTCAATGTGATCGACACAGCGCCGCAAGAAGGTGCAATCACGTTGCAGCGTACGGTGTTGAAGATGGAGAAGGCAGGTACAATTCCGCTGATTGAGGGGCATAGGGTAGATGTGGGTGCATTCAGAGGGTGGCTGGATGCTGCGGCTAGGGGAAGCGGGAAGATAATGATGTGGAAGGAGAGGGAATAAAATGTCGATGCATGAAGGGAATTTGGGATTCTGGATATGGAATTGAGAAGAAAATACTGTATATTTCAAGGCTATGAGGCAAGGTAAGAAATGTTTGCCTTAATTCATGGCCGGATGGCTATGTCCCATTTACACGATGGGATAAATCAGCTTTTTAGAAAATCTAACAGAATCCCCGTTTGTAAGCCAAAGACGCCGAACATTTACACAATGTGCCAAGAACAAGCATTCAGCCTCCATCCCTGGGTGGCTTTGGATCATCATTACCACCTAAAAGACCCGTTTGCGTCGCTCTTATTCTTGAAGCTGGTCGTTTCCGATTACTTGGATGTTGATCTTGTGGGGTCTTGGGCGAACAAAGACACGGGCGCCATGGCTCGTCCCGGAACGACTCTGTGAGCCATCTCTGGGTTGGAGTTGCTTGTGACAATGGTGCTTTTGTAACTGATTCGTAGTCGGCGTATATCGACGCGCGGTCATGTGACGACGTGTTTCTGAAGTCTGGACGAAGGTCGAAGAGTAAGCGGTCAGATCGATTCGACACCTCGAACTTGTTTGGAAGCTGGATGCTTTTCGATGCCCATTTTCCGACATGAGTGAGGACAGACGACTCGTGGGTCTCTGGTGAAAAAGCCATGGGGTGGACTGCGATTATAGAGACGAGACGTAGTAGACTGGACGATGTAGTATACGTAGCCGTCGTCGGTCACGCAGATTGAGCAATTTGACTGTGATGTAACGAGACAGACCCGAGACCCCGAGCATTTATAGTGAGTATTGGAAGCAAGAACGCAGAGTCATTTCAGGTGGATATGCGCAGATATACGCGCGGAACGGGCAATTGTGCATTTACGCCAACTTGCACATCCGCTGTACCGAGGAACGCAAAGATCATTGCCTGAGGTTGAAAATTGCCAGGGCGTACATTGAGATGAATACTGAGGCTGTGCAGCTCCTCATGTGATTGAGGAAGTGCACTTCTGAGCTGCGGCGCAGATAGTAAAACCTTTCAAGGTTACAATTGCCTTTACGATATCATTCGGTCTGGATGTAGTCTTTGCGAGACTTTGTGCTTGAAAAGCATGCTGAAGTCGTTGGTCAGGTTGGGTGTGGGCGTTTTTCATTCGAGTTTTGCGCAGTTGCGCAGAAGTCTTCCCAGATTTGCACACCGGAACTCGCAGCCTTTGCGATGAAACAATCTTAGCCCCCTGATATTTGCACAATGCCTTAAAAAGAGAGGATGCATTATGCTATTGGTGCTTCGACAATGCGTTTGTTGGTGTATGAGTCTTCCAAGGTTGTATAATGAAGGCATACCTTTAGAATGTCCTAGGCGATTGTGCTTAAAACAGGGCTGAAATACGTGGATATTTTATGGAGTGCGAAAGGGGCACGGGCAAAAAGAAGGGTTGGTAACAAGACACTATTGCAGGTCACTTGTCGTTATGGGTTGTGTCTTGCACTTGAGTCACGCCGTTGTTGCACCTCAAACTCCTCGGCGCCAAAGTCTGGCTGGTGCGAATCGTGTTGGCGGCTGCAGAACGCAAGGTGGTTGGTTCCAGCAGATTTCGCCTAACAAGACAGTGTCCACATACCCCACATTCCGGCCCATCAATAATGCATGACTCTTTCGAACGGACCGACGAGCTATCGCTTGCTCATAACATATTAAAGTACTAGTATTAATCAAAATCCATTTTTGCCATCAATCATCTCTTCACAGAGTCATGACTCCGGCCTGATGGTCTAGTGGTATGATTCCTGCTTTGGGACATCTTGGTTTTCCAAGAACATGCCTATTCTGCAGGAGGCCCCGGGTGTAAGTTCACCCACAATGGTTCGATAACGAACGTCTTTCTAACAGGCGCACAGTCGAATCCCGGTCAGGCCCCATCTTTCTTTTTTGACTTTTTTGCAACTTTGCTCTCGACAGTCCGTTCATTGCATAATAACTCGAATATTTTTTACCCAGATAATAAACATATACAAAGAAAGGCAACATCAGCAAGCTTTGCTATCAAGGGCGCATGTTGCCTTATGCTATATAGGCGATTCAAGCATTCCAACGTCTCTCACAACAAATCGATCACGGCATCTGTTTCTATCCGCACAATACTAAGCACCTAATTTTCTCTGTGATCCTCTTCCATAACGGTCTAGGCTTTAGTGCGCGTGTTGCAAAAGAATTCTACAAAGTCTTTATCATACATGTTAAAACCTTTGGAGTCTTTTGTACCCTCGTAAACTGGTACGTTGAGCGTGCCGACCGCAGTACGAGTCCCGGCTGAATTGGTCGCATCAAACAATACTGCAGAATTGTCCAGAACTCATTCGTCAGGAATTATATGCACAGTGAATTGAACCAGAAAGTTTTCGTGGCCCATGGCTGACGCATAAAACAAGAGGGAGATCTCTCACAACCCATGCCCCTCTTGCCTTTATTGGAGGAGACGAGAGTTAAAGTGACAATGTGCCAAAAGTGTTGAATTTTCTGCAATAGCCCATAAAGTGTTTGCTGAAGCCTGGCCATAACAAGCGACGAAGCCAGTATTCTACCGTTGATGCTAAAGACATGGACAGGCCAGTGAATGGTAATTATTTATCTCAAATGCGCTAGCTGTGTCTTTCATGAAAGTCTCAAATGAAAGCGCCATGTTGCGTGTGCCCCCAAGGTAGAGACAGTGTTTGATTTCTTGCCTGCGCATCCGCGTGGCGGCTGTTGCTGCTCTTGAATAGAATACGTTAATGGGTCGTCTTACAAAGTCTGAGATTGCGCCACTGGCCAAGAATCGTGAGGTGCCAGAAATTATACCGAAGTATGAACTTTGCGACGTACATTCGGCGAGGGCAGCAAAATGCTCATTACAGAAGTGAGAAACAGAGTTGATGAAGCCTTCGGATGAGACATTGTATATTCTGTTGTGTGAAACATCACTATCTTAGCAAGAGGCACGAAGTTTGAAAAGCTTGCCGATTGCTATATATCAACATACAATCCAAGAAACATCCATGCCCCAGCGTTCGAACTAGGTAGAAGCCCAGCTCGGACACACAGGATACAAATGCCATGCACCTGCGATTCACCAACCCAGTGGTAAAGATAACAGGGTATAGTCGCGTTGACGTAGGGTATCTTGAAATTTGGTGAATTCCCCAATTCTATGCCCGTCAACGCCGTAGCTTCGTGAGTCTGAAAAAAGGAAATATTTCTAGTTTGAAAACGGTACGCATGTCTTGTACGCTGATTACCGTACGGATACAGCACAGGCGTAGAGGTGATACAAAGACAGCGTGAAGCGAAGAGGAAATGGCTTAAATATTATGCAAATATTCTTCATTCCATAACAAAAGCTGGATTTGTGAGTGGCCGAGCCGTGACTCTTGCCAACCACATCTTTCGTGGGGGAGCATCCGCGACGGCGACGGCGTTTACTCTACCAGTGGCCCACAAAGAAACAGGTTCCAAACGGATAGAAGAGGGCATCTAAGATTTCTGGAGGGCTTTCTTGATGGAACCCTTAGCAGAGATATGCGAAGGAGCCTTAGGCACTTTGGGTGTCTTGGGCTTCCTCGAGGGCTTTGGAGTGCGGGGTTTGGCTGTATTCTTCTTCGCAGATGTGGCCTTGCCAGGGAGCTGAGGGAGGAACTCGATGGAAGGGACTTGGTCAGTGTCTTTACTCTCAAGCATCTGAGAGATGACGTCAACGATATCTTTCACCTGTTTGGCGGACTTGCCCTTGCCAAGGTATTGGTCGAGCTCACGAAGGACGTCGATAGAGGCCTCAAAGTGTTTGCCAGACTTGGGCGCGACAGTATTTGCGGACTTCTCGCTCGCCATGCCAGCGGTGACCTGGCGTGAGTACTGGTTGAGGCGTACTTCCTCAGACTTTTTGAAGTGAACATCGTACGTCGTACCGGGAAACTGCTTTTCGATTTTGTCGATTTGGCGTACAATCAGCTTGACCTTGCGGACCTGCCAAAGTTCTTTGTTGTAGGTCGCGCGCTGGTAATGCTTACGGCAAAAGAGAGGCCAGTCAGTGATGTCGCGAGTACAGGCCTTGTTGCGGCCGAAGTGATCGGATATGACCTTGCGGGCGAGGTCCCTGGTGTACTGGCCGGTATAACACTGCGTGAACTCGTCGTTCATACACGTAAACTCGCGAGCGGCATTGTGGACAACCTCGCAACCCCCATCGGCAGACTCGTCTGTGTCCTCCAGCTCGGTCAAATCTGACATGACGGTGTCAGGACTACTGACCTTCTCCAGCGCTGGGGTTGTTGTAACCTTGGCGGGAGTAGAGGGAGAAGTAAGCACGGGTGATATGACAGTAATTTTAGGAGTCGAGGGAGCAGTAAGTGCAGGTGGATCGACAGTGACGTCGGGAGTGGTGGAGGTGGGCGTGGTGAGAAGGTTGGCGAAGCTCATAGTATTGCGGATACTTTCAGCTTGAGCGATCTCAGCCGTGTCGCGATTGCTGAGTGCAGTGGTAGTCGACATGTCGACTGTTGGTGCAGTGAGGAGTTTCATGAATGATATGGCCAAGGTAGAGATGGTGAGTAGGTGAGTAAGTTGAGCCTTTAGTTGATATGCTGCGGTGGAGAGGGGGAGTGATGTTGAGCGTCTGGGGGTGGAGGAGAGGATCTCGAGGGATGTGAGCGGATGATCTTTATATGCAGAGGAGCAGGGCGATTGCGGGCTGGTGAGAGGTGAAGCTGAGGCCCGAGGTGACAATTCGCCGTTGGGAGCGTTGCCTGACCAACTGCTTGTCACCGAAGACCAGGAAGGACTACCGCACACGCACCTGCCTATTGTCCGTGATTCACCTCAACGAGGTACAATAGCACGCACGGCTGCCCGACACCGCTTGAGTACCGCTGAACGACTGTCTGCCTAGCAGTGGGAGCCAATTGCAATCCAGTGAGCTTCACGTCAATGCTGTCCTGCCGTCCAAATGACAGCCAAGCTAGCTGTTCGTGCGAGTTAAGGCCATACAACATCCCTTGGAGGGGCCTATGACCCTGGCTGTGAATAGGAACAGGCCTAGCGCCGACACATGAGCAACAATCTGTCTGGCTCAGCACTGCGGGGGAGGCAACGGAGACAATCAGAGCTGGTGGGGCAGGTCATTTGCCCTCACCGTTGGACATCAGACCGCGCAGCCAAGTCGACAAGTAAAAGCGAGCTATTTGCACAGAACTGGGGGGTGAGAAAACAGAAGCGGTGCCTTCAGAGGTAAGAGAAAGGATACACGACAGTCGGATTAGATGCACCGCAACAGGACTGCAATATGCAAAACGCGCACGGTTTCTCCAAGGAGATGATTGACAAGAGATTGAATCACAGAGACTGAATCAGAGAGACATGATGCGTGACAGTATCAGCAAAGGAATCAGGTGACGGCATACGCAATATGTTCGCAATCACCTCACTTCATGACTGCAATGTGTAATAACCATTGAGCCAGACCAGAACAGCCAAGGTAGGCCGCCACTTGCAATAGACGCAACTAACTAGAACGCCGTACCGTATGCAAACAACATGCATTGCCGGTACAAAGCGTTCCAGGTCCAACGATACACTGCCGCAGATGCGAGTATGGAAGCATGGATCGTGTTTTACCTAACGGCTACCATCAATTGCATCAATCACTTTGGCGGCAATGGTTGGGATAATGCCAGCCAGCCGCTGAGTCTTCAAGGTGTATCTCGTCAATGAATACCGGCTGATGCAGGGGTCCACGGAACTGTCCTAGAAACGTATCAACTCCTAGGACTGGATCACTTAAAACCCTGCTCTGTGAGTACCTAACAATAATGAAATACCGGTGACGCCTCATCCCATAGCCAGTTGCCATCAGCGCCGGCCGACCTTCTTCAAGACAGCTTACAGGCTTGATTGGCGCTCGGCTTCGCCGAGGGGCTCAAACAGGATAAGGAAACTAAATTCGGGATAACGTTATCCTCACAGTCTGTCCATCAGAAAAATTTGGACTTGGGAACTGTTCTGGACACAGATATAAAGCCTTGAGGTTGAGCAAGGCTTAGTCACTTATCGGGCAATCTCACGCCGATAACCGGGCACGTGCCGAAGGGTTCAGTTCAATTCCGTCAATTGCGCTTGGCGTACGCGCTTGGAGAGTGAGGAGCTCCTGCTCGCCCTCTCCCACCTGCAGGACACGCAAATCGCTGGAAACGCCAGCAAACCTCTGCTTTTTGCTTGAAATGCCCTCACACGTCATTGCTATCCCGCAACCCCATTCTGCCTACGTCAATCTGCGCTGACGCCCGCCGCTCCTCTCTTCACGCCTTGCTACCAGCGCCGCGCCCGTCGAGCCATCATGCCTCCAACGACGGGCACTCGAACGTCGACTCGACAAGGTCGAGCCACGGTCCGACCTACAAATTACTATGCGCGCACTTTTGCCGGACGGCTCGCCGCGAGCGGGCTGGAACAGACGCCGGAAGCTTCCAACGGCGCGCCTGGCTTCCTGCCGGCGCTCACTCACTTCACAGGCGCCGTCGATGCGTTTCCCAAGGAAATAATCAAGCACTTCTCAATGTTCAAGGAAGTTGAGGCAAAGCTGCATGATCCAGAACAGATGCTCAAGGAGCTGCTCGACGAGATCGCGAAGCAGCCTACCACAACCAAGGCGCAGCTACTTGCAGCAGAGCAGACCGCTGGTGCAACTGAGAATAGCGCAAATGTAAGTTTAGACGGTCTGCGTCAGAGAACTAGCATCTCACCATTTGCAGCTCGCCCCGCCGAACCGCGAAAGTCTCTCACCCGACGAGCAAGCTGCCATTCAGAAGCGCCAGCTCTTCTTCCGGCTTCGTATGCTTATCGCAAACATGCTTCCAACGCTGGATGAGAAGCTCGTTGTGCTTCAGGGCGCGAAAGCTACCAAGGAGAAAGGGCTTGCGCGCATGCATCATTCGTACTCGCAGCTCGACAATGAAATCAGCGAAGAAGCGCGATACGGCAGCCTCACGCACTGGGCATACGCGGACAAGGAAGAAAAGAAGAAAGGCGCGCCCTCACACGAGCGGCAGAGGCGCGAGGTTGCTTCTGCCAATAATTTGGCTGCAGCAGCTCAGCATGTGCATGACGTCGACTCCATAGCCGCGAAAAGCGAAGCTCGGCGCGAGGCTATGATGGCGAATAAGCGTAACCGACACCAGCAGGTCGATTCGGATTTCGATGACAGACCAGCGAAGAAGCCGCAGAAGCGGAAGGCTGTCCCAGCAGAGTTGACAGCGACAGACAACCGAAACGTTGGCTTGGGTATTTCAAGCAATGGCGTAGTACCGCATGGCAAGCGGAAGAAGACTGAAAAGGCCCTTGCAGCAGCGGCGGCAGCGGCAGCAGCGGCAGCACCCGCAGCCTTGGCCATGGAGCGATCCTTAAGCAGCGTTCTAAAGCCTGGCGGCACAGGCGGACGGAGTGGATCGAGTCCAAGGGGAACTCCAGGTCCAGAAAATGGTGCTGTCGCCAAACGGAAACCAAGAGCAGCGCCTGTGCCAGCTCCACGCAAAAGCCTTGTTCCACCGTATTCGCCTCCACTTGCTTCTTCACCCCTTGCCGCGAATTTCGCCATAAACAAAGCTATCGCCGCGACTTCGGAACGTCCGTTGTCGGCTCGCGCAAGGAAGAACTCGACAGCGAACTCCGTTGCATCGATCAATGCTCAAGATGTTCAATTCGGCCGCCGCCCGTCGTCTTCTCACTCTGTACAACAGGTTATTGGAAGCAATACGATGACTGAGCTCGAGCACGCAACAGCCACCGGGCGTGATCATGCCTCCGTCAAAGTTGCACCATTACCACGAGAGGTCATAGATGCACCGCAATCGTTCGAGACTTCGACCATGAAGGTAGAAGATCTAGGACAGACAGAGCCCGAGAAAATGGATATCGACGCACCGACACTGGCCCCCATCACAACTAGAGCAGGTCGAACTTCCAAAACTGCGACACCCGTTGTCGGTGCCTTTCCTGAGATACCCATGGCACGAAGTCGTAGCACTCGACACGCAAACAATGGGAACTCTAATTCCAATACTTCGTCGGAGAATAATAGCACAATGACTGGTACAGTCTCAAAGCGCGGGCACAAGAAGAACACACAATCAGTCACCAACGCTGCTCTTGCCTCACCCGCACTGAAGCCCGTTCCGAATGCGAAATCGAACCCTCCGTCCTCTGCCGCAAGCTCGATCGCCCAAGAACAAGAATACCAAGAGGTTGAAGCCGACGTTGAAGTAGAGTCGGACGAAGATGGCGATGAGCCGCGGTATTGCTACTGCAACGAAGTGTCGTACGGAAACATGATTGCGTGCGACAACGACGATTGCCCGCGTGAATGGTTCCATCTCGCCTGCGTTCATCTCGAGAAAGCGCCCATAGGCAGAACCAAGTGGTTCTGTAGCGACGAGTGCAAAGACGCCCATGCGAAATCCAAGGCGAAGGGGGGACGTCCGGGAAGCAGTCGACAATAGGAATTAGGAAGGAGTTCAAGGCGTTCTGGGACGGGTCCAGCAGGAGCTGGGTCTAGGCCAGGCCCCAAGGGAAAGGGCAAGGCTCAACTTAATCTTTGGGATGGATGGAACGCTCTCTGAAGCTTCTTCGGTTTGCTTTCTGGATTTGTGGGATTCGCGGCGCTCTTTGGATCAGGACATGGCGCGCCACTCATGATTATGATGTTTTGGAAGCGCGAGCAGGCCTTCCGGTGGATTTTGTGTTCGAATTGTTGCATCGCCACGCGGTCTCGTCAGCATTCCATTCTATTCCCATTCTTCTCTTCGCTCTCAGCTTTCTGTACCGCCAGCGCATAGTGATAGCGAACGATTATACATCTAGTTCGAGAGCCAGGCTCTCTGTAGCGCCACGAAGCTGAATGCTGTGCATCCGCCCCTGCATATGACTTTGTAATCCCTTGCTATAATTGGCCAGAACCAGTAATTCAAGCTGAGTTGGACCCTGACCCGCTAAGCTCTGATCCAATACAGCTGCAATACTCACCGCTCAAGCAGGCGACTCCAACGCTGTGTATAAATGTTTACCTTTTCTGTTTTCCTTCTTTATGTTTAAACAACTATAGACCTCACAATGACATCAACAGAGAAGGCTCCATCAGCGGAAGAGCAACTCATATACGAGCCTCAGGGTGGGGCGCCGAGTACCCCGCCAGACCTAAGGTTCCTGCATTACAACGATGTTTACCATGTCGAAGCTGGCTCACGAGAACCTGTTGGTGGATACTCGAGGTTCAAGACACTCGTTAACTACTATCGAGATGATGAGAAATTCAATGGGCAGCCAAAGCTGTTGACATTCTTCTCCGGAGACGCGTTCAATCCGAGCATTGAGAGCAGTATTACGAAGGGTCAGTGAGGTGATGGCTTCCAGACTGTCACAAGAGTGTGTGGGTGTTTGATCAACCAACTGACCATATCGCGTAGGTAGTCATATGGTTCCTGTACTGAACAACATTGGTACAGATGTTTCTTGCGTGGGGGTAAGCAGTACAGTATACTTCTGGAATTTGGAAAACAGCTTACGTGAAAGTAGAACCACGACCTGGACTTCGGCGTTAGGCAGTACCGCTACCTAACCGCAAAATGCAAGTTCCCATGGCTACTCGCGAATGTCCTCGATCCCGCCCTCGGCGACGGTGTGCCTCTCGGTAACGCGAAGAAGACGGTGATGCTTACGTCCTCGAACGGCATTAAAGTTGGCGTCATTGGGCTCGCAGAACGAGAGTGGCTCGACACTATAAACGCGTTACCGCCAGACATCATATACGAGAGTGCTTCAGCAACGGCAAAGAAGTTGATCCCAGAGTTGAAGGAGCAGGGAGCAGAGATTATTGTTTGCGTCTCGCATCAGAGAGAGCCAAATGACAACAAGTTGGCGAAGCAATGCGGAGGAGACTTGATCGATATCATACTCGGTGGTCACGACCACTACTACTCATACAGCTTCATCAATGGCACACAGGTGCTACGGTCAGGAACAGACTTCAAGCAGCTCTCGCACGTTGAGGCCTGGCGGAAACCGGAAGGTAAGGGTTGGGATTTCAGGATCGTAAGACGCGATGTCGTCAGCAGCATACCACAGGACCCTGAGGCCATGGCACTAGTTGAGGAACAGACACGAGAGATCAGGAAACGCCTGGACAAGCCAGTTGGCTACACCGCCGCGCCGCTCGACGCCCGCTTTACGACTGTGCGAACAAAGGAGTCGAACATTGGCAACTTTGTCTGTGATCTAATGCGTTACTACTATTCTGCCGACTGTTGTATCATGGCCGCCGGAACGATTCGCGGAGATCAAATTTATCCCCCAGGCCTTCTCAAATTACGAGATATTGTTAATTGCTTCCCCTTTGAGGACCCCGTCGTTGTGCTGAAGGTCACCGGCAAGGCGATACGGGAAGCCTTGGAAAATGGTGTTAGCAATTACCCAGCGCTGGAGGGTCGATTCCCGCAGGTGTCAAATATCACGTTTGAGGTGGATTATTCAAAACCGCCGCATTCGAGGATACAAAGTGTTTTGATAGGTGAGGAACCGCTGGATGAGGCGCGAGAGTTTGTCTTAGCTACCCGTGGATATATGGGTCGTGGCAAAGGTATGTTGCTTGCTTTATACTGCCTGACTTCTATCTGACGCTAGACTAACGTTGCATGCGCAGATGGCTACACATCCCTCCTCATCGAGGAAGAAGGCGGTGTGGCTAAAGAGATTGTCTCAGAGGAAAACGGCGTCCTCATTTCCACGATACTCCGCCAATACTTCATGTCTCTCAAGGTCCTCGGAAAGTGGAAACGCTGGGGCAAATCAATGAACAACAAGTTCCTCTCCATCCAAACCAATCTACAACAGAACCACAACCACACATTCCACGAACCCTCACCAACCTCAACCACTTCCCCTCAGCTCCCGCAACATCGGAGCATCGACCGCCTTGTTAACTCCAAAGACACGCAAAGCTCAGGCAGTGACACTGAGGATCCAGACGAGGACGAAGATGAGGATGACGGACCGATGTATGACTCTAAAGCACCAATACAGTTCAGCCAGAGAGAGTTGGAGGTGATTAGGAAGGTAATGAAGAAGTGGTGGCGCGTTGCAAAACTCCAGGGCGCTCCAAAAACGTGTGATGAATTGGGAGGAAGTGAGTTTCAGGTCAACTGGACCAAGGCCATTGCGCCGCGATTGGAAGGCAGGATCAAGGAGGTTGGGTCTGGAGCGAAGATAGGAGAGTCATGAAATACACTATGATAGTTAGGGCGTGTGATGGCTAGCGGGGTGGAAGTGGTGCTCATGCTCTTCTATGTCTTGTACAACGTACAACACTTATCAAGACAGAAAATCAGGCAGGTTCCAAGCATAAAATGTCACACCTCATTATGCATCTGCACAATTCACATGTTTCAGCACTACGACATCACTCAGCTTTTGTGGATCATCTGCTCATCTCTCTAATTATTCATTCAACATTATTTCGTTCGCACGACTCGAGCTATCGGCGTATACATATGTCATCACGAGCCTTTGACAATCTAATGTCCAGGACCCCTCATTTGCACAGACCAGCCTTTCTCCATTGCATGTCCGGTCAAATCACCACCACGGCAGCAGCTTACTCCTTCTTGTAAGAGTCATAGCCGTCATACTGACCATAGCCGTTATACTGACCATAGCCACCTGCCGGGGCGGGAGGGTTGTCGACAGGTGGAACGGGGACACCAGAGTAGCTTCCGTAGTTGCCATAGCCGCCGGCTGGGGCTGGGTAGTCGCCTTTGAAGGAGGGAGGATTAGTTATACTCTTGCTACCTGCGGGAGGGGAAGAGAGATAGCTAAAGGTGAAGGAAGAGGGGAAGTAGGAGGTGAGTTTGGTACTGGCAAAGTGGGGAAGTCGGTGTGCGTGAGATGACTGATCATGAGACGGAAGAGTTAGGTCAATAGAGAAGCATACCGTAGCTGGCATAAGTTCCCTGTGCAACGGGGGCGGCGATAACGGATGCCGCGAGGGCGAGGATGGTAAGAGTGAGCTCTGGAGGGGCGAGGTCAGTGTTATGCTTCCCATGCAGTTCGAACAATACGTGGCCACATACTCATGATGTGTGACGTGGAGATAGGGCAAGAGCAATCGATTACGGCCGGGAGAATATTGACTAATTATCGAGTGATGGAGGAGAAGCTCGACCTGGGGAACCCTTTGTCACTCAAACTGCAGCTCCAGTTTATATACCAAAAGCAGTAATCAGCTATGATGACCATCGGTCCGACACTGGATATGCAACAGACGCCATCCCAGTGACCGTGGCTTCAAAGTACACCGTCCAGACTGGAACGCTTTGGTCAAAGAGAGGTACGGTGAGGCCTTTCGCCGACCACGAGGTAGTCGCCACAAACGCAAAGGAGCCGTTGCTTTCCAGAATCAGGCAATGACAGGCTCTGGCGGGTCGAAAATGGCGTTGATGGAGTGGCGGGATAGGTGGAAGAGCATGAGGGGGCGCGTCTTCAAGACGAAGCTATTGATCCCCGCATGAGACGTGGGAGGAGTCTTAGCTTGAAGTTGTTATGGTACTTCGCCGTCCGGTTCACTCGGCGATGGTGATCCACGAGCAAGGGTACAATGGATCGGAAGGTGTCCTCAATAGCTGAGGCTGGATATCGATCGGATCGTGGTATTGTTTCCTTTCACGCAATCTTTCTCTTTGAAGTCTTTGAACAAGCAGAAACAATGTCTTTGTCGAAGTACACTGCGACCCCACCCCAACTTCGCGATGGCTTCATCATCCTACTAATGACGCCACCGTAAGCTGGACCATTGTTCACCCACTTCCTGCATCGGTTAGAGCCCCAAGTAGATAGCGACATCGCCAATCGTTCGCTAAAAAGTCCCATTTAGGGTATACTCAAGATCCTTTGCCAACACATCTGAGAACCAATACGAGGTGATCCGGCGTTCCTGGTAGGCTAGATTCAGCCTTAAGCGCCACAGGCTAGTGTGAGTGGTTGATGGACGGGTAAGCTTTCAGCTTTGGCGGGTCTGGTCTTGGAGCTGAAGACCACGGCTTCAAGGGCATGCGAAAGTTACTTTTGTGGTGCATGTCCCGATGTGCATGGTGTGATTTACAGGTGCTGTTGACGTCGTCGAAGCTTTTTTGAGACAGCACTGTTCACACCTTCCACGGACGTGGCCTTCTTCATTCAAGTTGCGTTCGAACTGCTGCACTACCTGCTTCCGAGATGTTTGGTGTTAGAACAGAGAAGCAGTCGGACTTTGGGCGGGTACCAGGTTCGGAAGACTGCGAACAGCTTCTCACAGCAAGCGAGAGATCTTCAATTGACTCGCAACCATCAAAACCTGCCTCACGAGGTCCGTCATGGCTAGCGATGGCTATCACAGTCTTCTGGACAGCGATACTTTCGGCTGCATTCGGAGCTTGGGTGGCTCAGATGGGACGGTTTGACGCTGATAAGTTCAGCGTACGACATATCTCGCAATACTGTATGTCTGGACTGGACAGTATGCAGTCGTGGAGATGCTGACTGTGGATTAGCTCCCATAATCAAGGATGTTGGGGTCACCTACCATACTGTTAGATTTAATGGCTCGTTGTTGATGTCAAATCCATTTCGGCTCGACGCTGGACCGGAAGTCGATGCGGCGTGGAAGTCGTTGGGCGCTGATTGTATACTCCGTCTTTCTAGATTCTGCCATTGGTAGTAGACTAACATCTTTCGCCAGATCGCGCAGCGAGGGTACCGGCTGAGGAAGCAGAACGATCTGGTCTCGCACACGACCAGGTCAAGGTGAAAGAGAAGTACGGTGGTGGATTTCCGGCGCACGTAGAAGGAATGCATCACTTGCATTGTCTAGTAAGTTCGAAAACGCTCCAAGTACAGCTCAGATCTAACAAAGGGCAGAACCTCCTTCGCAAGTCTTTAGCGTGGAACTTCAACTACTATCAGAAGCAAGGTCTTGGACCTTTCTCGAATGAGCCAAATATCTTGAAGCATCATATCAGTAAGTGATAAGGACCAGTTTTGCTGCATGAATGCACCACTTACAACAGCTCCAGCTCACTGCCTCGACATTTTACGGCAGCAATTGATGTGCACAGTTGATGTCGGCGTACTCGGTCAGGTGTGGTACCAGCCCCCAGACGACCATATACAAGCCTTTGTCGATTTCAATACAGTCCACAAATGCCGCAACTTCGATGCGATAAGGAGTTGGGCTGAAAAGCATCAGCTGCCGGACACGAAAGATACGCCTTTCGATTTCCTGGAGCCGCCAAAGGATGGTGATCGAGTGTGGCACACGGTTCCGTAGATATATCTGTGTAGTGAGAAAAATTAATGTCTTATGAATCCCACATACTAGCAAGGCGGACAGGTCTATCTACCGTCGCCCAGCCATCGCGATCCTTGCCCCAATCCCTCCATATCTCTTTTGGCACAATGCTCAGCTCATTCTCCGGGCCGAGTGTTGCGAAATTCACAACAAGCGGATATGGCTCGAAATCCTCTTCTTCAATATTGCAAGCTGTCTGCTCTCGGTCAAATCTGTATATTACCACCATCCTTCGTGCAGCATGTAGGAATGTCGCCTTCTTGACGGCATCATCTTGAATGTTTTCCGGTACCATCATGATTATATGCGAGATATTCGGGAAATGCCGCAGAACATTCGACACGCTGCCGTCAAATTGTCCGTACAGGAGAACCTTTGTAAGCGCTATGTTCTGCAGTAATACAGGTGCACAGCCAACCGCCCCACGAAATTGAGCTAATATCCCAACTTCTGGGGAGTCGTCGTAATGCTTGACCCTGGGACCTGCTAACTGTAGGTAAAATATATCTGTGTCAAAGCGGAAGTAGAACTCCCTAGAGCAAGTTGACTCGTGCTCAAACGGGAGCGTCACTATATCTCCAGCCTTGCTAGCCTGGTAACGAGCCTCTGCACGGGATTCCTGGCATATGTTGACGACTGTGGGTGCAGGACTGGGCGAGTAACGAGGACAGAACGTGTCCTCTGTGTGGTTTTCATCATGTGGGTAAGTGGTTATGGTGACCAGGCGAGGTGGCTGTGAGAAGTATGCAATGGCCCAGATCTGGAGACGGATTTCCTTTGGCAGGGCTAGGATAGACATTTAGGAAAAGACAATGCAGCAATGAGTGAGGTATTGGAGTAGTTCGCAAGGTTGTGTGATGTGGGGCAATTCACGTGCTAGCGCGTATTTCCTTCATGTGAATACGAACGTGCCGTATACATGAGGAAGTGAAGCAGAGAGCCAAACCGATTACAGCGTAGGCGTACATTAGGAAGCCTGCCCATAGGCTGTAACCTTAGATCCTAAGTCTGCAAGTTTCCAATAAGATCATGGTAAGCCACGAATATCAATGTTCATACTGTGAAAATGCAGGTCACGCCAACGAGATGTACTTGCATCGCTACTAAGAACATGTTTAATTTCCTAAGTTGCTTTCCACGGTCCTGAGCCGATCAAGCCCGGCTACCAATCTCAATTCCTCCCTCTAAATTGCTCCGCAACCATATCCCCCAGCGTTCTCCTCTGCCTGGTCGCTCCAGCACCCTGGCCCGTCTCACCCGCTAGTATGCCCGTGGCAAGCCCACTAGCACCGCCTTCTCTCTCCCTCTCAGCATCCAATCTCGCTCTGAGGCCTTCAAATCCTTTCTTCTTTTCCTCGCCGACCATCCATCCGGGGACCCTCCACCTGGATGCACCAGGTAGTAGATCCCTCCTATATGCAGTGCCTATTGCCCAGCCCACCGCTGCGGCCAAAAAGCTTCCTGGAAATTGGGACAAAGCGAGTTGTAATGGTGGGAGGTAGGAGAGCGATTTCGATGTCAGCGTTAAGCTGCGGGACCAGAGGCTGGACAGCGCCTGTGTGTTAGATTGGGAAGATGACGGTGCCCAAGGAGATATCTTGTATCGGTAGGTATATGGCACAGCGGCGTAGTAGTTTGCGAGGAGGGCGAAGAGAATGGATGTTGGGCCAGCGGGAAGGTAGTTTATACGGCCAAACGTAAGCGGACGCAGAACGAAGGTCAAGATGAGGGGTGGCAGTAGAGTCGTGTAGGGAAGAGTGACTAGGAGGAAGGACTGCCGTGAATATTAGCCACAGCCATAAAGAGTGAACGAAGATTGTAATCAGACGACAAAACTTACAGCAAACTTCCTACTCCCCCATAATCTCTCAATGACCCTGAGTTGATAGAACGTCACAACGCCGAACAGAACTTCCGTCGAATTCGTAAAGCACAACTGTACACAGGCATAAGCTTCCATTTTACACCACCCCGCCCGCGAATCTCGGCAATACCACATGCCACCAAAGCCTGCCATACTCCAAACACAGGACCTAACGTACCTGCCAAGTTGCAAAGCGCCAAAGCTGCCCATAATTCCAAATGTGCGGCACCACCTGGATATGCAGATAGTATCTCGTATCTGTTATAGTCGCGAGGAGGGCGCCGATGACGGTGGAGAAGACGAGGAATTGCGAGACGGGCGCATTCGTGAAGCCAGAGGATATCATCGTGTTGGGCGTAGAGGGATATGTATGAGCATAGCTGTGTTGATAAGCTGCACAAAATTGGTGGGATGAGGAATGAGGGTTTGACGGTTGAAGCAGACGTGCGGAGCTAATGACGGAGGTGCCACAGTTTGGATTGGAAAGGAACCACCGTGGCGGCATATCACGTGTACCCACTATCTGTCTATGCACTTCGGTGAAGATGTTTGGAAATTACTGTCCAATTGATGGTACAAGTAAGATATTAAGCTTTGTATTAGAGATAGAGAGGCTGCCCTAATAGCAGTATTGCGCAGTTTTTCGCAATGTTGGACAAAAACCCTCCCAACCGTTCTGTGGTATCGATGACCTCCTTGCGGAGTATAAAGCCTTTGAAAGAACGCCACAACCACCCAGGCAAATCCAAAACACCGCGCAAAACCCAGACATGGCAGAAAACAAAAGAAAAGCAGTTTCAAACCTCCACACTACCTCTTACGGCTGTCTCCGACTTCCGACGCCCATCCGAGCTTTTGCTCTTTGCATAAACGTCTCCTCGTCTTCGGTGCTATTAAAGAAGAAGTCTCTCTCCTTACCCACATGCTCACTTGGCGTACTCGGCGTTGTTTTACTCTTTCTTCTCCCACTCCTCAAGGATCTGGTCGTAGTACTAGTTTCGTCTGACCTTTCTGGAGGGGAAGGTACGTCCGGTATGATCGGTGATTGGGCCTGTGTCGCTTGTTGTGTAGCCATTCGGGATTGTGCCATGACTTGCGAGAGTGTCAGTCTGTCCATGCTGCGCCACCATCGGTCTCTGTCTTCTCGCGGATCTACCTCGGAGGTTAGATCACTTTCAGGCACAACAGAGACAGGAGGAGCCAAGGATGCCCACTCTGGAGAGACAGATTCATTCACGGTCTGAGGACTGCCGTTGGGTGAGTTTACGTCAGATTCAGACTGTCGCCGGTAGTGTGAGCTGCGATGCTGGAGGTGCTCACTTGAGCTGCTCGTATGTGTGCGCTTGCTACTGCTACGCGATGGGACGCGGGGTGATGCGTCGACGAGGGCGATTTGGCGGCTTGTGAAACTCGCGGCACTAGCAGGGCTTACGTGGCTCGAGGATGGGCGGGTATCGTTTAATGTCTTCCTTCTGGTGGGTCTATCGGGACGGTACAATGCTCGCAAGCCCTCAGATTGAGTCGATGGTGATTTCAAAGCAAAAGACTCTGAACGGGCAGGCGAGAGCTGTGCCGCATCGAGCAATGACTGCGGAATGGCCTGTCGACCCTTTCGGTATCGCCCAGGTGTCTTCGGGGTCGGCGTAGCTCCAGCCCTTCTTTCCTCCTCGATTGGATCGACTTGTTGCAGGTATGCTGCTGGGATCTCGGGGACTTGTGGAGGTGGAGATTGCGAGCGTATGTTCAATGCCTTCAAAGAAGCTGCCGAAATACGCTTCACAAGGTCGCGTGCAGATCGCCTACGTTCTTCGCTCAAGTCGAGGAACTTCTTCGATCGCTCCGAGGGTGTCATTGAAATGATGGACTCTCTGCTGGGCTGGACCTGAGGTGAAGCTGGTTGACTGTAGTAGTCGGAATCAAAGTGACTAGTAGACGGTCTCGACTCATCGACACTGTAAACACGCACCGGATACCTTCCAGGGCTACCATCAACGAGCGTGGTGGAACGCGACGTATCTTCCAAAGCTGTTACTCGTTCTTTGAGCTTGTGAAATTCGGCCGAGAGAATACTCTTCTCCTCCTCAAGCTTGATAATGCACTCGGCAGCCTCCTCGATGGCATATTCCTGGCCTTGCCAATGTGAGGCGCTCTCATCAGCAATAGCAGAAAGCTCCTCGTTGGTCTTCCGTAGCGTGTCATTGGCGTCCCTCAAGTTCCCACATTCTTCCTCCGTGTCCTCCAGCTTGAGCTTCAAGTGGTGGTTCTCTTCTTGAAGGTCATAATTCTCCTGCTCCAGAGGCTCCAATTCCTCCACTCGCTCCTTTGCTTTTGTCAGGTCATGCTGCAGCTCTGAGTTGTTCTTTTTCAGGAGCTCAACCCGCATGTTGCAAGTCATGAGGGTGTCCTTTAGCTTCTCAATCTCACTGGTGAGCTCTCGGTTCGTCTTTGAGCGGGGTGGACCAGTGTCGCTGGGTCTTCGCCGACGTATTGGGGAGACGGGAGTTGTTTGCTCTTCGGTCAGAGCGAACTCAGCGAAGATATCGGGCGACGTTTTGGTGTTGACCTCTGAGGGTTTAGGGGTTGATGGGGGTGGGGGCGGTCGTGCGTCGAGGGGCGAAGGAGTGGGAGTATTTTGCGCTCTTCGAGCCTGGAGCGCATGGCGCAGGTACTCTGACTTTGGCGCAACCGAGGAAGAGGTTGTCCGTATCATTGAAGGCCTAGAATGATCAGGTGTAGAGGGTCGTAGAGGGGTTCCACGCGAAGCGCCGCGTGACGACGGTGGGGTCGACATGGTAGAAGAGGTCGGGGTGGTGGGCTCAGTTTGCGACGGGTGGGAGTTTGTATAGTATCGATATCCCCCGCCACTCAGTGACAGCTCTTTGTTCTTGAAGAAAGGCCAAAGAACGGACAATAGGATTGTGCGTCCCAAGCTCCTGTGCAACCAGAACGCTCTCCTCCCTGGATTGACATGCCCTTCACACAGCTGTAGACAAGCGGTTGATGCGTCACAGACGGGGCCAACTGTATCATAGAAGGTCTATGCGAACCCCGAGTGAAGTTTGCGCGGACCTTGCAGGGCCGACAAGAGTCGCGCGCTCAAAGCGTATCGGCGCGCGCGAAAATGGGAGGGAAGTCGCTCGAGAGAGGATCGTTCTTTGGTTCCATGTCTCTTCTCACAGTGGGTGAGGGATCGCGGTACTCGACTCTTTTTGCGCGCCGTGTATGCAGTCCGGGGAGCGGGTGGTGAAGAAGTAAATAAGCGGTGAAAAGCAGCCAGATTCCACGTAACCAGAGCAATACTTCGAAATATGCCACCACTTGGTCGCAGAAGGCGCTTCTCACCACAGACACGTCTTGCGCGGGGGAGAGGGCAACTGCGGGGGCCCTAAAAGCAAACCGCTCTGATGCGCGCGACGTGAAGGCAGCGAGAATCTCGAAAATTCTAAGGGATGAAGGGAAATGATCGGGTCGGGCAGCCAGCGGTGGAGACGCTCAAGGGAAGGCGTGCCCCATACAAGTTTAGCGCCAAAGGGGGGCACAGCGGGAGCCCTGGTCCGGCGCGTTCCAGCACAACGGTCTGCATAACCCCAGCCACTCTCATTCGCCAGAAATGTGCTTGTAATGGGGGATCACCGCATTTGGGCCTCGTCTGACAAGTGCAATACCAGGATCTTTGCATGAGACTCCATGTCTGTCACAAAAAAAAATATCACACGAACAGGAGGAGCGGCCATGATGGGGAGTTGAATGCCTGGCACACACACACACACACGCACACATTTCTCATTAATTTGCTTGATTCGTGGAACGCGAATGAAAATAAGGACCTTCGGGGCGCTGAACCCTCTTCTCGTATATTCCGCCGAAAAGCAATTCCCGCCTTGCCGCGGCGGCGCAGACGTGAGCGAGAACCGTGTGGCAGCGAATTGGACGAAGATGATCAGGAGAGGCGTCAAGGGGCCATTTGGGCCACTTTTTTCCTTTTTTTTTGTGCCCAAAACCACGTCTCAATTAATCCCCGACAAGTGCCATGTCGGCGCCGGTGATCCTGTGTATGTTGGGAACGCCGGCGAAACTTCGCGAGATCTACGCGACTCTAGAAAGAATGCTTCATCCCCGGATGCATCTGACGCGGTGAACGGTAGAAGATACCCCGCAAAGACCAAGAACGCGTCGTGGCCCCTTTTGACACCCTGGCTTGGCTCTGCCTTGACCCTGCTTCTGCCAAATGCCGAGTTGGGCTGGGTGCTTGACTTCCAAGCATTGTGTTACAGATAATCAACAGCTGTTTTCGGGATCATCCTCCGATAGCTCAGCGAACATGTTTGCGGCTCGGTCGCCTTCCTCCGACTTTTGATTTCGAGAAGGCAATGTTGATTTCCAGCGGCCTGCTTTACGGCCTCAACGCTGCAAATGGAAGGAAGTTATGCTATACGCTACTAACACGGCCCTGTCTGGCAGGCGAGGAAGGGCAACTTCTTGAAAGACTGTTTCCCCCTCTCACTCAAGGACCATGCCTGTAAATTCAAAGAGATGTGAAGAAACCAACATTAGGTATTACAAATCATCTGCGGTTTAATTCATGCCGAAGACCACACATGTTTAACATCCAGAGACACAGAACCATGTGCGACCCCTTCCAACAGTATCACCATTAATCCATCTCGATCCCAACTCCCGCTTCCCTCAGCCGATCTTCCCACTCAATCCGTAGCGCCTCCATCTCCTCCCAGCACTTCTTCCCCGTGTCGAGGAACCTCTGCTGGCTCTCCTTCGTAAGATCCTTCGCATGCGGATCCCTGCCGTACTTTCTCTTGGGTTCTCCCAGCCTTCCTCCCCATCCCCAACCTGCCATCTCTGTCCGTTCCACGCGCTCTTGTCCCCAGAAGTCTGTTGCGCTGCCCCACTTGCCTACACCTTCCTTCTCTTCCATGTTGTCTAGTGTGCTTTGCTTTGCGAGTGTGAGCCAGACCATTGCGCATGCACCCTTCTCAGCCGTGATGGGGTGCCATTGGCTCCCGAGCCAGCGTGCGACGTAGAAGGCAGCAAGCATGAGGTATTCGAGGACCAGGGGAAGGGCGATGATTGCAGTGCCGCAGATACCAGGGTGTGCAGTGTATATCCGTGGTTTTGTCGTCTTGTCATCGGTTTGAGGGCAGTCAAGGTATTTGTCCACGACATCAGACATGCCAGGCAAAGCCGAAGTGACAGCCATGACATCAGTCAGTCGCTTCGTTGCTTCATAGGGTGCTGTGGAGAGGATGCCCTGGATATCGTCCATATTAAGGACGTGCTCGTAGGCTTCCAAGCTGCTGACCCAAATGAGCCTGCCCCTTGTGTTCTCGCGCTTGGGGTGCTTCGCCAACAGCGGCGCAAGATAGTGTCCAAGCAGGTAGTGTCCGAAGAAATTGGCGCAGAAGACCTCCCCCAGCGGAGGCTCCTCAATCTTCTTCTCTGCTGGTATTTGCGGCTTCGTTACCCATCCAAGTCCCGAAATTTTAAATGTCGGCCAGGAGACTGCGCTCGCCCAACCCGTCAGAATCGTATATATGGCAAGAGGCCAATTGATGCCGGTCCAGCCGCCAATACCGGCATTGCATACGACAACATCAAGCTTTGGCGTAGTCTCTCGCAATTTCTTGCAGAGCTTTTGTATCGACACCAGGCTTAGCAAATCCAGGCGCTCCTGCCGAAAGAACACACGGTTTTGCAGCACCTGTGATATGCCTGGGAGTTTCTGTTCATGGCTGCTGATGACCTTGCGCAAGTGCTGTTGTAGTTTTTCGATCGTAGCGTCGCCTTTGCGTTGGTCTCGAGTCGTAATTATGAGGACGAGGGATTCGGTCTGGGGGCGCGTTTCGATAAATTCATCGATCAAGCGGGTTCCGAAGCCGAGGCCCAGGCCACTGCTCGTGGGTCAACTAAGGGAGTCGAAATTATGAGGGAGGCATTCGAACCTGTTTGCACCTGTGACCAGAACGTAGAAGCCATTATCAGGCGTTGGGGTGTCGTCTGCGACCGACATGTTTAGCTACGGTGAGAATCACGAGGCTCTGCCGGCGGTTTCCTGTTCCTGAAATCGCTAAGCAAATGCCCGTTGCATCAGCCAATCACAATTATGTCGCATTCTTTTTAATAAAATCGATCTGGCTATTGGGTATTCTTGAGATAAATTCAAGCGTTCATTTTCTATATCGAGTGCGAAGGAGCATGACATGCATCCAAATGTGAAGGTCTCCGCCATGTATCTAAAGCTTCGAAAAGACTTGCAGCCCATTCACAAATAGAAGTTCATGTCTAACACTCTTCGAGCTGTATCAACTGCCTGCTGCACAATCGCCACTCGACTGTGCAGCAAAAATGCTCAATACTGTACGCTGACTGCCTGGGCAGTTCGGCAATGCCGACGAGAGTTAATCTAGCGATGGGCATATCAGTGCTTGGCAAGGCTGCCATGGTGCCAAAAAACCCAGGAATTTCCCTGGCCGTTACAAACACTTTTGATTAACTTTAGAGCATCAATTACAAAAGAAAGGATGGAGAACAGTTCTGCTCTGCCGTACACTCCACATTGGCTCCCAAATGTGTTGACTGCAGGGACCTGGTGAAACTTTGCTCTCCAGCATTCGCTTGCGAGAACCCACCAATTTGCGGTCCTCAAACCCTTTCCCTTTGAGCCGAAGCAGAACCTTATGGGAACGAGTCCGAAGACCTAAGGCCGAAGGCCGAAGAGATGCTGACAAGGCTCTTCCTGACGGTGGCTCGCTTATAAACATTTATAACATTCAGATCGAATCCAGTGTATTCTTGTACTCGGGCCGAAACGAGCTGCACCATGGGCTCGAACCGCTGATCACTGCGCAACGTCCACCGCGATATCCACGTCAATCGGATGCCCCGTAGCGAGTTTGGCCACGTTCAGACCACACTTTTCTCGGGAGGCCTCCCGGGCCAAGCATAATACTGGGCGGGGAGTGCGGAAGATAAAGCAAATGTGAAGCAAACATGGCCGAAGAGGGACCGTTCGTCGAAACAAATGTCGTTATCGGCTTGGAAAATGCAAATACAAAGGCCCGAAAACTCCATCTTCACGAGGATACCTGGTCAATTGTAAGTTCAGCATCTAGACCCCCCCCCCCAAGGACGGCATATCATGGTTGGTCTAGCATTCGCTTCTGTGATGATAAACTTAAAATATGCTAGTTGGCAAAGCCCCGGAGGCACGCGGCCATGCATATGGCCATGCACGTCACATCGATGGCATTGACCTGCGTTTTAGTCTGTCTGGGTGGAACTTGGTTTGATGGTTCCGCACCGTATCACAGATAGGGCGGAGTCAGCTCCGATGGTCTCGCGGAGAATCAAGTCTTCTTCCTTGGTACCAGAGTTTGGCGGAGCTGCTCCGGCGTGGCGCCGTATTCCAGCTTCCCATTTGTTTTCAGGTCACTAATGAGAATGTTGCAGCGCTTGTTGCTAATAGGAAGGTTCGTTGCGAACTATGTTTTATTGAATCTGAGATCTGTGTGTTACTGCATCTTAGATCTTGTGCCACAGCCGCGAATCGTCCGAACCTTCAGGGTGCATCCGTGTGGTCCTCCTAAATCCAGTGATGTGCCTCAAGGTTCTGAGGATACTTGGTCGAGGTTCCAGGATGGTTTCGTATCTGAGCACCTCAATGGTCGGAGTGGACTGATTGAACACGAGTATTCGGACCGAACCTACTTGGGCATGCAGAAAAAGCAGTGTCGGGCTGCTCTTTTTGCTGACAGCTCGGGCCGAGCCGGACGAGCCAGCGAGGCGGATCCTCAGGCGTCAAGCATGAAACGTGGTCCTCCTTGACCTGCTGTGGCAGCAATGTCAAACCTGTCAAGCCAGCCTTTGGTTCCGGCACGTCTGACTGCGTGTTAGAGAACTTGGCTGCGATTCAGTTGAACAGCCGGTGGCTCTTAAGTGCCGACGCAGGTGAAAAACTACCGGCATACTCTCGATCAAATCGTTGGTTGGAAGCACGTCCCGTAGCCTGGTAAAGCCGGCGAATAACAATTTGACGGAGCCTGGTATGTGAGAAAGGTTCGCTGTGTTTTACAGGGTGGTTTTCCAGAGCGGGATCCGCAAGTCTAGTGGATGGCTTGCAGCTTCAATGTCTCCGAGATTTCTCGCTAGGGATGCTAAAGTTAGCCGGATGCTGTCACGCAGGTGTGAAAAAACTATCACTCAGAAACTCTACCGCAGTCTTGGGTAGACAGTCTGGCGATAAAATCGTGCGATCTTGGAACTCGGACCAATATGCCGCAAAGATGATAGGCCGTCGACATCGGATCCCGCTGCGATGCGACAAGGACCATCTGTGTCACCTGCATCAATGTTATATGAACATATCCACTCAAGCTTGATTCTAAGTGAACTTACGGTTTACAGGCAAAGTACCGAAGCCTCATCCATGCAAATGGTTTGTCCGCGGCTTGTCCCTTGCAGCCACATCTAAGCAAAAAAGTTCTTGGGATCATCAATGGTCGTCAACGTTCATCCTAGGAGGGAGGCGCACTTGCACTTCCCCGAACACGCCATCTCAACTCAAAATTGAGCTTCTGCTAAGCGCGGGGAGACGGAAAGTCTTCATAAAACAATGGTTGGGCCAAGCGGAGAGTAGCGGATGGTCGTCAAATGACGGGATCATAGCACCGAAGGGGTAAAGTCGGTATCTCGACGCTTTTATCCGTCTGAAGGCAGAGCAAGTTCTTTGATACGCAACGGCGGGGATGGCCTGTCTCTTTCGCACCCCGTCCTCGCAACTCGTGATCCACTATCCAGGCTGACGTTGGTCCGTGATCGTCAGAAGTTACGACTGCAGCTTCGAATGTCATTTAGACGTTAGCGAGAGCGAGGGGAGCTCCCGATGCTTTTGTTGGCGCTACTTACGCCCGGTACAGGGCGGACTAGAGATCGCCAAGGACGCGTGCGGCGGTGGAGTGGTGGGCTGAAGCGCATTGAAGTGAGTCAAGATACATCGAAAGGTTCGTGGTCTGAGTATGTGGCGCAGGGATCCACTCTTCGGCAAATCAATCACGCATATGCCATGAGCCTCTTCAAGTATCGTATCACTTTCATACTCCGACTATTTTTGGTAGCTTGTGTTATGATGATCAGATTTTACAAGCTCTTCAGCTCTTCAGGATTGATGGCACACAGCTCAGGGTTGAGCCTGAGCACGGTAGTCTTCGGTCGTCTCTGACGGAACATACCCATCTCGACGCGAGTCAGTCGCGCCAACTTCTCATCCTTCTACCGCCTTGAAACAGCATGTTTCGGGCATTTCCATTGGCCTCCACGAGGTCCTGCAAGCCGTCGCTCTAACTCATGTCCCGAAGCCATACCTTTCCCTTATGCGGTCACGTCAAAATCTTCCCGCCAGCCCCTTTGCTTTGTAAGAAGTGCCCCATCGGAATTACTAAAGTCTCAACGGCGTTTCTTCGTGTGCCACGTGGGAGCTCCGCAAAACCTGTGGGCCGAATAGGAGTGGTGTTTTGCCGGGGTGTGGATATAGTCTCCGCAGACGCAAGAATGCAGTCAAGGGTCGCTTTGAATGATCAAGTGGCCTCTCTTATCAGCTACATCCACTACTGGGAACTTCCGGTATATTTCGCTGATGCGATATGGTCCCACCAACAGTCAGCCTAAATGCTTTCAGCACACAGTTATAGGGGCTGTTATACGCTTTGAATAGCTGAGCGCATTCTTCAATAGTAGAGGCCTGCAAGCACTGTCCTAATTTCTGATACCATGAAGGCTTCCATACCCAGTCATAGGATCGGGCTAGGCATCGCCTCCAGTAGGAGCGACCCATCAAGTTCGTGCTGGTATCCTGTGACCTATACGAAACCTGATATTATGCTATTTGGCACGAGAGCGCAGCGGATAAGTACTAAAGTGGGTAGAATTTCAACGTGAAAGGACGTGCTTTATGCGAATATGGTCTGTGATTGGTTAAATAGCGATTATTAGTGCAGCATTAATGGTCCTTCTATGGGTCTGGATGGGGGCCGCTACGTACTTCCAAAGCGCGCCCCTCCATTTGGTCTGTTATGCATAAAGGCGTGTGTAGTTGCAATTCTGTGCTTGGGAAGTAGTGGATCGCGAAGCACGTGTTCGCGCTGGTCATAGAGGGGGTTTGTTACCGGCCACTATTTGGGCATGTGATAGATGATGACGGCTTGTGATGGTCTATTCATTCTCAGCGACAACCGAACCAAAAGCACGGATTGCGTTTTCTCTGCTCGTACGATATTCATATGACAGGTGGGTGAAATTGTGCCAAAGATTGAGAAACAAAATGAATGCGGTTCTATTGCAATGACTTAGCCATTAGCGTGGCATGGTCGGGAATAGATTTGATTGGCGACGCGTTGATATACACTTGGTGCCGGGTGTGGGCGGTGTCCAGCCAGCCTCCCATAGCACTTCGCACACATTACGGTTTGAACCGAGCGAGTGGCGATCGGTGACCTTTGCATGATCTCGGAGTTGTCGCCGTCGGATTAGGGCGTGTCTCACACCTGCTGAGGTGCAACTTAGTTTGGCAAATTCAGTACCCAAGCAACTTTGTGACGTTTGACCAAGGATCAAACAGTGCTCGCCATGGTCAAATCCCTGGTGTCCTCCGTGTCGTAAAGGAATTCTGATAAGAGAGGCGGCATGCCGGCCAGTCGCAATTATACCAACAGGGTGAGGACTGGTACCGATACCCGGAACTTTTGATGGCCGCAATTTCGCTTCACTACCGGAGGTGGTGTGGTAATTTGGAGTAAGACAAAATGTGAAACAGAGAGATCTTTGAGATCTGATGATACATTCGACTATAGACCATGGTCCGAAACTTTTTCAAATGGGTATTGTGCTGCCATCCACCGTGCCGTATGCGCCTTGCTGAAATACAACCGGAACCGAATCAAAACGAGGGAACAGGTCACTGGCTACTAACGGTATCCGGTCTTACTCCGTGAGCCTTTACAATCGCCTTGAATGGGTTAGAAGAGGGTTCGCAGTATACGGTCAGCAGCAGGATCACCAACTGCAATTTTCGTCGAGTCTGTATTCTCTAAGGCAGCAGTCAGTATCCTGCAGCAATCTAGATGGTTGGTCTTACATTGCAACGACGTTTGCGGGACATCTTTTGTGGGTTTCTTGATATTTTGTGCACCATGCTCTGACGACATAACGGAGGTCACCACACTTGTATTGGACCTGAGTATAATCGCACATGGTTGGTGTAAAGAATTATTAAATGGGGTTGTGATAGGTTCTGCAGACAATAGCGGGTTGAAAGTGGTCAAGATGGGTGGAAAGCAAGCAATTCTGTTGGTACTTTTCTAAAGCCTCCGGATCTGCATGTAGCTTATAGCTCCGCAGATGGGAGCAGACGTCAGCGCCACCAGGTACCCGTAGTAAATGCTGGGCTAAACCATCTTGAGGGAGCCCAGTCCATTGACAAGCATCAGGGTAGTGGCCATGATTTGCTCAACGGAGCCGGGCGTCCGCGTGTGGTCGAGCATTTGCAACATGGACTCGAGTGGGTGCGTCCATGTTTGAAATCTTCCCGCTTCGGGCAAGGCACTGACATGACCAGGATTATCCCAACGGCTTTCAAGGATTGCCTCCACCATGCCGGAGTAAGGTGGTTGTGTATGTAAGAAACTTTAGACTTCCGCCCGTTTTAAAGTATCGGCAGGAGAGCCAGTGACAGCGTGCAAGCGGACGGAGCCAAGGTTGCCAAATCGCCTCGCCGGCTAGTGCAGCACCAACACCAAACTTACCAGACACGCACGGGCAAGCCTGATCTGCGACCACGGTTCCACGTTTGACGCAAATGTGGTGCGTGGGGTGGTGCACCGTTGGATTAACCTTGCTTATGGGTGAGGCTACCGCCCAAGCTTCCAGCTCCAGGATCACCCTTCCATTTCCTTCTGCAGGCCGCATAGGTAAAGCATAAGACGCGTGTGAATGCCATTGCCAACATCCCACTGGAGTAAGCCCATGGTCTGCTGCGTCCATCGCCGTCTTGTCCCCTCCTCCGGGGCTGCCGCCTCGGCAGTACCACGACCTTTCTCACCGATGTTTGTCTCGTGCGCTTACTCTCCCGTTTCCCCGTTTGCGACCACACCCGCAAGCAAGTTGTTGCGCAATCACAGCTGCCGGCCCATACAATGGCTGTGCAGGGCTGCGGGACATGCTCCGGCGATGCGTAGTTGACGGCAGACGCCTCGGGAGCAGGGCTGCACTCCAGCATTGACGGCCAGTACCTGGCCTAGCCGTGGGCTCAGGCTCATTCGCGGCTGACCTTTGCGGTCCTCTTAGAAATGCTATGGGCGTGGTGGAGGCCTAGACTGCACTGCCAATACCATATGTGGCTGTTACGTCAATGCCATGATAGATGCTACGAGAGCCGACCATACCCGCAACTATCGCTGTGCATACCTGACATATACCCCTAAACCATGCCACCCATTGCCGGCTGGGACATGACATGTTCGTCGACTGAACCGTATCACGCGCGTACAGCAATGCCCGCGTCGTGGGGGTTAACTTGGGAACAGGTAGAACATGCAGGTGCGGCAAGGTATCGAGGAACATCAGCGTCCCACGTCGCTTGGGCGTCTTCAATATCGTGCATATGTCCCGACCAGGCACTCGGTACTGGACATTGACGGCAGCAGTCGATCTTCTAGGGCGCCTTACAGTGAGCACGCAAAACTGCCGAGGAATATATTGAGAGCGAAAGATGCTGATCAGTGGAGCCAGCGCGTAGGTACCCGCGGGCTTGGTCCTGAGGCAGCTATACCTCAATGAACATGCCATATCAATGTGAGCAGCGTAAGATGAGAGTAGCACCAACATTGCGGGCGAATTGTATCGAAACTGTGCGCACGTGGTAGAGTGACCCAGCCGTTCTACATGCTGATCACAAGCTATCATTGCGTGCGTTTGGTCTTTTCGCCGACATGGAGTCGGCTCCCCTGCACCGCCTTCCTGAACGTCTGTTTGCCAACCAGGTAATCGAAGATACTTGGCGCTCGCTCCTGATGCCGAGTGGTAAACCTTCGCACTATAGAGCACCTGCGCCATCCAGGCGAGGTCAATTATCATTATTAGACGCTATCCGACAAGTTCTAGCGGTCTGGTCCATAGCCGGCCCAATAGTGACTTGGTTGTACTCGCCGAGATGGAACCCCCATGCTTACCATCGTCAGGGTGCCCCCAGGACTTGATGAGAGCCCAACGAAGCCCGTTGGTGGAGAGCATGCAATGATCTACGGCCTACCAGACTGTTCGGCGCCGCAATCTATGTGAACCTCAGTCACATGCAGTGAAGATTACTGAGACTGATCCACTATCTTTGTCAGTGAGACGGTCAGAATAATTATGATTATCGATGGACTGATGTTGACGCTTTCGTCACTTGTTACCTTGGGATGGCACGTAATATTGATTTCCTGTAACACCAGTGTGTTCCCGGCTCAGACAGTCAAAAGACCTCAACGAATTCTCGTTACCCAGGCATGAGGTACATTCAGGCTGAAGAAAAGACATGGATGTCAACCAGAACTACCAAACAGACGGTAGGCCGACCTAGCCAAAATCCAAAAGCGTTAAACTGTGGTCCTGCCCCGCGTTCCCAACACGATAAAAGGGTTGCCAGAAGCATGGCATATCCAAGTGGAACCATGATCTTAAAGCTAATTGCGTATAACTAGAGCCGGCTGTAAGACGGCAGACATTCGGTGGCTATCCGAAAATGTCTCAACGATCCCAGCGGCCCGAATGTATTTCCCATCACCGACCTTGACTCACCTAGGACAACCATTGCCAGGTATGTCGCATATCTCGGCACTGTTAGCTCCATGCCAATGCTGAGGAAAGGATGCAAGAAGCCATTTGCAGATATATGAAACCTCCATTATATGTATAAATCACGAGAACTCTCCATTAGCCTCATCGGCATCGAGCCAACCACGACACATTTCCACTGCCTAAGGTCAAGGAAGTCAGCGAAAGTCGCGCTTTGCAATTTGAACCTGGAGGACACCTACCCTTCCCCATTTCTTGAACATCTTCTCGCCCTCGTCCTTGCTGATGTTCGGTTCGAATATCATACGATCTTTTTGGTTAATCTCTTTGAGTTCGTCGAACTCCTTCCATACCCCAACAGCAAATCCGGCTGCGATAGCTGCACCCAGTGCGGTGGTCTCACGCATTGCTGGTCGATCAACCGGGATACCGATGATATTTGCTTGCGTCTGTCGGATGTTGTCAGTAACAAGGTCTCGTTATCTGCATGTAGAACACGCGAAGCGATCACGTACCTGCATGCATAGATTTGAGTTGCTCATTCCACCATCAACTGCCAGCATATTTAGCTTATGGCCACTGTCAAGCTCCATTGCATCGAGGATCGCCCTTGTTTGGAAACAAGTCGCTTCAAGGGTTGCTCGAGCTATGTGGCCCCGCTCGGTGAACTGCGTAATGCCAAATATTGTGCCCTTAGCGTCATCAATCCAATACGGTGCGAAAAGTCCACTGAAAGCAGTTACGAAGACGCATCCACCATTATCTTTGACTGATGCTGCAAGGTCACTGATCTTATGCGAGTGTGTTATGAAACCCATGTTGTTCATGAGAAATTTCACACCGCTTCCTGCGACTGCAATGCTCCCTTCAAGTGCATAGACGGGTTTCCGCTTTCCACCAAAGTCATACGCAATGGTGGCGAGGAGTCCGTGCGTTGATATAACAGGCTTCTCGCCAACATTGTACAACAGGAAGCAGCCGGTTCCATATGTATTCTTTGCAGAGCCGGGCGTGAATCCCTGCTGACCAACCAAAGCCGAAGACTGGTCACCCAAACATCCTGCAATACGGACGCCCTTTAAAAGACCGGAGTTCAAGGCTCCAAAAGCATCTGGTGATGATGACGGGACAATCTTAGGCAGGTTCAGCTTCTTGCGATCTAATTGGAAGAATTCTAGAAGCTTGTCGTCATACTGAACCGTGTGTCTGCGGATAATAAGCGAAACTGGCCACTTGCATCTGGTTACATTGAATGACCTACAGGTTCATGAACATCGTTCTTGATGCGTTAGTAGCGTCTGTCACGTGGATGTCAGCTTCCTTTCCGCCATTCAGATTGTACAAGATCCACGTGTCGATAGTGCCGAAAGATAGCCGGCCTTCCTCGTAAGCCTCCCGCACGGAATCGACATGGTCGAGAATCCACCGCAGCTTCACCGATGACGGGTACGTTGATAGCGGGAGTCCGCAGATTTCTTGCAGTTCATCCGCGCCTTTGCGATTTTTCAGCTCCCGGACCAGTCCCTTGGTTCTGGTGTCTGGCCTGACGACAATACGAGATTAGTGTAATGCTCATTTGCAGTTTTGTTATCGATTTCACATACCAAGCAATTGCATTATAAAGTGGTTCTCCTGTTTTAGTATCCCAAACGACTGTTGTCTCGCGCTGGTTGGTGATACCAATAGCTTTGATGTCTGAGGTGTCGTGACCCTGATCTATAAAGATGTTGGTCGCCCTCTCAATGCACTGCCATACGGATGAAATAATCTCTTTGGGGTCATGTTCATGCCATCTATACTGGTAAGCAGCGCGCTCTCCACTTCCAGCTCGATAATACTGACCCAGATTGAGGATACTTCTGAGAGAACTCGATTTGGTGCTGCGCCACAGGTTCACCAAGGCCATCGAATATGATAAAACGCGTACTTGTCGTTCCTTGATCGATACTGCCAATGTAGAATTGCTTCAACTTCGTTTCGTCTAGTTGGGCACCTTGCGAACTGTCCGTGACTTGTTCTTTTGGTATTGGTTGCGGATTTGTATCCTGTGCGGAAGTCTTTTCGATCGCCATGCTGCAAGTCTGGATTTTCCCTACTCCTAAACCCACGGAGTTTGAACCTCTAAATATCAGGCTAATTTTCCGCGTGTATCGAAAAGCTTTGATCTGTCGCGTGGTGCGCAATTGGCGATGCAATGGTTTTGTGATGAAGCGAAGGGCCGGCACTAAGGAGGTTCGTCCTGAAAGCCCCGGAACAATTTTGTTGAGGCTAAACGGTCTGTGAGGAGATAGCCCGTACGCCTTCAGAAAGCCGAAATTCCTTTTGCTCTTTTGACGAATTGCGTGCTGGTATGGCAGTCCCACTGGTAAGGCGCCTGCTATAGCCGATGACGTTGTTCCGAAAGGACGTTCCGAAAAAATACTCGCGACAAAGACCACCGAAGTTTGGCGACGTTGTTATCGGCTGAAAGTGAAGTGATAGAGTTGTTTGCGAAATGAGTGCAACGAGAATATCACAAAAAAGAGGACAGGCCTCGGTGATATATCGGCAAGCGATCAGAACAAAGCTTTTGCTTCTGTTGTGCAGTATGACGTTGGAGGCGGGGTGGTGTTTTAAAAGCGGGGTGAGGGGGAGCAGCTTCAAGACCAAGATGGTGTCCCCGGCGCCCAGCCTCATCACATGCGACTTGAAAACATTTTAAAGTCCTTCACGCTAAAGGGGAGGCTCAATTCTTTATTCCTCAACGATCGTCGATCAATCTGGCTGCTAACACGTCCAAAAGTCAAGCTCGGCATTGTATCCGCGCGTCAGGCTCACAGTGACTTCAGATACAGTGGGTCAACCATCCACAGGCTCCACTTGAAAGAGCCGCGTCCTATCTACATCCCACGACACCTCCGGGACCTACGTGTGCTATTAAAGCCCTTCACGATTCCAAAGCACCGCCCAGCACTCTTCAGTGTATACCTTTCGGCTTCTCTGATGTCATATGCGTTAATTCCACCCTAAGCTAGTTTCAAATTGTCCATCGCCTCTTAGTTTCAGTAGTCAAGTAAGCCACTTATAGGCATCCGATCCTGGTCTCTAGTATTGCTGCTGTGGCTTTTGCGAATTCCCGAGCAGTCCTGCTCCATGCTTAGAATCGAATATCGCTCTGCCAATGAGACGAAAATCGCGCAATAGATGGAGTTGATTTAGGATATGTCTCTGTGTGGCAATCCTGCTCCCTCGAATTTTCTCACGATTTGCTCCACTTGTTCTCATCCATTGCTGTCAATTGACGTAATGCTTTATCAGGGATTCCCGTTCCGTAGGCAAGTGAAATCCATCCTATAGGGAATAATACGCTTTTTGAACTTTCATACATTTACCAATCTGTGCGCCCTCCTACGACATTACTTCTCATTTGCCGTACTTCCAAGCAAGCTCACCCCTGACTACTTGGGCGATTACGAAAATATTTACAGCGTGATACTGCATAAAACCCCACAGTACCTCTTTGTATGGAGAACACAGGCGCCCTAGGACAGCCTCATTCATCGATTTCTTCAGTATCCGTATTAATGCGACTCCGCGACCACTTGCAAATCTACAGTATTGGGATTGGGCTTTGACCTTCAAGCATAACATCCTGTGTTATATAATGCACCTACCACCATTGAGACCCCTAGGCATTAACAGTCTCAATTAATTTCCCAGAAATGATGTAATAATTGAAAGGCATTCTGTGGTATGCGGGCAACGCTCCATTTCGCAAGTGTGTTTTGCGCTGAAGGATCTGTTTCACCCTTGTGATGATGTCTTGCATAAATATGGAAGCTGCGGTGCAACATAAGAAATTAGCACTGTTACAATAAGGATTTCGCGGTTAACATAGCTTCCATGAATTAATTACACTAGGCGATATACCTGGTCTCTATTAAGCCCATATACGACTGCAAATTATACCTATATCCAAAATAACAATAAGGTATGGAAGAAAAACATACACTAATACCCTCACAAACCAGAAAAGCCAGTCTGAAACCATTGCTATGCCCATGTGCCATGCATCATAATCCTGTGTATCCGAGTCCCCCTTCTATCAGCTTTTTTCAACCTTTGGCATTCCACTTGTCATTATACGCATTAACCGCCACTGCAACCTGCCGATAGAACCAATTCCGACTCCCTTCATCTCCCACCGGGATGAATGGCCCGTTTGTACCACCCTTCAGCGTAATGCCTAGTCCTGTGCGCTCCTTGCTGATGGTCTGTACGTCCTTGAGTGGTACATCCCACTCTGTCTGCAGTTTCTTCGTGCGCACCATCATGACCCCATTGTAGGTGAGCATGACGAGCATTTCCTTATTTTGGAGCTCGAGATGTGCAATGTAGTCCTCGTTGAAGTACTTGCCATTATCGAGCGTCTTGAGCCAAAATTGACCAAGCGCTTCGCGTTGGGAGTAGGGGCGAACGATGCCGTCTGTGCCGATGAAGCGAGTTAGGCGGACACGGTCGAGACCTTCTTGATCAAAGACAGTCGTGGTATTGCGGACGCCTTCTGCCATATTGGAGGCGAGATCGAAGGCGCCGATTGCTGCCTTCGTTGGTACTCCTAGAAGACCCTTACCAACACCCTTGACGAAGCCAAAAGCACCCTCCTTTTCTGCACCCTGGAGTGGGTGGCGAGCGAGGCCGCCAATACCACTGGCAAGACTGCTTGCGAAGGCGTTGCCGCCGGTCGTGATACCGTAAAGCGCGTGCTTTGGCCTATTGCGCGAGCGCGACATGCGGCGCTGGTCTTGGAATTCTTTGTCCATTGTAGCAGCCGACAGACCCTTTGACATACTGCCTGTGAATTTGGCCATACTGTCCGAGAAGCCGAACACGGACTTCTTGACGAAGCTTGAAGCACCCTTTGCGATACCAATACCTAATTCTTCTGGGCGATCAGATTTGACCAAACCCTGATACGGCTCATAAAAGATATCGGCAACACCTGAGCTGATGTTGGTGAAGAGACCAACAGGATTGCCGAGGAAATCGGCGGAACCAATGATGACATGAACTTGTCGGAGTGACTCCTGCACATAGTGGTTCTTGATGTTCTCAATCAATGCGGTCGTAGAAATACGAGCATTCTCTAACATCAAAGAGTTGTATCGGACTGGTGCATCATTGACGTTACCAATCGACATGGTTAGAACATTCACCGCAAACATGAAGGGGCCTGACGACCGCATAGTATCTTCTGCGTTGATTCGTTCGGTTCGTACGAAGGATAGATCAATCTGCATCGGCTGGAGGTGGAGCAGCTCGAAGTAGACATCCTGGCCAGACTGTTCCTGCGTTGGCTCGGGAATGTCGAGCGCATCATCCCAAAGTTTTCCTTCTTTTTCCTCCGCCCAGGAAGCTCCGGGAATCTTGGTAAAATCGATCATCGCAAAAATGAAGTCTTCATCAATTTCGAGCGTCATCTGCTGAAGAAGGAAGGTGAAATATTTGATGTAAAGCACACCATATGAATCGTCCTTGACTTTAGTGATGCTAGTCTGGAAGATAGGATGCGCTTCCATCTCCTTTCCTGTCTTGGGGACCACACTGGGATAGAAAATGATTGGGAAGATTCCGCCATAGAGCTGGTTGTCGATTTGGATCCATTTGACTTGCATGTTGACCATCTGGTAAAGAGGCGAATCGGAGTACTTCATCTCAATATCACGCAATGTAACATAGACCAATTCGCGTAGATGGCGATTGACGAGGGAGATGCCGATGCCGGCCAGTCGTAGTTGAGCCTTGAATGTGACGTCGGTGTCCATATCCTTCACCTCGAATCCAGTTGCCGTAGATGATGAAGTAGCGGACTTCTGTTTGTACATACTCTTCGATGGCTTGTAGTTCGAAATTTCGAGCGTCTGTGTTGGACCGGATGCGACAACGTTGAGATCGATGACTTTCATACCACCTCGTTCCTGACCAGGAGGTATCTTGAAGGGAATGAGAGGGCCGATTTCGGCAAGCTTTACATGTCGTTCTCTGCCATTGGCGCTGATGACAATCTCCTTGTTCTTTGCAGCTGGGAAATCCCATGCGTACGGCATGATACTCCTAGGAGGCAAACGGTACCTGATTGGTCGGAAACCGGACCCACGATCATCCTCGTCCTCATCCAGATTCGGATTCGTCTGCCAGTACAAGAATTCTTGATCGCTCATATTCTTGAAAGAGAATGGCCAGTGTTTTGTCTCAACGCTGATGTGACAGAAGATGGTAGCTTGCTCCATCAAAATGTCGACGCGTATCAGTTTCTGACGCTGACCAGCCTTGGATAACTTAACGTGAACGTTGCCAACATTTGAGATGTTGAACGGTGAGGACCATTGATTGTTGACGCCGGGATAGCAAAGAGACAGTTGTGGCGCACCACCTTGTCGTAACCATCGAAGCGGAAGCAGTTCACTGTCTTTCAGCGTCATCCAATCAGACTGTCCAGGCTCACGGAGGAGCAGCTCCTCTTTGATCTTGTTGTTGACAATAAACCGCGGTGCTATCGAGACAGTTTTGGTCAAATTATACTTGCCTTCGCCCTCAGCGACGGAAACACCAAGATGCATCTCCGACCTGGCCTTGGTCGATGGCAATGCTACTGTGTAGGTGCTTCCAATCGCATCGAAACTCTGTGGCTTGCTCCAATTGGAGTCTCCCACTTTGATTAAAGCACGATTCTTTTTGTTGTCTGATGCATAAGAGAACATGAAGGGCAAGGCCTTTCCAGCGTCATTCTGGTCATCTGTGACGACACCTTGGCCGGCAGCAGCTTTGGTTTGACCCATAAACTGTTGAGACCGAACATCAAGTTGAAGGCCGGTGCGATTGAGGACAATATAAGGGCTGAAGATCGCGACCTTGAATGCGCCTCCGCCATCGAGAAAGTTGCTGATACTGTCAGTACGGACCTCGACTTTAGGGGCTAAATAACTTACTGGAAGTGCATGTTGAGATGTAATGTTGTATCGTTGTGATCCTTGACTTCTAATACCTTTTCTCTTCGGAAACTCTCTCGGTCGGTAGAGTTAATGATGCCGAACTTGCTAGGCTTGAAAGGACCATCTTGCATTTCCACACTGATAAGTAGAAGATGTGACAGCTCGACTACATGCACCGGACTGATGCCTCCTTTCCTAAGAAAATTTGTCCAATCCTTCTTCGTGTTGCTATCATAAATCCTATACTTGAAGTCGAATGGTAACAGATTGTGAATCTCCACAGGAGCTTGCAGACGGAGGCGCATGTACGGATACACGCCGGTCAGGGGGTCCTTTTCATCATAAGCCGCATGCATTTGGAAATAAAAAGGTGGCGCATGCTCATCCTGCTCGCCGCGGCAGGTTATCGTTCTCGTTGGACGTTTGAGTAGATCTTTCCAAAACAAGCGCTCGTTCGACCAGGCATAGCCGAAGCCTTGATCTGGCCGGACGACAATCGAGTGCATGTATACTGAGCCAACAGGTGCAGGTCGTGCGTCACCAGGGGCTATCTTGTCAATTTTTAGAAGATGGCCCTCTTCAGGACTGAACATGCCGAGCTCGATAGGGATCTGGGTATTGTTCTCTACTAGCAATGGAGATCGGAGAGTGATGTTCTTGATGTTGTCGGTCCCCAGCTTTACCTCTACGAGTATGCGGTGCTGAATCCGATCTTGCTTTGGCTTGAGATTGTATAGGAATTCCCCTTCACGGTGCACTGGTATGCGCTGGAGGGTGTCGAAGCCGCTACCTTGAAGCCTGAGGCCGATCATGCCCACTGCGCCATCCGCGGATAAGGATTCTCTTGTGGACATGGGATCTTCAAATCGCCAAGGCTGCTCCTCTCCATCATCCAGCTTCGCTGCAAAGCCCTCTTGTTCTTTGCCTTCAGCCCAAACATCAAGGCTGAAGCCAGTGTAATTTCGGATACGATATGGCGCATCGCTACCACGAGGCTTGGATAGAATATCCTCATCGCTAGTAAGAAAGTCGAATGACTTGGAACCTAGGGCGATTGTGGCCGCGGTCACGGTGAGCTCCATTGCCTTACGGGAGTATAGGTCCACAGAGATTCTGTCTGGATTCTGATCTTTGGCCATGTGGAAGCCGACGCTCCATGGCTCTATCAAGGGCTCCCAGGCAGACTTGGAAAAGTTGTAAACGTTGATAAGGGTATCCAAAGAGGTGTCGGCTACCATGGCTCCAGACCAATCTCGCACATCAACGCCAAACTTTTTCACGCGCCAGTCAAGCATGGGCATCTCGTGTACATCACCGATAAGAACCACGCGCATGCCTTCGATGTTGACATGCATCTCTTCTTTTTTGAGCACCGCAGAAGGAGGCTGTGGTGCCTGTAGCTGGGCCCCCTGCATACTAGATCGCTTAGTGGTCGCAATAGATTTTGCGCGAGGTCTTTGAGATGATGCTTTGCCCGCCGCAGAAGTTCCTTTCTTCGATGGTGTTCCTGGCTTGAGCGTCTTTGCGTCTTCAGTAGGCATTTTCTTGTCGTCGCCTGCAGACATCGCAGATGCGCGATTTACTATCTGCATTGCCAACAAAATGTCGCGGAGCGACAGACGGAGCACCAATGGCTCAATGTCGACAGTGATGCTAATCAAAGATGATTTCGAGCCTTGATTTCGTATATCTAGGGCTGTTTGAACACTGAAGTCGTCAAGAATACGCATGCGGTTCGTTTCGAAGCGGTCCATGCGACACAAGAACATGCCGACTTTGTCAACCTGCAATGTCATGGCTTGCTGTTTCGATACAAGCACTTGCTTCGTGCCCAAGACGATGGCTTCAGAACTGGCCAGGGCGGGATTTGCTATCAGAACCACTTGTGCGTCCACCAGATTTACTCTAAACGAAATGTTCATTCCCCCTTGTGCAGATTCCTGCGGCGCTTCTAGTTTTGCAGGTGTTCGGGAGCCATCTGGTGACATGATCTCATCATCGCTGTCAGTCTCCTCGTGCTCAGCCTGCTCTTCAATAGCGAGAGGTTCGTCTGTTGCAAGGCCTGCATTGGCAAAAGCCTGCAATGCGAAGAGATAATCCAACGCCAATATTATTCTGGGGCTGTCGATCGTCAGAAGCGCAATCAGATTGCGCTCTTGTCCCCCTGAGATCGAAACGCTGGCCATGAATTGCTGCTTTACATCATTATTGATGAGTGACATGATTTTTCGGAATTTATTCGTTCCTTGTGTACGGCTGTCGCGGATGGTGAACGACTGTACCACAAGCTCCGCTTCCATTGCTCCATCACTAATCATGCGGACCTTGACATTTGTATCGTTAAGGGAGAACTTGGAAAGACTTGCTGCCTCCACGTCGCCAACAGGCTCACCATCGTTGGACTTGACCAGCTCTAGTCCTATTGTACCGACTTTGAAGACAAAGTCCAGCTTCGTCCACTTCTCGGCGTCCGTTTGGAGTTCCGGTCCTTGAGACGAAACCAAATCCTTGGAAGTTTCTTCTTCAGGAGTTTCTTGATCAGTAAGTCGTCGCGCAGGTTCCGTTGTCGATTTGGGCAGTTCGGCCTGAACAGTTTCTTCAATAGCATCTGACTCTGTCGCAAATGCTCCTGGTATAGATCGTGACAATTCCAATGCAAATTTCATCTGGTCAGGTGTAAGGCGCAAGTTGATATTGGACATTGAGCCATCGATCTCCAGATCCGGGCGCTGCTGCCCCTCCCTATGTTCGACCATTGTGATGTTGAAGTCGAGGTCCACTTTATCGATTAGCTCAAGCGCCTCCGAGCGGTCTTCATCATAGTGAAGGTTGGAGGTGAGCTTAATGTTCCTGATGCCGGCGGACAGCTTGTTGGCGACATCTGCATCCTTGGAGTCATCAAGCGGGACGAACGTATTCTTCGCGTATATTTCTCCCAAGTTGGCAGTCAATGTGTCTCGATCTGCTTTGTCCGATACCACCATCCTTGGGAAGACAACGATGGGCGTGCTGATCGTAATATCGAAATGGAACTTTGTAGCTCGTTGTTGGATCTGCGTTGCCTGGTTTGCTGCTGCTTGGCGAGCGGCATTGAAGATTGCTTGCATCTTACCAAACTTCACTGCGAATTCCATAATCTTTCGGAAAGGTTCCGTAAGAAAATTGATCTTGATGGAGCCTGTCTTTAGTGCAACAGACATGTCGTAGCCAGGATAGCTCTCCGAATCAGCATCGAAGGTCTCATAGCTAAAGTCGGCCAAGTTCTTGCCCTCTATTGTCACCAGCTGGCGAAGTGAAGATTCCTCAGAGACGCCTTGGTCGACATCATCGATGAGGGACAAATTGCCAAGTCTTCCACCAATGCGCATCGTCTTTCCATTAAGGAAGATAGCAACATCTCCAGAATTCAAGCTCAGCGTGGCAAGCCGTATGCCATCGTTATTCAAGACAACAGCGATGCGCTTCAATTCGGCGCGAATCCGTATCTTGTCTGGCTCGGCTTCGGGCAGCTGGGCGCCGTCCTGCTCCTCATTCGGCTTTGCTGCTATCTGCGCCTGTTCATTCTGGGGCGGACTGGGATTCGTAAAGGTTGCGAGAACGAAGTCTAGCAAAGTCAATAGCGTCCGCCGTGTTACGATAAGATTGATTGTCGACACCGCAACGTCTAGGTTTGTAGCGATGCCCTCATACTTGGTTTGAAATTCCGGAGACTCTTTGTTGACTTTGACGAATTTCAAAGTGAAAAGATCTTTTTGCTCGTCCGCCGAGACGTCTTCTGAAGATATAATGTTCTTGAATTCGGGTGTTGGGTTCTCTTCAACATGATCTTCGACAGCCAGGCTTCGCAGGCGAACGTCTGCACCCATCTCGAATGGCTCTTGGTAGAAGTCAAGATCGAAGCTTTCTGCAATGAGCTCGACCAAAAGCTTATCGGACTCCCGGCCCTCTGGATCCGCTCTGAACAGTGAGCCTTGAAGCTTTTCAACAGTGAACTTGAACTCAAAATTGCGTTGATGTATGTGAGCCTCTTTGATTTCATCCTTTGCTTCAGGCGCATCTTCAAATTTCTCCTCTACTTCACTCTGCCCCTCCTCCTCCATGACAAGCTCGTGTTCCTGAGCGGCAAATTGGAAAGACTTCGATCGAGGTCGTCCGAGAGCATCTGTGTCTGTCTTTGCACTACCGGTGGACTTCAGGTTTGACGGACCCTTTGCTCCTTCAACCACTTGCTTACTTGTACTGTCACTATCAAACTTTGGTATCGCCACATCGATTAGCTTCATCAAATTCTTGTACTTGGCGTCCGATATCGATGCGTGGAGTACTGGAAGAGTTCCAGAAATGCGAAATTTGGCTAGATCAGATGCCTTCGGAACAATACATATTTCGATCTTGAAATCCATGTTGATTTTGTCTATGATGTGGAAGTGTCTTGATGCAGAATCTTCTTCAAGTTGCGATCGTGTCTCCTCGATGGAAGGCCCTATAAGTACTTGGGTTGAGTGAAGCTTCAGGATGAACTTATCGTACATCAAGTTCTCCAGTTTTCGGAAGTCCTCATCGGTGTATTGTTGCTTCTGCTTGGCTTGAATATCACGCAGAGTGTCTTTATCAATGAGCTCACTCGTTACGCTTGCGTGACCGGCATCGAGAATGAGACAGTTGCTTGACTTCTTTGTGACAGAATCGGGAATAATGATAAGTGGTGCCTGCAGATCCAATTGTGCGTTGATGGTCTTATGTTCAGTAAGCGCAAACTCTAAGCCTGCACGGGTCTGTTGTCGGATGCCTTCGATAGTAGCTCCAGCAGTCTCCATGAGAGCGCCAATCGATTCCATATGCCGCTCTGGGGGCTTGAAAAATTTGGCGACCTCTACTACAAAGCGCGGGTTGTATACAAATTCCATGCCCTTCAATTTCATAGTGAGGGATGTGTCTGCGCTGTTGTCTAGCGGATTCTTCTCGAATGTGAGAAAGAAAAACGGGTCTTCTTTCTCTTCCTCCTCATCCTCATCGCCTTTAGGTGACTCGTCATCATTGAGCTCTTCAATCCGTTTGTCATCCGGCACCGGTGGAGCATCCTTGATGGTAATGATCTGGGGGAACAAACTGCCTTCAGTTGTACCGTCATACAGGCGCATACCCTCAAGTGCGACTTTGACGAACATAGAGTCTGTGCGCTGCAAGAACTGGGTGCTGAAGGAGTCAAAAAGAAGGCGAAGTATCTCAGCTGACTTCCCATGAGGATCTCGCTTGAGCGTAAAGCTTCCAGTTCGAAGGCTCATGTTAACCTCTAGCTTGACATACTCTCGTGGCATATCAACTGCCTCAGCGATAGCTTTCTTCTCATCCCAAGCGATAGCGTCGTACAGCTCTTTTCGTTGCTGCTCGCTCATTTGAGTATCGTCATCATGGCTCTCTTCCTGTTTAGTGCCCCAAACCCAAGAGGTCCAAGTCTGTTTAGGAGGTGCCTTCTTTACGCCAACATTCTCCTTACGCAGTTGATTGCGTGCCAACGAGCGCCAAAAGCGGAGATCTTCGTAGGTCAGCTTTCGTTCCAGCTTATCAATATCCTCGGTTTCGGTGGGGCTGAGCTTCTCCTCGCGTTTCTTCTTCTTGAACAGCTCAATGTATCGTATACGGTCGTCGCGCCGCTCCTTGAAGTAATCCCAACTCCATTTCCTGTTCCTCTCGTGTATCTTGTCAAGCACAGCGTTCCCGGCAAACCGTAGCCACCCTGCAGGGTCTTCATTCGGAGATGACTTCGGCTGGAGCTTCTTGTATTCTTGATGTCGGATGAAGTAGTGAAACAGGTCGACTAACATAAGAGCATCTCGGTATTGATCTTCATCGATGATGAAACCCAGCTCATCAAAGAGTAAGCGTGCTTTCATCTTGGGATTGTCGGGCTTGCCAGTCTTATCCATCTCCAAACCAGCACGGCCACTAATAGGCTTGAGGATGAATTGGTGATCGCCCAACTCGGGGTTCTCGCCCCTCACAATCATGCCCCGAAGCCTTTCAATAAAGTCTGAATGGTCGATGTGCTGCTCCTCGCTACTCTGATTGCCTTTTCCAGTTCCAATAAGCTTCGCATCTGTATCCCAATATACGGCCAGCGATCCTAGCGTTGCTAACTTGTGGGTCGATGTCGAATTGCCTTGGATGAATGTAGGCTTCCAGTTCTCGTCAGTGCTGATGGCGCTGAAGTCGGCGAGCGTGACACCAAGCGCGAACGGATGTCCTGGATCCGATATTGAGTCTTCATACCGGATATGTATATTCTTGATCGTAACCTGAACATTGTCTACAATCGCAGTTACCAGGCTAGCCGTGAAGCTCTGGTTCTTCTGCTGCTCCTCCGCACTCATGCCTTCGGTATTGCGCTCCTTCAATAGCTCCGCGCTGTCGAGCTTCTCCATCTTGACAGCATGCGCTCGCCGTTCTTCCTCTTCAGCGTCATAGTCGGCATCCTCCTTGGGCGCGGCCAGCAGGAAGACGTCCTCGATATTGACCTTCAGCGGTTTTCCTCGCAGGTTCGACCAGGGTATTGAGAGTGTGAGAGAGCCAAGGTGCCCTTCCACAACGTTTAGTGGCAGCTTCAGCTGATCGAGGGCTTCGCGACGGAGTTCGAGGTCTCGTAGCTTGACGTCACCGGACCAGATGCCGACATTGAGCTGCTTTGGATCGAAGTTCTGGACATACATGCCCAAGAACCGATTCAGCAGGTTCGATACGAGTCCTTCGAGCATGACGGCGGCGGGCGACCGTTACCCAGGTCAGGGCGTCGGAGGGTGAGGGATGGGGGTTGCGGGGTCGAGAGAAAGGGTTCGTTAGGCTGTGAGACTTTATGAAGTCATAGGGGACAGTCGTAAGTTCGTATACACAATAGTATCGTCAATTATAAACACAATGTGGGCTGTGATGGAAGCACCGTGTTTGGGTGTTGTGCTGCGTCGAGTATTACCGAGAGACGGCTATCAGAAATAGGTCGCAAGGAGAGTAGCGAAGAGAAGACACGCTCGAAAGCAACAAGCAAGTCGTGTAAGATACAGACTGGGAATTAATTCAGCGCAGGAAACGCGTCAACCAAGGGTCACAGCGATCACTGCAAGGCAGTTGCACACCAGTGCAGGCGCTACGCATGACGTAGGATTCAAATCAAAGTGTCCCGCTCACATGATTTGTCCGAGGAAGCGGCCCATCTCAGCCCTCATTCGCTGGAGCCAAATCGCATTTTGTTGAATTGGGATTTCCACCACGGCAGATCTGCGTATCACGTACAGACACCTTGTGCATTGCGAGAGGCTCGATTTCGCTAGGAGTTATACCAACCCGCCTATCTAGAAGCCGCGCCTTGACCCCTGCTGCATCGCTCTAGGTGTTTTCCAACCCTTCACGAACCCGGCTTATCCAGCACAAAGCTTTCCACAACGCTACAAACAGATTGGCCCTTTGCAGCCCCAACGTAGACATATACCCACCGTCACAATGAGTTGGTGGCCTTTCTCAAGCTCAGGCGCAGATGCCAAAGCCCAATCACAAGTACAACCTTCTTCAATACCATCACAACCACATTCGATAGCTCCACCAACATCGAGTTCAACTCCTCCATCAACCGCACCACACGATCCCGACTTCTACACCGCCCACCCACACCTCGCGCCTCCCTCCTTCGCAACCAATTCCACCACACCTAGTAGCAGCAGCAACAGTAACGATGCTACTGTCTCCCAAGACAACTACGATCCCACCCTCCCTCGCACAATGTCCTGCCGCGCCGCCTTCGACAGCGCCTTCTACTGCTCCTCGCTGGGCGGCCACTTCAACGACGTATACCGGTACGGCCAATTGCGCTCGTGCTCTGAGCACTGGAATGACTTCTGGTTCTGCATGCGGACGAAGAATAGCTACAGCGAACGGGACGTGAAGGAGCGCATGGTCCAGGACAGATATAGGGAGAAGGAGGAGAAGCTGAAAAGTGGGCCGAATAGCGAGGACATATGGGTTAGGAGGGGCGCAGGTGAGGAGATCAGGGGGGCTTTTACAGCGCCGGCGGACGTGGATGCAAGCTAGAAGCGGTTTCAATGCGCTGTACGATGTATGAATAATTGTGGTTTGTGTAGGATATCATTGCGATAGTCATAGCAAGAGATGGCTATCGAGTCTAACCAGCGCAACGTAGAATCCATAAAAGGGATATTGTACAAAATGTATACCAGACTTAAGTTTGTCGGATCCTATTATTCATGAGCATGCATCGCAGGAAAACCCATGACACAACGGTTGTAAACACACTGGCAAAACAAGGCATCACAATGCAGGCACAAACACAGGTATTTGAAGTTATATCTCAATTCTCTACTCAGGATATATGATCCCATCATTAGAGTACATGCTATTCAGCACCAAACTTTTCCTTCCAATCGTGTGATCGTAACTCATCCGATGCATTCAGAAAGAGGAAACCATGAAAAAGGCTCTATGGGCCAGAAACTCCGAGAATTACCCGCCAGAAAAAGGTCTATGCTTGAAGATCGACAAGGAAAGAAGACGAAGAAGACAGCTCAAAGAGGCGATCTGCTTAGTCGACCTCCTCAACGGTAGGGCCGTCGTCAGAGTGGCCAGCACCGCCGGGGCCACCAGGACCACCGGGCATGCCGCCGCCGGGCATACCGCCAGGCATACCACCCTCGCCGCCCGCACCGTAGAACTTCATCATGATGGGGTTGGCGACACCCTCGAGCTCCTTCTGCTGGGACTCGTACTCGTCCTTGGTGGCGGTCTGGTTGTCGTCCAACCAGGCAACAGTCTTGTCGATCTCAGCCTTGAGCTTCTCCTTATCGCCAGCATCGAGCTTCTCGTCGACCTTGGAGTCGGAGAGAGTGTTGCGGAGCGAGTAGGCGTATGACTCAAGAGCATTCTTCGCGGAAATACGAGAAGCCTCAGCCTCGTCCTCCTCCTTGTACTTCTCGGCCTCAGCCAACATACGCTCAATCTCCTCCTTGGAGAGACGGCCCTTGTCGTTGGTGATGACAATCTTGTTGGTCTTTCCGGTACCCTTCTCAAGGGCAGACACGTTAATGATACCGTTAGCGTCGACATCGAAGGTGACCTCAATCTGAGGCACACCACGGGGCGCAGGGGGAATGCCGGTAAGCTCGAACTTGCCGAGCAGGTTGTTGTCCTTGGTGCGGGCACGCTCACCCTCGTAAACCTGGATGAGCACACCGGGCTGATTGTCGCTGAAGGTGGAGAAGACTTCGGACTTCTTGGTGGGGATGGTGGTATTGCGCTTGATGAGAGCAGTCATGACACCACCAGCAGTCTCGATACCGATGGACAACGGCGCAACGTCGAGGAGCAAGATCTCGCTGGTTGACTTGGAAGAGGTGTCACCGGACAAGATAGCGGCCTGGACGGCAGCACCGTAGGCAACAGCCTCATCGGGGTTGATGGACTTGTTGGGCTCCTTGCCGTTGAAGAAGTCGGAGACCATCTTCTGGACCTTGGGGATACGGGTAGATCCACCGACCAAGACGATCTCGTGGACGGAAGACTTGTCAATCTTGGCGTCGCGGAGGACACGCTCGACGGGCTCCATGGTGGAGCGGAAGAGATCCTGGCAAAGCTCCTCGAACCTAGCACGGGTGATGGATGTGTAGAAGTCGATACCCTCGTAGAGAGAGTCGATCTCGATGGAGGTCTGCGCGGATGAGGACAGGGTGCGCTTGGCCCGCTCGCAGGCGGTTCGGAGACGGCGAAGAGCACGAGCGTTAGAGGTAAGGTCTAAAGAATGGTTAGCTAAAAATCAACTGAAGGGGAACAGAGTACTACCCACCTTTTTTGTGCTTGCGTTTGAACTCGCTCGTGAAGTGATTCACGAGACGATTGTCGAAGTCTTCACCACCTAGATGAGTGTCTCCGGCGGTCGACTTGACCTCAAAAATACCCTCCTCAATGGTTAGGAGTGAGACATCGAAGGTGCCACCACCCAAATCGAAGATGAGGACATTACGCTCGCCGGTGGTTTTCTTGTCAAGACCGTAGGCGATAGCAGCGGCGGTGGGCTCGTTGATGATACGAAGGACGTTAAGACCGGCAATGAGACCAGCATCCTTGGTAGCCTGACGTTGGGAGTCGTTGAAGTAGGCAGGGACAGTGACGACGGCGTTGTTGACGGTGCCACCAAGGTACGACTCGGCAGTTTCCCTCATCTTGGTCAGGACCATAGATGAGATCTCCTCGGGTGTGAATGTCTTCTCCTCGCCCTTGAACTCGACCTGGATAACAGGCTTGCCACCCTTGTCGACGACCTTGAAGGGGAAGTGCTTCATGTCGGCCTGAACTTCAGCATCGGCGAACTTGCGACCGATGAGGCGCTTTGCGTCGAAGACTGTGTTGATGGGGTTCATGGCGACCTGGTTCTTCGCTGAGTCGCCAATCAGGCGCTCAGTGTCGGTGAAGGCAACAAAACTGGGGGTGGTCCTGTTGCCTTGGTCGTTGGCGATAATTTCGATTCTGTCATCTCTGAAGATACCGACGCAAGAGTACGTGGTTCCGAGATCAATGCCAATGGCTGGTGCCATGTTGAATGTATGTGTAGTGGGGTATCAAAAGTAGGTAGGAAATTCGTAATAGTGCTCACGAAGTCTGAGACTTAGTTAAGGTGAGGCTTTGTGTAGTTTGTGATGTGTAGTGGGAAGGTAGCATTAAGAGCGGGCGATGAGTTTTTGTATGCGGTGGGCGTGGTGTTATTCCATAGATTTCTACAGCCTTCTTCGGCGCTCGAGCCAACCAGAAACTTCGAGCAGTGTCTGCGACCCACTCAAGATGCTGCCTGATGGGTTGCTGGGGGCAAATAGCGTCTACTTTTTCTCCACTATTGACGATTATCAGCAAAATTCACGGTTGCGCCGCCTTTGCTGCAGAGATTGAAAGCTTCCTGCCTCTTCTTCGCCGCCCTTCCTTGCGAATGTTATGACGGAAGGCTCACCCCACCATGACCGCAAACGGTGACATAAGCGAGGGGCTGCTCAACCCCGCCAGCAACGCCAGCAGCTTCACGGAGCTTCGAGATGTCACTTTATTGTTGTCCATTGACATACGAGGGCAGCACTGATCAGATACGACTTCGCTGTAAGCATCAAGCGCACTGCCGTAAGTTGACACGATAACTGCGCCGTGTTGCCTACACGTTTCTGCGCCTCGTCGGTTTTCGGCAAGGTTTGGCCATCAATGTCTCAGCAAAGGCTTCCGCTGTCGCTATCGAGCTCACTTCCATGACAATGCAAAATGGATTGATGGCTCGAAGCCTAGCTGCTAAGTTTTCAAGTATATCATTCATTCTGATTATGAGCAGCAACACAAGGCACGCAAGAAGTCAGCCTGCACCATGATGCTACAAATTGCGTTGATGATTTGTAGCACTGCTGAACTGCTTCGGGCCAGGCTCCATCATGAGCATTCTAGCCTCGTAACTCCAGAGCTGATCATTATGGGGCCGCGACATGATATGCTGAACGTGGATGCAGTTTGACAATATAAAGGCTCACAACAAAACAGACAGCTCTTCACACAATTTCTATGGGTAAGCACTCCACCCGTTCACGAGCGTTTTGCTGCTTGTCCACAAAAAAAACTATGATGCTGTAAGAAGCCGAAGTATGGCCGAATCGCGACCAATCATTGCATGACGTCAGTTTGGCGTTCAGCTCGCGGAGCTTGTTGCGGGGAGCTTGCATACGACCTTGAGAACGCCATTTTCGGAAGCGACACCTCCTCATCTGACGCTCGCCTCGTTGTCACTTCCCCTCTATTCTTTGTGCGACTGTTTGTTTTCTAAGCTTTCCTCATTTCTCTACATTGTCCCGCCATCACAATGCTTCGAAGCGGAGCAACGCGCCTCGCGCTGAGGTCAATTGTAGCACCAGCTGGTCGACCAACTACCAGCTTTCACCGCACAGCGCCTATACAGCAATGGACAACACAGTTCGGGTCTTTGGCCTCCAGAAGGCCCCAGATTCCTCAGCTGGCTCAATTGAAACCTGTTCAGGCTGCTATCTTGCGCCGGAGCATCACTGACAAGCAGCAAAAGGCCGAGGAAAGATACTCCAAGGAGGAGATCAAGCCAACCCCAGAAACAGTGTCAGCAACCTCGTCCACCCACCCAATGTTTTCTGAAGTTGCTACTGAGACGCCGGAACGAGATGTGGATATGATGGCGGGAATCAAGAGCGATGTGGTATGTCAGCCGCGCTTTCTGTTACCTTCAATTAGAGCATGCAATTGACATGTTTAGGGCACAATTCGCGAAACATTTAGTCTTAAGGGAGTCCCTCGAGAAGCGTACTACATGGGCCTTGCTGGAACCTTGCCTTATCTCGCCACCTCCATATCTACAGTGTTTTGTGCATGGGAAATCAACCATTCTGTTGCAGGTTATGGTATGCTTCTCTCTGAGAAGAATGCTACACAACTACTACATCTTTTAGAACCGCTCCAAATTGGGTATGGTGCGTCCATTCTCTCATTCATGGGCGCCATCCACTGGGGACTAGAGTGGGCTGGCTTTGGGGGTTACCAGGGTTACAAACGCTATGCCATTGGCGTGGTTGCGCCTGCTGTAGCCTGGTCAACCCTTCTTATGCCCATTGAAGGCGCACTAATCACTCAATTCCTTGGCTTTGTGGGTCTTTACTATGTTGATGTGCGAGCGACATACCGAGGCTGGACTCCTGAATGGTATGCCGTTTATCGATTTGTCTTAACCTTCATCGTCGGCGCCAGTCTCGTAATCAGCCTTATCGGTCGTGGTGAGTTACCCGACCATATACCTTCACCGGCGAGCCGTGCGAAGATTTTCTCGGAGGAGGGATCCCCCGAGGAGAAGCTTGCGGAAGATGAGCATGATCGCGCAGAGAAGAAGAAGCAGGCTGCACGCAGTGATGACAGGGGCGAGGACTAAACACCCAATTGACGACATGGTCGGAGTTGAACTCACCAGAATGGAAAAACGACTGTTCTTTTCGTCTTCTCTATATGATGGCAGGCGTCGTGGAGTAACCGATCTTTTTTGAGCCTCTTTCCTAATCGTTGCTATATTCTCATGTATTTTCATATGTATAGTTGACATGTATAGTCAGTGTAGGTCTGGTAATTTTAGTACTATCCCATCACGTCATCGCCGTAACCTCTCAATCACTTTTGATCTTGTTCATACTGGCCTCTTATTGCGATCCTCCCTCATCCAGACTGGATCATATCATGTCCGCACCTGCCTATCAGCCGTGAGGTATCCAGATTGGCTGTTTTCAGATCCTTTCTAGTAATCGTTTATGATGGAAAGTAGATGTCACATATTGCTAGATACCCGACCGCACCAGTGCTTTTTATAACCTGCTGTCTGGTATACACTCGTGAGTTGACGATCTTTTCAGCATCACGGTCGATAAATCTGTCGAGTATTTTTTATCTTAGGAGACATTGTGTCAAAGGGGATAAAGCAGTTCAGGAGAAGCTTGGAGCAGCTGAAGTGCTTAAATGTAGTATGATAAAATAAATTATCGTTGGTCGAGGTGTTCAGTTCGTGTAACGCATACAAATAGGTCTGCGTTCTTAGACCACAAAGCTACGATGAATGGTGTAGGTACCGGAGGAATACCCCTGGAACTTAGATGCCGAAGTGTCACATCAAATTTTTTTAGCTATACTACTAGACCTAGCGGCGAATGCGATAGCTCAATATTATTAAGTTTAGTGTGACGATACTGTGCTGATGTAGAGATATAGCGGGTTTTGCGAAGTTGAAAATAGATATGAAGAAAACAGGCCAGTTCGATGACTATTCCACGTATTCTAGAAACCACTTAAGCTGTTATGAGAGCATGCACAAACTCAATATTCTTTAACATGTTTCGAATAATTGAGCGTAAATGTTCTTACATAGTCTTTACAAAGTGAGTGCATAGTCTAGCGATTAAGGTGGCATGGTTTTGTCCAGGTTCCCGCACAGATTTCAAACTTATCCTTTTTACCTTGCTAAATGCATCTGTTTGTACAATGGTATCCATGAGTGATACAATCACTCCAAAATGGACTGAGAACGCGAATACTACTCACAAAAGACACTACCCCTATTCAATGCTTCCAACAGATGATGAAATCTGGATTGTGAGACATTGCGCAAATGAAGGCTAAATCATTGATGTGATTATGACCTTAAGGTGCATTAGATGCCTTCATTGATAAGATATTACCAACCGTGCGAATCCATCACCCTTAAGCTGAGTTCACTGGCGGATTTCGCACTTTTCGTATTGCGATATATCTCTAGAAATAGAGATATATCACAGCATCTTCCAATAGTGACCACTTCACGCCTCGGAAAATACAGAAGCCTTTTATTCACCGCCGTAGATTGGTTATTGAGACATTAGAAATTTACAATCGGTTGCTGCACAGTGTGGAGTCTACACCCGAAGCTGACAGAAATGTGAGGAGATGCAGCAGAAATGGTGATTCATTTCCCAAAGTCAAACTTGGATGCAAATATTGAAAATACTGGGTTCCACAATTACAATAGTAAGAAGCATTTATAGTAATGATCTAATAAGAGTATTATAATACCTAGATGTATTGTAGTTATATAAAAGCCTCTATATTGTTACGAAAATAAAACACAAACAATAAGAAGAACTTTTATACCTTCAAAATAGTACTTCAAGGTCCTTTTCTTTTGGAAACCTGAGCAGTAATGCTCCTCATACCTTCACCATGCAACTTTGCATATTTATGACTACAGGCTCCACGTGCGTGATGCCGGTCACATACTCCCGTGTACACGAATACGTAACCTTGTTCTGCGCCTATAAATAAAAGCTTGTCGGTGGGGCATCATACAAGTAGAGTGGTATGATGATCTATACCGTACATTTCATGCACAGCTAGGAAAGGTTCTAAAAGCAAGGGAACACACGAGAACTACTTGTTTGACTAGCAGAGACTCTACGTACGATTTTTGAACCGCAGTGACGATGATCTGTATTGGAGCCCGTATTTGCATTTCAATACGAAAGAGCGCTTCGTATTTTGCATCTTTAGCTACTAAATTCAGGAGCTATTGAAAACAGGCACGCCGCGCTGAGATGGAATAGTCTGTCGTCGTATAATGTGGCAAATTTGGCATCGCGCATAGGCAATACTATGAGAACTTCTCAATTGGTAAACAAAGCCCCTTAGACGTGCATCATAGTGTTGCGTAGGGTCAGGTGACTCCGTCGCTTTGCTCTGTTGTTACCAGCTGAAATGGTCGGCTGCGCCTCCTTTGCTTCGTGAGCGATGACGCTACTGTCCGATACTTTCAAGCTTCCAGACCACAAGAATCTTGAAAAGAAATACGTCATTGACAAAGCCCGTCGACGACATTCTTCTTCAGCCTCGAGAAATCGGACCGAGATACATGTTGCTGAAATAGTGTTTTCATATTTGATGATGATGATGTATGCCATGCTAGGTCAAGTTCCTTGGTATGCGGCGGAGCACCACGTGCCGCATCGACTCGCACAAGACGGTTGGCAAATCTATGGTTCAAGCAGCAAAAGGCAGGTCTAAATAGTTTTTGGGAAGATCGTAGACTTCAATTATGCCTCACAAGGTGCCTTGAAGCTTGGCAAGCTGCATCGTCAGTGTAGCAGATTTTGTGAAGCAGGGAGCGTTAGAGTGATGATGAGGCATTTGGGGCGCAAGATAGTTGGGCTGCGAAGTAGTGACGAAGACAGTGACAGTTTACGGACAACGCTGATCGGGGCCAAAGGGGCTTGTGTAGTGAAGCTGATGATGCTGAAACCCCGAAGCGCTGCTGTTCAGAATCCGGAATCCGCATCAGACAAAACCGCAAATCTCAAACAGCATCAAAGACGATCTGTTATGAACCTGCAGATCAAGATTGCGCAAGGTACTCCGTCGCCGGGTATTTTCAACGGCTGTAGAGCGTTCCGACGTTGCCATATTTGGGTGACACAAGCGCGTACTTTGGGCGGCTGCTATATCGAGACCCGGGTACGTGCGAGCCGCTCAGTGGGGGATAGCCACTAAAACAGAGCCTCATGGGGCGCTTCGACTATGTAAGCACTGGAGAGATGTACGAACCTGTGGTTCGCGGCCTGGAAATTGATGAGGAATTATGGAGCGCTGGCTCTAAGCTTGGGGGGCGATAGTAGACCCCACGTTAACGCGCGCTGGATGCCCCCAACGGATGAGTGAGCGGACGAGGGCAGGTGGTCGCGCGGTGTTGCCGAGCCATGATTTGATAGAGTTGTCTTGTCTTCTGACAACAGCCATTAAGGTTGCAGTCGTGTCAGTTGGCCAGGACCTTCTAGAAAAGGAGATGATGTCGATGCTGGAGAATTGATTGGCTGAGAGGATGGAGGCGGTGCAGCGGCTGTTGAGGGAATGTCGGAAGGGCGAAGTTTAGACGCTGATTGGTGCAGCAGATTGCATGAAACTTGAATTTGTTTGCAGGTCCTTTGGACGATGGCAACGTGGAGACGATCTGCGTAGATGAGCATGGCGTTGGTGGTGGCCGCCGCCATTCATGCCGTCGACCACACAGGCAATCCACATGTCGAGAGTAAACAGGTGTTGAAACAAACGGTGTGACTTGTTTGTCATGCATCGGGGCCAATCAAGGATAGTTGTCCATAGTGGACCCATGCGCATGACACGACGATGCCGGGATCTTGGTGGAGTAGGCCGGCCTGACGCAACGTCTGGCCGAGTATGGTCGAGTCAACGGAGCTGGTGTCCATGATGGCAAAACTCGCGAGCTGACAGGAGACCAAGTCGAGGCCGATCAAGGCCAGCTGTCTGCAGGTTGGGTGGTATGCAGATCTCGCACGAAGACTCTGGCCGAGGCATGGCTTGCCGAGCTGCTGAGCCACAGCCAAACAGTTGGCAGGGCCCTCGCCAAAAATGCTACGGTCGAGCGCCCCAGTGTAACACGCGTCTTGGGATAGCAAAAAACTGCTTCCTGGGCCCAATCCGGCGAGCAGTGCGCCCTCGCATCCGCTGTTTCTTCGGTGAGGCTGGGTTAATTTGCGTTCCCAATGCTCGCTCCGAGCTCCTTTGCCACCAATTCGTCACAGTCAGGTCGAAGGGGACCTTGCCATGCAATGCTGGGTCCGGTGGTAGACTACGTTTTTCAGGTATATGGGTGCAGGTGTGCTGCTACTGCGTGGTCGTCTGCTATTCACCCAGCACCACCCTCTGGCTCCACTCTGAACACACCGCTTCATATCTGTCCCCCAACGTGACCCAACCATCTGGCCAGCAGACCTCGTTGCAACTCCGGCCATCCATCCGGCCACGCGAATACATAGCGGCCAGTGCTGCCCGCAAACTCCTGCGTCTGCAGCCACAGCAGTCATCGCTGTTGACCATCAAAGACCACGACCACGGCCTCCATCCAGTCATCCTGCTGCACTTGAATCTGGCGAGTACACCACAGCGTGCAGCGAGCGGCATCCCTCAAACACAGACGACCGCCTTCGAAACGCGATCGGGACACGGCTTGATTGGCTCTCACGGCCTGTCGCTGAATTAGGCCCCGTGATCCTACATACGACTGGCTTGAGTTTGAAACACGCCTATTTCGGGGTCCTGCAACTCACCTCTCGCAATCTTCCAGGCATCCCAAACTAGCCAAACAGCCGCTGGGGTCAGTCTGGCGAGCCGCGCTACTTTCTTGCCCTAGCCCAGAAGCAGAATCCATTGGTTCCTGAGCTGCAGCCGCCCGGTTGGAACCCACCATCTGAACTTAGCACAGCTACTTGCGTCCGCTCAAGGGCCGTGGATAAGTATCACGCTTCTGCTGCTGCTGATACTCGTTTCTGGTCAGTGCAAGTCTTTACTTCTCTATCCTCCCTTCTTTCCTCTCCCTGTTACCCAAGTGGTGCAGGTGCATTCTCCAGTCCGGCACTGCCATCCGTTGTACCCCTACCACCATTCACCTCCCCACTTTGGCAGAGCCATCCACACCAAAAAAAAAAGTTCCTTGCAGCATTTCCATCGCGCTTTCCGCAGGACGGATTATTCACCCCCTCTCTTAATAATTTGCTGCCTTGCCCTTTCAACCTCACGGCCCAAGCCACCACGCGTGCAGCCTTCGGACTCTGCTTACCCCACACCAGACCGGAACTGTGCACTACGCCTCACAGGGCTCACTTCCTACGAAGCCACCATTGGACAGGAATACTTCCTGATTGGGACCCGACTTCAACCCTGTCGTCTACTATCCTTCTATTCATTTGAAGGTCACCGTTCTTTTTAAATCTTCTCATCTACCCAACACATTCACATACACCAACCATGCCTTACTCACCGAATCTCGTCGCCGAGAACCAGGCTGCTCTGGATCATTTCGTCCAGCTCCCAGTATCGCAGGACATGATCTCATATCTAGCACAAAAGGCCACACAAGTCATCCGTTGCGAACAATCATCAGACCTCAACAAGAACTTGCCACCAACACCACCGGCATCACCACCTCAATATGCTGTTCGCCACACCGGCGAAGCACCAATGCCATCTGTCGAGGAGTTCATCACATCTCTCGTTGAGAGGTCACATGTTCAGGTCCCAACCCTGATGACTTCCCTCGTCTACCTCAGCCGGTTACGGTCACGTCTGCCTCCTGTTGCCAAGGGCATGCGCTGCACCGTTCACAGGATCTTCCTCGCCTCGCTCATTCTTGCGGCTAAGAACCTCAACGACTCATCGCCCAAGAACAAGCACTGGGCTAGGTACAGCACCGTTCGTGGATACGAGAACTTTGGTTTCTCCATCACTGAGGTCAACCTCATGGAGAAGCAACTTCTCTTCCTCCTCGACTGGGATCTCCGCATCAACCCCGAGGATCTCTACTACCACCTCGAGCCCTTCCTGGCTCCCATCCGCGTCAACCAGTCGCGCCAGGCTGAGAAGGCGAGGCTCGCCGAGAAGGAGAAGGAGTTTGCGCGCCAACAGTACCAGCTCACCGCTGCGAACCTCTCCCGATCACGCCTCGAAGCCCATCCTTATGCATCAACTGCATCCTTTTCATCATACGCCGCTCGTCCACAAAGGCATCGCGCGCACCACACTCCTTCATCTCGCGCGCCATCGCGCACTCCATCTCTATCACCACCAACCCGAAGCTCTTCCGTCTCCACATCATCCGACTCGCCCAACAGCTTCACGGATGAGCCATCAGAGGCTATCATGCAGCGCTACGACGCAGACCAGGGTGCCAACATTGTATATATCAACGGCCCAGTCTCGCAAACCAAGCTGCAACACTCGCTCCCACTGTACGATGCTCAGCCTACCAAGAAGGCGAAGACGTCGGGTGGTTTCTTCAACAGGATGTTTGGCCAGACTGGCGCATATGCTGGTCGCCAGCAAACCTATTAATTCACTCTTTTACTCCATTCCATCTACTAGACCTACGATTTTCTTTGCATCATTGCCCCGCCCATCTCAATAAAGAGATTCAAGGAAGGATACGGACATGACATGACTTGATGAAGGCTCTCCCTGGATGGACATACCTCCTCACATGTTGTCCCATTGCATGATTAGGTGTTTTTGGATACGGGAGCATTTGCACAACAGCACAGCATTGCACGGCGCAGGATCACTTAGCATTTTTCCATCATCGGCCGGCGCGCCTTGATGTCCTATAGTAGTTAGTTATACCGCTCCCCTTGCGGGTGACGCGAGTAATGCGAGTTGTAAAAACCTCAAACCATATACTTGGCAACCTTTCGCTTCTTTCCGTGTGTGCTCGAGCGATGGATGGATGGCGGTCTCCTTGCAATTTCGACCAATACTTCTAGCACCCGCGCTAGCTTAACGGGTATACTCAGATATTGCGTGTTTCTGCAAGGCTGGGAGATATGGAGACTAGCGTGAACGACGCATTCCGATGCGTGACGCGTGTGAACACGTGCGTGAAGAACGCTTGATAGATCGACGTCCCTTGAATCTTCGTTGACCCGCAGAGTGGTGTTGAAGGCCCACTGAGTCGCACGAAAGGAACCGAGGAGGCTGTACTCGGAACGCGCTCAGCCCAATATCCACACCACCTCGCCCAACGAACATAGGGGGGGGGGGGGGTAGGACACCAGTCAGCAGGCGTACTATCTAGTAGCCAATTGTCAATGTAGTGCAGACTAAGCCTACAACTTTACCCCGCCATGACATCCAATTGTTCTGCCTCGTACAGCAGTTTTTACCGGCCGCAATGCGCAGCCACACCAAGGCTGACCCACCCCCCTAGTAAACCCCCTACCGCCTGTAAAGAGCTCGCAATCGCATCGCATCAGTCGTCAGCCTGCTGGCCATTTATCTGCCACGGGCATCCACAGCATCCAGCTTGCGGGCCTATATTGAAACACGGCTCAGCTCGTCGTCTGGTGACCGGTGAGAAAGACCGCAGTTAGGCTTCAAGACCGACCGACGCGACCGACACGACCATGGCGGACGGTAAGAGCGGCAGCATGTCGCGAACGGTAAGGCCGGAAGTATGTGCAGTTGGCCAAATGCAGGGGGTCGAGGAGACCGGTTCGATGATCAAACGTGTGGATGATTGAGGCCTGCATGCCTGGGTGCAGTTTGTGTTTCACCTGTGTGCCTTGGGGTTCAGGTGTCTGGGTGTGGTTGGTGCTAGCGAGCGAAAAAAGAGAGGTGGCGTCGTCGAAGCGATTGGTGGAACCCGGTTATATGATAGCAGATAGTAGATGGTAAGTAGACTAACTCCATCGTGAGTCTTGGGGTTCGTGAAATACCACCGTCCTCATCACCGTTAATCGAGCATCGGAAATTTCCTCGCCGCCGTCCAGAGGCGAGAGGAAAGATGGCGTAGTTCTGGGTCGGTTGCCAATGCAGCCACGCTCTCGTTTTTGCTATTTCTTTTTCATCTTTTCTTCCCGTGTCTCGCGATATCTGGCTCCACCGAATGCACTAACGTATTCGTATCGTGCGGGAGCGAGCTTCTTCTAGACTGGCAGGATCTAGACTTTCAGACTTCACTTTACCGGATAGACATCGCATCTGAGCGTCTTGGTCTCTTCTATTACTCGCGTACAGTAGGTAATGTCGTGTCGTTAAAGTATGACCATGGCGAATTGTGCAAGCTCTCAGCTCCCACATGGCGCATTATGACCACTGACCTCCGTTCTTCAACAACACAGCTCTCTCTCATCAGTCTCAAAGTCTTCACAAATGTCTGCATCCCCATTTCATAAGTCCAGAATATACATATGCCGAGAATGAAAAAAAATTGAGCCCCTCGGAAATCCATGCGCTGTATCTTAACACCGGCAAGACTTGTCAGCTATCGAGCAATGCCTCTCCGCATCAATGTAGAAGATGACCTCCACGGAGCCCACTCATACATAGCAGCACATCGCTTGCGCACTTTTTATGCGGGTAAACTAGTGAACAACCATCCCTCGGCTGAGTAGTCAAGCGACGTAGCACGGGCATGAAGTTCTGCAACATCTGATACACCATCTGACAAAAACCCGTACACCACGGTAGGTCACTGTGCCGGGCCTTTTCAAGCACACGATGCTCTTTCCTCTTTCCTCTGCACCGCCATCACCGTCATCACGACACACTCTCTTTTCCGTCGGTCAGCCATTCGTTTGTGCCTGCCATGGCTTCTTTTCGTTAACCGCTGCGCGGTTTCCTCTTTTTTTTACTTAATGGTTCGTCAGTTTTCTTTTCCCCCGGGCGAGCGCAGGGCGACGGGGCCGGATGGCAGGACGCTGCGGTACAGTCATTGGAGACGGTATAATACCTTCTACGGCCTGGCGTTTACGACGACGCTGGCGACTACCCTCCTGCTCGCTGAGGTCTATCACTGGCGTGTCACGGGGTACCTTTTTATACTGGCCAATAGGTTTCCGGGCTCGGTCGCGCTCGTGGTTCAGATCCTCGCTGCCTTCTTCGGGCTGCTGCATGTTGCTGTCATCTGCAAGCTCATCAATTATGCCCTTCGGCTGCGCCTCACGAGGGTGAGTGTCTCGCTGGATGTTCTGCGGACATGGGTGGATCTGACTATCCCGCGTATCGATTGGGATCTTCCACTTCGATTCTTCTTCCCTGTCTTATTCATCGTCTTCCTCAGTCTCGTTCCTGCGGCATTATGGGCTGGTTCCATGACGCCGTCAGTGTCGCGCACCACGGGCAGTGGCATGCTTCTGATACCCAGTTACGAGGATGTGAGCTACATCAAAGAGTACCCGATGATGATAGGAAGTGCAGGACCATCGCTGCGTACGCAAAAAGGCTTCTTTACGTATTCTGTTGGCCAGCAGCAGAGTGGTCAGCTCCTTTCATCCGCTGCTTCTGCCTCCTCAACTGGTAGAGGGCCACATGTTCATCGCAAGCTTGACAATACTCAGTTCAGCTACAGGGGTCGATCGTTCGGCGTTGGAGCGCCCATAGGGCTCATGGACCAGGGCATATTGTCTAACAATCAAGTTGCGGGCTACATCTACCAAGAGGAGGGCTATCTCGCAAACGTCACCTGCACCTACAACGCGACCTCCAACTTTGTCCTCTCCGGCCCCGTCAACGAGTGGATCTACTCTGCCTCAGGCAACCTTCCAGACAGCGTCGACGGCGCCGAATACTCAAACTACATCGGCCACGACGGCAAGGCCATTGTCGCAATCGGCGTAGCCTTCAGCGAACGCTCGCCGCGCCGCTACCTCGCCATTGCCGCCGGCGAAGCATACGGCTTCCTCAACCGCACACAATGCGAGTTCGACTTCACCCCCACGCTCTTCAACGTCACCGTCGACGTCGGGAATCTCAACATCACCGTGAAGCCCGCGGCGACGATGCGAGACTTCAACCCCCAGCGGAACATCACACGGGCCGTGGTACGCCAGTTTGAATTAATGTCTAATGATATGACGAATCTCTACGTTTCGCTCCTCGGCGAAGCGTTCAACTCGAGCATCGCAGCGTACAAGATGTCTCGCGCGGCCGCGTCGCGGAACCCCTTCACAGATGAAGAAGCCACACTAGCAGGCCTCACAAACTCCATCACCGCAATGGCCGACGACATGCTCGTCGCGTACGCATCCGCGCAACTCATGGTGGGCAGAATGTTCACGCAGCAGCCTGCCAAAGTGTATGTGTACGCCTTGCAGTTCGGGCAGCCGGGCTACATCTACGCCATCTTCAGCCTCAACCTCGTCATCATCTTCGCTGTCGTCTTCGAGGCCGTGCGCACGGTGGGCTGGTCCAGTCTTGGACGCTTCAACTACCTCGACCCGCGGGACCTCATCATCGCGGCGTCGCGAGGGGGCGCGGAGATTGCGCACGCAGCCGACGCCATCATGGACAAGCGGAATGGGAAGAAGATGAAGCATGTCTGGCTGTTGAGCGATCCCGACGAGGGGAACGGGAGTATGGTGGTGAATCTGCAGGGAGATCGCGAGGGGCATGTTAAGATTGTTGTCGCTGGGGCTGGAGAGGGTGACGTGTATGGTTCTGATGAGAAGAAATCGAGGTTTAGTTTTGTAGACGATGACATTCAGGAGGAGAAAGGCAGAACGAAGAAGACAAACGTAGGCATCTTCGGGGCCAAGTAATATGCGACATCAACCATGTTATAACGGGCTATGAGGAGGACATGTGATTTCTTGGTATGCGTCATGGCATAATAATATGATAACTAAATCCGATTGAGCAGAATCCAAACTCATGAGCCCAAGCCATATCCCGAATGTAAATGCGCAATCTAACTCCGTGTACCAATGCAGATGTGAGACGGGCACATATGAGAGCAATACAAGAGTGACGAGGAGGATGCGGCGCCACCAGATGGCCAATGGGGGTATAAAACGGAAGAAATGGAGTGAAAGGAACGAAGATGGGGAATAAGATGACTAGCCACCTCTTCCTCGTCCTCGGCCCCTCCCACTGCCACTCGCTGTCCGTGTCATTGGCACACCGCCAACGGCGAGTGACTCCCGATCGCCATACCTCAACGGCGTATTGCCTCCGGCATCGCTCCACCCCGCCATTGAACTCTGTGCACTCATGGGCACCCCGCCGATTCCTCCGCCAACTTCTAGGAGGGGCGCCGTATTTCGGATATGACTTGTGATCTCGTTGACGGGCTCGTGGAAGTGGGGCGGCTGAACCTGGTAGTCTCTCGCTCTGACAGGATTACATGCAGCTTGCAAGAGCTTCTCATTGAGTTCGTCGTCAGGGCGCGGGTCCCTGAGCATAAGCTTCAGATCCTGCTCGACATCCTGGGCAGAGAGGGCAGGCGGGGTGGGCGCTGCGGCGTTGAGTTTCTGGAAAACCTTGGCGTCGAGCACGAAAGGCGGTTGGTAGATGAAGGGCATCTGGCCGTTGGCGATGGCGGCGGTGGGGTTAAGTGCTGAGCGAGTTGCGCCGCGGGTGGCGTGAGGATTGGAGGAGATCTGGCGAGCCATGTCTGAGGCACCGGGCAGGTCGTCTGAGTCCTGGTCTGCATCCATGGGGTCGCCGTTTTCGGAGGCGTGGTCGCCGTTTGTGCCATTGGTGTTGGCGTTGCCGTTTGTGGCGGGCTCGTGTGGAGCATCGGCGTGCTTCATCTTTGCGAAGAAGTGCGAGGCGGCGGTTGTGGCTCGGTTCGTGGCCATGTTAAGCTCCTTTTCGGTGAAGAGGCGCTCGAGCGAGTAGGCCGAGGACTCGAATTGGGCGTTGACGGTGCGGGCTTTGGCTTCGCGGAAGGGCGAGCCAATGCCCATCTCAATGTTACGGCCGGCAGGGCCCGGCGAGTCGTTGTCGTTTTCTTCGAACAGCTTTCGTTTGCGCTTGTTCTCCGTTGCGGCGGCGGCGGCGGCTTCTTCGGCATCCCCGAACTTGTGTCCCGTCCGCCGTGTCTTTCGGGGCGCTTGTGGACCGCCGGGGCTGGCAGGGTTGCCGATGCCGAACTGGTTGGGGTGCAGCAGCATGGCATTGCTGTCGGAGAGGTCCAGCTGTTCCTTCTCGCGCTTCAGCCTGCCAGTGCGTGCTTGGATGCTGGTGACGAGGCGCTCGCGGATGGTGGCAGCCAGCAGCTTGTGCTCTTCCTCGGCGATCTGGACCTTGTAGAAGTGCGAGTTTTCGACTTCGTTCTTGGTGTTCTCGTGCTTGTTCTGTGGGGGAGGAAAAGAGTCAGCGGGCGGGCGGGCGGACAAGGAGCTTCGGCGCGGCGGCCAGGGCTTACCCAGAGCATCGTCAGGTTGTAGTCGCGCTCTTCCATGGCGTCGTTGACGGCGTCGACGAAGCGCGCGTAGTGCTTGCCGCACTGGGCAATGTAGTCTGTGCCGGCACTCGGCGCAGTAGGCACAGTGTTGCCCATGATCTGCGCGATGAGCTCCGAGGCCTTTTCTCCGCCGTCGTCGAGCGGCTTGTTTGCGTACGGGTCGGCCTTCATGATCAGGTTGATGTCGGCCTGCAGCGCGGCCAGCTGGGCCCGGTAGTGGCTGTCTCTGTTGTCCGAGAAGGAGCTCATCATCTCGGCCAGCTTCTCGGCCAGCATGTTGCGCCGCTTGTCGCGTTTCGAGGGCTGCGGTTGCGGCGAGGTGGCCGAGTGCCCGAGCGGGAAGTTGTCCGCTGGGGACGGGCTGCCGTTTCGAACCATGGCGGTGCGGGCGGTGCAGTGTCGTGTCTTTGCAGCGGCAGAGCGCAGCTGCTGCAGGAGTTGAAGTTTGGCGGAGAGACAACTCTAAGAATGCTCAAGAAAATGCTTCAATAGACGGCGCGGGCCTCGAGAAAAGCTGCCTGGACTCGGGCGGTGATTCCCTACAGCGTGCGAGACATGTAGCAGCCGAAAGAGTGCCGCGCAGACGGTTTGCAAGAGTGAATTGGGTCTGGACAATAGGCGGAGCGTCACTTGAGCACGCTGTTCGAATCGGGTTAGCGTCTTTTCTGTGCCGACCGCCGACCTGTGGTCTTGGCAGGTACGTCCTCTTCCATTGCAAGCATATGTCAGCCTATCGAACAGTCTTTCTATCCCAAAATCCAGAAGCAATGGAGTTGATATTGCTGAAATCTGTCGTTTATCTCTGAAGAACCGTGAAGTCATGTCTACACCATTTACCACCAACATCCCATGCACGTGCCTCGACCAGCATCCCCTCCCACACCATTCCCTTCGTCTCCACTACATCTCTGCGAGCCGATTTTATCCTAGTCTGCTGAACAGACATGGTTCGCTTCAAGCACACAGCTTGAGCTCCAAGTCCGTCTGACCCCAGTAATGCGCTGTATGATTTGGCTTCGGCTCACCATTCCACGTAATCTCCTCTACATTCTTTCCTTCCTCTCCACCGAGGACCAGTTTCTTGCCCCAAAAGTCGAAGCCCGCATGGGAGCTCAGGTCGTAGTAGATTTCTTCGCCCTTGTGGTACGAGTACGCAAAGGTAAGCACTGGCTTGCCGTCCCAGAGCCCCTTTTCAGTCCTGGTGATTTTGATGGCAGTGCCGGTTTCGTCAAAGTACTGGGCCTCGGTCCAAGTGCTGTTGGGTGAGAGCTTGTTGGTGATGCCTGGTGATTTGCTGACAGACGTCACCCATACGGTGAAGTCGCACTTGTTGGTGACAATCGATGTGTTTCCGAGAGTAGTGCCGGCTGCGAGACCAATGCTGGCAAGGACGAGTAGGAGACGCATTGTGGTTGTATTGTGTCGAGCAAGGTGTTGTCGAGGCAGGTGATGGCTAGACCGGTGTAGAGTCTGAATTAGCTGGGGAGAAGGTGTAGAAGCGTGAGCTTGCGCATTCCCATCAAGCGCAACACCTCTTTCTTATACGATGCGAGGGTTGCTCGCCGAGCCCATTGTACATCCTATCTTGCCTGTGCTCTCGCCGGATGCCCAAGCTAGGGTATATTAAAGGTTGCCTTGTGCGATGGCATAGGCCAAGTAAGGTACCAGCCTCCCTACTCGCAATGTACCAGCATGTTACCATACCGCAGCTGTCCAGTCATCTCCCTCCCTGAAGTGAGGTCAATAAGGTTTATCTTGGCCCTAGCTTCAGATGGTGGTTAGGCAAGGTCGGGCGTTGTATATCTGCGGTGGTACAGCAAGCTATGGAGTCATGCTGCTGTGATACCAACGTCTTGACGCAGGTACAAGTCGTTAGTCACACCCGCGCGAATAGGTGCTTGAGCAACTGCGGTGGCAAATTGAAAAAAAGCAAAGCCGAAAATACAGCAGCGATGAGACATTGATGAAAGTCGAGAGACGGTGCTTGTTGGTTGAGAGGACCAGGTCATGCAACAGAAAGGACTTTACGTAGCAATAGTGTTGTTACAAAAAAGGAGCAATCACTGCCGTGAGTGGAGTGTTCTAATACAGGCGTGTCAACTGTCAAGAGCGGGTGTGACTGTGTCAGTCTCGTCGCAGAATGAATGTTTCTCGGCCATCACATAGGATGAACTTTGCTGAAAGTTGCAAGCTGAGCAAGTTTCGTACGATCTTGGTCGATAGTAATCATCGGATCGTGAAAGGTAGCTTCGCCTATGGAGCCGCTTGTCCGGCACAACCGTAAACGGCAGGAGGAACGTGACATGCCTTTGTTGCTAATGTGAGGGATGCGGTCGCATCTTGGGGTTAGCAAATAGCCAAGGCAGGGAGAGCCGTGAGAAGCGCGTACGCGGTCCTCGTTTTGGCGACCGCATTTTATGTTGGTATCCGAGCGGAATATACGGAAAGCAGGACGTCGTAACAGGGATTGATAGACTCAATTGCACCACGCGAGAACCTCCTTGACGTTTTCTGACAACTCCCCCAAAACTTTGCATTGCAAAATGACCTCGTGCTTGTACATAAATTTCGTGAGAGTCAGGTTAGGAGATATGGACTTGGTCAGCCAACATTCCGTGTCTTGAGCCGGGCGATGCCGTCCAACCTCGGCATAAGGCTGCAGCGTCATCCGCCTCCACATTCCGCCCGCATTTCAGTTGCGGAACTGTCGCCGCCATGTGACAATCACTCTTCGACTCGCTAGAGTCTCTTCTCTTCACATTTTGACATTCTTCAAGCTTCCACCTGATAATTTTGGCCATGTCATACGCTGCGCTCCGCACAACCGCAAGAATGGCTTCACGGCCACAGCAACGCCTGGCTAGCATACAAAGGCAGTTCAGCGCCTCCGCGCAGCAAAAGAAGGAGATTAGAGACGCATATATCATAAGTGCTAGCCGAACGCCAACTGCAGTCGTATGTACACTCCTGCCTTTCATGACAAGTGTGCTAAAATCAACAGTTTAATGGCAATTTCACAACAGTGTCTGCAACACAACTCGGCGCCACAGCGATCAAGTCTGCCCTCGAGAAGTCGAAAGTCCCTGTTTCCTCCATAGATGCCGTGTACATGGGCAATGTGCTCTCCGCTGGCGTCGGACAGGCACCTGCACGACAAGCCGCCATCTTCGCCGGCCTACCTACCAACATTGAAGCCACCACCATAAACAAGGTGTGCGCCTCAGGTCTCAAAGCTGTCAACATCGCCGCCTCCACCATCGAGCTCGGACAAGCGGAGGCGCAGGTCGCCGGAGGTATGGAGAATATGACACGCGTGCCATACTATTTGAACAGGGCAAGCCAACAGCCTGCATTTGGACACCAGAAGCTGCAGGATGGGCTGATTGCAGATGGCTTGTGGGATGTGTACAACCAGATCCACATGGGTAACTGTGCGGAGAACACTGCAAAGAAGTACGACCTCTCAAGACAAGAGCAGGACGATTATGCTATCGAGACGTACAAGCGTGCGCAGAAAGCTTATAAGGAAGGTCTCTTCAAAGACGAGATTGTGCCCGTTACCGTCAAGTCAAAGAAGGGCGACATCGTTATTTCCGAGGATGAACAGTACAACAAACTTAAGCTGGAAAAGGTGCCAACACTGAAGCCCGCTTTCGAGAAGGGCCCTAATGGCACAGTCACTGCGGCGAACAGCTCTCCCCTCAGTGACGGCGCGTCAGCACTCGTATTAGGAAGCAAAGAGATCGCCCAGAAATATGGAAAGGACAGCCGTGTCTTGGCAAAGGTCATCACCTATGCTGATGCCTCCGTTGGTACGTCTTCTCCGCGCCTCGGCCTATCTGCCACTAACGTGAAATAGACCCCATCGACTTCCCCATCGCCCCCGCTTCCTGCGTGGAGAAGCTGCTCAAGCAATCCGGTCTTTCCAAAGAGGACATCTCCATCTGGGAATTCAACGAGGCCTTTGCAGCTGTGATCAAAGCCAACGGCAAAATCCTCGGCCTTGGAACCGACAACATCAACCCTAGAGGAGGAGCCATCGCCCTTGGACATGCGCTCGGTAGCTCCGGTAGCAGGATATTGGTGACATTACTGCATCAGTTGGAGGTTGGCCAGTACGGTGCTGCTGCCATCTGCAACGGCGGAGGAGCAGCGTCAGGAATCATTGTGCAAAGAGTGAGCGCAGACCAACTCTAGAAGTCCGTGGCCGCCACAGCATTAGGTAAAAGTTCAGATATCCAAAAATCAGTCTTGAGGAAAACCATGAATCTATGATATGACAAATCTCCACAAAGTCTCGCTAAGTCTCTGCCAATTTTTCTTTCATATCTACCTTGCCCGACTACCTTTACGTCTCTCCATTTTACATACTCATATAAACACCCCCCATTGCACCAGGCCAAAAAGAACGTCGACGTGGGCCAGATTCGAACTGACGCTCCCGAGGGAACAAGATTTCAAGTCTTGCGCGATAACCACTCCGCCACCACGCCCGGAACGCTGCCTGGCTAATGCTGTATACTCGCCACTCCACCGAAATATCCTTATATCTCCGGCCTACCGCCGCTCAGCTACGAGGCGCGCCGGGAGAGAATGAAAAAAACACGCATTGAGGGGCGCTGGTGTGACTCGCCAGACTGGGGTGCGGTGGGTCTGTGGAGCGTTGCGCATTGCGTTTGCGGTGGTGTGCGTGCCATGGTGAAGGGGGAGGTGCATGACGGGTGGTACAACAACATCGAATTGAGACTTGGGATTACTAATTTTTGCGTAACGGTTTTAAGAGGGGGGAAACTCACATGGACGGCTTTTAGATTTTATTACTCCAAGGCCACTAAGTGGATGCATCGTGCACGAAGATGAGAGTTAACCTATTAGCCTCCCCTACTGAAAGTGTCATAGCAGTAGACCCGACGATACAATGCTCTTGTTTATTATCATTATAGCCTTCTTGTCATTTCTACTTGTATTCTTGAAACAGCCGTGACAACGTTTTTGTTAAGCACAAAGATACGCCAATACCGAGAGTTCTAGTCCCCGCTGGGAAACCGGAAACAATGGGAAAAAAACCCATCCCAAACGCCTCTATCTGTCCACCGAAAATTGAAACGTGCGAGTAAAGTGGAAATATAACACCCATGCAAAAGTCCTCCCATCTCCACAGAACGCTCCAAAACACAACCCGACTTACTCAAAGGAAAAACGTCACTCAGCACTTTCCAAGCACATTGAGATCGAGATCGAGGTCCATATCCATGTCCATGGCGAAATTCATATCGTTATCGTCCCACACCATCGCGTTGCTATCACTAGTTCCCTCCCTCGCCGGCGTGCTTATGCCAGTAGTACTGATAGGAAGCATCGAGTCGTAGCCAGCGCTCGTCGTAGGGTTCTGGAAGTCAGCCGGTAGCTGATCCCATGAAGGGAACTGGAAGTCGTTGTCGTCCTCCGGGATTGGATCTCCAGACTTGGTGCATGCCTTCTCCTTGATAGATTGCATTATCGGCTCACCGCTGGCCGTGCATGTTTGCTCAGCGATAGACGCGAACGGTGCCATGTGGGCGGTATTCGAGTCCAGCCAATATGTCTTCTTCTTCATTTGCGCATTCCTTGTTGAGAAACCTATCTCCCCGTTCTCCCCGAAGCAAGGTCCTCCTGGTGACGTACACGCCATTTCTAGAATTGGTTCGTAACCGCCTAGTAATTGATTTGTAGCGGATGTTAATACAGCTGGCGACGTAGGCGATGCGGTGACGGAACCAGTGAGTCCTGGCAAGCTGTACGGCGACTGGCGGCCAGAGGAGAGCTGTCGCGTATGGTCGGCGAACCTCGTGGAGCCTGATAGTGAGCACTCGAATGCTGCGGCGCGTAGGGGATCAGTCGGAGCCATATCCAGAACATTGAAGTGGTTGACATTGAAGCTTGGGTCAAGCACAGTGGTCGGTTGAATACCGAGATCCTCATACACCTCGTGATGGGAATTTATTCCTGGAAGAAGTCAATACCTAGTGCCTATTCAAAAATATCTACAGATATTTGTAGTGCATTGTAGTGCTTGCCGATGCACCGGTAGCTCAATCTGGACTACTTCTCGTGGGCTACGTGGGTGGCAACTTGAAGTCGTGCACCTTTGAAACTATTCAGGCAATACTAGTGAAAGAACCATACGTACCTGTAACGGGCGTTTTAATCTCAATCCCATGAGCCTTCTTGAAAAGATTCAGCCACTCAGGATTGTCGGCGGAAGTCTGATTCCATGTGTCGTCAGGCTCGCCGTACAAAATTTTGCGAGCCTCAGTCTGGAGCATTTCATCGGTTACGGAGCCAGCGCCGTGCTGCTCGATGTGCTGACGAGCGAATCGTCCCAGTCGGAGGGTGAGAACCTCCCAGCAGGTTGCGTTAGGGTTCACATCTGGCGACTCGGATGCGGAGTAGTACTTTGGGGTCGTCAATACTATCGGACCAATAGCCGATGAATCTCGGCCATCTTGATAGGCGACAAATAGATCTGTTGTTGGACTTTGATTATTACTGCTGGGCAGTAGATACTCGAGATCACTGCTCTCGAGAGCTAAGTTGACCTGCTGATTCAGAGTTAGCTTGCAGCACATCGCAGGACTCTGTACATTGTATGGAAACTACAAATGAAAGAGTGTTCGCTAGACTGATACATACCTTCAGGCTTGCAGAGTTGCTCGCAGAGAAGGGAAATGGCGAAGTGGACTCATTGGCGATGAGGTACGGCGGCATGGCGTTGGTAACATGAATAGCGACGTGAGGGTCGAGGCCTCGGCAGCCCTTCCAATTCCTCATGTGCGCGCCGTTACGAAACTCCTTCGCTAGATGATCAACGCGATCTTGCCACTTGTCAAAGGTCATAGCACAGAAGCCACACCGGGACTTGATAAATTGGGCTTCCGATTTCCATGACTCCATGCTGGCCGTCATCTTGCAACCATGCCTACTCGATGTCAGTACTGTTAAACACTACTAGGGCGAGGGTCAGGTTTAAAAGACTTCTGGTAACACTCACATTAGCCTTAGGTGTTGCCTTAGATGATCTTTGCGGTAGAAGGTTCGAGATTCGATGCCCTTTTCGTAGCAGCCAGAGTGATTATGCGTAGCAAGATGCTCAGCGCTGGGATCTATTGTATCGCAATATACGCATTTGGGCTTGCCAGTTGCTTTGTCGGCAATGATTTCACCGAGAGGTGCACAGAGCCACTTTTCCAGGGACAAATGAAGACTCTTCTCGTGGCGAGACCTGGACATATTCAGTCAGCGAAGGACCATAAGGATGCTCGAGCTCTTGACAAAAGCTTCCAAATATTCTTTGGTATTGAACAGGAGACAGAGTGGCCCCATTTATATGAAATATACATCATACGTACCAGTCGTACTTGGACTTGAACCGATCTGTGCAGAAGGTACACTGGAACAGCCTAGGGCCTTCATCGGAATCTGCCTTTGGTGCCCGTGTTGGGAGTCGTCGTCGCCTACGCCTCTCCTTAGACTTCAAGCTGTTCATTGAACCAAGGGAGTGTCGCGAGCCATGTGAGTAGACTGAGTTGCGTGATCCAAGTGAGCCGGATGATATATTTGTGAAGCCGGTCTCCAGTGACGAAATGGATGGCGCTTTGAAGACCGAGAAGCTTCCTGTACTGTCGTTCGAGGCATCTTTTCGGTAGCTACTGCTCAGGCTAGTAGATTCAGGTAAATCAAATGTTTCAACAGCTTGGGCAATGGCGGTCATGGGAGCCGGTTCGTTCTCAGGGGGAGAATGCTTCCATCGTTCGAACGGATCTGTCGCGAGTTAACCCAAACAACTCTGCTGCTGTGATACCGGCACATGAAAAGATGCGCCAGTATGCGAGTTTTGTTTGCAGTCATCATCTGAAGGTCTACCACCCACACGAAAGGTCAAAAACCTTCCAGCAGTGGTAGACGCCAGTGTTTTGTGAGATCTGCTAAACTCAAGGTTGGAATACGTACTGAGGGACTCCCATGTTCGGCCTGCGGGAATATTGATTGCTTCAGTAGATGGTCGGATGCTCGGTGATGCGCTTCGCTTGGGTCTAGCTTTCTGCCTTCGGCGTGTGTTCGCCATCCAGTTTGAGATTTGGCCAATGCTGAGGCCAGTTTGTTGCTTTAAAGCCTCCTTGTCCTCGTCGGTCGGGTAAGGATGGTCGATGTGCACGAGCATCCAGTCTTTTAGAATCTTCACAGCGGCTCGCGGGAACCGCGCAGCAGCAGCTCCTTTCTTGGGGCCCTGTTCGCCCTGGTGATCGTCTTCAATAGGGCCTAAATGGCCCAGTGACCGCATTTGCTTTCGGCCGGTAAGACCACCAAAGTGTCGCGGATCATTCTCACCCACGACATCTAACGTGTCTAACGCGGTGCGTTGCTTAAGAGCTGGCATCTTTTCTGGGTTGCTAAAGCTGCAAGGCCGGAACAAGGCATTGCATGGTGAGCAACATCCTGATTGTCCTGGGCCGTCGGCGTTATAGATGAAACACTCAAGAGACTTTGAGCGACAATAATCGCAAGGATGAGTTGGCTTCTGGTATCGAGGTAGCCAACTGGAAAAGTCTGTGTTAAACTCTGCGTCTGTTGACTGTGCATTGCCGAAATTTGTGAATGTTTCCGAGTAGTTATTGGCGAGATAGCTACATATTGTTAGAACTAACTGTACTTAAGGGCATTGACCAGAAGAGATGCCGCTAGATGCGTTTTGAGCGGATATAAGATGTAGGTTTGGATAGAGTCGTAATGTCGTGATCCGCCCAGGGTAGAGTTAGGAACTGCAGCGCTTACCCCTCGTTTAGGTCAGTGGTCTGAACATCTTCAATTGCCTCTTGTGGCACATCTGGCATTGCCGCTTCTCCGAAATCGAAGAACTCTGCCATATCGGAGGCCGCGTTTGGGGTAGCCATGATACCGGACCGTCGCCTACCAAGCGATCTTACAAGGGATAGGCCGGTCAGCGTAGGGTTTAGAAAGACAAGTACGCCCTCCTGCTGTAAATGACAGGAATGATTATAAGGCGCGATGCCGTGGGAAGAAGGGTGCTATGTAGGAAGCATGCCACTTGGATGCATGCTGCTCGGAAGGATACCAAGAGAAGCTTCGAGTCAACGACACGCTAACCGGATTCTGTCAGATGTCTAAGTCAAAGGGCGCGCGGTCCGTGCAGATGTCGAAAAGATTAGCCAGTCTTGCAGGATTAGCTTGGCCGGTAATCCTCCAACGAGCGTGTCTGCTAGCTGAGTCAGAACTGCGGGGACGGCGGTGGAACACATAGATCCTATCATGGGTCGTAATCTGTGGCTTAAATCTGGTTGCGAAGGGTATCTGTATCCTGACTGATTTATAATTACTCTTATATCATACCTATTGCGTTGTATCTGCCGGAGGACATGGTCTGCAAGGCGGTTGATGCGATTACAGACATTTGAAAATTACATTGATTGAATCAATCTTACCTCCGTTCAAGCCCCAACACCAGGAAGCTGACAAACCCCACATCGACTCTGCACAATCCTTGCGAATGTTCAACCACTAAGTCTGGAAGTCCAATGCGATTGGCTGTTGGTGATCTAGAAGACGACGGACCTCTAAAGGTGGGCTGAAGATTTCGCTGGGGATTTATCGGCACAGCTACGCGGAGCACACCAAATGAGTAGTTCCAGCCGGGAGGTAGCACCGGAGGCGTCAAAGTCTGCAGGAAGCGGTCAGCTGGAAGCCTGGGGCTGTACTAAAAACACCGTTCATCGGAGGCCTTCTTCAAGCCATACGAAATCGGGAATGCGGGCTAAACGAACGGCATTCCCGGCGAGCTTTACCCCGTAAATATCCATTCATCACGTGGATTCGCTGTGCTTTCGTTCCATTACAGACCGATCTTCGGGAGACGCGTTTCATTACAGTCAGATCTAAATGAGGAAAGATGCCGATATCAGTGAAGTAACGTGTGGTAACGTGTGACGTCAGAGCAAATCTTCAGGTGCATCACACTAGCATCGCCTCAAAGGCTTGCATAACTTGTCGTGTTATGTATTCGTTGGCGAGGAGCTGTGTTCTATGGTTCATCAAGAAAGTAGCTTGTCACTCTGGATGTGCTGAATTGCCAAAAATCAAGCCCTACCAACGTATATAACCCAGCTTCTTCTTGCCTGTGCCTATCTTTCAGCCACTGATATCGCAGCGATGAAAAAGAAACGTGCCAATATACCCGCTCCTCGCTCATCCCAATCCTTGCCTTTATTTGACCGAACGAAAGACTGAATATTCCACTTGTTGTCCCTGGAGTTGACTTGAGAGGTACAAGATTGCATTCGGCGTTATATCCAGTATGAGAGAACAAAGTATCGAAACATGCGACCGCTATCACGGCTTTAGAGAAACTTGTCCAAAGCACTGCTCCTGCAGCATAGTAGAGGAGGTTTTATGGGTCATGAGCAGATGGAATCCAGCATTTGTTTTTCACGATCAGAATCCTGGAAAGGTACGACAACAGATATTTGCCAACTAATCTTTTTGCTTATTTACATCTCAGAAGGAAGATCAATCCCCATGAAGATTACCGGCTGAAGTCGCATTTCCTGGCAAAGTTATGCTCGCGCTGTATCAGACTGGAGGGGTTGTGCAAGGCTGGGCAAGAGAAAAGCGGGGTAAGCTCTTCAGAACACCAAGTATTGAAGCTCGCTCAACGACTTCAGACGCCTAGAATTCAGTCGCCTCATAATATTGAAGCAAATATATTAACTCTGGCTTGAGTTTCGATCGATTCTCCACTCCTTTGGAAGCCATTTGGCGTAGGCGCATACCGAGGTCGAGCTTTCAGTGGGACTTAGCGACTTGCCAACTCATAACGCATCGCCATCTGTCCAATCTGCAGACCAATCCATAAGCCGCACGAAGCTAGCCAATTCCCGTTGCTTGTGTTCCACGGCGCTCGTCATGTAACCTGTCACTCTGTCACCGCCTGTACTTGATCATCCAACCGCCAGTTTCACCTCCAGCCTCTCTCTAGACTGCCCTTATTTCAACCTCGAGTCACCCCGCGCCGACATTGCGAACTGTGACAGCATCGCAAACAACCGCATACCGCCTAATCTGGTCCGACAATGAACGAGTGTGTGACTTGAAGTTGGTACTTATGAAATGGATGCGGCTCCTAACTGTGCCATTTGCAATGCGCCAGCCTATCCAGAATGCCCGTGCGAGTCGGAGCGGCTCCAGATTGCCGTCAAGCAGGCCGAGCAGCGGGCTATGGACGAGAGGATGGCTGAGATACGGTGCGCTCCCGTTCTTTCTGTCCACCAAAGTCAATACTGACTGCTTCTCAGAGACTGGGTAATCAATCACGCCCGCCAACATATCCTCAATGCCTTCGATCGATTGACTTCGACACGCAAGCAAGCACATTCCGCTTATCTCGCCTCTCTACCAAACTACGAAGTCTACATGCGTTACTCTGGTCATCCGCCAATACATCCCATGTACGTCGCTCAGCTACAGACACAGATTGCAGAAGCGCATGCAGAGTTGAAGCGGGGCATAGACGCAGACTGGCGCTCATCTGTCCTGCGCTATCCAGAGATTTTGGACTACTTTTACAGCCTTATAGAGCTAAGGCTGCCTGATGAGCGGTCATCGAGGGTCGTGGAGCCTCCCTTTGCTGTTGCTGGATATGCAGATAGAGGCTACATGGATCATTCGAGGTTAGGTGTAGAAAAGAAGAAAAAAAAGAGACGGGATAGAGAAGGCTCTGTTCCACCCGAAAGACATGCCGCTCTCAACCGAATAATGAGAGGTCCACCACCGGTGCCAACACCTCCCCTCCAGCATGGTGCTTTCCCACGCCCACCAGGTCCATATCCATATTGAGAACACTCTTGACCAAACATAAGCCTTTTCACCTTTCGGTTTTATTTACTTGAGATTGTCACGACCCAATACAAACGTACATAATTATCACGATAATGCCGCCATGCCGAGATGACTCCAGCATTCGAGGGCGTCTTCGATTCCGGGCACTACTTCTGTCAAAGCTGCATTTGGGGGGATCCTACTTCCGACAGCAAAGCATAGCGAGGAGTTTTTGTTTTAGTCTGCCTTTAGTAAGGTTTTCGTCTCTTCTGGCCTCAAGGAGCAAGCTTCGTCTCTCAAGGCTCGTTCTTCTTGTCTAAATGCGGTTCAAGATTGGGGGCGACACAGATTATCTGGACACTTCGATTAACAATTGATTTCGCCTTTGCCGAGCGTATTACACCTTATAATGGACATGTACCCAGCACAAAGTGAATTCATTACGATACATATTCAATATTATGTTTGAACAAGTCTAATTCCAAGAATGAACACTTCTTCTGTCGTAGTGGTTCGATAACACCTGCCTTCCGAATTTGGTCAGTGCTTTTCTTGGCAGTGAACTTTCGTCAGTGTGTCGAAGCTCTGAGCTCCAACTTGCACTGCAACTTTCGCAATTCGCCTACCAGGCCCTCACGCACACCCCTTTGATCCTATCAGAAATACTATAATATCACAACTGTTTGCTCGCTTCGGGATTCTACAGGGGGAAGTAAATCGAGCCACTCGCCCAGCATGAGCGGGAAATCCGGCGCATATGGAACGTCTGGCGGAGGCGACACAGACTTTAGGAAAACATGGGACCGGGACGAAATGGCGAAGAAGGCGAAGGAGAGGGAGGCGAAAGAGCGCGAAGAGGGCAAAGAACGATATGAAGCGAAACTGGCGGGGAAGACGTACAGGCGGAGGGCTTCAACACCTGAAGATCTAAGGCAGACTGTGGCAAGGACTGAGAGGATAGATTGGAGTAAAATGATTGGCAAGCAAACCCTCACGTCAGCAGCGGCTGCTGTTGGAAAGCGTGGACGTGGTGCGGGCGCATACTGCCAGGCTTGCGATCTTACGTTCAAGTATGGCCTTCCCCCGCGACTAGTCCGATTGTACTAACAACGTTTAGGGACAATATTCAGTATGTAGAACACTTGAACAGCAAGCAGCATCTGGTTGCAACTGGCCAGTCCGGCGAAGTACGACGAGCTACACTCGAGGAGGTACGAGACCGCCTACGATACTTGAAGCGAAAGAGGGACGAGGACAAGTTTCTAGAAGTCACAGATTTAGATGCGCGGCTGGCTATGAGCAAGGAGAAGCAGGACCAAGAAGCTGATGAGAAACGGCGTCTACGGAACGAAAAGCGCAGGGCAAAGAAGAAGACTGATGCCAATGCTATGGAATGGAAGGTTGAGGGTGACGGTATAATAAGTTGAGCCGATATACGATAAGCTGAGGTCCATTCGGATGAACATCTCGCCTTTTGGCCGCATATACGCCCACGGGGACCATCTCCGAGGATCAAAGTCGCATTTTGCATTGGATACGGGCGCATTGTTTACGGGACATGGCATTTAAGGCGTCCTTCATTTATGGGTGGGAAATGCATCCTCGGGGCTTCGCACAATATCTCCGGATGGTACACGGGCGAAAAGGCTCGGCAGCTGTGTTGCAGCATCATCATTCGCGAAAAGCGATACCCCACATGTAGCATGCGATCGATTCGCATTCTGATGCAATACGTTGATTTCTAAGCTAACTTCCGCTTTTGTGGAGAGAATCCAAAGTGTATAATTATAGCATCAAGCTCTCTCTCTCGTTCTCTCTACCTATTCGCTATTTAAAGCTCGTTTTCGGCCCTTTGTGCTTCGTTTAGCAAGTGCTTCTTCGCCGCCTTCACCCCGCATCCACCGCCACTAGTCATTTCTAATACAACATTGTGAATATCTTGACTCGCGTGCCTTTGGCGTACAACGCAGTTCAGCATGGCTCACGTTAATGGAGATGCCCCAAAGATCAAGCTCTACACCAACCACCGATGCCCTTGGGCGCATCGTGCGCACATCGTCGTGAAGGAGCTTAACCTGCCATATGAGGAGGTCATCATTGATCTCGATAAACCAAGAGAGCCATGGTATCTTGAGGTCAACCCGGTACGTGAGACTCGCTTTTCCTTCCTTTCTTGAGTGGTGTCTCTGGAAAAAAGAAGGCAGTTTGATTTGAAGTTTTCGAATGCTCAACTTTGAAATTTGGAAAGCAGCCTCTTTTCCAAGAATGCTCAATTTATTCCGGCTGTGCGCGTACGGAAATGTCTCCAGATATCAATAACTCTTGGATCGCCGTTATAAGGAAAATATTGCTTTATTTCGGCTCTTTCATTTGATTCTGCGCTTGTGGATTTGAGCTCTATCATTACTAACAGCTTCCAGCGCGGACTCGTTCCCTCTATCGAATTCAATGGCGAGATCATCACCGAGTCTGGCATAGTTTCGCAATTCCTTGCGGACAAATACCCCTCGCATCTTCTCCCAGCCTCTAATTCCGAAGGCGGTGCGTTGACTCGTGCCCGTATCGGGTTCTTCGTTGACACGTGGTTCTCGAAGGCGGGCGGCCACTGGTTCCAGATTTTACTCAAGGAGACGGAAGAGGAAAAGGAGAAGCTGGGCAAGGAATTTGTGAATATTGTTGCGAAGGAGATTGAACCCTTATTGAAGGATGCGAAGCCCTTCTTTGGTGGAAGCGAAAGGATCACTCTGGCCGAGGTATGTTTGCGACATTCTGATTCACAGCTCCACATCCTACGATATTACATTTCGTTACCTAGCTGTGCGATTTGCTGACGACTCTGTAGGCACTGACTGCACCATTCATACTCCGAATTTATGCGCTTGCGAAACACGGTCTTATCCCGCAATCCGTCATAACCGGATTCGAAGGGCTCCCAAACTTCACCAAGTGGGCTAACGAAGTCATCAAGCAAGAAAGCGTAACTTATATCTGGAATGAGGAGACCACGGTTGCTGGCACCGCGAAGAAGATTGAGAGTCTGAAAGCACAAGCAAAAGCTGCGGCGAAGTGAGCACCTATTATTGAACAGTCAATATAGCATATGGTGACGATACTAAGGCTATGATGCATTACCCAACGAAGCCCATGTCAGTAATAAAGACCCATCCATCTATCTCTAAGTTCATATCACATGGGATTATTTCCTAATGTCGTCATGCAAATATGCTAGCCTTTGTGATGCATTTTGTCTCGCATTATCTCACAAACATATACATGAAACGATTCCAAAAATTTACTCCTTAGCGTCGGTACCGTACCTATACGACCATAGAATGAACAAGGTAGATGAAATACAATGCAGCAGAGGGAGAGTGCCGACTATGAGCGCTGAAAACGCTGACCCGTCGTGCCAGACAGCAAGGGGAGGCTCCACTGATCATCGTTCTATCGTTGAGATGCCTAAAAACGTGGGGCAACAAGACCTGTTCAATCCTTTGACCCACGGCGAGTACGCTTTGGCGCTGGTAGCGCCTTGTCCGCTGCGCTGAGCATGATCAACAACTCCGCGGCGTCGATTTCGCTCTGCGAGTAGCCTTCATCGCCACCAAAGCTTTCTGATTCTTGTTCGCCATCGTCGTCGGTAGTGGGCGCTATCTGACGGTGAACCGACGCTTCATCATTGCAATCGTCGTCAGAAGCAATCTTGGAGTGTGTCCGCTTCGCCAGAAACGGCTCATCGTTGTATACCCTAGTGGCTGAGGTTGCCATCGGCATGGCCTCACTAGCTCGAGTACTGATAGGTGATCCCATGGTGGAAGATTTAGTTGCGGGCGACGAGGTTGGGGACTGCGATCCGTTTATCGACACCAATGTGTATTGGCTGCGGGGAGAAATTTGTGGCGAGAAGAGACACTTGTCGCTCTTGTCACTGTCGGTTCCATAGCCGCTCTCCATATCTACTGGGAGCAGAATCCGCTGCTTCATTACTCCTGCGCTCCATTGTGGTGATCTAAAGTGGCTCGTTGGGGTCTTTATCGGTGATAATGTGTTTACCGTTGATACGGTATAACACTCACCCTCTGTCCGAAACCGATTTGTCTCCGCGGCGCAGTATTGTACGATAGATGGATCGATGAGGAATTTCCCAAAGCCGGCATCTTTCGGTTGCAGGCACGTGGAGGGGAAGTCGTTGCCAAACACTGGCGTCAGAGCCCATCGAATGTCGTAGCAGAAGGTGGCCGCTATAGCTTTGGCTGCTTGATAGGGCATCCAATATCCTTAAAAAGTTATTAATTCAACTTAGATGCCACTGGGAAAAGCTAGACTAACCTTGACAAAGCAAAGCACCTCCTGTGATGCTATAACTGATATCTTTTAGCCCTGCGTTCTCTCTTAACGCTTTGGCCGGAACCGTCTACTTTGGTCATCAAAAATCACTTCTATGCATGGGAACGAACACTAACCTTGGAGTATTTGCATGACTTGAAGAAGGGCGTCATCCGAACAAGGCCAATATTGTAGTCCCAGACTACTGTGTACTCCTTCTCATCGCCAGGCCTCTTGTAAGTGTATTGAAACACTGTCGCTTGGTCAATTTGGTAGTGTCAACAAATGATGGAAGACTTACTTTCAAATGCGTCTCGTCCTGTCTTCTCCATGAAATCTTTCTTGTCGCTGTTGTACGGGACATGTCTGATGCCCTTCTTGTGGATCTCACCTAACGGGTATATTTGAAATCTGCGGTGCTGAACCATGAGAGTTCGATCCTGTCCAGTCTCATGAGGAGGGAAGTTGACGATCCCAACGACCTTGTTGCCTTCCAAGAAGATTGGGGCGTCTTTGGGGACCTTCTGGCGTTTTGGAAGAATCGCTGATGCCGCTGGGGAAGGAAATGCTGAAGATGGTGAAGATCTGGGGCTGGAGTAGTCGTGATCATCACTGCAGACAGGATTAAGCATCTGAGTGATTCTCATACTGAAACTGGATTGCTTCAACTTATGCAAAGCTCGAACCGATGACTTTGCGCCTTGTTGCAAGGTATCGATGCCTAGCAAGGGTAGTAGATTTAGAAACGAAAGCGCCGCCGTGGAACGAAAGGTAGTTTTCGACTAGGAAGCAGTTTGGTGGCAGTGGCCAGAGAAAAGGGAGGCTGGCGACCGACGCGTTTGCAGAATGCTCACGAGGACAGAATTGTCACCTTTTACCAGCAGCCAGCGAGATCGATGAATAACGGTCCACCTAAAACTTCAATAATTCCAATCTACTGTACACTGTTAGATATCCGCGAGACGAAAATTAGGGGCGTCGTAGTATACGTATTGTGCTAAGTTCGACTTTTTGTCTTCACAACGTTTAATGCAGCCTGATAGATGTGGCAGCGACGAAACATGCACTACACATTAGCCTTGACCAATCTGAATACTAGTTCTCCCCACAAACTGCGTGGCCCCGTGGTGACTAGATGGGCCTGGTGTGGTGTCCAACGGATAGCCTTATTCGGCTTTCGTGAGAGGATAGCTTGACTAATGACTTCACTTGAAGGGATGACAGTATGTTAGCAGATGTCAGCAGATACAAAGCAGCGGGATAATATCGATGCTATTATTACCGGATTGCGATGATGGTTTGGCGAATGGATAAGACCTTGCTTGCCAACCTTTTTCCACTGTGAACTCCCACGAGTTCACTGAAAACAGATGACTGATACGCGCCCAAAGCTAGCGACGGTACTTGTGCTGTTCTTCCGTTTATTTAACTGGTTTAATTGCCTTCTCTCTCTAGGACGCTAGCTGCTACACCTAGCCGGTGTGCGTTACCGAAGCTCGCCCAAGCGCTTTGCAGACGACGTCCGGTGGACAAGTGGACATCCTAGGATTTCAGGGACGCACGCTGCATGGCTTGACAGATGAAGTGCAGCAAATTCAATCATTGGACCAAATGCCTGTTACCGAAAGCAAGTGCTATGCAACGCACAATGCGACAGTAGGGATATGGGATCGAGGGAATTGCGTCGTACAGCGTCAAACACTCTTCCCGCTTTGAACCCTGCATCCACACCGGGACCTGAATTATGATTTCTTTGTTTAAGACTTCTGTGACGGCATAGACCGACACACTGCCAATGAGTGGAAGGACGTGCGAGCGTGTGGTATGGACAGACAATGGAGCAACGCACGCTGCTCTGTGCTGTTCGGTTTTGCTCTTGCTACAATGAGACAAAATGCGAAGAAGGAAGTGGAGCCGCATCATGGGGTACATTTGACTGTAGCGATAGGCTCTAGGCCTTGAATGGGTCTAATGATCGCAAAGTGAACCACTTCCACCTTGTACAATTGCCAGTGCCAGAAGGTCGGCCCGTGCCTTCATCCCAGCAGCCTTGTTAGTATCCCGCTGGAGAATGAGTTTCACCTCTCAACCTTTCTGTCGACATGTTATGAGAGCCGCGAATCGGTAACATTGTCTACCTGCAGCTTCCCGCGCAGTACAAGCGCACATACCCTCCTTAGCTGTCCATCTTGCAAACGTGGTCCCTTCTCTTCCAGGTTTCAGATGGATGGAAAAGTACAATCCGGTGGAAGATCAGAACGGCATACATGTTATCAGTGTCCACTATCAACCCTATGTCCATTTGCATTACTCGAGAGATCAAGCTCAGACCCGGCTCGTTTGTCGCCCTGACCACGGCAGAATATGCTATTTTCCATGGTAGAACAAGATGGGAATCTCGCAATAGCTGATACCAAAGTCAGACATGGCGCCCCCTACTGCAAGTCTGTTCACTCACTTCCGATATTAGGTTTGTGACGACGGGCATTTGTCTAGGACGTGCTTCACCGGATAATCATGAACAAAGGAGCCTGTCTCACTCTCGCGAATGTGTATTTTCGCGGCTTGTGGGTCTGCTTGTTTGGAAAGGCGGTGTTTATGTCTCAGCCCAGACCGCTCGAAGGAGAGAAGAGCCAAGCTGCAGGTCGAGCTGTGGCGACCCGCAGCCGCTAACTAATGGCGGGCATTTCAGGACTCCTTTGGAACAAAAAGTTTCTAGCCCCAACATATCATCGTCATCTGCGGGGTATTTTAATACTGGCACCCGCACCCGCTGTCACTGTGCGCGGCCGGCGGTGGGAGATTCGAACAACTCACTCTGCCGACCGGTCAACGCGTAGCGCCTTCTTGAGGCTGTACACAGAATAGTTTGTTGCAAAGGCCTCTATTCTTAGATGGCTTCTACATGTTGGAGACCGGAATTTGCACGCGAAGCAAGCAAGTTGAGAGCAAGTGAGTATCGGCAATCGCTTCTCCATGCAATCAAAGAACTCTCCAGCTCCGCGGGCTACACAGTGCCGCTAAAGTAGAATAGCAGGTGGTTCACCTAAATTGGATTAGAGGCTATACAAGTCCAATTCAACGTGTGAATTGCTGGTCAGAGGTGAACGTTGTCGGAGCCGGGGAACTCAGTTGCGTATTATAACGTTCGAGACAAGAACGGCCGTTGAAACTGAGTCGAACAGACATCTCCAGTAGGCTAGAATTTTTCAAGTATTCAAAGTTTGACCTAATAGCTTGTTTCTCGTTATAATCTAACCATACTGAGCTCCATAGAATGACAGAGAAGATGAAGCGGCGTCAACACGTCTTGACCCATAGCAGCTTCAGCAACACTTGCTATACTTAGAAGCTAACGATCTTCTCAATTCAAATCGCATAAAAGTTCTCCTCAAGTAAAACGCTTCATCAGATATCACCTGTGACTATATTATGCGGTATGGTAATCTGCGGTGCTCCGTTCAGGTCGCAACACTACATACGAGGGTGTATCCGAGTTGTCAGTGTGCATTACGAACTATAAATCCCGACAGATGTCTCTAGAGTCCCATTGAAAAAGTTTTCGGCGGGATAGTAGCTGGATCTGATTGCTTATGGTCTCGGGAATTATGGCCTAATAACAGCACTGCAACACAATAGGGCACACAAGGGCAACACATTCCAAAGAACGAGAGCATTTGAGCACCATTCAGCATTTCAATGTTCGACAACGTCCCATTCGCGGGTATATTGGCTACTTTAAAAGAGATTCAACCAGCCTCTGTCGAGACTGAAGGATGAATGCTGCGCAACTCCTCTCGAATGTCTAGCCACAGCACGCAATACCAATGGCTCGATCGTCCCGCTCGGATATAGTATTGCGACTTGCATTACGATCATGTCTAGGAGGCATGAGGGGTGCATAATCCTTTTGTTATTCTTCCAGATGAGGTCACTCTCCTTGTTCAAACGACACCTGCAGTAAGCACTCGCATATGGTCGTCTCAGGGTGTCTCAAGACCATTTCACAATCCGCTCGGCCCGTTATCCGACGATCGAGAAGATACCCGGGCTCTACAGTGCAGCATGTCGTACCACGAACTTGTCAAATCCACGCCTCTTGTATCAAAGGGACGGCGCTTAATCAGTGGCAATCATTCCCTTCAATAACAGAGATGACGTGCCATGCAGCAACCTTTTCAGGCCATGTTACTTCTGCACCACCATGGGCTCCATGATTGTCGTCTCGCCTCGAATGGGAGCACGCCATATTGTCTCGGCCATGTCTCTGCATTGGAATGCCGCGGGTTTCTGCAGGGATAGACTCATATGATTGCCATACAGAGACACAGTGTCCCGCTTTCATCTCAGGGTCCATTGCGAACGGGCAGCACAGATGCAGCACAGCGTCTCGCAATAGCGTTGTTGAGATACACAGCAATTCAGGCCAAGAGGGGTGTTCCAAACTCTGATTGAGAGCTATCGTGATGCAATTAAGCTTTGTGGCGCTTTTGGTCTTGTTGGACGAGCGATGTGAGAGGTGAGCAAAAACATCCTGCTAGAGGAAAGCAGTAAAGTCATTCAAAGGCCATCCCGAATGTGTCATTTAGTTCCTCTACTATGACCTCTTCCGTTCTTGTGCACTTGTTTGGAACTAAGCAAATATGAGTGCCCTTAGTACGACAAGACGGCACGCCCCGCCCTTCAATGCAAGTACGACCTTGCCGATATGTATCCGCATTCCATGCCAGTACCTATCTGCTAGCTCCTATTGCTAAAGCTCCTACAACGCCATCACCACGTATGCCAGGCCCATAATTCCGTTGAAGCTAACGTAGTGCCCGAGGAGTAGTTCATGCCACGAACCTGGAAAAATGATCGCACAAGCGCTCTCTATCGATCTTGTTTCGGCAGTAACCGAGATGAATTGCTTCGTTGCATGGACGCCTTCCCAACTACTGGCCAACTGTACAACAGACACATGGAACGTGCATGCCCAACATGCCCAGCAGCAATGGATCCACAAGGCTGCTTGATCAGATGCGCAAATGGGGACAGGTGCCATATTTGTGGTAGGCCGGCATGCTCCTCGCAGTTTGACAGCTTGACAGGTGCCACTGTACGAGTATAAGCACACGGCTGTCAAGAATGGAGGCACTAAAGCGAAACGGTGGAACAACCATGTCAGTACGCCTCACTGTTTCATGACTCTCTTACCCATCTGTTTTCTTAAAATATTCATCGGTCCTACACACTCTCGCATTCACCTCCGCACGTATGTTCGGACTCTGATTTTTTGATTCCCGTCACTTCCGGCCTTTGGCTTCTGGACCCGTGGCATCAGCCAGCACATCTAGTGGTACGAGTAGCGGAGCAGCATCCTGCTTCCAAACGGCATCCCCACCCTGCGTCGTCCGAGTGGTCTCGCTCTATCTACGCTTCCAGGAACACAGCTTTCGGTATCCGTGGCGCCATCATCATGCCCATTGATTATTGGAAGCCGATCGGCGTGAATAATCCATACACTCCGCCCGTCCCCGCTCAACGTGGCCACCGTGATAATGGGCATCGTGAGCCAATTGCTATTGCTCCACTTCAATTCTACGCCCAATGAGCAGGCACCAGCGGGAAGTGGAGAAGATTCCCAATATCATGAGCCGTCTGATGGAACGCAACCAGCCTCTTTGTCCTTCTCTTTATCCTCAACGTTTAAATATTGAGGCGGACAAGCACTGGTCAAGCTAGTTACAGTAGTGTGTCACTTCTATGCCTTACCTGTCAAAAGCGGGAGGTGAGCGTGGCCTGCAACTGCGGCCCGTCCCCGAGATCAATTTCTAGGTGCTTATTGATTGGGCGACTTCAGGACGAAGCGCTCGTTCGCGAATGCAGCACTGGGTTTGCGGATTCTTTAGCTTCGGGGGCAATTTGTGAATGGCATGTATCACCCATTAAAACTCGGACTCTTAGGCTAGATTGAAAAAGGAATGAATGTAGAAAGTTCATGCCTATTAATATGGCAAAGTGTGACTTGCTATGTTATACATTTGCGCAGAAAACTTTAAAGCTAACACCGAACACCTCATAGACCATTGGTCGTGACCCGGCATGGGAGAGTGAGGAAAGAAAGCCGCCCTGTGAAGGGCTATAGTTCAGAAAAAAAAGCCCTTAGTGTCTTCCGCCCAGATATCAAATATCCCTTATACTGACCCGCTTCACTTGATGTTCCGCGTGTCTTCCCTAGCAAGCGAGGTGCTTAATCGCTATCATCATCAAAGCTCGCTTCAGAGGCATCATCTGAATCTGCCTCGTCATCGCTAACCACATACTTTGCCGGCTTAGCTGCAGCCCTACGACCAGGTCGTGCCGCAGGTGCGCGACTGCGAGCGGCAGGTTTTGGCGTTGGCTCGTCGTCATCAGACAGGATCTCGTCAGCGAGAGCATCCGCATCCTCCATAGTCTCATCCTCATCTGAGTCGATGGTGGTTGGCTTTTTGGCCTTAGGCACAGGCGCTTCTTTACTCTTAGCAAGCTTTAAAGCATAGGCCTTTGCTGCGGGGCTCAGTGGATTGGTCTTCTTCACTGCTGGGAGAGCACCGGCTGCTTTGGTCTTCGGTACTGGCTTAGCGGCAGCTTTGGGCTTCGCAGCAAGTTTGGCATTCAGTTTGCTCACAACTGGCTTCTTGACGCCAAGGCCAAAATCATCGTCATCGGAACCCATGATCGTATCGTTGACATTGCGAGGCGCGGGTCGTTCGGGCGAAGGCTGCGGCATCAAGCCTTCGTAATTTGTCTCGTCATCATCGATCTCGATAGGACTGTTCTTCTTCGCAGCCCTGGATCCTCCAGCAGCGCTGCCTGGGCGAGCATTACCGTTGCTACCTGGTCGCGCCGATGTTGTTGCTTTGAACATTGGAACACCGTTACTGCCGGCACCGATGGTCTTGACCATATTGCTGACGTCTCCAAGAAGATCATCTCCATCAGAGTCACTGTCGCTATCGCCGAGGTTGTACTTGGGGGCCTGCTTTGTGGCACCGCGAGCAGCCCGTGAAGCGGTAATGGTTGTAGCAGGCTTCTTCTCAACTTCCTTTGCGACAGCAGCGAATACATCGGAATCGTCGTCATCCGAGTCGATGGCTAGAACTGGCTTTTTGACGTTCTTTACAGCGGCTGGGCGGGCCCGCTTAGGAGCTACCACAGAGTCTGCAGTAGCTGGCCTGCTATCTGAAGCACCATCAGTTTGCAGTATGTCGTCCTTCTTGGCAAGATGTGAGAGCAATGTGCCCTGCTTCTGTGGGACTGCAGAGCCGAAAGCGGAACTACTCTTCAAAGCTTCCGCTGCACTTGGCTTCTTTGTGGGCTGAAGATCCTGCTGGAGATAGCCGAGTAAGCCCTCCTTCTTCGGCTTGACCTTCTTCTTAACAGGGCCGAAGTCAGAACCGGAGTCCTCTGAGTCACTGTCACCCATCTTTCTCTTCTTTTTGCCTTTGCCACCTTTCCCTGCCTCGATACCAAGCTTGTGAGAAGCGCGACGAGTCATGCTAGCGATCTTCTTCTTGCGCTTGCCTTCCTCATTCAGCTGAGTGTTCCACTCGTTGACGAAGGCGTCAAGATCCACGGTCCAGATGTCCTTGGGAGAGAGCTTCTGGAGTTCGTCGATTTCGCCCTCCTTGTCGCCGATCTGCCTAAGCAGCTTCTCGACACGCTCCTGGGTCAAAGACCAGATAGCCATCTGATTCACATTAGTATATAGAACTGCAGCTATGGATGAGCAAACTTACACCTAGGAGATAGTCGTAGTCATTAGCAGAGACTTCGAGCTCAGTCTCTTCGGACTCTTCGGACTCTTCGTCATTCTCTTGCACGTCTTCATTCTCGCCCGCCTTCTTAGCATCCTCGACCTTAGGGAAGGGTGTGAAACCAAGCTTCTTAAGTTCTTGAACAAGGACAGTCTTCTTCTTCTTGGAGACGCTGAGCTTGCCGTCAATAATCATCTGAATGAAGCGTGCCTGATTGGACATCTTTGAGAGTTCCTTGTGCATGACCTCCAGTTGATGAGCCTTTCGCTTCTGATAGTATCGTAGGCGGACATGATAGAACTCTTCCATGATATCCAGTACGGTCGCATATTTATGAATGCGACCATGGGCATCGAAAGCTACAAGGTTCGTGGTAGACTGTGGCTTAAACAGCTTGAACATCTCCTCAAGACCCTTGGCAAGGGCGGTCGCCATATGTTTGTCCTCCATTTTGATGATGAAGTGGACGCGATCGGGGGTGTTGTAGTCAATGTAGTCTTTAATGAATGATGGGGTTTTCTCGGCCTTAATGATATCCTCAAGCTTCTCTTTGAAGTCTTGAGTCCAGTATCGCACAGGCAATTCGGTGACTTCGATCTCATTGTCACCGGTCTGGCGGATGGTGCCTGTAAATTGATAACGATCGTTTCCAAGCTCTTCAGTCGTGCCTGTGAAGCCCTTGTACCAGGGGACCATTGGCTTCATATCCTCCTTTGAAGCGCCTTCGACCATACGCAGCCTAAGATTGTCGATGATCTCCATGGGATTGAAATTGGGTATTTCTGAGCTCCAACCAGTGCCAATACCGCTGGAACCATTGACAAGGATTGTAGGAAGCACTGGAACGTACATCTCAGGCTCAATTTTGTGGCCATCAGATTCGCCATACTTCAGGAGAGCATCGTCGTTGGCGTGGAAGATCCTACGCGCGAATGGTGATAGTCGCGTGTAAATGTACCTGGCGCTCGCGGCATCAGAGCCGCCCTTCAGTCGAGAACCAAAGTTACCGCTAGGTTCCAGATAGTTGATATTGTTTGAGCCAACGAAGTTTTGAGCAAGACCAACGATTGTTCCTTGCATAGACGCCTCACCGTGAGCGTAATCCGTAGAGCCAGATACTGAACCGGCGAGTTCAACCACTTTGACGTCCTTCCTTATGTTTCGCCTGAAACATGTGTAAAGAACCTTGCGCTGACCAGGCTTAAGACCGTCAATAACAGAAGGAATAGATCGTAGATTGTCTGCCATAGAAAACAAGATGAACTCCTTGTTGACGAAGTCATCATAAGAAATCTCGCGTGTAGTGAGATCCAAATGTTGACCAGGTACGAAGTCGCGCAGCCACTCTTTACGAGCGTCAGCCTTCTTCTTTGAAAAAGCCAGCTCGATGAGTTTCTCCTCTTCTTCACGCATAACCTGGAAGCGCTTCATGTGTGTATCAAGATCTTTGAAGTACACTTGGGCATCAGGAATGTCGCTCGTTCCCAATCCCTTGAAATACTTGTGGTCCCAGCCCTTCTCAAACTTATGCTGCTCCTTCCACTCTTCGTATTCAGGCATCGAGAAAAAGCTCTTCATGCCTCGCGGGTTCTTCGGATCGCCCTTCCATACCTTTACGATGGGGGTGATGAACTCAAGAAGGAAGCCCGGAACCTTCAGTAAGCTCGGAAATTGACACTGAAGGAAGTTGATGAGAAGGCCCTTAATATGGCTACCATCGTGATCCTGATCTGTCATGATCATAAGATGACCATAACGAAGACTCTTCATGTCTGCCAAAGTGTATTCCTTCTTGTGTTGGAGACCCATGAACTTCTTGATGTTCTGAATTTCCGTGTTCTTCATAATCTGGTCGACAGTGGCGTCTCGTACGTTGAGAAGCTTACCACGAAGCGGGAAGACTCCGAACAGATCCTGGTTGACGACGGCACGTCCAGCCAATGCAAGTACACTAGCCGATTCACCCTCAGTGAGAATGAGGGTGCATTTATGGCCATCCTTAGTTCCAGCCTTGTTGGCGTCCGTCAGTTTGGCGTTGCTAATGCGATTGCGTTTATTGCCGTCAGTCTTTTTCATCATTTGATCTGCCTTTTGCTGGGCAAAATGCATGATATTCTGAATGACCTCAGTCTTTTCAATAGCCTTAAGGAACTTGTCGCTGAGTACAGGCTTGCTGCCGAACTGGCTCGCCTTTGTGGTTAGCTGCTCCTTGGTCTGGGATGTGAAAGCTGGATTGACGATCGAACAGTTGACAAACAGAAAGATGTGGTTCTTAATCTGAGCGGGCTTGAGCTTCACAGCAGCCTTGTTCTTCTTGTTGACGATAGCCATGAGCTTGTCGATGATCTGATCGGCAATGTAGTTGACATGCGTACCTCCGGACGTAGTCGCAATGGAATTCACGAATGAAACTTGGTTGAAGGATCCATCAGACACCGCGAAACCAATATCCCAGCGATCATGCTTGTCTGTGATGATGACATCCTTCTCCTTGTCATCCTCGCCCTTGCCTTGCTCACGGGAGATAGCTTTTGTGTACATCTCCATGTACTTGGCGAAGCTTGTCACTTTGACGCGGTCACCGTTGAGGTAGACCTTAACGCCTCGGAGCGTGCCGGCCATGTCATATGTCCTGCGTTTGACCATCGCTTCAAAATCATCATCGATGCCGTCCATTCCAAATCTTTTGTAGTCGGCTTTCCAGGTAACCTTCGTATAATCGTCGGATTTTTGGTCGGTGATCTTAGCCTTACCCATCTTGCTCATATTCTCGGTCCAAGTCTGCTTATACTTTTTCTTCTGTTTGGAATCCACCGTTTCAACTGTGAACTCGGTACTGAAAACGTTACAAAGCTTCGCACCGTAACCATTTCGACCACCAGTAACTTTCTGCTGGTCATCGTTGTAATTCGAGGAAGTAAGTAGGTGACCAAAGATCATCTCTGGTACATATATGCCGTGTTCCTGCACGGCTTAGCTTTTTCCAGATATGCGCAACGGGCGACTTACTTTATGTATCTCAATGGGAATACCCTTGCCGTCGTTCTTGACGGAGACTTCGCCAGTCTCTCTGTCCACTGTGACCCTGATCTCGCCCATGTTCTTGTCGTTCTGCTTGTTATCTGCTGCATTCACAAGAATCTCGTCGAAAATCTTGTATAAACCAGGCACATACGTTACATCGCGAAACTCCATAGACTCGCTGGATGAGTTATAGACCCACATCTTGTCCGTTTGCCGCTCTACAGAGCCAATATATGTGTCGGGGCGCTTCATGATGTGTTCCAAATGCGTGAGCTATGCCCCCTATCAGCTGCTGATCCAATTCATCCTGCCCATGCACTCACCATCTGATATTTGTCGCTGGCGCCTCCAGGGCCCTTCTTGGGCTTCGCTGCCGGTACATCATCAGAACCATCGAAGCCAAAACTCTCATTTGCGATGTCTGCAAGCGGCTGACCGTTGGCCTTCTTCGGAGCAGGCGCCTTCTTCTGCTTTGGTGGGGTATCGGCAAGCAGCGATTCGTCGTTGTCAAATGGATCTTCGTCTATGTCTATATCAGAGTTCTCATCGTCTGACTCGTCTTTCCGCTTCTTCTTGGGGGCAGCTTTCGGTTTCGGCTTCGCTGCTGTGGTATCTTTTGGAGGTCGGCCTCGGGGTTTTGCAGGACCTGCGGCTTTCTTAGGCGCAGCTTTTGGCTTCACAGCCTTCACAGCCTTTACAGCCTTTGCAGGTTTTGCGGGCGGCGCAAAATCTGAGCTTGCGCCATCGTCGAAGACTGAATCTTCCATGAGGGAGTCGTCCATGGTGACAAACGCAAATTGTCACGTCCCGCAGGACAAATGGCGAGGGAAAAGAGGGAAACACCCAGGCTTGCGCAAGCTGAGCGGGTAGAACAGAAGCACACAGCGAAAAGAAGGTGTTGTTGTGTGGAAGGCGAGTCGCCAGGACGTGTTTGGGGAGGCCACGCCGTGTTTGGGGAGGCCACGCCGTGTTTTGGTTCGCGCGTTGCTGGGGTCCAAGCGGATTCGAAATCACGCTAGTGCGGTGGTTGCATGCAACTGATTGGCTGCCGTGGTTGGGACACCCGTGCAAATGTTGAAAACACCAAGCAGTGAGTGGTGATAGTGAAATCTATTGAGAACGAAGCGCGTGGAGGGTCCATAGAGCTGTACAATTGTAAGTGAATGTCTTGGCACACAATAACAGTTCTGAGCTGGGACAGAAGACCGCGTATCGTACCCTCATCACTGGACCTATTCACCAGAGCACGCAAAGACGTAATGTAATCAGCCTTACAGTAATTTGCAGAACACCTAGTCTATGCCTTCACTACACATCCCGGCCGCTCGGGAGATACACTCTATCAGTGCTTCGGCAAGCCCTCCAAGACTTCTGAAAAGTCTTGAACTATAGCCTTTACATCGCCTTCATCGCCATAGCAAAATTACCATTCATAGCGGGAGGTAGTCATGCCTACCGAATATATCCCAAGTCCGGTGACCAGAGGCAGACTCTGCGGAACTATACGCAGTTTCAAGAGACGTGGAAGACGCAACTACCAAAGTGAACAAGGAATATAAATGCAACGTCGACTTGACGGTCAAAGTTCTCGCATCATTAGAAGCAACCTCCAGTTCAAGAACCAAGTCCTCATTACACCATATGGCAGCTGCGCGAAAGCCCTCAAATGGAGAGTCTACTATATAAACATACGCCCAGCAGAACCAACCCTTCAACACAAAGAAAATTGGATTAGAAAGCGAAAGCCCGCAAACTCCGCACCCGACCGTCCTAGACCTCGCTCTGAAATCCAGGAAATGTCCGTCTCAACGCCACCACAAGGCATGGGACGTATCGGCCCCGGAAGGTTTCATTTACAGCCGTTCCGAGTTTCCCGCAAGCTATGATAAGTCAAGCTGTTTCGTTGCGGTGTTTCACTCACGAGACAAACATCTCACATGCTAATTTGGCATGTCCTAGTGGGAAACATTCAGTCCCGCAACGGCGAGACACGCACGATTCGGTGGTGATTTCGGTGCGTTGGACGATCGCACGGCAGGTATCGGTACAAAAACTTTCGATGCAAAGTTTTCTATCTAGTTCCATAAATCGCCGTCCCAGCCGTCATGGAAACACAGTCCGTGCATCGGAGTCTCACGGCAACTACAGCAGTTATGGGGCCCATGTTACACGGAAGGTCGGAACATCAGGAGCGGAGATACGTGTAGTCGGATAGAACAAGGTTTCATTGAATCTTTTGAACAGCTATGAATGGGGGTATAATTGAAAGTTAGATAACGAAACCTCTATGTCGAGAGTGGCGATGACGGATAGTAAAGAAAAAGTGATGCGGTGATAGCTATGATCTTGGGGCCCTTTGTAGGACCAGCCCGGAGTAGCAGAGACATGCTCCTCAAATGCGAAAACGCCAAACGAGACTCACCCTGAGTCCGTCATGCCAGATAATTAAGGAAAATGTGCCGTACAGGCGCGTTTCTATGCTACTGTCAATTCTTCTCCCTCTTGAATATTCGTTCGAGGGTTAGTTTCAACTTATACTTGTACCAATCGCCTTTCCTCTTCAACCCAAAACCCTCCTTGTTGTCGACTGACCGCCTCCTTTCCTCTTTCCTACTCTCTTTGCTCTTACTTCGCTCACGCTTCTTCTCTTGCTTCTTCTTCCGCTCATTCATAACGAACATGCTGGTCGGACGTGCTTTGAGTCCGGGCCCTTCGGTAATGCCGGAGTCCCATAAGCCTGCAGTTGTCACAGGATTGTAGGCGGATTGCGTCTTCCTGGCACGTTCCGGATCCGGAAGCGGTGGAGAGAGCAGTGGCGGAGAAAGTAAAGGCGCAGAATGTAGAGCGGTAGGCCTTACAACATCTGAGGGTGGTATAGTGATAGGCGACGGTATTGTAGGCAGACTAGGTCTCGATCTGTCTTCAGCGACGGATGTATCAGTAGAGGTTGGGTCGGTAGCTGACGGGAAAGCTAATTCTTTAATCCGGAGCAACTCCCCACTACGCTTAGTTTGTCTCTCTTCTTCCGTCTCTGGAAGTGCCTGATCTTCGAAAGCAAGACCGTAACGCTTTCGCATGCTACCAGTCAGGTTACGGAACTGGGCGTTACCAGTGGAGTTAGCACGACGTGACCGTGTCTTCGCGACGGGAGAGGCGCTTGGTGTTGTATTGGTTGATACGGGGGATGCATAGGACTCAGTGAAGCTCATACTCCGAGGAAGTCGATCTGTACCGCTTCTGAACAACTTTGGAAAAGAGGGACGGTTATCACCGATGGTCGATGCTGGCGATGTGGACCGAGGGGAATCAATACGTGACATGGAGACTGCGCGGTGGTTTGGTGCACGAAAAGTAGCAGACGTGTTCAATGAAGGACTCGAGGAATTGGTATCTGTTGAGCCAAAGTTTTGAGAAGCGATCCAAATGCCGGACGCCACAATAAAGCGTCGAAGTGCATCATTAGTCTCGATTGGAAGAGACGTCTTTGCATTGTCCAAGAAAGAATCCATATCAATGGTTGAAGGAGTCATGATAGGCGATTGGGCTTCCGAAAAGTTACTTGGCGTAGGTGGTGATGTTGCTGAGGGCATGGCGTAGGAATCCATAACATCTATGCGAGTTCGAGTCATTTTTGCAATTATTGGATGGCGCCTCGAATTAGAGCTTATCGTGCTGAACGTGTACTTTTTATCATCTTGCCCTGGCGGAAATGAGGGCGAGGGTTGCGGCGTGGTCGACGTCCCAGACATTCGCCGCGTATGAGATGGCTTCAGAACCCATCTTGCTTTCAGAGCCAGACCATGATCGTCCGTAGTATTGAACTCATAGCCTCCGTTGGGCATGCTGCTAACCTCCCAGCCTCTTGTGCCATCGTCCATGCATATCTCTGTCTTCCCAGCACCGCCCTTCTCGCACCTTGCAGTGCTTATGACGGCCATGACTTCTCGAGACCCCCAGCACTCAGCGTCCGACTTTGCTTCCTCATCCTTGCTACTGTACGCCTCTGCTTTAACAATCAATAGGTCGTTCGGCCCCAGTCTCTCCTTGGTGTGGAAGGTTCGAGCAAGGCGCCTCGTAGATGGCTGAGGAAGGAGCGAAAAGGGGATGACTTCATAGACAGGCTTCGGGCGCTGTGACGCAATCACTTGGTGCAGCTGTAAAAGAACCTTTGGGCGTATGTGTAGCTTCGAGCGAAGGTTTACCGGCTGTGCAGGTTTGGCGATGAGGTAGGAAGTCTTGGAGCGAGGGAAGCGCTTCTTTAGCCGCTCATTGGTGGCACTGCTGCCAGAGGATCCAGGTCTTGAAGGACTGGGTGAATTTGTAGCATCATCGTGCGCTGCAGTCATGACATGCTTCTGTCGTGTCGGGGTGCCAGGGGCGTCAGGCGTAGATTCGAGTGGACCTGTGCCTTGCGGTGTGGGTGAGGGTGACTGCTTGCGGAGGTAAGAGCCGAGAATGGCAAGAGGCATCTGGGCGAGGAAGGAGACATGGTTTGTGGGCGTTGCTTCGCGGTGTGGTGGTGAGAAGTCAGGGCCATGTTTGGCTGCGGCATCCGCTGTCGACATCAGCAGCATAGCTCCCGCTACGGTGTAGGGCTTGACATGCTGGGACGTCTATTAGTACACAGGCAAAACACAGCGAAGACGGGACGGCGAGTAGAGAGGACGCCATGTTCCTTATGAGTCTGGTGGAAGGGCTGTGCGCTGAAGTTTGAGAGGATGCCCCTCTGGTCAAGCGTAATACACGCCAAATGCCAGGGCTGACTTACAAGCCACAGCTAGCAGGAGCTGACTTTGTGCAGGGGTGGAGAGCCAATTATGCGTTTACAAGCGAACGTCGATGGCGGGTGGCCTCAGGCTGTGGGCGAAGACGATATTTGAAGAAGAAGATCTTAGAAATGTCTTTTGGCTCTGGCGTATAGCGGACGAGGCATTCTTCTTGTCCGCCGCATTGCGCGTGCACGAGGCACAGAGGCAAGCCGGCAAGGTTAACGGCCCCGGTCCCGTTAGCGTATCGCGATGCTCAAACAGCGACACGAACGCATGCGGCAAAGGGCCTGGCACAGACGCCGGGTTGATTGGATCATCTTGTTGGTTTCATGCACATGTGGCTAGACTTTCGCTTCATACGCTTCTTCATCTGCTGGCCGCTTGGCTCGGGGGCTTGTTCAGCTGCTCGGCAACCGATGACAATGTCAACACTGGTTGCTGGGCTGCTTACCATGGACGACACCAGCGAGCATTGTGCTGACTGGAGCGAGGCCCGCATCGAGTTAGTGGCCGGTGAAATGAGGAGAGCGAGCAAGACATCAAAGCCGCGCACCTCCGGCTGGTGGTCATTTCAGACCAGCATGGCTATACGCAAACGTACGCCGCGTAGACACGGCGTATTTGTCGTATGCATACTTGTCCTCGACGATTTCTCTTGATTGGCTCCTTTGTGCGTGCCGTTTCAGCCGGGAGCGAACAACACACCTCAAGGCGGAATACCAAAGAAAACACCAACGTTCGCACTGGGGGATCGTAATAGACACCAAGCAGCTGACACCGAGCTTGGGAAGCTTAACAGACAAGCCCACAGTCAGGTTGATGGGCAAGTAGGGCAGCTAATTAGGGAAACTCGCTCGACCACGGCAGTGCGGGTAGTTTGCACAAGCAACAATAGTTGCGCTCACCGACACCACATCACGCCGCCGAGCGTTGCGTCTATTCTGCATGCCCTGTTCCACTTCAAGATCTCCTGCAAGCTCTCTTTGCTTCTAGACGAGGCCCTTACCCTGGACGGTTATCCGATCGGTTCCGTCGAGCTCCGTCTTCCGCGCCTCAAAATCTCTTCAATCAGGCCGAGGCCGAGCTCTCGTCAGCTGAACGACAAATACAGCATTTGTCCTGGCCACCGCCCAAACCGGATGAACACAAGCTCCGAATTTCGTACAATACCCTATCGGACAGCTCTTACGGACGAAAGAGGCTCAATAATACCCTCATTGGCCATATTAGGACATCTGAAGCAGCCATGTTTTCACATAATCATCAGCCCACCACTGTGGACCAGACGTCTCACAGGCGTCAGAAGTTGAGCCAAGACTTCAGCACACATCCATTGTCTGAGAATCTTGTAGCATGGTTCACTCAGAATGGAGGGTCAATCAATTCTAACGTTCAGATTGTCTACAGTGACTCGCATGGCTTCCACATGCGAGTTACAAGCCCACTGAATTCATCAGTCGTGGCATCCTGTCCGTTGAAACTTACACTCTCAAGTCTCAATCTAGACCCAACTCAGAAAGAAGTGTTGCATGTTGAGAGCCCGTTGCAGCAATGTCGAGGAAGAATACCTGATCACATACTGACTTATTTGCTCTTGATTGAGCAGCGCAAGAAGGCCAAAAACTCGCCATGGCACACTTACATTGCCTGCTTACCAGGGCCAGAGAGCATGACTACGCCGCTTTGGTTCAACGAGGAAGATACATCTTTTCTCGCTGGCACAGGTTTGGCGCCCGCCGCCAGAGAGCGTAAAGATGATATGTTTAGACAGTGGGAGCAGGCTACCAGTCTTATCAGAGAGCTTGGGATTGGCCTGGCTGACGAGATTGATTTGTAAGTTTGCCTGTGGTTCCAATTATGCCTGGCATGCAGAGATCGTGTCAACCAAATTGCCCGAAAACAAGCTCAAAGAAGACTATGCATTAGTTCTCAGTCGTGGCTTGAGTGGGAGAACACATGAGTTCGAGTCTGGTTAGGTCAAGTCAATACGAGAGTACGCCTACAACAGACACTGGCAGACCATATCTTCTCGTTTAATAGGCGGCTTGCTGACCTGCGTCAGCAAATCATTTTTATGGGCAGCCACAATTTTCACCTCGCGCGCCTTTATCTCCACACACATTCTACCAGGGCGAGAAACAATACCCCTACTCTTTCCAGTAGTTGATATACTAAATCATTCTGTCTCTGCCAAGGTAGAATGGGAGTTTCAACCGCATGCTTCGTTTGCCCTGAAATGTCTCGAAGGGGAAACTCTCGAAGCTGGACAAGAGCTTTTCAACAACTACGCGCCAAAGCAGAACGATGAGCTGCTCCTCGGGTATGGGTTCTGCCTCCAAGACAACCCAATCGAGCAGTTCGCTTTGAAGATTGCCTTTCCACCTATACTGCATGAGTATGCACAAGAGACAGGTTTATTAAAGCCTGAGAATGTGCCATTTGGTATGTCGCCATCATTCTTGGATACAGACTCGAATACAGAACAGCACTTTTTGCGACCCAGACACCATCCGTTCGGACGTTATGAGAACCAGATCCCATTCTTCCGCGGTGTACCTCCGTATATCGTACATCTTTTCTTTGTCCAGACTATGCTAGCTCTTGATCAGGATGTTCGTAGGATCAATGTTGAATACCCAGGCGTACAAATAACTCTACAGGTCTTAGTCCTTTTACACCAGGCCATCGAGCAGAGATGCCACAACCTCCCTTTACACTTTCACCAGGGACCCAAGAATGAGAACCAAAAATATGCAAAAGTATACCGTGATGGGCAAGCAAAAATCATCCATGCAATCCGGAACGAACTTAAAGCCGTTATCGATAGAATACGTGTTTCGAGAGGCAAATTGCCGCCTGAAACTCCCGTCTTGCTCTCTGTATCTGATGCTCTTACCACTTTTGAGTATGAGTTCCCTAAGCAAGCAGAGAAGTTCAAAAAGGGCCTTGATAAACACAATCTCCAAGGCCCTGGAGACGAGGGCGTCATCTGGACATTGCTTCTTACGGTCTTCATCTCCCTCATGTCAACCACGCTCGAAAAAGACAACAGCCTAGTATCCGCTTGGCTCCGCAACCTATTCTCGCGCTACCCAATTCCTCCGCTAGAAGACGGCATCGAAGACGCTGAAACATACACTTTTGTAGACGAGAACCTCGGCGACTTTCTGCATCTCCCGTCTTCCGACCCGGACGCTACGCCTACCGATATCCTCGATGATCTGGGCCTCACATTTGTCAATCAACCAATGGGAAACTCACTGCCGGTCTTTGTCAGCGGGAAGACGGAGCATCTGGGAGTGAGGATCATCATGTGGGCGATGAAAGTTGCGGAGCAGGAAATCTTTCCTGTCTTTGAAGATGGCGCCGTGAAGAAATGCTTGTACGCTCGGCCTTGGAGGGAGAATGGGGATCGGAGTGATGAAGAATGGCTATATGAAGACGTTGAAGTGTAAATGGTTAGACAGTTGAGATAACGAGTGCAGCCTGTATATCGAACCGATGCATCGACGTTCCGCTTTGGTCTACAAGGCTACACTCTAGTGCGATGTGAAGATCATAATACCTCCTCTTCAGTCATATCGGTGCATACTTGCGCTGTATAATCATTCGAGTAAGGCGCCTCAAAAATGATGAAATGCAGAGCTTGATCAACGAAGTCTTCAAACATGGCAAGGAGATGCATCATAAAAGCTGGATGATCAAGATGAGAAAGGAAAATGGAAACTCCGTTGCGAACGCTAAGAAACAGAGCGTGATACAAACAAACGCTACGAATAATCTCCACTGACCCTCCCGCATCCATAATCATCAATAACAGGTACTAAAACAAAAACGAAGGGTAACCAAATGCTGGACTTCCGCCTTTAATGAACCGCCATCATAGCTCAACACTGTTGCCAAAACATCAGGGATACTTGGGTATGCGTCACTACCGGGTGTGTAGTGGATCTTATTGACTTTGGCGATGGCGGCAATCTCAACCTCATTCTCAAGCTTCTCGTACTCCTTGGTGTCGAGGGACACCTTCCAGTCAAGAGATGTAGCCCAAACACCTGGGCGTCTCTTGATACACGCTTGTAAAGAAGCCGACAGTCATCGTGACGGAGGTACGACCGCAATTTGCATCATGAACGTAAGGGCTACAGTCCGTAGAAACACAGACTTAATCTTTCTGTTCGGCGGGATGTGCGTAGATAGCAGGATGGATGGTCTTCGCCCCACTGCAGACATCGTCGTCGGTTGTATAGTCAATGTCCTCGCCAATATCTTTCGCCAGTTGCTCTAGCAAATCCTCCGCCTTCTTACATGCGGCCTCAGTGAAGCCCACACAATAAGGCAGCACGCAAACCTTTTTTCCTGCATGCTTTGAAGAGGTAGCTGGGGACTTCGAGAGAATAGTCTGGACTATAGCAGGAACCGTAGCATTGCGAGCTCCTAAATGCTTACCGCATACATCTTCATCATCAGTGTGGTCTTCAGGGTGGTCTTGGTCTTTAGATATTTGTTCGAAGAGGTCCTCGAGTTTTCCACATGCCTTTTTGCTCAGGTGGTTGGCCGTGCAGACGGGCGTGATGCAGATATTCGGCCTTCCATGTCTCTGCGATCTGGATTTCGGTGAAATACGTCGGGCCATCAGAAATGTGTGACAGACGTCGTCGTCCGTGGTCCAGTCGATGAACTCTTTATCCTTCTCATCAAGTCTTGCCTCAGCTTCATCACAGTTTACCCCAGGCTGGGCTGGTTCGCACCAAGGCAAGATGCAGCGTTTCTGGGGAACCAACCTGTGTGTTGTAGAGTTATTGACACCATGTAAGACAGCAGGCTTGTTGGAATCTGGGTAAGCCCTTTTCAATTCAGCCTTGACCTGGTTACAATCGATTCCGCGGAAGAAATCCTTGTATTCCCGCTCGCAGAGGTGAGGATATATCTCCTTTGCATAGACTTTCGATGCTTCTTCGTCACAATCAGGGATACCAGGATGGTATCTGCGGACAATATCGCAGAGAGGCGATACAACCGTCGCGCTTTTAACAGTCTGAGTGGTAGTAGGCTCGTGCTTCGCAGCTTCAAGTTGTAGAACTTTACTGAGTGGAATCGTAGTTCGTGGCTTTGTCTGTACGCTGGTGTTGTTCCTATCCCTCAGGAGTGATACCCGCCTTGAGGGGTAGACAACCCTAGCCAAGCATTGATTCGGGACCGGTGTCTTGTCACAGGGGAATTTGTGGCAAGAGAGCTTCGTGCTAAAAACTTCCTCAACGTTCCTCGCTTGATAGGTTGGCTTGGGAGGTAATGGGTGTAGTTCCTCAATATAAGAGTTATGCGGCGGCGGGTACGGCTTCTTCGTAGCCTTGGGCGGCGAATATTGGGGTGGCGAGTACGGGTTTGTAGTGGTGTGCTTCGGCGGCGAATAATGGGGATGGTGGGGCTCGAACTTAGTAGGCTTTGGAGAAGGATAATACGAATCGATCCTAGTGTGCTTCGACGGGGGGTAATATTCTTCTGGATTTAGGTGTGTTGGCGCACCATAGCCATTCCGAGTTGAGCTGGGTGGAGGGTAGTGCTGGTATGATGTTTGCTTGAGAGGCGCATGATACTCAGCTGTACGGCTCGGTGGGACATAATGTCCACCTGTCTGTTTGGGAGGCGGGTAATGCTCATCTTTATGCTTTGGAGGAGTATAATGTCCACCTGTAGGCTTTAGGGGCGGATAGTGCTCGTTCGTGTGTTTAGGAGGCACATAGGTTTTGTATGTGACCTTGGGAGGCGGGTAGTATTCTGTCATGTGCTTTGGGGGAGGAAGGTACTCGTTTGTGCTTTTGGGTTGAGGGTATTTCTCTACCGCTGTGTATTTGGGCGGAGGATAATGCCCAACTGGTGAGCTCTTTGGAGGGGAATAATGCTCAACCGGCGTGTGCTTGGGTGGAGGATAATGCTCGACCGTTGTTTGCTTGGGCGGAGGATAGTGCTCGACCGGTGTATGCTTGGGCGGAGGATAATGCTCGACCGGTGTGCTCTTGGGTGGAGGATAATGCCCAACTGGTGTGCTCTTTGGAGGGGAATAATGCTTAACCGGCGTGTGCTTGGGTGGAGGATAATGCTCGACCGGTGTGTGCTTTGGTGGAAAGTAATGTTCACCTGATGTATGCTTGGGAGGGGGATACTGAGGCCGGCTAATTGTCGGCTTTGGTGGCGCATATTGCTTCCCAGAAGTATGCTTGGGTGGTGCATAGTGTCCCTCGGAAGTGTGCTTGGGTGGCAGATAGTTCTCTATAGACGTGTGCTTAGGCGGTAGATAGTGTTTTTCCGGAGAATGTTTCGGGGGAGGATAGTTTTTCTGGGAGGTGTGCTTTGGAGGAAGATAGTGGCCTCCAATGGTATGCTTGGGGGGAGAATAGTGCTTCTCGGGGGTGTGCTTAGGTGGCGACGGGTAGTACTCTTTCGACGTTTGTTTGGGGGCAGGATAATGAGGCTTGTTCGTCATTGGCTTTGGTGGATGATATGGCTGCTCTGGGGTGTGAGGTCGAGGCCCAGGTCCATACTTGCACTCCGAATGGGCAGGGTTCTTGACACAGCTAGTACCTTCCTCTTCGGGATCGTCCTCAGACTTGCTGTCGCATTCAGGAGTGCATTTAGGATAGTCGTGCGTGGGTTCGTGATAGATATGATGATAGTTGTAGCACTCCTGGATCTTATTGAAAGGCGTCAAATCTTTCGCAGGGGTCGTGCGTGCAGTATCGCAAAGCACCAACTCTATGTCATCCGTCGCGTCACACTGTCGGGTGGGAACGTCCGGCGTTTGGTATGGCCCGTGACAGGTGTGAAAGGCAAGGTTGTTGTCAAAAGCCCTCCCACGTACTGGAGAGAGATCGACCCAGATCTTGGAGTTGTCGGAGTTTTCGATCGAGTAAGCGAAGTTGATCTCATCTTTGCCATTGTGTATACCGTTAGCCTGAGGAGAGATCTTGATGGCAACCCCAGGGTTGGTGACGGTGCCGTGACGCCAGGGTTCTTCGTAGCGGCCACCAGGATTGATGGGGACATTTTCAGTATGGGACGAGCCGACTTGTGGAATTGACCAGATGTAGACGTCATGAGGACAGTGATTGGTGACGATAGCCTTCGCCTGAGTAAGAGCCAGAAGTGCGCTCAAGGTGAGGGTGCGGCCCGTCATTATGCCGGGAGATTTGAAAGCGTACTCAATATGAGAGAAAGAGAAAGGATGAATGGGGTAGTGATGAAGATGAAGAAGAATTGATGGCCAACTTAACAGAAGTTGGGTGAAGAGTAGAGTGAAGAAGCAATGGAAGAATACGGCTGGAGAGACGCTTTTATGGGCATCAAGGACCAGCGTTGCTCTGTCGACTGGAATACGGCAGTTTCAACATGCATCTTGCCTGCGGATAGGTTGACTGCTGCCATTCTGGAGTGTCAAGCAATAATGAAGAAGCTGCCCTCACTTAATTTGGGTATTGAGTTGCCGGTCTGCTCCAAGATTGTGGAAGTTACAGGTTATTGGACTGGTAACTGCAAAGATGTGTATCTGTGTTGGGTGTCTATGTTGGGTTGCGCCTTCGTCCAGGATCTAAGCTGCTTGCCCTAGAGCTAGTGCTGGGGCATCGCTCCTTCTGTCTTTGGTCTATGGACGCACGATGTAAGCAAAAAGAAAGTGAGAGCATCTTGATAGTTTCGTATTTTTAAGAATGTAATACATCAGCGGGAATATCGTGATATACAATGTTGACAGTCCGGCAGCGGCTCATGATTGTCACTGATGGAAGTTGGTGTGCGATGGTGCAGCTGAATCTATTAAAATACAGAAGCTGCAACGATATGTAGAAGTGGCTTTTACATTCAACCGTCCCCCTGTCATTGGATATTATGGGCTTTTGGATTTGGTTGTGCGCCTAGTGCCTCCTTTTCAAAAGTCGACGTTTGAACACGTCCGCTTACTAAGCCTCTCCCGCTCGGAGAGGATGTGGCTAGCGGCCTCGACACCTGAGGCGGTCATGAAACACCAATGTTGCAAGCCTCAGTACGAGTGACAGCACAATAAGAATACCATGGCCTCAAATTCGTCTTCTGTTCTTCTTGACTACTTTTATTCCTTTGGTATTGCTCCAGAGTAGCTTCGTCGCCGCAGACTCTCATCACAAGCCGCATTCAACCTAAGCCCCAAATACGCGCCCAATCGCGCCCCACTTGCCTCCATGCTTCAACATCCTTCCTGTATTGAAGCGCCCAGTATGTCTTCCGCCATAAGAGAAGTGCCCGTCAAGCTTCCTAAGAGCTTCGATCACCCCGACGAACCATGGCATCACTACCTCACGATCGACCTGATCTGGTATGTCCTTGGGTATACGCTATTCCACCCGTTCGTATCATGGGTGCTCGTGCTGTGTTTACGCGCGCAGTATACACCATACGGAGCCCTTGAAATGCGCATCGCCTTCGCTTGGGCTATGCTCATGACGGTCATTGGCCTCCTCGGTTTGATTAACGAAAGGATCGCATTTGGGGCACCAAGGGAAGTGGATCTGAGTGAAGAGGTCATTGTCATAACAGGCGGTGTTGAGGGATTGGGCGGACTGCTGGCAGAGACATATGGCATGAGAAACGCCAATATCGCAGTATTAGACACGAAGGAGGTGGACGAGGATGAAGCAGAAGAGAAGGGCATCGTGTACTACCAGTGCGATGTTGGCGACGCGAAGCAAGTGGAAGCTGCTGCGGCCAAGATCGTTGAAGATGTGAGCTTTCCCAAACACAGAGAAAGAATTAATGCTAACAGGTACAGCTCGGAGCTCCTACAATCTTGATCAACAACGCTGGCATCGTCCATACCAAATCAATTCTCAATACGACTGCTGAAGATGTTGAGCAGTAAGCTATTCAATCCAAGCCCTCTCAAACCTCCTGACACTGTACACAGAACCTTCCGTGTAAATACGCTCTCTCATTTCACAACCCTCCGTACCTTCCTTCCCTACATGATCCAAGAGCGTCGCGGCACAATTGTAACTGTGTCCTCCGTTCTGGGCCACCTCGGGGCCGCAAACCTCTCCGCATACACTGCTTCGAAAGCAGCATTACTTGCGCTACACCACTCCCTACGCGCAGAGCTCTCACAGATTCCTGAGGCAAGCGAGATCAAGACAATCCTGGTCACGCCAGGCCAGATGGGCACTAAGATGTTCGCCAATGTGAAGACACCAAGCAACTTCCTGGGGCCAGTTGTCACACCTGCTGAAGTTGGGAAGGAAATTATAAGGTTAGTTGAGAGGGGTGAAAGTGGCGAGATCGCGCTTCCCCTCTATTCAAGATACATTCAGGTACTTGGAGTTCTTCCAGTTGGTGTACAGCGGCTAGTCCGGAGGTGGAGTGGCTTGGATCAAGCAATCGGGAAAGCTGGGCTAAGTCCGAAAGAATCACGCGAGAAAAAATGAATGAAACGATACCCCGATGTAGATAGACCCCCTTGTGTATAACTCCGGTTTGGGGCACAGCCGCTGTACGATATATGGTAGATCTATAATTGTCACAGCTCCAAGCATCTGATCTTTTCAGTTTTATTTACTACACTTCATCATGCCTTCATGATACCGTATGACATCTGGGTTGCTCAAGCTGACACATTCAGCAGGTTCTTCAATCTACTATGAAGACCTCGAATGCAACGCGAAACCCACGTATCTTGCTATGGCGGCTCAAACCACTATACTAAAGGCTCAGATCGCTATTTGTAGAGTTGAAAAGAGACGTCATGTCAAAAGCGACCTCCCGACGCGACTCGAAAGCAAGCTTAACGTGGTGGGAGATTGATAGCCTAGATGTATTGCACACTTTCAGCACTCTTTGAAGTCCTCTATTTTCAATACCGACATTTAAGCAGTATCACGATTCAGGTTCGCCTATCGATGGCGTCGTCGATTTCTACGCCAACCGAACAATCAAGGCTGTAGATGAAACAGAAGAGAAGTGAATTGCGACCAGAGCTGGGCAGAATTCGATAATAGGTGACTTATTTTGTGTTGAGGTCATTGCCGCACTCACTTGGCTTATACTCTGGGAGCGCAAATGCGGGAGCGCAAATGCTGAAGCGCAATCCAAACGCAGTGATTTAGGCGAAAATGTTGGGAAAAACAACGACAATAAGAATCCATCTGTTGGTTGTGATGCACATTGTCGTGTACGCAATTGTCATCGAAAAGGGCGATGACAGCAGGGAAACTGAAACGGAATTGATGGTGTTGAAGTAGAGTAGACTGAGCATGTATACATGGAATCGTGGGTATCATCTACATATGGAATCGTGTTGTCCCGTAGTCCGCCCTTGGGCCCTCATTCGCGCCACTTCCGTGATCCTACTATTCTTTGTCGTAGGTTTTAGAAGGCATATGTGCCTTTTACATGTTCACCAAGTTTCCTGGGGGCTTCTTTGCTTGATTGATCTGCACTTCAGAAGACCATCTCATGCGGCCTTTCGTTACCTCTCAAGCTGAAGCTCGCTCCCAGGTACCCTTCGAGCTCTGGAACCTTCTTGATATTCGCCATCAAAACTTTGTCTACCTTCTTCTGATCTTCTATTCTTTGAGGATCTGTCTCCTTCTTCTGTGGCGCCTCGCCGTCTTTAAAGAAGTTTTCCTCGCCCTCTTTCTTCTCTCTTGCCCAGTACTCGTCCTTGCTTACGCGCTCTACTACTTCGTCATCCAGACCCGAAATATCAACGACCGTTGATGTAGCAATCACAAAGCGGTGGTTCACACGTCGCAATGGGACGCCATTGGACTTGAAAGGACCCGTGATGAGAAGGACGCCTTGAGAGAGCTGGCGCAATAGGACGACACGCTTGCCGCGAAAACGACCGGAGAGGAGGATTAAGACGGTGCCGGGGGCGAGAGAGTCACGGTATTTGGTGGGGTGTGCGGTCTTGCGGGCCTGGGGCGAGACATTAGCTTACTGCCCGTTATTGCGCTAGAATTGCTCCTTCATAAAATCCCGTAAACCTTGAAGTTGCTCAGCGTTGGCTTCAGTCGCATACCTTCTTCAATTGCGCCTCCTCCTCGGCGGGATAGTACTTAGAAGCTTTCTGGTCGGCCATCTTTGACTAGATAGGAATTGACTCGGGAGTCTACTCTAGCTTCAGTCAGCATTAGTGGCACACTTAAAAGTCTGAGAGGCGCGGAAATACCTTCTGAATTGCCTCAGATACACTTGTGGTGTTAGTTGATATCACCGTCACGAATTCAAGGTCTCGGCATGTGGGAGGTCTCGCTAAGTTCAGCCCTACAGAATATCTTCTTGATCCGGTCTAGCGCTGATCGTCCCCGCATAACGCTTTGTTAAGCCTCAAAGCTTTGCATGCGTCCTCCACATGTGCGTCGAATCTCGCTGATACCTGGGCCAGCAAGATATATCCAGAAAGTAAGGTTAAAACCCATTGTTCTGGTCACTAGTTTTGAGGAGGCCCCTGGAGCGAGACGAAGTTCTTAAAGCAGAACGAGAATCAAGAAGTTCGAATGAGATAATGCTGTGCACATCGCGTGTCTTCATCTTGAGTCATTCTATACTATTCTGGTACCTGTAGCTTGCATTCTTTGTGCTTGAGAAGAATTATAAATTCTACAACGTAAAATGCTTCAGGTTAAAGCCACGTTAACGGCAACCTCGAGACGCCACCTTAAGGACGACCACCAATGGCAATTCAAATTCATGGTCCTGTATTCGCTAGCTTCCCGTCCTTAATTTCCTTGATCACTCGTCTACACATTTTTTCCTCCTTCACATTGATATTGTTGAACAACTTCCCATTATTAAGCGGACGCGTTAGCATATAATTCATTGTAGCCAATGTTGACATCATGTTATTCGACCTACAAGTGGACGTCAAATGATCTTGAGCGAAGATTCTACCTGCAAAAGCAATGACAGTCATGTTGTCTTAGTACTGTATTCGACTTAATATGAAGGTTCCATTCTATAATTTCGGTAAAGGGTGAGCACTAGTTGAACAACCACATAACAAAACTTTGCGTCGAAACGAAACATTAGGCATTTGACACTACCAAAAAAAAGCTGGACCCGTAAGTCTGATTTGGCCACTTCAGGTGATTCTGGTCAATTAGGACTTGGTGGACCTCACTCCAAGCTTATTTTCATGAACTTTACATAGCTGGAATCCCGGGATAGGCTATGATAGAGGTGGCCGTAGTCATTTGACCCCTATTTTTTTCCTATGAAAATGGTTTGAGTTGTTGACACCAAATAGGAGAGGCATGTTAGCATGGCGTCTTTGAATGAGGTGAGAAGCTTTTCAGGCATTGAAGCGCACAATTCCGTTACAGACATGCATTCAACTCAGTTCTGAGATGTACTTCTTTCTTTGAATGGAAACGACTGGCTGAATAGGTACTACCGCCTCTCGAGAAGCCCTGTGTGGCGATGGTAAGAACATGAGTTCTGACTTGTTGTGCTTGTAGGTACCAAACTCATCTCCCCTATCAAGCAAACCATGTGCTTTTGCGCACAAATGAGTTTTCGGAAGAACTGAGATGCTTTTCGGGTCAGTTTCCTGTGCTGAACTCACAGCTACTAGATTAATTCTCTCTGATGCCTTTACGTTGGTACGGAGTATCGCTTCTATACTGCGGACTGTACACTACATCATTTTACGGGTTTCGGGGATGAGGAGGCATCTGATGGCTGTTGTGTTGTTAGCTGAAGGGGAATATCCAAATTGGTCATGCTCGCCTTCCAAAAGTCAGGCCTAACCTTGTCAGGTCAAAAGCTGACGATTGTAAGCCAAATACTAATTTTCAAATCAATGGATGCGTTGTATCCTGTGTGGCCAATATAGAAATGAAGGCGATTTAAGACTCTTTTTAGCAATGAGTTTGAAGTTAACAACAAAACGACCTCAACTCATGGTCGCTTCCGAAATTGCTTCCGACTGCCCGGAAGTGGTGAGACATATATCGAGACTACACTACACGTGCTACCCTGAACCACAACTATACAAAAATTTGGACACAATATTCATCCTGTTATTAGGAAGGGAGTTGGAGCTAGCAGTAGCAAAACATGGTACTAACTTCACTCTTCCTCACCAAGCCGTACTACTCCGCACGTTGGCCAAAGATTCAGACTCTCGAAAACGAATCAGCGTCCTCGACCTCTAAAATTCGTCGAGTTTATGTTTTCGAAAGCCCTTCCACTAATTCTATCCCCTAGGACCATTCGATCCCGTCTCCAACACAGTCACTAATCTCAGTGATTAGCAATACATACAATCTGGCCAAAAAGATGATATACCGCACCTAAATGTCATAAAATCATCTCGCAATCTTTCAGCGTTCTCAAGACTAGATAGGACAAAGTTGAATCGACTATCAGAGAAAAGTCTAACTCTATCCACTGCTCTCATGGCATCTTGGTCAGAGACATCATCATTGTCAATTAATTGGTGGCGCGATTATGCATCTTTGTAAGGTTGAAGGGTTTGAAGAGTGCACTGAACATTCAAGAGCTATTCAAAGGAAGGAGTGAGAGCAGTCTGATGAGCTTCCTGGGCGAGGCACAGGATGAGTGGATACCATAGCTAACAGGCCCGTGGACGCAAAGCTTCAAAAGGATAGTTCTCAATCTACAATTTCTATAGAAATGGAAGAGCTTCGAAACTCCTTATTCTCTTCGATGGCCAGCTGTTTCCAGTTAGTTATGTAGCAACCACAATTCTAATGAAATTCCCATGTAACCTTTGATCTCCATTCACACAATTGTAAGCTCTACTTCGCGTCATTGTTACCCGAATTTCTTGCTCTCTATTCCTTTCCCGCTAACCAAGCATTTTTAAAATGCCGCACTATCTCAAACCCCTTTCCAACAACCGCATTGTTGGAAGAGCCAAGTGTGCACGGCAGACCCGACAAGAAAACAAATCATCCGTGCGCCAAGCCCCATTCCAATCTATCTTCTACAGGGAAAGGAAAAGTTGCCGTATTGAGTAAGCGAGGAGAACGCCAGGTCACGTGGTGGCGTATGCGGCCATGGGCAGGGGTTGCGGGAAGAACGGTAGCAATAATCCAAGGTGGGTCCAAAGGAAAAAGCACATGTGGCAGGAACATGGCTAGAATCCAACCTTCAAAGGTCTGAGAAACCAAAATGTGGTTGACTTGCGACTCAATGTTTCTGCATTGTAAAATGTGGAGTTTGTGTGGGAAGTAAGTATGTATATGGTTGAATAGGTCCTTACATATACTGAACAGTGAAACTTTTGCCCTCAGGGCTATTGGCAAGGGTCGATTAGAAATTGGTGTTTCATATCACCAAAACCTTTCTATTTGAGCATTTGACAGTATCCTGATGATAGACAGATCACCTCTACTCGAATGATTCCACCCTTGCCTTCAACTTCACACTTACAAACCATCTCTAGATGAGTGGCTCTGGAATATGAATAGACACGCCACCTGTGGAATATAAGCCTGTCCCGAGACTATATTGTCCCCCCTCGTGCAGCGGTCCATAACCAAGGCTGCAGAACGAGCAATATCGTTGCAGCTCACACTCCTAGGTGAAGTACTTGATCCTCGTACAGAGGCTATTTGTAACCGACCACGAGTACAATGTGCTCGAGTGGCGGTGTTTACGTTGCAGTTTTGACCCGCCCGGCCGAGCTCGTTGATACACGAAACGGCGTCAGGAACCTTGCCTCATGTCAGAGAGAACCAGATCAAACAGGGAAGAGGATGCGGACGAGTAACGAAAATTGTCTCATTAGGAAGATAGGCTGAACTAACCCATGCTGGTTGGCTGCCAAGTTGTGTACAGTTCCCGAAGGTTTGACGTTTCTCGGCTACACCAATCTCATTAGCATTTTAATTCTTGCGTGGATGACGAACACACACACGTGAAATTGAGTTCGCGCTGAATGCTGCAATAGCTTCCTCGGGGCTCAATGCGTTCTTGGGATCAGTGAAAACGGTGTCAACCCAATCGGTGAATGAGAACTCTGAATGGGCAATAGGAGCTTCTCCCTGAGCAAGTATACAGCCGGAATGAAATTCCTGACTGGTGTAAGCGATATGAAGTCTGGGTTATGCACGAACAGCTCCCGTCACGAGATGAATGCATCGTCCGGTCAGAGAATCGCTAACATTAACTCAGCATCTAATCGAATGTTGAATCATACGTCACTACTTCTTAGTTACCACTGTGTAGTCCCTGGGTATCTCACGGAGTGGTGCCATGGAAGTTGAGTTGCTTAGCTCATGTCATAGAGCCAACCTTCAAACTGTGACCTAGTTCAGGCTTTACCAGAGTTATGATCTTATTGGCGAATCTCCCAACTACTCTCTCCTAACATGATACGATTTTATGGATACCCAGTTACAATTATGATCAAAGGCTGGCAACAATAGTTCGATAACCTGTCCTCGCTCCCGCCTGTGGAATTCCTCACGACTTGCTCACGACGTGCAAGATCATCATTCCTTAGCCCTCAACCTAATTATAAGAACATCACAGTAACGCTGCGAAATTGTGCACCAAGATGCTGCTGGGAGTGAGCTGTTGGGGAAACAACATGAACCTAAATGCGTGGAAGTTAGGTATACATCGTATGATTAGGGCAACATCTTGAGGATACTATATTAGGGACGAATGGCTGTCGCCGCCCTCCATGACATTCTCCAAACTCAATAAGACGGAAATGACAACTTACTACCGTCTTTGACACATCATCTAAGCATGGACCCAAATCAAATTCATACTAATAGTGACCGGCGATCCTATAGATAGAGTTTAAGATGAGGTATAGCGCGCTAAACCTTCGATTCCTTTTAATCTTGGCCAGGGGCGACGCTAGTACCTGACGACACCGTACAAACGCCACAATCTCTTGGAGCATTGGCATTACCTTGCTTTTCAGCTCCGGGCGAGACTTCATGCGCACCAGATTTCTACATCTGTGCGAAATGGTATAGTGACTCAAGGGCAGAAGATAGCGGCATGTACATGAGCTGAGCAAACAACGGTAGTACTTGGCCTCTTTCAAGATCACTTTGAATACGTGTGAAGCTCTGTAGTTCCTTGAACTAGGGGCACCCCTTCTTTCCATTAAAATCTACCAAACGGCTATAAAAAAAAAGATACTTCTCTTTCTCATCTCCGCTACATGTGATATCCCGACTATCGACGTTGTGTGCGCCGCTCGCAAAGGCAAGCACCAAGCCTCAAGGGAAAGCGAGAGCTCAAAATAGGATTATGGGTTTTGGATGGCCGCTGCGATAGCCAGGCGCGTAATCCGAATATAATGATAGTAGTGTACAGTAGAAATTAAAATCTGCTCACGGCTCCCGGATCGTGCTGAGATTTCGGATGCCATATCGCTTTTGCTATGGTTTACACTGCGTTTTCTGTCCTCACTGCCTTGCTTGTGACATAGAACGACATTATGTATTTTGACTGAGTTTTCAAAATACACAATGATATGCCGACAAGTCTTGTTTGTGAACTTCGCTAACCCCTCATTAGCAAGTGCTCCCGCGTCTAACAGCATCGTCACGCTATATAGCACTGCATTGCAGCTCTGTTGTTTCTGCACCAGGCGTTTCCACCCTCATTCCTCGTACATTCGTCGGATATATCGAAGATCAGTGTGTTATAGCTTGTTCTACGAGCTCGGATTACATTGGCGCTGAACATAGAGCAACCAGTTCAGTGAACAAATGTAGACTTCTCAGCCGGGCCGATGTGGGTCTATATGATTCTAATTCTTCTACCTTTACCTATTTCTAGATAAGCAACGACAGAGCATAGATTTAGGTGTGAGCTCTTTTTCCTCAAGACTCAGGTTTGTCATGTAGTTCAGGCAGATAGAGTGGGGCCCAGAAGTTCTCCAATACATAAGTTCTGAGAAAGTTATTCCCTGTTTTACAATGTTCAAGACTATGGTCGTCCTTTGAGACATAAATTATACGTGCCCTTTGCACACTGTCATTCTCTAGGTATTCAAGAAGCGGGTGTTAATATTCGTATTCGTATGTATATTGATTACGAAGGCTACCCACCGGTCGCACTAAATGTGAGGCCGAAGTTCCATATCCAAAGTCGGAATTAAGCATTCAAGGGCAAAGACAAGATTTGCACTAGGCACCAATAATCCTCCACGACACAAAATGGCTTTGGCCTGGCATTTCAAGTCTCATTCTGGCAGAGGTAAGCTGACACCTCATCAAAATCTGCGCTAAGATACGCTAGAGCATTCACACTTTTGAGGGACTGATCTTGTCCATTACTTAGACAGCGGATTCGTATCTGGATATGAGAAAGAGCTCCCCATAGTAAGCTAGACTGAATTGTCACTTGGGCAGACGGAGGTGGAAGAATATGAAGACTAGACGACGAAATGAAGCAAAATCGACTCACCGCATGCCAGCATCTCAGTCATGATATTAACCTTGGTATTCAAGTGCAGGAGTCTAATATGTACATTGTGCAGTACTAGGGAAGCTTGCTTTCACTTCTATAACGGAGTGTTTCCATGGTTCAATATACCAAGATGAATCTGCCCAAAAAGATGAACGCAAAGTCTAAGCAGCGGAAACTAAGCTACGGGACTGCGAAAATGCCAAACATCAAGATTGCATGCTCATTGATTAAAATATTCGGAAGTAAAAAGAAGGCTTGAAAACTTTCGTTTGTCAAAAAGAGAAATAGCCAGCAGGCCCAAGGAACGAAAAATTAACCCATCGCGGCCTGAATATCATTAATCGAATGTAATTCAAAGAAGTACTCCCCGTTTCCCAAGGTATCTCACTAATGCAGAGTCGAAAGCTAGTAAAAAAAACGTACAAGAAAGCCGAATATGCAACTCACTGAAACAACCCTGCCACTCCACTGCAATGGGTGGCGACAGAAGATCATGAACGCCGTGTGCCAATAACAAAGCCCCATGTTAGTATCGGTTACAAGAAGAAATTTGGTAATCAAGCGTTCGCCATAACAATGTCATCATCATCTTCTCCCTCAGCATCGATATCCATGTCTCCCTCATCGTCATCATAGTCGCCATCTGCATCAATATCTTCGAGCTCTTCCTCAACTACCAATGCTCTTCCTTTGCCTTTGATGTCTCTTCCATTTCGTGGACTGCCCAGGGAGCTGGCCGAGCTTCTTGTGCTTCTCCGGCCATTTACAAGTACAGCTTTGACAGCGCCTCCTTCTTCAACGTCGTCGCCATTGGTAACGCTTTCTCCTAATCTGCTCCTCGTCCGCCGAAGAGAGATTGTGCCAGGTGTGAGAGTACCATTTGCCGAAGGTGAACCTTTTGCAGCTCTGCTAGGCGATAGCTGGATCTTCGAAACAGGAGCAGTGTGTATCGAGAGTGAGGTATTTCGCGCTCGATTCGGTGTGCTAGTTCGCCGTCGTGCACCAAACGGTCGCCCGGGCCGACGTTTCTGTGCGGGTTGCCCAGGAATGGGTGGGAATATTTCGTAACGAGAAGGTGGAATGGCAGGTTCATCCATGTGTGACCCCGCAAGTGCTATGGTACTACCATTAGCAAGAGGAGTGCCTGGACCTGGTGAACCCCCATTCACTGAATCTTCAGTGTGGAGACCAGGCGTAGCTGGGTCCGCTTCATCACCCGTGCCATTGGCTTTGCTAGCCAACTCCATTTGGACGCCCTCTTCTGGTCCAGGTTTGTCATCGTCCTCAACTTCATCACGCTGTTGCACCGTCTGTAGAGCGGGCCCATCTTCGTATTGACCCAGGCGGCCCATGACGTACGGAGTCCAGACGAGACAATCGTCGTTGATCTTGGGGTTGCCGGCAGCGTTGCACTTTTCAATGTATTGCTTGAAGTAATTCAAATCGAGTCGCAATGCGTACTTCCTCGTGACTGGATCACGCACAAGGGCACGCAAGCCTTCTAGTGCAGACACAATGTCGTCGGGTGTCATTCCAGTGCGGTCGGATATGGCTGAAATACTGATTGGTCCCTTCTGTTCTAGCAACTCTTCGCACAAAACAAGCCGCCAATACTTTCGATAACTCACCAGTCCCATGTCACTCAATGGTTTCTCAGGGCTTCCGGTCTTCCTCTCCACACGTGTGAGGAGGTAGGAGAATTCGATCAGATATTGACCATAGCCCTTGCGCATGTGGATGGGTAGTACCAGAATACAGGACACGTTATTCAGTGAACTGGGTCGCTTCTCTTTTGAGAAGTAGCCGACAAAGTGGCAGCCATAATTGTCGTTTTCGGTCATGACGTAGAAGAGGAACGGCTCCACATCATAGTAGAGTGTCTTTGAGCCAAGGAAGAGTTTGGCGAGAAGACACAAGTTTTGGCAGTAGACGGGGTTTTTTCGGCCGTCAACCTCGAAGAAAGAATACTTGCCATCGCGGTAGATTTCGTCACCTGGAGGATGCTTTGCCGGACATTTGAGCTGCCACATTTTAGTACATATTCATAATTCGTGGAGTGGATTTGCTTACCTTGTGCCGCCATGCCACATAGTCAGAGTTCATGTACTTAAGACAGAATTCGCAAATGTACAGGACCCTATTCTTGCTGTATTCCTCCGGATAGGGCGCAGCATGCCATGTGTCGATCTCCCATCCGCCAAAATTGACGCACTTGATCTTACTTGCAGCAGTCGGTTGTTTCGATGGTTTTACAGGCTCCAGGTGAGCATAGAGTGCGTTCTGCTTCTCTTTCCAATCCTCCTCTGCCTTCACACGAGCGTCTTCGAACCGCTTCCTGTCGACTTGCGAAGGATACGTCTTTGATGTATCAGCATCAGCCTCAGAAAGGACACCGCCATAAGGCTTGCTCTTGGTCTCATCTGGCTCTTTGTCCGCGAAGCCATAGAATTGTGTAGGATGCTGAATATGTATCGTTGGATAGTGAGTTACTTCTGGTGATTCTCTGGCTGCCTGTGCAGCCCGACGATTTCGTTCGCGACGTTCTCGATCTCTCTCACGCCGTCGCTCTTGCCGCTCTTGTTCTAATGAGAGAGTTTTCTTCTTGGGTTTAGATGTGACAATCTTCTGGACTTTCTCATTGTTTAGATGGAAGACGATGATCAAGCTGAGGCCCTGCGATTCTTCAATCCACGCGAGTGGTCGCTTATCAGTCCTCTTAGGCTGTCCACGGCGTACACGTGATGAACGTAGACGAGAAGCCTCTTGGTCAGATCCAGAGTGCTCTGCATCACCTTCGCTTTCATGGCCGTCAGTCGGGGCGCTTCGGACGCTTCGAACGCTTCGGACACCTCTCGACGGTGGTCGGGGTGAGGATGCAGCTATCGATGGTCCCGCCTCTGATTTGGAGATTTCAGAAGGTCTCCGCTTTTTCCGTGTTTGCCGTAAGGGTGGTGGTGGGGCATCATCTTCATGCGATGCCTTGCGTTTGTTGCGTAACGATCGCGTGCCGTCTGTCGGCTCATCAGGGAGAATCAGTTCTTTGAAAATCGAGTGCCCCCCGGGGTCTACACCACGATGTGAAGGAAGCAACTCCTTGGTAAGCTTATGCAATGATGAAAGCCTACGACGAGTAAGAGATTCCTGTTTTTGTTTTTGTTGTTCTTCCTCCGCATGAAGATCATTCTGAATACAGGCAGTGCAACGCCAATTCTTTGCATCTGCAGATATTAGCTACGGCTTGTAGCGTCCATGGCAAAGGAACATACCGTCATCGGGACTAAGCGTGTTAGCGTCACGGGCGCACTGCCGGTGTGCTGCAGGAACCAAATGTCAGCTTCCCGACCTCGTAAACATCTCGGTGAAATTACGCACCATTATCCCCACACACGACACATGCGAGGTATTCTTCGAATTCCGGGCTTGGGTCATTCTCCTCGTCCTGTGTGCAATATCTGCTCGATTATCAGTATTCGAGACATTCTCACTTCTCGACGCTGCTCGACGAATACTCACATGCATGCGTTAGGATTTGATGTTGCAACTTCGATCTCTTCGCCATCATCAGTCTCTGCCTGCCACTGGTTCTCTTCCTCAGATTCGGCGCTGCTGGATTCGGCTTCGCTGTCACTGGTCTTGGCATCCGAAAATGAATCTCCGGCAGCGTCTTCCCCATTCTCGAATTCTTCTTCCTCTGAGGATGCAGCTCCGCGTTGAGCGATCTTGACAGCGCCAACCGGCTCAGCCTCGTCTTCATCATCATCCACCTCTTCGCCCTCTGCATCTATGTCCGAGCCCTCTGCATCTATGTCCGAGCCCTCCGCATCTATGTCTGAGCCCTCTGCATCAGTGGTATGAGCCTCGGCGTCCAATGTACTTCCACCAACAGGTGCTTGCTCGTACTCGATGTCGTCCATTTCGAATTCTCCATCCACATCAGTGTCCTCCGACTCGACGTTGCTCCCGGCTTGGCCCATGAGCCTGCTGGGCTCCGCCATGGCGAAGGAGACAACAGCAGCCAGTCTAGACGCCAGAAACGCCAGTGTCGCAACCCAGGTGGAATATGAGCTCTATTACATCGGTCGCGCAGAGGCAAAGTACTCCAATTATGTTGTCATAAATCGGTCCGCGGTCGCGTCGTGGGGGTGTTGTCGCGCGTTTCGTGCAGTGCGTGAAACCGTCCACCGCGTCGATATGGCAAAAATATGTCGTGATATGGCTTTCAGAGGCCAGAGAGTGCCAATATATGATGCCGGAGGGTGGCAGTCGCGTTGCTCGTTTCTGTGGGGATAGTGGAGGTGTACGACGGCAAGCGGGTGCAATTGTTGTGGGGTGGTGAGGAGCAAAGATGCCAATATTTGCGGTTCGTATGAAAGTGTGGTCCTGGGCGACACGGCAAATAATTGTAGCTCGTCTGTAGAGTGCGTGGGCGATGAAATTCGCCCGTCTGAATTGACGCCCTTTGCCGTGGAGTGCACACTGGGAGGTTGATGAGTGGTGGGTACGTGCACTGAGCACAGATCAAGTCCTCTCACCTCAACCCAAGCTCGCCGTTCACCATCATAACCCACCCCCGCAACCACACAGCGACTGCAGACACTACCGCAACCATGGGTGTCCCCTTCGAGGCTCTTTTGCCGTATGCGATTATGACCGGCGTATGTTGATTGGAGCCATTGGCCGCATGGGCGGGTGTTAATCGGTGCTGCAGTTCTTCGCATTCAGCGCCATCTCTGTCGGAAAGCTTAGGGAGATGCAGAACGGAGGCAAGACGGCAAGACGAGGCGTTGATGCATGGGATAGGGTGAGCAGCCGTCTTGGACCTATGTATTAGAGCCCCGCTAACAGCTGTGTAGCAAAGTACAACAGCTCTACCATGACCTCATGCGACATACTTACAGGACTGCAGTGATGGAACGCGACCGACGATTGACAGGCTTCATGCGAGGACAGACAGACAAGGCAGAGGCACCAGCAGGCTTCGAGCTGAACAACCCATGGAGAGTATGGCACACTATAAGTAGTACGATGGACAATACTAACGACGTTCAGTGCGAGCAACGATTCCTCTGAGCGCAGTGCGGTAGACGAAGGAAGGCCTGTCTCACAACATATCATATATATTCAAATCAAACAATGTCAATTTCCATTTGTTCATCAATGAAACACTACTTTATTTCGGATGGGAGCCCAACAATGCCGTCCCTCTCAACCTCACCAAACCTGATACCAAAGTACTTCTCAAGCGCCTCTAGCCGCTCTGCCTCGTTTGCGAATTCAATTTTCTTACTTTTCTCTCCATGTATTCTCCACTTCAGACTATTTCCCATCATAATTAGATTTCCGGCCAGCTCACCATCATCACCAAGGATTTTCTTCTCGGCGAGAGCCACTCTCGTGAAGAAGGTTCGCTGGCTCGTACTTGTGAAGTAATTCATTACGGCGTAATCTTGTGGTAGAAACTCTAGCTCGGTATACGAGTATTTCGTTTCCCAGTCACTCGCGTCATTCCTTCGATACTGATAGACCCAGAGGCGCTGATTGGGGTCGGTATTCTCCTCGATGTTGCGCCATTGCAGTCGGCTCTCGGCCGGCTTGATGTGCGGCTGGACTGTACCTGAGCGATCGAGAGGCATTGGCACGATGGGTCCTTCAGCACCGTAGCCTACGTCGACGTGGTATTTGGTGTCACCGATGATGACGAAATTGATCATATGTGTCCAGCCAGTCCATTTCCCTCCGTCGAAGACTCGGGCGCCTGCGGAATATATGTTGAAATTGAGCGAGTAAAGCAGCGTTCCAAACAGGGTGCTGTTCTCCATGCAGTATCCACCACGGCCATTGTTGTCTCCAACGACCTTCTTGAATAGCTCCTTGGGGTGTGTTGATACTTGACGATGTGATGAGTAATGCAGCGTCAGGTTCTCAAAGGGTACCTCAGCGAGTTGGTACTTGATGAGCAGGCCGAGGTACTTTAGTGCGTCTTCCGGATTCAGTTTGGCGACGTCATATTGTCGCTGTGCCGCTGGTATCTTGATGCGATCAAAGAATTGTGTGATTTCGTCTGTGGAGAATGTCGACCTTGTTCGCTCGGTGGCCATGGTGCTGACTGCAGGAACGATATGCGTCATGGAAGGGCGATAGGCGAGGGTGGTGCAAACCCTATATTCGGATGGCCGAGGAATCAACGTCCGAGTTCGTGCAAGAGATGAGGACCGCGGTATTGGGCGTGGAACTACAATGCAACATAAAACGCGCTGGACTTGACGACGGCTGAAATGCACACTTGAAAGCGGGGCAGTCGACGGGGCGGGCGCCTCTACGCTGCCGTCAAAAACACACCGCGAATACGAATAGAGATCCGGCGGTAGTGGTGGAGACAGGTGCCTGCCAAGGGCCGCAATCCCTGCGCTCCCGCGCGAACTAGGGGCTCCATTGTGGGCGACCCCTGATGGCTGTGGTTGACAGCCGCATTTCAAAGAATCGCCAGCTTCCCCTAGCAAGAAGTCGCCCAACAATTTACGCGTCCTCTCCTAAGTGAAACCGCCTATCCTGCCATGTCTCGATCGTCCACTTGCTCTCCGTGAGCTTACACCCCTCTCCCTGGCTGCGCGAAGTTTATTGCTCTACGCCCCCGTCGCCCTCTCTATTCGAACCATTACTGCGCCTCCGCGCACCCGCGATCCGGGCTTCGTCCTGCCCCAGCGACACTTCCCCAGAGCAATCATGGCGAACAATGGCCTGCGTCCGCAATTCGCCTACGCTGGGGACGCCCTCAGCCCACGGCCGCTGTACGACTTTCCCTCGCCAACATCCAACTACCCGTCCGGTGTGGGTGCAGCCTCCCCCAGCTTCTTCCCCATGGCCTACCAGATCTCCCCGCGCTTCGGCGCCAGTGCCTTCATCCCTCCCCCAGATGTCTTCGGCGATGGTCGCAAGGATACCGTGCGCCAGAACGGCGAATACACTCCACGCGATTCCAGAAAACGAAGCTCCGACGTGCTGAATACCGATCCAGTGGCTATGCATCTGCTCGTGGAGACGGCGATAGGGGACAGCCAGTACTTCGACACGCTGACCGTGGAAGAAGTGGACACGCTGAAGCAGGAGCAGAAGACGCTTGACACGCGGTTAGGGACTGTGCGCAGGAAGCTGGAGTCGGAGACCAAGATCCGCGATGCCACACGCTCGCTCGGCCGTTTGGTATCCAAGAGCGGAAATGGGCACCAAAGAGGTCTCGGCAGCAAGGGCAGCAATGGAGTGCAGCAGTACGATGCGAAGTCGCAGGAAGGACTGGATGCCAGCAACAAAAAGGTCGAGGAGCTCATCCGAGAGCTCCTTGAGATTGAGTCTCGAATGCGCATGATTGACATGCAGCTGTTGATGCACACCGCTGCTGTGCTTCAGCTAACGCACAAAGGCCCAAAGAGGCGCAACGACGACTCTGGGTTATCAGATAATGGGTTCCAAAGACCAGACAGCCCGGCGAGCCTTAACACATACGAGGTTGGCCGTGGCAACGGCGCTCGAGCTGACGGCGATTTCGATGAACGGAGCTTCTACAGATCACCCGAGAATCTCGACAGTCTCATGAACGTGCTGCAGAACGGGACCCACCACCATTCCCAAGCCACGGAACGCGAGGAAAAAACACTAAGCTTAACCGCAAAACGACTTGAGGAGATGAATGAACGCTTAAGATCGCTCATTGTGCAAGCCAACCCGGAGCGCGATGACGAGTATTCTTTGCCGCCGCTCGCGCTCGAAGGAACACCAAATGTTTCAACGATTGAACGCCAGCTCGACTTCCTCGACCGAGGCCTCCGTAGCGTTAGCGCCGAACAAGCCAACATGCACAGGAAGTCCAGGCACTCATCGAGCGAGGTAGAGGGTCGTCTCGAGGGAATCAACAATCAGCTGTACGCTGTACTTAGCCGATCGGACCCTCAAGGAGAGGAAAAGATCCTGCCTCCACCTCCAATTACCGGCGGTGGATCTACAGAACAACTCAACTATATGGAGGATGCATTCTATAACCTCGAGCAACTCCAGTACTCCCTGAACAGCCAGATCGATGAGCTTCGCTCAAGGGCCACAAACAGCCAGGATTCAGAGAAAGCAGAGAAATACGAAACCACACTGATGGGTCTGTGGCAGATAATTCTAGCTGGTGAAGAAGAGGCTCGAGAAAGAAAACGTGAGCGTCGTCGTTTGATCGCCGAGGACCCCGATGCGGACGAGCAGTTATCGCCGGATGAAGACTTCAACAGCAATGAATCATTCTCTCTCCCAGCGTTCTCAGCCAAGGTACAATGGCTGTTCAGTCGCGCTAGCAGCCTCAAGGACAAGCAATCTGTCCTCATGCGCCAGATCAAACAGCAGCGCGAATTGAACAGCAAGTCAGATGCCCAAAAGGAACTCGAATTCGAGCGACTAAACGAGCAAGTGCTCAGCGCAAGATCTGAAAAGAACTCGATGGAAGCCGAGCTCGAACGGGCCATGAACCAACTTCAAGAATTTGATGAGCAAAAGATTCAAGCCGACTCGCGAGCTTTGCATGAGACTCAAGAGCGCAATGCCGGGCTCGAAGCACAGCTTATCAACGTACAAGAGCGTGCAATGGCTTTTGAAGCTGAGCTTAAGGAGCACAAAGAGCGTGCCATAGCTTACGAGAACCAGCTTAAGGACGTCCAAGAAAAGGCGGTCGACTTTCAGAGCCAGCTACAAAACGCTGAACAGCGTAGCGCCGCCTATGAAAAGGAGCTCGAGGACCACCAGGAGCGTAGCACGGCCTATAATGTTCAATCCCGAGAAATTGAAGAACGCAGCGCTGGCCATGAGGCCCAACTTCGGGATTCACAGGAAAGGGCTATTCTGCTCGAGAACAAATTGAGGGAAGCTCAAGATGATGCGCGGGTTGAAGCTGCTGCAATTCAGGCCGAGCTATTAGAATCAACGGAGAGGATCAATGAAGTCACACTAGCCCTCAAAACAGTCACAATGGAGAAGGAGGCTGCGGAAGCACGCTCTTTGGACGCCACAAACATCCTCAATGCCAAGGAAGAAGAGTTCCGCAATCTCGAAAGCGAAATCGTTCGTCTCACCACTGAGCTTACCTTCGCCAAAGCAGAGTTAGACGGCGCATACGGTACCCGAGCACAACGCGCAGCGGATTCGGCCGCCAATCCAGCCATCAAGAGGGAGTTAGATGAACTCAGCGACAGAAATCAAGCCTTTAAAGACGAAGTCGAAGCCCTTCGAAAGGTACAAGACGCAGCCTCACAGTCGGAAGCAGAAGCCCGGCAATCTGAACGTAACCTCAAAGCTGAGCTCTCAGGTATGGCCGCTGAGTATGAAGCGCTTACCCGCGATGCCATCCAAAATGAAAAGGATCGTGACATGCTCGAATCGCAAATTGATAAGCTACGTGACGAAAAGGAGGCGCTTGAGCGCGAATTGAGTGATGAAAAAGTCAAGTGGCTTGGCGTAAGGAGCCCAGGTATGCCAAATGGCGCAGGTGGGCAACTCGACATGGGAGCTACGAGTATCAGAATGCTACGAGAGGATTTCAGGAAGATGATGAGGGATCGAACAGCCGAAGGGCTAAAGGCGCTGAGAGTAAGTAGTGAGATTGCATGTGGTTTTAAAGATGATGTCTAACAAAGTTGCAGGCTGAACAAGAAGAACGACGAAAACTCGAAGCGGTAGTGCGACAACTGCGGAAAGATACAAACCCGCAACGATCAAATCTTTCAAAGACAATAGCTGCGTAATCGCGGATCCTCGCACATGGCCGGCTTCAGCATCTATTTCCACTTTCACTCAAGTTTTGATCTTCACACAATGTATATACCCATTTCATTCGTACAGCGTCGCATCGAGCTCGGAGTCATGATTTTCTTTGGTTGCTGTATCAATGCAAAAGGAGTACCGTCATCACACATGATGATAAACGTAAAGTAATGGCCGGGCGGTGAATTTTCGACCGTAGTTAGGGTCACCCATCAATTCACTTACCTCCGCAATAGCGGGTCAACAAGTACAATTGCAGCACTCCTCTGGCACATCCAAGAGTGCCGTGACAATCTTCGCACGTGACGTCACATCTTTTCGGTATCCATTTCCCCGATGATCAACATACATCGAACTTTGTCCTCTTCATCCTTCACCCCGGCCTCCATACCTTCCCGCACTTTATCCGCCGGAACCCACCGATCCAATATGCCCCACACGCAAACAAAGCTTCTCCACCACATGGCTCACTCCGCCTCACGTTGCTGTTGTTTCATATACGTCAATTCAAAGTTAACTTGGCGAGGACCAGGAGGCTAAACGGCACGTCCCCATGCATTGAGAATACCCGGGTAAAAATTGAGTGCTAGCGCACAGTAGGTGGGCATGGTGCGCGTAAGGAGGGGGTTATGCAGGGTGCAATGACGCCAGGATCAGGGAACAAGAAAGCATCCTTGCCGGTAGTTGGGCGTGGTGTATAAGCTGGTGTTGGTGGGATGTGTTTGTGTGTTTCAACTACAAGCGTCCACACCAATTGCGGGCATTGTACTTTGCGGCAACCATGGCGTGGCTTTTTACGAAGCAAGGAGTCTACGCGCTGGCTACGGCGTTGCTGGCTGGACTTTCAAGTGCACAGTTGTTCAACTCAAGATTTTTCAATCCTATCCTTCCTGGTGTGAGTGGAGACTCTTCTAATACTACCGGAGAAAGAGGACCAGGAGTGAGCCATTGCTGACATAGTACAGTTCCATCCAGATCCGAGTTGTATCTTTCATAAACCGGACTCCACCTTTTATTGCGCGTCGAGCAGCTTCAATGTCTTCCCAGGGATTCCGATCCATGCCAGTAAGGACTTGACGAACTGGAGACTTATTGGTGAGTAGTCTCTACGTCTGCCGTCGCTATCTCAAAACATATCATCTGTTGAATACCGGCACATGCCGAGATTCATCAATCTATTTCGATGCGTATTATGTATTGAAGATCATATTGCGCACTGCCTAAGCAGCTTCCTTTCCTCCTTTGTTCCGCTTCTCTGCACTCTCAGTCACACGACCCGCTCCAGTGTCCCTTGTCACCGCTCGTTACCGCACGCTGGTATCGATCGGTACGAGCTCAATCTACCCCATGTGTTGTTATTCGGTTCCAAATTTTCAAGCTGCATATACTATCGCTTTTGTGAGTCAGCATGACTGGGATGCTCTTGCCGTTATTTGGTATGCTATAGGATGAGAAGTGCACCGAGCTCACGTCAACACGGCAGGTCATGCACTCAATCGCGAGACCCAGCTCCCCGAGCTTGCGGCTTCGGTGGGCTCGACAAGTGGCATTTGGGCACCGGCACTTCGTTTCCACAATGGCACGTTTTACCTCCTGACCACATTGGTACATGACAAGAAGCCGGACAATGATTCGTCGAGGTGGGATAATGTATGTTTATGTGCTTCCTAGCCTGAGACTGATCATCTTGTCACGGGGTTTACTGACGTTGCTTAGATAATATTCTCTACGACGGACTTGTGGGATGAGAGCAAGTGGAGTGACGCAGTGCATTTCGATTTCAACGGGTATGATGTTAGTCCGCATTGGGATGATCAGGGAAATTCATATATCGTAGGCAGTCATGCTTGGAAAATAGCGTAAGTTATTCGAGCGATCTGATAACATTGATCAAAATTTGATACGCCAATAGCTACGGTATTCATCTCAACCGAGTAGACTTCAAGACCGGTCAGCTACTTGGTAACTGGACGAACTTGTGGAATGGTACTGGTGGCATTGTACGTTAGGTTACTGGAGACTCTTACCGAGCTCATTGCTGATAATATTCATAGGCTCCAGAGGGTCCACACATCTTCAAGAAGGATGGTTACTACTATCTGATGATTGCCGAGGGTATTAATGTTCCAGACCATGAAAATATTTATGGCTGACGATTAGTAGGCGGAACTGGATTAGATCACATGGAGACGATTGCACGATCGAGGAATCTTTACGGGCCATATGAACCCAACCCAGCAAACCCCATCTTGACAAACGCCAACAGCACAGAGTACTGTAAGTCAGCGAGCTGTCCATTCGCTCCCCAGAAGCTAATGCACACTTCACAGTTCAAGCTGTTGGCCATGCCGACCTCTTCCAAGACGGGCGTGGCCAGTGGTGGGGTGTTGCACTGGCTGTACGATCGGGTCCTGAATGGGTGACGTTTCCAATGGGACGAGAAACCATCCTTACGAATGTGACTTGGGAGAATGGATCATGGCCTGTGTTCCATAACCCGGTCCAAGGTGACATGCGAGGATGGTCATTACCAGGAATTATCCAGGACCTACCAGGTGATGGGTATGTGGCGGATCCTTTTTGACAATCAAGATCAATGCTTACAAAGTCTCCAGACCCTTTGTCGATGAAGGTGACAACAACCTTACATTTCCACCTAACTCCTCAATACCGCCACACTTTGTCTACTGGCGTCCACCAGTCACAGAAAACTACGCAGTCTCAGCTCCAGGACACCCAAATACGCTCCGCCTCAAGCCCTCGAAGCTCAACCTGACAGCTATTGACGGCAACTCGCCAGGTGCAGGAGGGCAAACGTTCATCTCCAGACGCCAAGTTGATACGCTTTTTGACTTCTCCTTCGACCTCAACTACCAGCCCAAGGCTCTTGAAGAAGAAGCAGGGATAAGCCTCTACCTAACGCAAAACCACCATGCACGATTCGGAGTTGCTATGCTACCTCTCGCCAACAGCACTACACTAGCACCCCATTTCCGCTTCCATGCCATATCTTACATCCGTGTGCCTCCTGACTTCACCGTTCCGGTTGACGAGTCCTGGCTAAACAAACCTCTCAAACTGTTCCTTAACACTGTCAATATAACACACTATGCGTTCGGCGCCGGGCCTGCTGACGGCTCGGTTCCGGTCCGCACTCTGGCGTATGTGCCGGGTGATATCATCAGCTGGGGATTTACAGGCGCGCTTTTGGGAGCGTATGCAACTACCAACGGCGGAAATGGGAGTGCTGAGGCGTACGTGACGAACTGGGATTATCGGGGCTGGGGCCAGGTCCGGGACAATTGGAATGGGACAATGTTCGCGTAAAGGCGAAAGACTGGACGCACATGAAAAAGTGTAGTGGTTATGATAGTGATGGTAGTGGTGGCGGCATTGAGAGAAATACAACTACCAAAATAGCTGTCATGACGGCTTCTCATGCTCCGTTGAACATGGCATAAGAAATTCTCCGCCGAAGGTTTGAAATTCGCCTATTATTCTCGACCTGCGTCTGCATCTGCAGCCGTCAAAGCACAGATATCACAACAGCATCCAGTCTCCACATTTGCGTCACTCTACCCAGCACATGCCGTGCTCTGTATTGCAGCCCGCCAGTGCGCCCATGCAGGCAGCTCTCTGCTTCTCAACTCTTTTGTGCCACGCTACCCATTCTCGTACTGACCTGCGTTCAACTTGCAGGCTGCTGTACAACACGATATGTATCGGATATGTGCGCAAGTCCCGAAATCAGTGCAACACATGACGTCCCACCGTTGGAAACGTGAGAAGTCAAATACCTGTGCTGTGATCAAAGGCTGGGTGGTGCATATGTGAAAGTGACGAGTCAGTACTCAGGCTGTCAGCGGGTGAGGCTGAACGCTATGATTTGATACGGTTAGAGGGCGGCTGGAGACGGATGTTGACACGATAAGATAACGGCGATGTGCTGCGGGGATTGCTGGGGCATGTGGGATGTTTAGCGTTTCGACTATGTCAACGATGGAAAGTAAATCCGGGGACTCATAGGAACCGAACCTGGATTCTTTCTTGACGACGATTTTTGCTAACAAGAAGCTCCTTACTTTCCATTGCTCACGCGATTTCACGAGTGCTTAGCGGGGCGGGCACCACGAATTCGCAGCTTGAAGATGCTCGGACTCTCGCCGACGACCCTAGCCATTTTGGCACCTCTCCTCTTACTATGCCATGTCGTTGTCAGCTACTTTCAAAACCCATTGCGCAAGATTCCTGCTGCTCATCCTCTGGCGCCCTTTACGTCGCTGTGGATTCAATCTATCCGTTGGCGCAGCATCGAGAATGCAACACTGAAAGCCGCACACAATCGTTTAGGGCCGATCATTTGCCTGGGACCTGATGAAATTAGTGTCAATTGTGTGAAGGGTGGCATTCGAGATGTTTACGCAGGTGGCTTTGAAAAGGGAAGTAGCGGGAAAGGTGGATACAATTGGTACTCCTTCTTTTCAAATTATGGGGGGTGAGTTCAATCTATTGGAGAAGGGTAGCTTGGCAAAGTTCATTGACATTTCTCCAGAGTTGACAACATGTTCTCAACGGGATGCAACAAACCTCACTCAATGAGAAAGCGCATGATGAGTAATGTCTACAGCAAATCTTTCGTCACTGCAAACCAGGCACTGCTAGCTCAAGCGACGTCCATCATCTTCGACCGGTTCCTTCCTGCCCTTGCATCGACGTTCAACACAGATGAGCCGGGAGTGCTTAATATATACGCCCTTCTGAGTGCAAGTACGATGGACATCGTGACGGGCTATATCTTCGGGCTGAAGTCAAGCTCCAACTTGATTGATGATCCAGAGCAATTGGCGTGGTATTTGGACCTGTACAACTCGCGCCGTTCATATAATTTCTGGCCTCAAGAATTCCCCGAGTTCACTGCCTTCGTGGAGAAGTGGTTCGGGTATAGATTGACGCCGAAGTGGGTTGACGAAGCAAACAGTGAGATCGAGAAGTGGACCGTGAAAATGTGCGAAGCTGCTGCAAATTGCTTGTCCTCAGGCGATGGGAAAGGAAAAGACTTACCAGTAGTGTATCAGCAACTCCAGAACACACTTTCCAAGGAAGCAGAGAAGTACGGCACGCAGCCGAAAACACCTCTTGCAAGTGAAGTGCTCGATCATTTGGCCGCAGGATTCGACACCTCAGGAATCACGCTGGTCTACGTCGTTCACCAGCTCTCGCAGCACAAGAATATACAGGCCCGTCTACAGCAAGAGCTTTCCGCACTCTCTCCGCGTCTCATCCCATCATTGTTACTAACTTTACCTGATCCCAAGACAGTTGACGCACTCCCTGTCCTGCATGCGGTGATCTGGGAAACCCTGCGGCTACACTCAGCGATTCCGGGACCACAGCCACGCTTTACGCCTTTGCAGGGCTGCCATCTTGGCCCTGAAGATAAAGCGTACTTTGTACCGGGCGGCGTGAGGGTCAGCGCAAGCGCAGGCTTATTGCATCTGAACGAGGAGGTGTACGAGCGTGCGAGCGAGTGGAGACCAGAGCGGTGGTTGGAGATGGAGAAACTCGATGAGGAGAAGAGGAAGAATATGGAGAGTCGGTGGTTCTGGGCCTTTGGAAGGTCAGTGGAAATACAAGATAATGTTGTGGATTGTTTGACTGACGACAATTAGTGGCGGACGAATGTGCGTTGGAAGCCACCTCGCTGTGTACCGTAAGTGTGAATTTTCTCCCTGTCGCCTTCACTCAAAGCTTTGAGACATGACTTTACGTTTTTTCATCCCATGAACTTGCAACAAGTCCCTAATGTCGCAGAGCCCATCTTGTGCTAGTTATACCTCGCCTATCGACATAGCTTTGAGGCTTGTATTCTGATGTGCCGCAGAGATGAAGTACCTCGTTGCAGCGTTGTACTCGAACTATAGCACGACAATCATTGACGACACGGATATCGAGCAGTCTGATTCCGTAAGTATTGCTTTTGCACCAAGTGCAAGTGAGACATACACTGACTGCGTCCTCGCTATTTAGTATACTGCACCACCAAAGAGCGACAAGCTTATAATAAAGCTGGAGAAGCTAAGCATGTAGTCTTGAAGCATGTGATAATATTATTCTTTGTATTTGATCGCTGGAATGATCCCAATGATGCTTTCGCCGCTGGAACATTTGAATTTACGCGATAGACCCCGCTGGTACATGCAAGCGCATTACGGAAGCCTGGCGCCAAAAAAATCGACGATGCTGAGGGGGTATGAGAAGCATGGCCGGCATCGGAAGGCTTGTTCTGGGTTCGGGCTGTTGTGTGCCTAAGGGAGCTACGACCCAGTCATGAGGGGTAAATCGCCCTGAAAGCACGATACAATTCTACGAAGAATAGTGAGAAGATCTGATTTCGCAGGTCTTTTAGCTGACCAGGGCCGTAAAATACTCTACCTCTCCGGCCCCGAAGCCCTCGTAAGATAACGTTATTCAACGCCACTACTTACGATTGGCTTCAAAGCGGAGAAAGGTTTTCTCCACGTGGAAGTCACTTGCATCAGTTCGACGGATCCAGAAGAATGCTAAGCGTGGAGTTCTTCAAGATGTCGTGACCCAATAGGATCGAGGAGATTTCGAGTCCGCTTGACGCCAGATATGCATCATTCCTTTGTCCCTAGGGATCCTTGTGATCCAGGTAACCAGTTACAGTGCGCATCTACACCTCGAGGGCTTCTTAGCTCGCACAAGACCCACACATCCCAAGCACGCAGATCGGAAGATTTCTGTATGCTGTAACCGCCGTTTCCAGGCTATGGTGCAGCGTGAGAGCTCGTGTGAGTGTTGAAGGGCTGATAAACAGGACAGGAATGCATAGATTTCCAGAGTTTCGGCTTGCAAGACGGGAAATGGTTGTTACGCAGAATGTGGGGGTTTTTGTGGGGAGCGGTAGCTGTATGGTGTACAGAGATTCCTACCCGCAAGCTTTAGGCTCCACGGATGCTGGGAGAGCCTTGTTCAGGCCAGCGGATTCAGCAGGGCAAGCCCGCACTGAGTAACACTATCGCCAATGTACCAGGGTAGGCGAAGCCCTCTGGGGTGCGTGTGTCGCCAGTGAAGTGCCGTGGTCCTTGTATCGCAGAACATGTATTTGATGAACATGAGAAGCGGTTACTGTCGACTCGATCAAAAACTGACGCCTGTTCAATACCCCAGTGCAGGATGTGTCCCTTTGTTGTCGAGCCAGGAAATCGCTAATTGCGGCAGCAGAAGGAGGGGCTACTTACCTTCTGTGCTGGTCAAGGCTACCGAGAAGCAAAATGGGTCAGGGTCCATCATGTCCAGCGTATAGAACCACTTCCATATCGCTAGTCCTTGACCGCTTCAGCTTGGGATTCTTAAATCTGAGTAGACTCGATAGCGAGAGTGGGTCCGAGTGATCCCAAGAAGTCATAGGATTTTGACGCAGTAACATGGCGATGACTCTTGGCGAGCGCTGGCTTGCCAGGCTCAGCCAAGGGGAGAGACGATATGTAGATTAGCTAGTCATTGTGCTAGCCTCCTATACTGATGTCCCAAGTTTCCTTGCTTTCTCAAGTCAAATTCGATGTGCACGTCGTGATTGCGAGATTCACCGGCATAACAGCATCGATTCGAGCATGGCCGAGAGAGCACAAGGCAGTCCCCAAGTACACCACCGAGTGTGTAGAGCTTGGTATGCTGTAACTCTCGGTCTTTGGCAAAGACGCCGAGGCGGATTTGAAAACAACCTATAGCGGGGCCAGATATTGTAACGACAGAAAACTGCTCAAATCGAGAACCTGACTTGGGCGAGGCGATAGACACATCGATACGAAGGCAGAATTGTCCCAGATCAAAAGTTGGCAATGCAGGGACGATGCCCACAAAGCTTAGTGATAGAAGTCAGGTTTATGGCACCAGGCAGGTGAACAAACGCGCAGAGCAAACTACTTAGCGAATAGATTGGGTTCTATATTGATTAAGAAGGCGCTCCGTTAGTTTTCGGGGAAGAACAGCGCGAATGCGCCGCTCTGCAGCATATTGTGGCGCTTGCAGTGAGGAAGGCGTACACGTCCAAGCGGAAAGAGGATCTCTCTGCCTTTGTGCGACTTCCTGTTTGGCGACTCGATGCCGAGGCCATCTGTTGGTGACATTCCGAGCAAAGCAATCCGGAGGGTTGGAGCAATGTAGCGCCTGAGGAGATTTGCTGACTTGCGCTAAAGGTGTCTAGACAAGGCGCATCATTTGGACCGCATGGTTGCCCGGATCTGCAATCTAGCGTGTCTCAGGTCCATATTCGACAAAAGAGTGTCGGCGCTGTTGGGTTAGAAGTAAGCGAAGGCGTAGATTAAGCGCATATAGAGCCAATGTTGGGGCAATCTTTGTAACGTGTGAAGAGCGCCAATGGCGGTACATGCGGTCATATCTGCAGGAACAGCGGACTGTCGGCGCGGGGAGTGAAAGCCAGGAGCGCCGGAGAGGAAGCGCTGGGACAACCGAGCGATCTGATCAAGGGACCATACCCAGCAGGCATAGTGCCGCAGAGGCTGTAGCAGTCAGATTGCCGTGCCGCAACGAGACGCGACGAATACCTGGTGATGAGGTGCAGACCCGGCAGCAGAGCTTTGCTAAGGGCAGGGGTTGTGTATATCAGTGGTGGCAAAGGAGGAATGCCGAGCCAGCAGCTGCGCAACGCGCCCGCTCAGCGTCCACTCGGTGCAAGTTTCGTGGCTAAACAGACCACGAACGGGGGGATGCGGATGGTGGTGTAACATCGTAGAATTCATTCATCATGCGCACAGGGCAGCGGGCAGCCTAAGCATATGACAAGCCCCCTGATCCTTGTAGAAATCCTCCCAGCCACCGCACGATTCCACGGCGATCTTCCCTCCCCACCTGCATCTCGATGGCCTCCAACGACATCGCCGGCTGCTCTCCGTCCTCGGGGGCAGCAGTCGGCCACGCAGTTTCCCACGCTCTATTTGTCAACCGCAGACGGCCGCTGCCCCTTGCTCCGCTTCCAGCAGAGAGGGCTGCGCCCGTTGTGTCGTCTGATGTTTGCTCCACAGGCGAGCGAGCACTTACCGGGCACTATCAGCAGCGTGCGAGCCGTCGCCTGCGGTGTGACGCGAGCATGCCGGATGCGTTAGCTTCGAGCGTTCTGTCAGTTTGCTATGGCGTCGAGTCTCGAGGTATATCCTGGAGCCGCCATCAGGCGCCGCCGGTGGCCTGCGTGACAGCCGCCATGTGCGTAGACGTGTTCCGTACGACACCCTCTGTCCGCAACTGGCCAGAGCGAGTGCGTTTGGATATGCTCAGCTAATTCCAGCCGTCTGTGCCTTCAGGACACGGGTCAGAGGAACTGCTGGCAACAAGCTGGCCGAGAGCAAGCACCTGAGATATTGGGCGCCAACGGAGAATGATATGCGATCTCTCAAGTAGAGTAGTTTCAATGGCTAAATTCCGAGCGTTGTTTGGGTGTTTACAGGCATGGGGCTCTGCACCCGTCGCATGCGCCCGGGTCCCCCGTTCCACGCCCTGGATAGTGCCCATACCACCCTCAAACCTGGGATTGCCGTTGAATCGAAGTACGATGGGGGCCGTACTGCTACCCTTGCCCTGCCGCCGCTCAGTCTGTGCTGTGCTTAGACTCTGTCCATCCGCTGCATGGGAGGCCCTCGCTCTGGCAGAATGTGACAGGCGGATTTTTGTTCCGTTTCTACTGAATAGGCCTTGGCTGGTCATTGTCCTTTTCCAACAGTGCTTCTGAGCATATACTGCGGTTGCTGCACTTCGCCACACTTGCTCCGGCGATTCAGTGCTTTCTGTTCCTTTTCGTCCCGCTGTGCCCTCTTCGCACGCTTACATATGCGCCAGCGGGCTGGACGAGCTTCCCTTCTGAACACAACCCCGGTATTCCGCTGAGCACATACCGTTCTGTCGTTTTCGATCCCACCCCGGACCTCATACCGCAAGGAAGCCTACCCGGAGAAGAGTATCCAGGCCAGGCCATACATTCGGACTCCATTTGGACAGGAAACGGCGACAAGTGCCTGGAAAAAGACGAGAACATCACCATCATATCTAATCCACGCCGCAGAGGAGAGAATAAGGTTGCCCGATACCTTCTACTGGCCGTACTAACGCATGTTCGCTTGAATCACGCCGCCGCTCGTTCACTTTTTAGCTCGACAAACTCGGTAGCGAACGGTCTTGCTAGTGGGAGATCCTACAGCTATCGATCGGTCGCGGCGTTCAGGTAGCTCGGCACCCGTTGCACTTCAGACTAAGACGGAAGCGACAAGTCATCCTCAAGGCTGCCGGTGCTGGCGCAAGCCATAGGACGACTGCGGAGTGCCCCGATTCAGATCGGCCACTCCAAGGTACCTTGGACAACTCTACCATCGCGAGCGTTATTTCCCCTTTGAGCCGCGGGCCATAAACGCTCTAGAGGCCCTTCTTCCCCCTCACCCCTCCCCTCCATCTCTCACAAATTGCGTTCAACCAACCACACGCCTGGCAAGCCACTCAGTCCTGGTTGGGTGATCTGCGCAGCGCTATTGATTTCGGGGAGTACTTGGAAACAAATTCTCTTTGTCCCCATTCACCAAAGCAGCTTCTACCGCGGTCCGGTCCCGCTTTCAAGCAGCCTCTTGTATCAAGCAGAAGTCGAGAAGAGTCTAGTCGAGCAGAAATATTGTGTGCTATGCGTTGCCAGAAAAAAGCGCCGCAAGCATAGCCTCGGAGAGACTGAAATACTGGAGGACTGCTGTCCTGAGCAACGCAGCCCTATTTTCCACCTCGGTGCCTTCTAATAGTTGCGCCATCTCCCGTCTGGCATCCACGGTTAGGTGTGGGGAGGACTCTATTCCAGCAGTTGGGAGTCTAGTCTGGTCCGTTCCGAGCTGCGAGCCCTAAATTCACTCCCATCGTAACCATCGACACATCCGGGCTTTCCACAACGTGCAACAACACCACAGACGATAGTATCGTAGACTTCACGACGACAGAATATAACAATCTCGCTCGCCTTATCCCAGGGTCTTGGAAAACACCTTCGCATCGCCACTGTCCGAATCGAGCGTGTTCCTGAGGGGCAGTGTCCATGGGAACTTTGGTTCGGTCGCTCCTTCCTCCCTCACCATTGCCATTTCCGCCCAACAGCACCCACACCATCTGGTACCGGGACCCGCTTGTGACTTCTTTCTTTATCTGCTGGCCTGCCTGAAGCCTCTACCACGGTTCGCTGCCGCATTCTCCAGTCACTAAGCAACGTTTGGACTCGAACTTCGCAACGGGAGTGCGTCATGCGTCCCTCGACCACCGCACCGTAAGCGTAGCCTCCAAACGATCCACAGAACTGCACCACAAGTCGCAATCCCAAAATAACTCCCTGATGCTGGTTGGGCATTACGAAAACTCCTATCTGAGGAGCACAGTCAGGCGTGCACAAGAAACTTTCCCAACAACCGAGTACTCAGTCCGACACCTTTAGCCCTGGCAGCTGAGCCAAACGGACACCGTGGAATTGTAAGTAGCACCTAAGCAGGCGGGATACAGTTGCCAGAAAGGCAAGAATTTGCTGGCTTCCTTGGATTCCCGGACCTTTTCACATTCTTGTCCAGCTTTGCAGTATTGACACACCTAAAAACTTGCGGTTCTTTTGGTTTCCGTCAATATCTTGATTTTTATCAGTGCTACAATATCTACAGTCTGGCCACTTCTTGTTTCCTTGTTTCTCTAACACCAACACCCACAGAACTCATATAACCCTCTTGGTCTTTGTACGTCTCGTCTCCACCTAACCGCTACACCTCTACCACGAACATTCAACCACGACTATTCATCCCACTACTATTCTACCACCATACCGAACCAAAGCTGTAACTAGATCACACCGGAGATCTTTCAGCCTCAGTCAACCGCCGACAATCGTCTCTTTGACAGTGCACATCACGCACACACAACCACAGACACCCAGTCCACCATCACCCTACCATTACGTCGATTTGGTGCTGCCTTTGGAACGTATCCTGAGGTACTCCATCCTCTACAACCATGTTCTCCAATCACTGGTCTGCTCCTCGCCAGGAACACTCTTTTCAATCCCATCATACGCCCGGTCCTCTGAGCCCGCAATCATGTTATCTTTCCATTCGGCAGCAGCCTAAAGAGGCCCTTGTCACTCTCCAGGGCAAAGAGAAGGTTCGCAAGCCGGTCGATCCGCCACCCATCCTCGAGCTTTCTGTAAACAGTCGAACCGAACCCGACCAACAATTCCTCCAGAACCCTTACCTCTTTGTCTGCGCAACTCTCTATAAAGCGGATAAAGACGAACCAGTCGACTTGAGCACAGAGAAGTCTTTAGCAGGCACCTTAGTCTCATCCTTGCACCGTCTAAAAGATGTCAGCAATAAGGATGGAGGCTTCTTCGTGTTCGGAGACATGTCTATCAAGGTTCAGGGCACCTACAGACTCTGCTTCACCTTGTACGAGTTCCAGCCAGATGCTCTTCAAGCGCAGCACCTAGGCTCTATCATCAGCGACAAGTTCGGAGTCATGTCTGCTAAAGACTTCAAGGGACTCGAAGAGTCTACCTACCTATCCCGGGCGTTTTCTGATCAAGGAGTTCGACTACGTCTGCGCAAGGAGCCCAGGTCCACACTTCACAAGCGTTCTTATCCCTTGGACCCTACACCAGTGTCAAATGCCGCGCTTCGGCCTAATGCCGAATACCAACCCACCAAGAAGATTCGGCCAGAATATCCTGCCACTCTCAATCTTACCACTTCCGCGGGCAATATTTCCTACAATATGGGCACTACGATCAATCTGCCATACACATTAGGCTCTGCGAACAGCCTGTACCATCACGGCGCAGTCTATCCTCCTTATGGTCAGCGGGACACATCATCTTCTAATGTTGACCACTCGGGCTTCATTTCACAGTATCCTACCTCTGATTCTCAGTACCTAGAGTGATCCCCAAAAGCGAGGGTCTCCAGGCTATGCAATTATTTGGCGTCAATGGTTGGGAATGTGCTTGAGTCTCTGTGTTATCAAATCGTGCGTAAAGGTTTAAAGGCTTTGGGACCCGCAATGAACTTAGCGACGACAGTTAGGAACACAGTAAATGACACTGGCGAAACGGCGTTTCTAAGGGGTTTTTGGTGGCATATACCTCTTGCACACGGTTATGGGCGGATGATTCTTTCCACATTGTTTAATTCTCTCTTCTTGTTTCATTAGAAGGTAGGCTGGCATCCTTGTCTGCAGCATGGAAAATGGTTCCACATGCATCTTGGTATGGGCGCTTGGAATATCGATAATGGGTGTACTTTCACGCGGTAAATATCCCTCTCTGATCAAATTCAGTCAACGGAACTGATTAATGGTTCATAATACAATATCATCTTCTGCCACACATTCTGCCCCCTGCGCCCCATCTTCTTGTTGCAGTCTCTCGATCTTTAAGATTCTTTTTTACAGTCGAGAATTGGCACCTAGGCATCCATGCAACACCACAAGTGCGTAGCTGGGTATGTCACCATAGTGAGCATCAATCAATCTAGGATCTCAAGCACTCAAGCACTTCAAATTCCGCGCGATTACGAACTAGGGAATAAGAGACGATGAGGAGACGGAACAGACTGCAGCAGCCAGTCGATTTGAACCGTACGTCCCGACCATCAGGTTCAACCTTCCCGCCATTTGTCAATTCTGCGCGATCCGCGCTTAAACTTTTCAGAGCATGCATCCCCGCCAAAACTTGACATTTTGATTGAACGCGTACAGGCCTTACTTCTTGCGGTTAACAATGCATGAAATCTTCGGATTCAGAGCAGTTTGGCGCACAACGAGGCCAACGTCTGAAAGAATTGTTTGTTGAGCAGGAATTAATTGCTGGTTGCGGCCTGTCCGCCTCGAAAACTAGCCCAGACTACGATCTACAAAGCGCTGCATACATCTGCCGAAGCCACGCGATCGCTAAATATTGGACAGTATTCCAACTGAATCGGCGAGGCAGAGCTCCTGCCAGATCACGCCACGACCCCACAGAAAGACTTTGACAGCGCTATTTCAAGAGTCCAGCGAACCATGCTTAGTGACTCGATCATGTTTGGAGAGAGCGTATTGGATCGGAGTAGCAACCGGCCGCGCCTCTAGTTTCCTGACACAATCCATGCACTGTGTTTAGGCAAGCAAAGTCGTCAAAATCTGGAAAGGTTCGGCAACGGGCCATTGCTCTTCTTATCAGCCACGTTTTCCTTCTTCCCGCCGCTTTCATCCCAACTGCATGATGTGCGTTGCCGCACGCCTACCAAACAATCACATGCGCGTCTGTGCCAAAACTTTGCAACTGTTTCAACCTACGGCCTGGCCCACCTCGAATCCGTTTATGAGAAAACGCCGACCTGAGGTCGATTTAGTTTTGCCGGCGCGACGCCACACATTCCGCCATTGTCCCTTTGTGAGCTAGCGCCTACGTGAGACAGCTGGGCTGGGGCCGATCGGCGAAGAGGGATTCCACCGTCCTCGGCTGTTGTGTCCATATCGGAATGGTGGGAGAATGACCCGCAGCGCTAGTTGGTCATGTGATTTGGCGCGTTTAGGGTTCGAAAGAGGGCTTGAGCTAGGGGATTGAATGAGACACGAATGTGGGGGTTGAGCGATGGCACTTGGCGTCTTGAAGGGAGGTAATTGGAGGAAAGTTTGATGGATGGATACATAGATTATGTAGCATGGAACGGCTGGCAAGGTTCAGAGCGTTCAAGGGAGAAACAAAAGGAAGGGCTGACGGTGAGAATCCCGGAGTTATATTCCATGACTGAGCAAGCTGAGAGAGCATCGTTTTTGCAACTAGCTACTCATGAAAGAAGGAAACCCGTAAGTTTCGGCAAGAATCCCTGAACTGGAGCACGCCAAACGAATCTGCAATGATTCGTATAGCCAACCTAACTCTCTGGTCCGGCGAAATTTCCATCGCTCGAATCCATCGTAGCCGCATTCAAACTGGCGTCGAAAACCAAAAGTCAGGCCCGTCGAAGGAACATTCGATGACCACCGTTATTGGATCCTGCTGTTGCTTCATGACAACGTCTGACGCCATCAAACCCGTGCTTAAGCCTCGTAAGTGGCAGTCAGAGATCCATAGCGCTTGCCGTTGACCGAAACCCAGAACTCCAGAGCAGACTGAATAGAGATCTCGACGTCAATATAAACACTGTAGTAAATACCACCAAAAACTGATCGATGAGAGCTGTATAATTCAATGGGAACATTGCTCAAGTCAACGTGACGTGTAGCACGGCTACTTGGTACACGCACTGACCTAATTAGCATTCCATTCAATCCATGAGGCCGGTAAACTACTTACCACATGCGACGCACACTCGATAGCCTGGTCCGAATCCGACGCCAGCAAGGCCACCTCAATCTCCTTCTTCTCACCAGCCCAAAAATCGTGTTGCAATGCCAGTTTAACATGATTTGGCTTGGACGTCGAGAGATCTTGGCCTTTATTCACCAGCCAATTCACTCTGTCACCAATGAATTTATCACCGCTATAAGGGCAGATGTATGATTCAAATTCCGCATGTACACCGGCCTCGAATATATGACAAGAATTGGTTCCATAAAATCTTCGGCACTTTCGAGTCTTGACAATTCCATTTTCACCAATCTCAAGGCCTTTTGCCGCCGCGCCTCGTACCACAGCTGACCACCTATGAATATTATTAGCCAACTCAAAGTGCAGCCTCGATTGATATACTTACGCAAACCCAGGCCTGATGACTATCATACCCATGCTCTCACCGAACGCCTTGATCTGATTGTATGCGTAGGGTGATTCCGCAAAGCCACCGACTAGGAAGATATACTTGCTCATTAGTGTATGGGTTGGACAGTAAGGCAAATAAGACTTACTTTAATGTTGATCTCTCCGTGGTTGCGGGCTTGATCCAGTTGCTCTTGCAGAAGCTCGCAAGTCCTGCCGATACTATACTGAAACATCTCAGCCAACTCAATCCTAAACCCTGTCAACATTTGAATTAAGCCGGAGTAGAAACCTTACGGCGTGATTCCAATCTCCTCATCGCAAATACCCCTAGCCTCGTCATCCTCTAGAGCACTCAAGGGCGCTGGAAGCCGCAGAAAGTTATTCTCCTTTCCAGAGAAGCCAATCTTTGCTTCCGTAATGAAGTCTGAGACAATACGGCTGAGCTTCTGTGACAATGATGTGTGGGGCACATCTTTGGCTCGGCAGCCGGCGATCGTTATGAAATCACCTACACCAAGCTTGTTCTCCAGCCACTGAATGAAAGCTCGATCGACAAAGGTGCCACCGCATTGATCTCCGTTGCCCACGGTGGCTTCTTTGACCACAGTCGGTTGAAGCTCCGTGACCCAGTAAGATATCAAATCGACAGTTCCACCTCCCATATCGCAAACGATGAGGCCATCACCCATCGCCAAATGCTCATCCTGAGCACCTCCACGCAATGTCTTGATGGCGAAGATGGCGGCAGCCTCTGGCTCTGTTGCAGTGATAGTCTGCGTCAATTTAGGAAAGCATTTACTATTGAAGCCTGCTTTACGAACAGCCCGCTTCGTACGGTCCTTCGCCAGATCGGACCACATCGCAGGAACCGTAAAAACAATGATGATAGGCAAAGTCCTCCAAAGCTCTTCACCATACCGTTCATCAAGATTTTTAATCAGATGGTCCTTCACATGCGCAAGGAAGTCTGCGATAATATCGATGGGTCGCTTACATGGGCCGAGATCACTGGATGAGATCTCTTGCACAATCTTTGCTGCCTTTCCGGCGTATTTCCGATCTAGTTGGAGCTTCGTCAACATGTGCCGCGGTTGGTTTGGTGAAATAGTCGAACCCCATTCTGTACCGTTCATAAGGTACGCAATCTCGCTTGGAACCTTCTCCTTTGTACCGATCATCGTATGACGCGAAGGCCAGTCCCTAATGACTTCGATTTGCTTGCTTTGCGAGCCGTCTGTCGAGGTCTCACAGATAGACACACCTATGTTGGTCAGAGAATGCAAAGCTAACATTAAATCCAATTGATATTCGCCTGTGTAAGTTGTGCCGTAGTCAAGACCGATAATTAATCGATTCTTTGGCATTGTGACGTGGGGACGGTATACCACGATCTGCGCTGTCGACGGCTGAGGCGATCGTGGTTGACTTCCGTACACTTAACGAGAGCTTTTATGCCCTGCTACCATGTTTTGTGCTGAGAGAAGATCCCTTGGGTTCCTATTTGGTAAAGCGGAGCGAAGTGAGAGAAAAGGTGCAGTACTGTTCGCAAAACCCCTAACAACCTCTTTTACCTATCCATCACAGTACGGGTGACAACGTCACATATACCACATAATTTTCATCTCATTGTGGCAATCAATCCACCTTCAGCGTCAGCATGGGAGACAAGGGACATCTGGGGGGCAAAGACGAGCGGAAGGAGTGGTTCAAGGGCATGGTATGGCGACCTCCCGCGTTCAAAATCTTCAGGTCTTAACTTTTCATCAGTTCGAATGTGTCCAGGGCAAATCAAGGCAATGCGAGGGGCCTCTTGAGCCTAATTCCTCTGACAGAGACTGTGATGCAACTAATCCTGATTTGGAGCTGGAAACAGTGACCGACGATGGTTTCTCATGCGGCGAAGCTAGAAGATGGATGAGCGAGGGCAAGAGTGGGATATCAGAGTACCACGGCAAACAGCTTCGTCAGGCCAGTCGGTTAGCTGGTGTCTCTGACAAGCCCAATGATGATGCCCTTCTGGTGAAGTGTAGGTCCAAACTCGAAATGCAGAACTCGACGTATAACAATTTGGAGAGAGAGTACTGGATATTAAAGGAATACACATATAGGCTGGAGTAGGAGCGCGATCGACTCGAGTTGCTTGCGTCGAGGTATACGTCCATTATGAACAATTACGTTCAGCTATATGCACAGCATCTCGACACGGATTTGGATGACACAGAATCTTACACTGTCGTCACTGTTTTAGATTCTATGCTTCGAAGTGCTTTAGAAACCAAGCATTTCAAGGATGAGTTACAGAAGTTGCAACACGAGATGCTCTCCGAGGTGGAGAAAGTACAGGCTCAATCAGATGATCAGTTCGCAGAGGAGTTCCGGGCACTTGCCTCCGGAATTAAGGCCATGAGCAGAATGATCCGCTTGTCAGAAAATGTCCACCTTTGCAAGGTTCTGGACTCTCTGCCTTTGGTCAACAATGAATTACCGCATCATTGGACCGGCCGAGGCAAGAAGTGCTTCATTGAGGCATGTATTTGGTCAATTCTTCTTCGCACGGTCTTTCGTAGCCCTTACGCGATATTCGGGAAGTCATTTAGGAAGATTAACAAGACGTGGCAAAGTATATTCGGTCTAGGACATCTTCACGACTGGCCATATCCAACATCCTCATGCGAGACTTGGCGATACACAACAACAGAGCGGCTCGCTGAGATTGTTGATTCTGACATCATTACCAAATGGGAGGCTAGGAAGAGTCATCAGCAGCTGCAAGGAACCTTGGCCCAAGAAGATGTGAAGAGCAGTGTCAATCAAGCTCGAATGCACACCATCGATGAGATCCGTGCGGGGCTTGAACAAGTATCGTCAGCTATCGACGTTTCGCAAATCCATGATATCGTCGACAAAGCAATTCGTTTAGCTTTGCAGATGTTACTTCAGCGGTCTCGTGTCCAACTTACCTACCCTGAGCCTGGAGCCATCTTCATCAAAGGGGAGATGGTGTGTATGCCTGATCCTAATGGCGAAGAACTAGATCACGGCGTAGTGGCCTTCGTAGCTAATCTTGGACTCACTAAGTGGGGAGATGCACTTGGCAAGCATCTCAACTATCGATATGACTCTAGTCCAGTTGGAGTGTACCGCTGAGGATGGCAACGCAGGGGCCAGCCTTGTCTAATGCTACGTGCAGTTACTAAGCAGCATCAGCTCCAAGCAGAATTTGGTCTAAGGAAGACTTCCAACTCAGAATATAGTCTAGGGTTTTGAAAACGCTGATTTGCTAGCGTCCATGGCAATATGATAGGGTCTTGTCACACACATCGATGGAGCAAGGGCGCACGAGCAATCTGTTATAGAAGATGCGATTTGCCTTTCTGAAGTCAAGTCTCGTCTAAAAAAGCAATCATATTCGACAGCTAGGCTACACAATTTAATAATCAAAATCCCAATGGTGACCAGTCGTGTGATGAGTTCGGTCTTCATCGGATTTTTGATGTCTAGAGGTAGTCTAAATCAGAGTACGTGTTGGTAACAACGAACAAGCTACTGAAATTTGCCGTGCATGATCGAGCGCAGAAATGTTGCAGGTGAAAAATAGAAATTCCCCGTGTCCCAGGATCATAGCGGGGAAGATTTCTTGAGTATGTTGGTCAGGGCAAAAAATCCAATTATTTCTCTGTTGTAGAGAATAAAACGCAGTAACTACTATACTCATAAAGACATTACACGTACAAAAGACGCGTATCGATTCGGCGCATGTTGGGATAGCAAGAGGTGTGCGAGTCGAGACAAAGTGAAGGCTCACGACCGCGGATGCGCGCCAACCCGTTTGCGGCTTTAGCGCATTTTGCACGCGTTCGCATCCCCAAACTATCGTCAGAGAGCTGTGCAAGTTCCCGCACCCACTCATACCAATTGCTCTTCCCGCTATTCCGTATTCTAGTACGCCTTCATATTATTTTACAACCAAAACATAAATATGCAATGAGACTTGGTCTCCCATAATTCCCCGTCGAGTCCTGTAAACGCGTCGCTTTGGCGCGTTTCCAACGACGCCTGCACGTAGAGTCGACATAAATTCGATACGCCGCCATGTATCTCCCACGGAATCTAATCGCACACCTATACCAGAACCTCGTTAAACGAACACATGCTGCTGCACCTCCCGTTTTACTTCTCGTCGCTCTCGAACCAGACGCGCTGTGCGCTTGTCGAATACTTACCGCGTTATTAAAACGCGACTACATACCCCACAAGATCCAACCTATAGCTGGATATGGCGACCTGTCACGTGCGGCAGAAGAGCTGGTGCGGCCAATGCGAACAACAGACGGCGGAAGCGGAGGCGTTGTTGTCTGTCTAGGTGTTGGCGGTATGGTAGATTTGGAAGAGATTCTCGGCCTGGACGTCGATGAGAATGGGCAAGGCGGTACTGCCGATGTCGAAGTCTGGGTCATGGATGCGAGGAGGCCGTGGAATCTAGCAAACGTGTTTGGTACGCCATTCAGCGAAAACCCGGCAACCGGGGAGCTAGTACGGAGACAGTCTGGTGTGGACAAGGGGAAGGTGGTGCAGTCCTATCAGTCTTCAAGAGGAGGCATCATAGTATTTGATGATGGTGACATCGAGGAAGAACTTCAGGCAGAAAGAACGGCTTATTGTGGGCTGGAAGAAATGCCCGAGGTTGGGGAAGAGGAGGACTTGGACGAGGATTCAGACGATCAGGATGAGGAGGAGCCGCCATCTGGCCAAGCACCAAAGAAGAGGAAATCTTGGAGTGAAGGAGATGACTCTGAGGACGACATGACGGACGATGAGCGCCCACGGCAAAGACGGAGAAGTAATTCGGTACGTCTAGTATAAGCTTAGAATCTACAACTGGCACTGACAGCAGGACAGGGAGGCTCAATACCATCGTCGCCAGAACAAAGACCTGCACGGCGGGGTCTGATGATTGAAAACCAATTAGGCGGCTCCTCTGACTTCTCTCGCTCAGATTCTCGCAGTCGCTCAGCGTCCCCATCGGTCGCCGCACCGAAGCAAACCTCTATGAAGAGTCTACGTAGACAGCTCATACAAACGCGCAACAAGTACACAAACGTTCTCGACAAGTACTACCAACTCGGCACTTCATACTCAGATCCTGTGTCCTCTCTCGTATACAACCTAGCATCAGAGCTTGGTCGCGAGGACAACGACCTATTGTGGAATGCCATTGTAGGTGTTAGTAGTTTAGAACTTTATGGCCGAACAGGGAGTGGCGTTGGACTGAATCCTCTATCAACGCAAGGGGGTTCCGCAGGCTGGAACGGAAACCGAGGCGAACAAATACGTTCCGTGCTACGAGATGAGGTGCGTCGCCTGAACCCAAGCACAGATCTCCAGAACGGAGCCCGCGATGCAACAATGGGCGAAGCAAGTGGTGTAATTCCCACAAGTGCCCGTTCAGCAACAGACAAGTCTATCCGCCTCTCACCTGAGCCACGCTTCCTTCTCCTCCGCCATTGGTCCCTCTACGAAAGTATGCTTCATTCCCCATACCTATCCGCCAAACTACACATATGGAGCGACGCAGGCCAAAAACGACTGGCCAAACTCCTCGCAAAAATGGGCGTCTCGCTTGCAGAATGCAAACAACGATACACGCATATGGACATGGAGCTTAAACGAGGCTTACGAGAAAGGCTCCTGACATTTGCCCCGCATTATGGACTTGATGGGCTTGTTCCGCCGAAGTCTGGGAGTGGTGACCCGAAAGATGGATGGGGTTTCGTTAGATGTTGGGGCTGGAAAGCATGTCTTTCTGCCATCGATGCAGGCGTCATCTTGGGTGCCATCTTGGAAGTTGGAGACGCCAAATCGCTCACCCAATCCTCCTTTGATAGCACGAACTTTGTGAGCACACAAGATCACTCCTCAGACATGCCAACAACGACCCAGGAACAGCAAGATCAAGCACAGGAGCATATTACAAGCCGCTTTTGGACCGCTTATGACGCTCTCGGGTCGATAGATTTGTTGGTAGATCATATCACCACAGCTCAACATCTTCACCGCGCCATCCTAAGGACAGGTACTCAGCTCATCGAAAAGAGGCAAATCCGCCATCTCAGAGCATTTCGCATGGCCGTTGTCAAAGAAGGACCAGACGTCCAACTCTTCACGCATCCTGGCGCACTCACCAAGCTCGCCTTATGGATTGCCGAAGCCATCGTCGAGCTCAATGGCACAAAGGGGAAGAACCGCGGCAGTGAACTCGTCATGGCAGGCCTCGACGACTCTCGCGGTCTATACGTAGTCGTCGGCCTTGGCGGCGGAGGAGCAACAGAGTCCACAAAAGAACGCCTCCTCAAGCGCGACGCCCGTATCAAAGCCAAGGAAGCAAAACGCACCGCCCGCGCCACTGCCCTAGAGAAAAAACGAGAAGCACGCAGACAGCGCAACCTCGCTGCTGGGCTCGAGGAAGACGAAGTCGAAGACGACACCGAAGAGGAAGATGTCTCCTCGGAAGAGGAATCCGACGAGGAGGAAGACGAGCAACGAGGTTCTGGCCGAAACAGATTCGGCAATGCATTCCAAGAAGTCGTCCGCGAAACGGGTGCAAGAGTCCGCATGGACAGCTTTGAAGCATGTGTAATTGAAATCAAGAAAGAAGACCTGAGTGGGTTTTTGGAGAGGTTAAGTATGAAGGCTGTTGTCGGGTAAGGCTTCTCGTGGCGGATGGTTTGTCATGTTGGTTATGAGATGGGCTTCGATAGCATGGCATGAAAGGCATAGTATACCTCATGGCGTTTTCGACTACTTGGGCATTTCATGTTGGATGGGCAATGTATAAGCGATGATATTTTGGATGATGTTCTTAGCATAGCAAGCAAGCAATTGTAATTTCATGCTCTACAACCTTCAGTAATTCATACCTACACTGTTGCTTCTTCTCGAATATCCATCCACATAAAGTATACGAAAAGTGGTATCACTAGCACTAACGAAAGCCCAACACCGCCCGTACATATCCGACTTCCACTAAACCCTCTTACCCCGTCTACCTATCCTTCCTCGTCATCGTCAACCCATCTCCAGCCTCGCTGCCTGGCGTGATAGCGCCATCGTCCCAACTCCCATCTGTGCCGCTGCTCCTTCGCTTCCTCGTCCGCTCCTTGACACCATCCGTCAACCTCCTCTTAACTTCATCCAGGTTCCCATCAATTGTGCTGAACGGCTTGAGCTTGAAACCTCCCAAATTCGCTGAGCTACTATTCCTACTTCTGCTCTTCTTGGGTGTCTGAGGCCTACTCGAAAAGATATCCTGATTCGCCAGATCGTGGAATGATTCGATGCGTGAGAGGTCATTGTTGGCACCAGGGGAGACGGGGAAGTCGTACGTTTCGATTTCCCGCGGACCTTCTGCGGCGGCTTCTGCATTCGATTTTTGCGGCGGTGGAGTGAGGGGTGTTTCTTGCTCGTCTTCTGCTTGAGCGGAGAAGGGGTCCCGGACGATACGCTTAGAATAAAAGTCTTCAAACATGACTGGACCCAGCTCATTAATGAGTTGGTTAACGCGTTGCGCGAGATTCTCACGGCGTTCTTGAAGCTTCACAAGTTCGTTGTTGGAAAACGGATTCATCATTTTCCAGAGCGGGCCGAGTGATTTGAGGATGTCCATGGCAACCTCGCCAAATCGAAGAGCGCCGTAGGTCACCGTGACGTAGACAATCAGTTGAGGGAGAATGAGCCAGCGTTTTTGGATGCCTGCTGGGAGATACCCGTTGCAATTGTTGTATGAGTACCAGTAAAGCCCTATGCACACGTACCATGCGTAAGCCGTTGGGGCAGCAGCCATTGCAACAAGAAGCTTCCAAGTGGCCATGACATCTCTGGCTTGTACCTTGACATTTGAGGCAGCTAGAGCCTCTCTTGCTTTCTTGATCGAGATAAGTTTAGTAGAAATAAAAACGAGACTGAAAAGCAAGGTACCAGGCAAGACAAGCAAGCTTAAGAAGAGCAACTTGCTGAGGCGATACCAGAAGAGTGCGAAAGCAGTGATGAAGTTCATCTTGGCATATTGCACCTGGTGATCTCGAACGCCAAGTGCTTTCAGCTTCGCATTGTAAGCGGAAACCTCCTTCTTCAGCTCGATGATACGAGGATCATCTTTGTAGCGCTCGTAACCCTGGACGAGGCGGCGATTGAGTTCTACCACCTTGGGCAAGGGGAGCTTTGTGCGATTGGAGTTATAAAGACGACGCACGGCTTGGATGACCTAGGGGCCATGTTAATGACAACATAATATTATGATATTGGGTGTGGCATACCATAAGCGTATCGTAGTCGGGCGTTGTGACAGTGACAGAGATTAGACCTTGACGAATCGTCTCTAGCATCTCACCAATAGCTTCACGTCTTCCAGGTCCATCGAACTTCTGGGCGAGTTGAGCAGGTACATCAATTGGTGTGCCAAACTCAATAACAGCCCTTGAGCGGAACTTGTGCGCATGAAAGTAGTTCATACCGACTGGAATAATCTTGAGGTTGCAGTCAGGCTTGGTCTGTACTGTACCGAGAGCCATAATGGCAACACCAGCTGCGAAAGATTAGCAAAGACGAGGACATTGAGTGCGCAGTTGCTCACCTTTGAGAGGCAGGAGGTCGGTACGATCGTGGCTACCTCCCTCCGGAAAGATGCCGATGCTTCCACCGTGATGAAGTACTGTGTGGACCGCGTCGTAAACCTCTGTTTGATCAAGCTTCGGTGCGACCTGGAAGGTGGTTCCTTCGTACCCATCGGTGACACCCTTCTTCTTAGCAGCGCCATCGATGAATGTTCCGTCCTTGGTCATGTCATTGCGGCCAGTGAGCTGCTGCATGGCAACGCCTCCCTTGAAGCCGCGCTTGAGCCTAATCTCCTCTGGGCCTTTGATCTCTAGTATTTCTGCAGTAGCTGCCTTATTGTCCACTTTTGGGAGCACAATGGAGCCACCAATCTGGAAAAGCGGGTCTTCGAAATTGGTATCAACGCCGCGAAGTAGACATGGATCATTGATGGGATCAGGGAGATAGATCTTGCCCTTGGCTGGCTTTGTCATGTCCATGGCTCTGCCAACTGGTACCACGCCAGTCAGGCCTGCCATTGCGCCAATGAATTTACGCTTCATTGACTTATCAGCGATCAAGAATTGTATTCGGCGGTCCGATTCCTTCTTAACAACTCGCATCAACATTAGAGGATCAACGAACTACTGATTATAAGCTCCTATGTCGCTAAACTCTGAAGACAAATGTATCTTACCTGATTTGCATGCGGTGCGCACACAAAGATGACTGGGCCTTCTTTTGGGACTTTCCAACTACTCCTAGGATGTACCTCCCGGAAGAAGAGCTCCACCAAGATAGAAAAAGTCCATAGAAAGGCATCGTAGACATATTTGTTCATGGTCGCGAGCTTCTTGCTCTTAGCATCCCTCTTGTCGGTCGCCATTTTGGCTACCTATGCCGCAATGAGGCCGCAGGTGAAGGTGAGAAAGAGTGCGTGCGTTGCCGCGAGGAGGGGATTGTAGATGTGGTCTCCTATGACTGCAATTCAACTGCAAAGTATATAGATATTCGAGGGTAAACGTATGAAGATAGCGATTGCGGGTGGGGCGAGGCAGCAGAGATGCGGTCGAGATACGAAGCGGAGCTATTAGCGACGAGAATACGCTCTGGAAGCTGCAGTTTGTTTATGCATCAGCCACCTATGCTACTTCCCCTCTTCACTTGCACGCACCTTCACTTTGCAGACTTCAAAGGCGCTATCGTGTATTATCAGCTGTCGCGTGTGGAAACAGCTAGGAGCACATCAGGCCATAATCGAATTCAAGCTCCTCTTTCTTCCCAAGTTAGCCGGGATCCGGGAGGTGGGTCGTTTTGCTGAGAACACCAAGCGGCAACCTGCACTTCTCCAGGGCGCTACTTCTGTTGTTGAGCTCGGGTATGTGGAGTTTTGCAGAAGGGCCGGGGTTGCGGGATATCGGGAGGTCTATGTCATCAGGCGTTAGCTGTTGGCGGCAGAAATGTGGCGTTTCTAGGAGGGGTAAAGCACACGGCAACCATCTTCCCTTGGCAGCATTGGGACCTTTGACGACCTTGAAACATAGCATCTCGAAATGTCACTTCGGAAATGATCACCCAGTTCACTATCCGCGAGCATCATATGAATTTCACAGGATGCCGAATATGATCTATCACAATGCCGCGGTGTAAATAAGGTTTTGCTTCTGAACATTGGGCTTTTAGGTATTTAGACTACACAGCTATGGAGAGTGTCGAGGAGTCTTTAGTGGCCTCAGTTTATGTATCATGATTTGGTCGCTTTTTGCCAAACCTTGCTATGAAAATCCTGCATCGGTCCATGGTAGGATATGAAACATGTGAAGAAGGGTATATCTACAAGATGATAAAAGTCCTCGTCGGACCGAGAAGAGAAGAAATGAAAAGAAAAGAGTATGCATGTGCAAAAACCAAGTTCTACAAAAGACCAGCAACTAGTGCAACTACTAAAGCGCCTACGATCGAGCTGGCAGTCACTTTGACGTTGACCGCCGCGCCCTGAAACTGTTCTGGCTCATTTGGGTTGGGAAAGCTGCTATTAGCAGCGGGCGGTGCAACCGGGATCGAGGTCGAAGAGTTGGACGGCACAATGGGTACTGTGGTTTCTGAGATAGCTGGAACGTAGACGGTGGTTGTCACGCTTGGTGTGCAGGTACAAACTCCTTCAGGCGCGGAGCATCCACTTGGTGTTGGCGTTACTTGAGCGAATTCACCTCCTGGCTTGCCAGTTGAGCTAGACGACAACGAAGAAGCCGAGATGATAACAGCGGAAGGTCTAATGATTGTGGAGCTGGACGAAGCGCTGACACTCGGGGCAGGCGCAGCTTCAGGCGATTTTGAAGGCGTAGACACAACGTCGATGGAGGAGGAGGGTACGGGAACCTCGCTGGACGTAGCAATCACACGGGTCGGGATCGCGCTGAGTTTAGCAGCTGATGTAGAGCTAGGTTTCGGGGCGATAGCCGAAGATGATTTCGGTTGAGACACGCCCTTCTTCACGGGAAGAGTACCCTTCTTAAGCATCAGGAGCGATTGGGTTACTTCCAAAGCCGAAAGCTGCTGACCCACGCCAGAGGTACCGTCCCAGCTACCAGTGTACCACTTGCTGCCACATGTTGCGCCATCAGCTCCGCCTGAACAAGACTTTGCAGCGCCGACGGCTGAGGCTTTCAAGTATTTGGTGATTGTGGACTTCGTAAACGGTGCCATGATCGCAGTCTTTGCCATGAAGCGGGAGAGATATGCCTTGAACGACTGCTGATCAAGATTGCAGTGATGTCCGGACTCCCCAGTCTCGCAAGCCCATTCGTACATAACATCGGTAGCATTTTCGAAAGGACGGAAGAAAAGGAGTTCGGCATGCTTCAGGAAACCAGATGTCCGCTCCTTCCAGGTGTTGTCACCATTTGTGTAGTCGAACATGAATGCTGAGCCGTGAAGAAACATGGCATTGTTGTATGTCCATTGCGTTTTGTCGGCAACCGCTGCGCAGTTCGTCTTGTCGTCGGTGCCGTCGAAGACCTCGAAAATATCGGTAATCAATCCAACCTTTTTGGTCCAGTCGTAAATCTTGACTGCCCAGTCCGCATACTTTTGCTCGCCGGTATATCGAGCCAGGCGTGCACCCAACGCGAAAGCGCATCCGTTACTAATGGAGTTCTTGTAGTTGTAACCGTAGGAGTTCTCTGGGTAAATTTGCCATTTCAAGCCCCCACCGCAAGTGGTCTCATCCCATCGTCCAACGATGTTGTTGAATGCATTTGTGGCGACTTCCAGGTAAGCGGCAGGTGCCTGAGCGGGATCCGGAAACTGGTACTCAAGTGCAGACATGACGGCGAGCGCCCAGAAAGCCTGGTCATCGTTGCCCTATGGTGCTCAATCAGCACCAAACTCCACTTTGGCTCACCCAACGTACCGTTTGGCTCTTGCGATATGACAGGATGAAGTCATTGTTTGGTCCATAATTGGAAGTCAAAGCTTGCTGCAGCGTCTTCACATGGGAGTCATCGCCAGTGAACTGGCTGTACTCGATCATGCCGCCCCAAGCAGCGCCGCCCTCCCACCAGTAATGTGGCTGGGGCCAGATTCCAATATCTTCTACTGGAGTATTTGTGGCGTTGTTCTGGTAAAGTGACATCAAGCCATAAGCATACTGCCTAGTGGCGGCGAGAATGGATGCTGTTACAAAGTATGAGCCTCACGAAGTCATTCTAGTAGATGCGTCGTACCTTCATCTTCTGGGTCGAACTTGATTCCGCCAGCGGTTGCTGCAAGGAAAGGAAGGAGCACAGCTCCGACAGTTGTGGAAAACCTCATATTGCTACTACGAAGAAAAGAAGCGAATGAAAAGAAGAAAAAGTAAACGAAGGAGGGTAAAGACTGAATGTGTTGCAACGAAGCAAACGACCGGAAGTGAAGGAAGGGGCCATGAAGAGGAAGCGGCCGGACATTATCTACAATCTGAATCGGGGCGGTGGATCTCCATCCTGGCACGAGCACTATCAATTAAAGATGATGCTCGTGGGGAAGGAGCGCGCGGCTCAGGGATGCGGCCCAAAGGGGAAAGATGGCGTTTCAAAACGCAGGAACGAGAAATGCGCATAACCAATCAGTGGCTAGCTTGCATGTTTCAAGTGTCGGAGTGCTTCCTTTTGGTTTTCCTCCGCAGTCCTTCATCCTTTTCTCACTCTGCGCCTAGAGCTGGGCTTCGCGTCCTACAAGGGATTGATTGGGGCGCACAGCTTCTTGGACACCGGCTTCGATTTTGCAATTCAACACCCACGGGCAGAGCATGGACCCGGCTATTCTCCACAATAACAAAGCTGTCGCTCGTGCATCACCGAAATGTCTCTGAATGCGGGCCTTTCTCAGTCTCCATGACGATGCTTGAAACATCGTACGACATTGGATTTGCATTGCATTCCAAGCCGCACGGGTGATGTTCCCGCAATGTGCATGGCGCCAAGATATGTAAGATGCGCAGAAGCAAGACTGTGAAAGACTGAGAGTTTTTATACCTCCACGTCTGCGAGCACTGCTGTCTGCAAATCTCCACCTACGGGCTACGTGAAGAAGTCAATCAGGTTATCTCCAAATTCGTTCAATCGTCCAAGCGTCTAGTCGTAAGTCTATCCCAAACACCAGCTCCGAACCGACTGCAATGCGCACGAAAACATCGCAACGTCAAGACCCTCCAGCTTCAATTGGGCCCGCCTAACCGCTTCTCCTTCTTTTCTCTCTCCGCATTTTGGAGCGTCTTGATATCCTCCTTCGACATGTTATACGTCGCCGACACCTGATTAAATGGATTATCAGGATGCTTCTCAAATTCCTTGCGGATCTGATCAATCTTCTGTTGTCGCCGTAGACCCTTCTCATCCTTCATCTCCTCGAGTCTCCGCTCCTCAAACGCAGCGTATGCAGCCTTAAATCTCCTCTCCGGATGTCTGTCGAGCTTGTCTTGGTTATTGCCTGTGATGTCAAGAGCATCCAGCGCGTTATCAATCCCGGAGGCATTAAGTTCGCTGGGCTTCGAGTCGAACGATCCCAGTGCGGAGTCAATACCACCGCGGGTCTTCTTCTCGGCTTTCGGGGCTTTGCCTTTGGGTTTCGAAGGAAGGGAGGCTTCTTCTTCGCGAAGCAGAGCGTCTTTTTCGGCTTTCTTGCGGGCAGCTTCAGCGGCCTTCTCAGCTGCAGCCTCCCTGTATTTGAATTCAGCGTTCTGCTTGCGAAGCAAAGTAAGTGTGAGAAACGACTTACGCCTTTGCATTCGATTTAGTACCCTTCTCCCACTTTGCCGACTCTGCTGCTTCAGCTTGTTGATCCTTTGCCGCCTGCTTCGAAGCAGCGGCCTCTGCCTTGCGTGCTTGTCCCTGTGCCTTCTTAGAACCTTCTCCGCCTCCACCGCCACCTTTATTTTTGCCTGCCATATTCGTTTTAGGGTAAAGTGTACAAGTTGTTTATGATTCACAGGTTTGGAAATTTAGGTGTGGGCGACAGACGCTTGGTGAGTCAAGGTTTGGTAGGATGCGGGCGTATGACATCGGAGGTGCCTGCGGGAAGCCTGCACTAGTGGGGCAGTGGCGTCACACATGGATGACTAAGCATCAAGGCCATCTTTATCAACTATTTGTACCTTTTCACCATGGCTTCCGCGTGTGTTTAAGGTTGATCTCAAGGTCAGTTCACTAATCAACGCCATGTTCATGTTTACCAAATTGAGGCTTCTCAGCTTGACTATCAGTCCTTCCAAGACCCTTGAATAATTCTAACTCATGTCAGTATTCCCAATGGCCTTGACATGTTCGATGAATGAAACACTTATATTGAGTTAGGTTAATATTGAAGGCATTGCCTATGCTCAGAGTAACGAGTACGAATGGCAATATTGTCAAAGAATCTGCAAAAGATGTGTTCACCCAAACAGTCATCATTTCGAGAATTTTACACTGCAGCGTTGATCACGCAAGAGTGCGTAGTGTAAATAAGAGACGAATTCCTTATGACAATATATTGGGTAAACTGGCCATCAAAGGGAAGCGAAGTTGCGTACAATTGGCTGAGAAGCCAAGAGACAAGCCCAAAGTGATTCTTTGCATTTAGGGGCCCCTATAGACCAGCGATCATCCTTGTTGAATCGATGTCAAGCTGGTGTTCGATGCAAAAGGTTTGAAAGCTAATACTTGAACAAACCTGTGCTCACCAAGGCGCTGAGCCAAATTTAAGTCGGGAGCACGCGACGCGAAGAGCACATAGGCCCGCTCCTTGAAATGACCAGGAGAGCACACCAACAGTGGATAAAACGTTAAATCAGAGTTTTCATTGCAAGGTTTTAGTGGCGTAAGGCTTGAGGGCATTTTCTTACGTTTTTTTGCTTGTTCTTTGAGCATGGTCAAAGGCGATACGGCCGGCTTTGTCGTATAATGAATAACCCACCTCGATCTGTGCGGGATAGCGGGTACAAAAGATATTTTCCAGAATAGAATTATCTATTTACAATATGCTTTTCTGTTGTAAACGCCAACTCCAACTTGGACCGACATGTATTGTACAACGAAACTGACATCATTGAGAAGCCCGTATACTCTAGGGAAAATCACCAAATAATCATACAATGCCTAGTTCCTTTTGTCTTCGGCTATGATCTCTCCTAGCTTTCACCGCATAACTAGGCGTGAAATGTTTGAGGCCCATCCAGGGGGTATTGACTGGGCTAGGACCAGTAAAAATGAAAATATCGTACAGAGCGGCACCGAACGAGCAGCCCAAAAAAGGGGCAACCATTGGTATCTATTTCATATGATCAGTGATAGGGCAATCTAAGAGATGACTGCAAGACTTACCCAAAAGTAATATCCTCCTGCAGACCACACTTCACCACCATACCCGAGGATGTAAGACATAAGCCGCGGGCCAAAATCACGCGCAATGTTCAAGGCATAGCCAGTTTGCCAACCAAAGCAAGACCCAAGACCAAAGATGAGGAAGAACAAACAAAGTGGGAACCACTTATCGCTCTGTAACCGCTGTTAGTTGCGTTCATATTTTCAGCTGTGGTCACTTACTTTAGGAACGCCATTGTTACTTGGATCCTTCAATGCAAAAATCACAAACATGAGCAACGCGCTAGCGATAAACTCTGAAAAGAACTGGCTCGACCTGGGTACAAACGCTTGTGGATAAGTGCAAAAGATTCCAGCAGTAGCCTTCTCAGCAGGCGGTACTGTTCTCATCTTGCCGCCTTCGAAATTATCAATAGCGCTGATGTAGTTGGCGTACACGATACCGGAGCCGACGAAACCTCCGAGAATTTGCGCAACAAAGTAGACTGGAAAGCGCCTCCAGGGCAACTGGCGGAAGAGACAACTGCAAAATGTGACAGCAGGGTTGAGATATGCACCAGAGTCACCAGCGACGTAAACACCAAGCATGACCCCCAAAGCCCAACTATATTTCACTGTCAGTGACAAAGGTTTCTGTAAAGGAGTCTTCTGACTCACCCCCAGTTTATTGATTGATAGGAGCCAAATCCATTGCCTCCAGGAGCAGTGGTCTGTCCCCCCGAAAGCACGACCTGCGCAACGGAACCATTGCCAAACATAACCATTATTGCTACTCCCCAGAACTCAGCGAATGGTTCCCTCAATATCGTGCGGATTTGGGACCAAAGCAGCTCTGATCTTGGTCCATGATCGTGCTCTTCATCAATTGGTGCTTGAGGGTGCAGGCCTAACGCTGATCGCGTCTTTTTGAGACTGGAGGAGGTCCGGATAGGAGAAACGTTAGAGGAGTGGTCCGAGTACTCAGTCGGTGCTTGTGTCAAAGGTGTGGCACTTGTATGGGAGTTATATTCTTGCACACGGTCATCAGAATGGTCGTCCGCCCAATCACGGGAGAGTGCTGGCCCAGGTGCTACGGGTCCTTTTGAGGTAACCATAATGGGTAACTGGTAGAATTGAGGCTCAAATTTTCATTAATTAAGAAGTAGGTCACACTTGAGTTGTATTTACACTAGCAAAGAAGTTGGAAGTTGCATAAAAAGCAGCCTTGTCAGCGGACTGTTGCTGCTTAAAGAATTGTAACTGCTCAATCTTTCGGTTCTGCCCTTGGACGACGTCACATCGTCATCCCCAAGAAAGCCTCGAAGGCGCTATTGGAGCCCATCGCGAACCTTCCCCTCATTGACTAGGACGAACCCCTTTCTGGGGTAAACTACCGCGGTGTCAGCTTGGGTGTGGCTATTGTGCGCCGGAAATGACGTCGGTGAAACCCCTGCTCGATCGGATAGAGCATTAGCCTCGCGTTGTCGCGCGATGGTTGTCATGGCCGTTCTCAGCTTACGCATAGATACAGGACGCATATAGCTTAAGGCTCATGGAAACAATTAACAAGGGAAACGCGATCGAGTTTGGTGCCCTATTCTTATCCAGGAAAATTGTGGAGTAAATCATGGAACGGGTTTTTGTGGGCTGCTTTGTGGGGTGCGTCGCTGATCCACCTGTTCACTGACACGGCGCGATACTCGATGTGGGTTGGCGCAAGGCCTGACCCGTTCACATCCAAATAGGGAATTCTGATCCGACTTCAACTATTTACATGGATCGATCCTATCAATCTGGTGCGATGATCTCTTCTTTACGAATATGGATGACCAGAGGTGATCCATAAGTCTACGTTGCATTAGAGACACCTCGCATGATGGAACGACTCACAGCATCAGTACTCTACACTCGATCAATGACTCTTAACAGGGGAGAATTGCAAAAAAAGGCTGGAGATAGGAGAGGAATTCGAATCACGAGTATGCGAGCGATGTGATTTCAGACTGTCAGACACTCTCAATAGCTCTTATTCTAGCATGTGAGATCCATCCTTATCACTACCGCGAGAGCAACTGCTGCATTCATATCTTTTTCTATCCCTATAGCATGTGTCTTCTTATGCTCTCAACTATCAGGAGGAGACCCGACTGTGCCATTCTATTCGCAGCATGCACTGGTTGGCTGCAACCTTATCGGGTGATCAAGGTTCCTTCGCCCGAATGCGCGCCAGCAATACTTATGACGAAAAACCACAGCCTCTGAGATCATCGTGGCTTTAACATAATGCAAATATTTTTCGTTCTTCTTACTAGAACTCCGCTTCTTTTCATTCGTCGATCTAATTCATTTGATGTTGCTTTCTTTCATCGCGCCAATACCTGTTAATGTCTTATCAGACCAGAATCGTCATCAACAGCACACTACGCTACCTGCCTGCTAAATCCAATTGCCCCCGATTGCTTGCATTGCCTGCATGGATCGATTGCACCAGCCCCCTCCACCATACTATATTCCTGTCTCGCTTCATATGCGGGGCAAGATCATGCGATATATGTCGGTACTTGATCCCTCGCTGATCAGCATAGGAATCACAAGTATGGCAACTAAATGGCTCTTTAACTTCGGAAGGCTGTCCAATAAAGTATGGGCAAGTATGTTGCGACCTTGAGGGGTTTAGCACGTTTTGGCCGCTAGGTTCGTATTGCAGGGTCATTCTTCATGTGTGCTCTTACCTGCGCCTTCGCACTCCAAATCTCTGCGATATCCGCACAAACTTTGCTTCCTACTGTATGTTGCATAACTCTAGTATTTTTTTTATAGAGCAGGACTGGCAGCATGCAGTCTATGAAGGATGTGCTTTTCTAAAGCAGATTTAGGGTACCGCAAATCGAAAAGCAACAGGACAGATGCAGTGTAAGCAATGGCATGCCGCAGAATTGCAGGAATTGCGCGTCATGTAAGCTTGACACAGTGACAAAGAATACCTGAACGCTCAAAAGTACTCAGTTTTGGGTATCCGCAAATTTCTGCAAAGTCTAGCAGAGTAAATGATGCGTCATTCAGGAATACAATCGTTATATTGTTGATATAGATATACTCTTGAGATGGACCAGAAGAGCAGCCACGGAACTTAGAGATGGCATTTATGATTGCAACCACAACAGACTTGTGTATTTCGAAGTGGAGCAATGCCTTCTGCCAAACAATAGTAGTCTGTACTTACAAATGCGGCACTTCCAAGCTTGCCAACAAAAGATTCACAATACTGAACAAACCCTCTCCTAGTATCAACCCACTAGCTAGAACAATAATGGGCGTCTCGCTTCTTCCCTTCCAGCGTCTCCACCACAAACTGATCAAGCCACCAACCGTTCGTGCCAATGTAAAGGAGGGCGTATTGTACATACCTAGTTAACGTTAGCATCTGGGTAAATTCGGATTCATACATGAGAGAAGAATAGAGACATGGAAGTTACGTACCAACGGCAACAGCGATGCCGCCCGGAACAAAGTCAACCCACCATCCACTCAGTCCTCTCTGCTTTCTGCTGTTTCCCCACACGCGAATTACCGTACCCACAGCGAATATGACAGCAGCGCCGCTTGCCCATTCTTTTACCATAGGTGGTAGGCCTGTGCCTGTGACCAGTCGTGCTGTAAAAACCCAGACGTAGCCTGTAGGAACTTCGAACAGGCCGCCTGGAATGGTATATACATGAGTGTAAAGCTTGTACACTCCGGCTGAAAGAACAGCGCCAACTGCACTTCCGATGATCTGTCCATAAAATTGTGCATTAGGCGCTGCGCCCAGCAAATGTCCACACTTCAGGTCCTGCAGCAAGTCGCCTGCTTGGAGAGCAGCTGACTCGGAGATCGCGCCTGCTACAAGATTGATAATGACAGCGTTCTTCGCTCCTGGCCCGCTGGTTGGAGTCACAAGTGCAAATACCAGTTGTGTAAGCTTGGAAATCCCGGAAACAGGGTTCAGGTCTGTTTCGCCGAGGGCGCGAACGCCCATAATTGACAGAAAAAGCGAAAGGACGAGCGCAAGAATCGTCAGACGGAACGGGATAAGATCCGGGAAGGAAACATGGACAGCAATGATGCAGAGGACTAGTGAAGCTATCATGCCGATGGCGGTGGTACGATTTGAGATGAGGTGTTCAGGTGGAGCGTCAGGCTCTGCGCCTTCTGTAAGATGATGTTTGATGGCTGTCAATGGAGTTTCGGATGCGCCGTCATTAATCTGTGTGTAGCCTTGCTTGAATGTGATGTTGAATGTGAGCAAGTCTTTCCAGGTATGTGATTGGAATGTTTCCTTTGCGTTTGGGTAATAAAGTCGACAGATTCCAACTAGCGGTCGAACGAGAAGCCATCCTAGATTTACAAGGGAGTCTGCCAACATAATGGCGAGAGAGATCCAAACGATCCAGCCTTTGGAGCCGTTGGTCCAGTCTGACACCGGTCCTGGTGCCCAGTCTTTATGCTTTGCAAGCGGGGAGAGAATTGCCCAGCCTATGATAGCGCCGAGCAGCATATGAAGTGTTGTCGCGGGCCCCATAATGATGCCTTGACCAACGTACGCAGGCGACGGATTCAGTGTCCAAAGCCAATTACTTGCTAAAGACAGACCAAAGATGGGAATATCATGGAGCTGTGGGATGAAGTACGACACAACTGTGTACAGCGCAGAGCCAGCGAACGATATCAACAGTAAACGGATCTTAGCCTTCCAGTCCCCATCTTCACCTAGTTCTTCGCGGTCTTGTTCTTGTATATTAAGGTCCAATGACGGCCTCAGATCATGCTCCTCTCGTTGCGTACTTGAACCTTGCAACAAGCCTTCCGTCTCTTCCTCACCCTCGTCCTCGTTCTCTCTCTGTTCTCGCGCGATCATTGTCTTCGATTTTTCATCACCATGCAGTACTCTGATCAAAAGTGCCGTTGCAGTCCCGCTCGGAAACTTTAGTTTCTCTCTGATGATCATCTCTTTTCTTAACGGCACGGCGAAAACAACGCCAAAGAAGCAGATTCCCACTGACCAAACAATGAGTTTCCAAAGACTGATTTCCAGCGGTCCATTCTCTTCAGGCTTCAACAAGTAGTTCAGAGCGGGGATGACGCCAACGAAACCACATCCTAATGGCATCGTCCCGACCGATCCGGCCACGGACTGGACCAGAACGTTCTCCACAGGTGTGAATGGAAGTTTGAGCGTGCGAGCTACGACTTTGAAGTACGCAAATCCTATGAGAGCAGAAGGCATGGCCATACCAGACACCCAACCGGTCTGAAGGCCGAAGTACATGTTGGAAAAACATATCACAACACCAATCGCGAGACCAACCAGTACGCCTCGGAGCGTGAAGTTTTGCGGCTGTGAAGCTTGTTCGGCGAGATATCTTTGAGCTCCTGATCTCGAACGGCTGAGTTCGTTATCGTCCGTTTCTCCATGAATCGCAGCTCTTTCGGTTTCCAAAGATGATCCCCGGTCCGGCGCCATGTTTGATATGGGTCGGAGGGATATGGCTTCAGACAGCGTGTAGTGTAAGGCTCATCGATAAGAGACGTAGTATCAAGCTTCATACGATGTCCAAATCTGGATAATTCGCGATCGGGACGTTGCATGCTATGATGCGATTAGTAAACTTCGTAATTGACCTGACTCTTGCACGTGATGATCTGTAATTGGCGGCTTATCTCCGATTTGTCAGTGATCACCAACATCGAACGTACATCGCGAAGCTCCCTACTTCTTCTCGCTGAGCGCACTCCTTTCATTCCTTTTCCACTCAGCGTCGCACACCCGTTTCCTCGCCACAATGAAGTTCTCCGCCGCCCTTCTACCTTTATTGGTAGCCCCCTTCGCCACGAGCCAACATACATCCAACTGGGCAGTCCTCGTGTCAACATCGCGCTTCTGGTTCAATTACCGGCACCTCGCCAATGTCCTTTCTCTATACCGCACTGTAAAACGACTGGGAATCCCAGATTCGCAAATCATTCTCATGCTCCCTGACGACATGGCGTGCAACCCACGCAACGCCTTTCCTGGCACTGTGTACAACAATGCAGACCGCGCCCTCGATCTGTACGGTGACAATATTGAAGTAGATTATCGGGGGTATGAGGTGACGGTCGAGAATTTTATCAGACTCATGACGGATCGTGTTGGGGAAGATATGCCGAGAAGTAAAAGATTAATGACGGATGAGCGGAGTAATATTCTGGTGTACATGACGGGTCACGGAGGCAACGAATTCCTCAAGTTTCAAGATGCAGAAGAAATCAGTGCTTTTGATTTGGCAGACGCGTTTGGACAGATGTGGGAAAAGAAACGGTACGTCAAAATAGTACTGCATGGTCTCGCGCTTCATGGGTCACAACAATGCTAATGCAATACAATGCAGATATCACGAACTCCTCTTCATGATAGATACATGCCAAGCAAACACCATGTACTCGAAATTCTACTCTCCCAACATCCTCGCGACTGGTTCCTCGGAAATAGACCAATCCTCCTACTCGCACCACGCCGACAACGACGTCGGTGTCGCTGTCATCGACCGCTACACATACTACAACCTCGAATTTCTTGAGACGCAGGTTCGCGATCCGACTTCCAAGCTCACCATGGGCGACTTGTTCGACAGCTACGATGAGGAGAAGATACATAGTCATCCTGGGATACGGTACGATCTTTTTGAAGGAGGAGAGGAGACCGCGAGGAATAGGAAAGTCATAGATTTCTTTGGCAACGTACAGAATGTTGAAGTGGGAGGGGAGAGTAAGAACGAGACGCAGTGGAAGGAGGAGTTGGCGGCTATTGAGAGGATGATTGTTGAGGCGAAGAGAAGGCATAATGAGAGTTTGAGCGTACGACCGCAAGCCGAACATGTTGTAGAGGAAGCGAAACCAGTGCAGAGCGTGAGAAGGGAGGGTGCCGTGCGTGTCAATGAAGAGCAAGGTTGGACGAAGCAGGCGTTTGGTGCTGCAGCATTGGTGGGTTGTGCGGGATTATGGCTTGCAGGGACTTGGTTGGAGTCTTTATGAGAGAGATCAGGAGAAATGTCTACAAGGCATAGTACCACGTGTTAAAGATACCCAAAATGCAATTTCGAACATCTATCACAATTACAGCCCTCATCATGTAAGAACAACTTTATGCCGGTTTTCTAATCGCAGATTGATTTTCGATGTCCACATGTCCATGTATGCGGACGTCCCGCAGGATAGAAGGTTGACGAGGTATCATATACGCAACCCGATGCACCGTTGCCATGCCTACACTGGACATAAATAACCCTAAACACCATGTAATGCGAGACCTTTGACGCCATAGTACCTTGAACCATTGAAATTGTACAGGCAGGGAGATTCATGTCTTCCGTTAGATGTAAAGATCACTCAAACTGTTGCTTCAAGTTCCCTAAGCGGGAGCGTTCAATCGCGTTGCGGCTCGCTGCAAAGTCACTCGTTGCAAGGCTGCCCGTCGCTGAGATAAGGGTTCACCCTCCGTATTCACCATTTTCTCCAGATCCGCCATACGCCATCTCTCTGAAGCCCGCCGGAACCGTCCAGCCATGCATGGAGCAGGCACGTATGTATGCCTCGACAGCCTCGCCAACACCATAGTCCATGGCACCACCCTGCTGCAGACGAGCGGGTTTAGGATCGAGACTAGAGATGGCCATACGAACCTGGAGAAGCACAGACTCAATGGAGGATACGGCGCTCCAGCCATCATTAGTAAGGAGTTGCATACACATGGCACCTCCTGCAGTGACATGACCTCCGCCGCCTTGTTGAAAGCCTAAAAATCGAGGGCGGATGACGCGAACAAACGGAGGGCTCATGGGATAGTCTTTACCGAAGCGTAGCTCGAGGACAATGCTCTTGATATCCCGCTTCTTCATGTCTTGTGCAAGGGGGAGAGTTGGATTGAAAGAATGGAGCTCAACAATCCATTGGTATATGTTGTCCATTTTGTCTTCGTCAATGTGCCAACCAAGCTCGTGCGACGGCTCCTTATTTTGAATAAGGATGACATCCTTGAAGTCTTTCATCAACCGCTTAGTAGCCGATGAGGTCGCCCATGCAGGCATCTGGAGCATCGGCAAGGTACTGTAATCCAAAGTACCCGGGACATAGTTCGTGGCTAATGAAGATTTCGAGCCGAAGAACTTCGAACCAAAGGAAGAGGCAAGGCTCCCGAGCTTTGATTTGCCTTTGTCGCCCTTGATTGAATTTGGTGTGGGAAGCGAGTCAATCGCCTGTTGAGGCTTGTAGTTGTCGTCGGTCTCGAAGATGGCCCGGTCCTCGTCCAGGGTAGAAATGCTCGCGGTGTCGTCGTCGTCATCAATCTCAATAGGATCATACCGGGATGTGCCCGAAGCTTTCTGGCGCTTGTGCTTCTGCGCAATCATTAGCAAGAATTCGCAGTCATTTGATTTCTACATACCGTTGTGTTCTTTGGCTTTGGTCGGCGGGATGCTGCTATGGCATGTATGGGAATGACAAGCTCGCCACCAACACCCCGGGGAGTTCTGGAGGGATCCTGTTCAACACATTCGAGTGGTTTTGTGCCTGTGATTAACGTAGTATTTGCTGCGTAGTCGTTCCTGGTCTTCACAAAAAGATAGCGAGTTTGAATCCAGTCGAGCTGTGCAATCACAAGGTGTGGGCTCTGGCTAACAAATTCTTTCGGTGCGTTGACAATCTCGTTGAGAGCCAACGCTTGCTGGACTTTGAGTTCACTCATTGGCCATGATTGTCCACCGTTGCCGAAGTTCGAATATCCTATGCTAGTGTTCACATCAGGGGCATGATAAACACCGTTACCGAAAGCACGGCCATGGAGAGTATCATTAAAGTGCAAGCCCTCACGGATGATGCTGTGCCAATTTTGGAGTGGACTGCCATGCCACGCAAACAGGGTCGGATACTTCAAGTGCAACCTATCGGTTGTTTCTCTTACGGCTTGGATAAATCGACGTTCCTTGTCAGGCGCTCCCATGGCAAATCTGAATTGTGCCCAGCCTCCCATGCCATACAGGCGATCTTCGGCTTTTCGACCGTTCGGAATATCCTCCTCATCATCGACTTGCAGAATACACGCCCGATTGGAAGCGATTATCCAGCGCAATATTCCCAGGATAGCAGGAGAAAGACGTTCAACCCATGCGCTAAGCGCTGATTGCGCTTTTCGAAGAAGGTACCTTTTCATGTCTGAAACTGGAGGAAGCAAGTCCAGGAGGGCGGATATGGTCTCCCGCTTCTGTTGATCTGATAGGTCATCGAAGTTTTGGTTGTAAATGTAGAAGCTAGCTGATCGAAATTCATTTGTTGGAACCGGACGTGATGGGAGCTTTGGAGTCTGGTGTGGCGGTTGCGCTGTGTTCATGCGTGATGAGCCATAGGCATCATTCTGACTATCTGCAAATACTGGGATGACAGGTTCCGACACTCTTACTGATGGGTAGAGCGATGTGTCGACTACACGGCAATGTAAGGGGGTACTGGGGTTGTCGTCACTTCTGATGACAATCCAGTTGCCGGTCGTCACCGGACAAGCTTGCTGTCTATTCTCGAACAGCATCTCTCTGGTGTCCTCTCTGTATCTCATACTTAGTGCGATGTCATCTTTCACACTTGTTGGCTTTGCCAAAGGTTTCGGTACAGCTGGAACACCATACACGGGATAGAATGGCTGTTGAGTCATTGCGTAATCCCTTTCAGTCGATACAAACGGTGGAACCGCTAAGCTGAGGCCGGTGGGGAAGTCTCTCAGCCTGCCCAAACGCGCACTGGTATAGCAGAAGCTGATGAGGAGGTCAACAACTTTGGGCTGGGAAAGGATCTCATGCTCGATGCTTGGGCCAAATCCCAAGGACATGTACTGGTATAGGCACAGCGGGTTATCGCAAACATACGGCTTGATAGCTTGAAGGTCGTCTGGCATCTTGTTGAAGCAAATGAGACAGAACTCAGTGCATCGCACAAAGTGTCGTAGAACGAATTGCATGCCAACTAACGGAAGAGAGTGCTCCTGGCTGAAAGAGGATTGGATATGATCCTCTGTAACGAGTTGGGGCCAAGCATTGCTAACATGTTCTTCGTCATAATACTTATCATTCGAGGCATCCGAGTGGGTGTGCGCTGCGTAAAGAATCTGATCATTGTAGAATGCTTCGGCACCATGCCACGGCATGCCACCATAGCGATATTTGAGTAGCATGTGAAAGCGCTGCTCCAGTAATTCATTTAAAGGCCTGGAGATGAATGAATTTCGAAAACCCACGGGCAGTGCTGCAGCCTGCTGCGAGTCGGTCTGTTGTGATTCTTCTCGCCGCTTCTCTTCTTCCTTACTTAGCACGGTGAAGGCCTGTATCGCTTCCTGCATGGTAGGCTTGTAAGTTGTAGAGATACCAATGCGTATCGCGATATTGCGCCGCGCTTGCATTGAGTCATAGGATTTCAGATCGTCCATGCTCTTGTAACCACTCGGATAGTGAAAGATGACGACAAGGTACTCCGTGGGCTCGAGCTGCCAAGCTTGCATAGCTTCTTCTGAGATACCTAGTTTAGAGATGCGGACTGAAAGGCTCACATAGCAGCCTAGGCCATCCATTAGACCTCCTTGGAAGCCAACCTTGAAGCCTTCGCCCTTCGCGATTAGGAGATCACTGCGAATGCGTTGCTGAAAAGCTGATGTAGCCTCTGTATGGCCGCCACTGGGTGCTGAGGCGAGGTTGCTGGCTATGACAGGTCGGGGGAGCATGTCGTCATCGCCAGGGAAGTACTCGTCCTCGTCGTTGTCCTCGTCGTCAAAATCGTCAAACTCCTGTGAATCGAGCATGTGCTGATCGCCATCATCGTCGGTAGATTCAAGTCTGCGGGATACGAGCTCCAGGATCTGTGGAATCGTCTTGCCCATTGCAGTGCCGGAGATGTCGTCCAGCGCAGCAGCCACACTAGCCGAGGCGTTGTCGGCACCATAGATCATGCACATATGACTCGAAGGATAGTCAGACAATTCTAAAGGAGAGTTTAGCGGAGTGTCATCGTAAAAAATAGTGTGAAATCACGGCATCATGGGGTTGAACGCCTCAACACAGATTGTGAACAGAGTCCCAGAAGACTACACATACCTGGAATAAGGACCGAGATGCTAAGCTGCTGGTCATCTGCTATACACATGAATGTGAACTCGCCATCATCGTTGCCAGCCTGCACGTCTGAGATGCCCGCGATCGAGACGCCCTCGATCGCCTTGGCAAGGTCGGCCTGGAACTGCCGCCGCGGCATGTTGTGAGATGTTGACGTGTCGATGGAACGCTAGAAGTTCTATAAAGATTTTGAGGGACTCAGTGTTCCTTTCAGCATAAGGTGTGCGGTTTGGTGTTATTGAGGCTGGCCGTTGAGCAGACTTGCCGTGGGGAGGACGGGGCGTGGTGCAGCTGAGAGTGGGAAGATGAATGAACCACAGGCTGCAGGGAGTCACAGAGAGATGCAGTGAATCTGGAACGCATAAATGTGTGACGTCAATTCCTGGCTTTGGAGAAGAAAACAGCGTCGACTCTCAGCGTAACCTCCAGTCACTGGAAGTTGGATGCTGTCCGCAAAGGGATAGAGGTAGAGGAAGAGGACACGAGCGACAATGCACAGGAAAAGAAGACGAGAATTGCTTCAACCTACGACCGCTCACCGGCAAGGCCCTTGGCACCACTAGTCTTCTCGTGCAACGCTGCCTGGACTGACTGTAGCGTTGGTGGTCAATCAATGGAGCTCTCTGCTGCCTGGAGATTGAGCTTGTGCAGGGGCCGCATCTCAGCCCCGCAGTTGGGGCGCCCACAGGGACGCCATGATTGTCACTGCGCCCGAAAAGTGAGTTCGTGAGTCCTATATCAAAGCTGTCACGTTTTCTTTAGGGAGAAGTCAGGAAGTCTGGACTGATAAGGAGGAAGAGATTCCACCCTCTATGAAACGCGCTCATAGCGTGCCCCTCCACTCCCCACTAAGTTGCGGGAGCGAAGCTCGTCTGGCTAAGGTTCCGAGTGTTCGGGCACTATTTCAAGCCTCATCCAGGAACGCCTTCTATATCACCTCATATCCCCGCAGGGCAGTATGGCAGTTTCCGAGGAGAAGATCGCACCCAAGTCTACGCATTTGTCCGACCCTGCCCTCGCCCCGTTCTTTCAGACACAGTTTGACCCCGCCGATTACCTCAATGCGACATTACCGGCCCTGTCACTCTCCTCTACCTCCTCCAGACCGCTAAAGGCAGGCAACGCGACCTCACTAGCCGATCTCTCCTCGCAAACTCAAGACCTTCTCTCACAGCTCAATGCACATACAACGCGCTTATCGGCGATCCTAACGCAATTGACCGATGACATATTGCGAAGTGGGGGTAGACTAGCATATGAAGTAGAAGTGCTGCGCGGAGAGACGATAGGGCTCACAGAGACTCTCACAGATGGATTGAAGAATGATGTAATCAAATTTCTGCCAAGGGGAATATCCTTAGATCTCCAGCAAGATGAGGAGGAGAGCAAAAGTCCAACATCTCCAGCGGCCGCACACAATGGAGAGCACCAGCAACCAACAGCCACCGGAGAACTTGATGATACTACACCAGAGTACATTTCTGACCTCCGCACTCTCACTACTGTTCGCTCCCGCCTCGAGACCGTTATCAAGGTATTCGGAGAGGCCATGCACTGGACAATACCTCCGTCAGAGGTTTCCCTAGGAGCCTCTCTTATCAGCGTATCCGCTCCAGAACCCGGTGCAGACAACGCCTCACGTGAAAAGAAAGGCAAAGAGTTTGCTGCATCTTTACGCTCTGAAATCGCCGACCTGATCGCTGGAGATCCAGACGATGGCATCGACAAGGCCGAGACACGCATACAGGCCCTTAGAGACCTGGCGCAAGTATGGAAAGGCACAGCAGAAGAGAAGGAGAGAACAAAATTCGTGGATGGCTTAATCAAGCTGGCGGAGGACAAGCAGAGAGAAGTTGAGAGGGAGAAGGAGAGGAGCAAAGATAGAGGACTCCAGAGACCCGCTAGAAGTGGCAGTACGCCAAAACCGCCACAGTCGGCGCCGCAGCAGAGGACTGGCGGTTTCTTGGAGAATTTGCAGAGAATACGTGGCTTTGTGGAGCAATAAATGCATATATCTCAGAAACGACTCGACCAGTAAGTGTCACGTGATCACGCGTTTTCTCGCGTCACACTGCTCGGAAAGCCTTGCTTCATTGTAGATTGTCAAGCTGCAAGGACATTATCTCATGGCTTGTGACCTTCCCTGTTAGATTGCAGATGAGAGGTGGCCCATGGTCGTGTAGCGCTATGAAGTCAAACCATATCTTGTTCCACAGATCACAACTAAGGACCACAACAACTTCTTATCCTTCACCTGCATGTCTTCACGCATATCACACAGCTCAAGCTCTTCATTTCATTCATTATCATTCATTGAAAGCTCAAGTAGTGCCAAGCAATACCAAGGCCAATGTCTCGCCTGTCCCGACCCGCACCTGGCTATGTTAACAGGGAGCCAGCCCTTTCGGGCGGCTGCAACCATGTCTCAAGCCGCGATGAGGGCGAGGGGCGGATATGGCTACCCTGAAACGCCAAAAACATCAACACGTCCAAATTGCCTTACTAGGCCGGGGTATCATAACGATCGATCCACCTCAGTATACTCCAAAGAACTCCAGTGCTCATGCTACATATGTCGTGTCAATTTGTAGGGATGCCCTCTAATAAAGCCATAGCACGCATGCCCTCCGCCTCAAACGCCAGGATCTGTCTTTCACACGCCATACGGAGCTTCTCCTCTCCTCGTTTTGCATTGTAAAGCACCCACTGCTCGATAGTCATCTGCTTCTCCTGATCGGTGAGGCCTTCCATGACGGCGGTGTAGAGTTGTTGAGGAGTGGAGCTGGCAGCCGCGATCTCATCCAAGCCGGCATCGATAAGGATGTCGTTCATGAATCCGCGAACTTCCTGCTGTGACGTAAAGAAGGCGTCGATATCGGTCGGTTCCCAGGCCTGTGTGTCGTGAACGCTTTCAGCATCCCTCGACATTGTTGGAGTCTTCTTAGGCGTTCCAACAAGCAGGGAATCAGGTAGGCTAGACATTTCGAAACTTGTTGCACCTGTATCTGTGATCTCTGCCGGCATTCTCTTAGGCGTGCCGACAGGGAGCCCATCTGGAAAGCTTGAGCTGCTTGAGGATCGGATTCTTTTTGGTGAAGGCTGGAGTGCTTCGCGATACTCAGGCTCATCAATAGATTCGCTGGCACGCTTTTTGCCACGTCCGACTCTCTTTGCGGTAGTAGATGCTGTGGAGGTGCGGGTTGATGCACGCTTGCTTGTTGTGGAGGCGCGCTTGCCTTTTGTAGAGGTCCGTTTGCCTTTCTTGGGTGGCTCTGGTTTCGGTGGAGGGTTATACAGCTGTGACAGCGTGAAGAAAAGACAATCTGAAGAGCGACGACGATGCTCCTCCATGGGATCATCTCCAGCATCCCAGGCGTCAAGAGACAGGGAGCAGTAGGGACAGGTCACTCCATCAGGGGTATCGTCCGCAGGGTCGTAATACCACCCAGCAGCAACTAACTGGTCGACGCTTGGGTAACCTGCAGAGACATCTAGAGGCCACATCTCGCCAAATGTCTCCCGACGTGCTGCGACCATGGCCTCACTGGTAGGGTCATCTTCGGTTCTTCCAGGGTCACCAGAGCGTAGTCGAATGCATGTGACAATTGCGAAGCCACAACCCGGTGAGTGTGTGAGATGTTCATAAGCAGGTACATCGGACTCTTCCCAGCCATCTAGCTGGCAGTTGCAGGAGAAGCACTGGACGTTGTCTGGACTCGCACTCGTAGGCCTCCAAACAAAACCAGCGTACGCCAGATCTTGTGCAGTAGGTGATGAAAGTGGCCAGGAAGCTTTCGCCTTCGGGGCTGCCTTCTTCGATCGGGAGGAGGTGCGCCGTGACTTCGTTGTTGCTGTAGTCGCAAAAGTAGCAAGACGCGCCTGGTAGGATGCCAGCGTCGCGTCCATTGTGGACTCCTTTTGATATAGCCTGAAAGTATTCGCAATATTTTTGGACGCTCGATGTCAACTCTCTGGCCGCAAAAATCTGGTTTTGTTCGCAGATTGGAGAGGACACAGTGGTGGTGGATGTGGGTGTGTGGAGTGAAGTGGAACTCGCGACTGTTGACAGGGGAGGAGCAAAGTAAACACTCGATCTGCCAAGGCCGGTTTGCGGCCAGAGCGCTTACGTCATCACCTCGCTCACTTTGCGCAACCTCGAGCATCGAGCTCAGCACAAGATGCATCGAATTCGCCCATTATACCGGATAGCGTGGTGTCAGAGGCCACTGCTGCAAGTCAATCGCCGTCTCATATCGTCGCAAAGCAATCAGTCGCCCGATGCGCCTCATGAGTACCAATCGCTGCCGCCAGAGTGGGAAGATGAAGCTCCGTCACTGTCAGACTTTACGCAGCTGCCGCATAAGAACTTCGGGAAGAATCAATTGATGGAAACAAACGAAGAATTCAAAAGATCTTTAAGAGGCATACTCAAGCAGTTCCCACCCATCACCTACGCGTTTGCCTATGGCTCCGGTGTTTTCCCACAATCAGCTGCAACAGCTTCGCGATCGACGCACTCGCCTCATCCGAACCCTCCCGAGGCGATACTGAAGTGGCAACAAGGCGGTGGAAAGATGATTGACTTCATCCTGACCCCGAGGTTCTCCCAGCACTTCCACTCACTCAATCTGCGCGAGCACCGAGATCACTACTCATTTCTGGGCTCGCTGGGCTCAGGAGTTGTCAGCCATGTGCAGGACAAATACGGCGCAGGCGCATACTTCAATCCATATATTACTGTGAATGGGACCTTGATCAAGTATGCCGTGGTCAACTTTGAGACTCTGCTCCGGGACCTCACCGATTGGGACACGTTATACTTCGCCGGACGTCTTCACAAGCCTGTCAAGATTCTCTTCGAAGAACCCAATATCCGCGTTGCGAACCAACGCAATCTGCTTTCCGCCGTTCGATGCTCCCTCCTCCTCCTGCCGCCCACCTTCACCGAGAAAGAGCTATACTCTACAATCACAGGCTTGAGCTACCAGGGTGATCCGCGCATGCAATACGGCAGTGAGAACCCCAAGAAAATTGACAACATCGTTACGCATCAGATACGGAACTTCAGGTTACTCTACCACGATCTAATCACATCACTTCCAAACATTCGATACGCCGATGATTCAGCCATAGCCAATACAAGCTGGATGGACAACCCTGAGCTAGACATGAAGTTATCCCAAGATATGGATCCTGAGCGGCGCGCCAACATGGTCAGACGATTGCCAAAGAAATTCCGTGAAAAGGTGTACTTTCAATATCGGGGCAAATTCGGCATCTCAGGTCGTGAATACCAGGAGATGTTGGAAGCAAGCAAGGACGAGGACGCTAAAGGAAGTTTGCAGAAGCAAGTTGCTGGTGCTTTCGATAAGCGAATAGCAGCCGAGGACGACCTGCCACAAGTGGTCACTAAGGCGATCAATCAGACTGTAAAATGGCCGTCTACCGTACAAAGCTTAAAGGGAGTCTTAACAGCGGGGCCATCACGAGCATGGCGGTATTTGCAGGAGAAGCGGCAGAAGGGTAAGATGAAATGAGAGGATAGATGAAGATGACTCTAGGGAGGCGGCATTTGACAAAAACATTCGCAGACTTTGCATTTCCTTTGTATTACTATTCAAAAGCGCAAGCAAGCGGGTGTGCGAGCTTGACAATAGACATGGACTAGGATAGGGCAACAGTCGCCATCACAGCGCACGGGTTGGGCTGTATAAGTGAAAAGTGGAGTTAGACATTATCAAACAATCTATATACAACCTTGCAAGCTTGCCTCTTCCTCCTGTAAAGTCTTCAAAGATGCTCTATCAGAGACATTTAAACTTTGCTCTGGCTCAACTAGACTATTCCTGGACTTTTCATGTTTCCTTTCCCATCGTGCTGGCTCCACTCCCCATTTCGCTTCGCTTCCGTTTTCACGCCGCAAACTCCACTCCACCTATCCACATTTCCACGGTCGGCACACACTGGATCAACGCAGAATCGTCATATACATATCTTTAAACTCACAATCCCTGTATCAACCAATCAGAAGGCCGTATGGTCTAGTAGTAGTACGTCCACCATTGTCCTTGTAATTCGACTTTTCTAACAATCAATAGTGATTCCTGCTTTGGGTCTTTCTCAAATCTGCAGGAGGTCCTGGGTTCAATTCCCAGTGCGGCCCCTTCTTTTTTAGCTCCTTTGCTTTTTTATCGTACTTTTTGATGTTTTGCTTCGCTGAAGGTCTTGGCAGAAGGTATGAAGCGCCGGTCTTCTCGACTCTTGACTATGGGCACTCGAAGAGCCTTTTCGAAAATGAGTGGAAATTTGAACGAGAAATCTCCACCGAGGAAGAGCAATTAAATACGGAAGGCAGCCACAATACAGTGGAATAATTTTTGTAGCAGATTTGAAATTCGTAATCATAAGGGGTCAAACATCCACCCTGCCTTCCAAACTCCAACCTAAAAACCAAAGTGATATAATTATGGGATAACCTGACCTCCATATATAATCCAAGATGAGAAACCAATTAGAATGACCATTCAAGGCGCCGTTCTCCAGCGACGTTTTCTACTGCGGCCACTCAACCGACAATGCTCCTCTCTTATCGATTTTCTTGCCTGCCTTCTCATCTCGCCGTACCGCCTCGCCCATAATCACTGTCGCCAGTCTATTCACAACATCCTCGCCCTTGATTGCATCGCCAGGCCTACCGGGACCGCAATCACCCATCTGGATCTGCCTTCCATTGACTCGCTCATACTCATCAATACCCTCTAGACTCAGCAACTGCATGTACACCGCGCAAAGCACGACTAGCTCTTCACTCATGACCATGCTATATCCCCACGCGGAAAACGTGGCGCCAACAAAGGGCTTCTTATTGTTTGAGAGGAACTTTTTGAGGAGGCCCATGTTCGTCTGTGAGAGTGGTGTCACCGGTGTCAAGGAAGGTGAGAAGAGAGCTGGGTGTTTGAGGTGTGTCGTGTACAGTTTGTCGAGGGCTTTGTAGTGCGTCTTGGTCCAAGGCTCTACCTTGGGCAAGGGCACGAACCTTGCAAGAATGGGGTGCGGGGGTTGCGCTGCTGAACCGCTGATTGTTTCGAAAAGATTAGAGCTCAGCCGGCTAAAGAGACCTGTGCTGGGTTGCTGTGGTTTTTGAGCAGGTGTGGAGTTGTTGAGAGGCTCAGCAGCCGGGCTTGAGCTCGCTTCCGTGTCTTCATACGCGGAACTCTCGTCTACCTCTTCACCCTTTGTCACGTCTGCCACTTCTACTGAAGATACTGCTGCTTTTGGGGTCGAGCCTTGATGGCTGTTGAAAAGTGGTACAGGTTTGCGAGTTGGAGACAGCATACTCTGGGCGAAGCTCTGCTTCCGTCGCGGTGGGCTTGACGGAAGAATACTCGCATCCTTGTACCACGTCCTACTTGGCTCAGTCACCTCTGTAATCTCATTCAAGCTGCGTTCTTGCGGCTCATAAGCGTTAAGGTACTCATTCGCTTCATTGCGTACACGTTGAATACTAGAGGCTGTCGAACCTTCCATCTCAAAACGAAACTGCTGCTGATCAGATGCCGTAGAAAGCACGCTCTCACCATCTACCAGGGTTCGAAATGGTGAGCTCTGCACAATCGGAAGCGTTGATTCGTCATCGATGCGTTGTGGCGACTCGGATGAAATGTCTGAGCCGCGAACTTCCCGGCGCAGAGGACTGCTCTTCTTTGGGGAACTTAGATATCCTGGAAAGCGCGGTGGCGTATCTAGAAACGGATTTGTTTGTTTTACAGAAGATGACTTCTTTGCTGCAACCGGAGGTGAAGACTCTGGGAGAAAGCTATCGCCTTCATTTAGAAGCGAGGAAAGACTTTGCTTGTCAGCTTTCTGCTGTCGTCGTTCTGAGGAACGCTGCTTATTGAACAGATTGGGCATGTTAGACTGGAAGAACATGCCAGTGTCATCGCTTGCCGCTTCCTCATCCTCCATTTCCTCGTCTTCAGATATTGGATTGTCCACAAGTCTCGCTTTGCCTTTTTTGCGTTGATCAGAAACTAACTCAACTACTTCTGTGTTTTGAGGCGAAAGTCGGTCGGGAGAATCTGCCTCATCACTGTACTGGAAATTGTTTGCGCTCGTCCGACGCCATGTCCTAGGAAGCTTTCCCCGAGCTGGCTTGATCGGCCCATCATCTGCGAATAGGTCTTGCAGTTGGGGGGACTTCTCTGTGGGTAGATCTTCCGCTTCTGGCGAGTTGGATGATCGACTAGCTTCCTCTTGCCAGATATCCGCGTAATTGTCGCGCTGTGGGGCCTTGCTAGCATTGGCAATAGCAGGAACCGTCGCGCCACGAACGTTTTCTCTGCTCTCGTGGGTAGTGGCCACAAGAGGTATGTGTTGGGCGCTTGGTGCTGGGACAGGAGGAGTATCGACACGCCAACTCATCTCATCTTCGCTCCTTGCAGGACTAAGTAGGGGGTTCTCGACCTCGACAGGGTTCAAGATTGGGTACTGAACGTCATTGACTTCAGCAGACTCTGTCGAAGGTGCGATCTCATGATCATCCTGTTCCTCCGGTGTTAGGAGGCGAGATTGACGATCTTTTCGATGCGTTCTAAAGACGCCCTTCTTTGATGCTTTTCTAGCTTGTGCTTTGATGGGGCTGGATTGAGCGGGTGAGAAGTGTTCGTTGGCTTGACCTTGCGCAAGCTGCTCGCCAAGGCGAAGACCTGCTTGCAACTCTCTTCGTGTGCCTTCACTGAACCCTCTGAAGAGGTCTTCGAGTTCGTCGCGCTTCTCGCTGAGCAATTTGTGCGAAGGCTGAGGAGTTAAGCGACTGGGATCCAGGACGCCTTGAAGGGCGACGCCGGCTGTGACTACTCGGCCAATTTTTGGAGTCTCAGTCTTTGATACGCTAGGCTGAACTGGCTCGATAGCCGGTGGTGCTGATGGGACTTCATTATCAAGTGCGGGCGTTCGGTAACGTGGTATCCGGCCCGGGCCTGCTGAGTCGGTTGATAACAGATCATTTGAGCTGTGACATGAATCTGCCGGAGACCTTCCGGCTGTTTGAGGGCCAGGAATCGCATGCTTGCTTGTAGATAGTCCCGAAGACTCAAGCTCGAGCAGAGTCCCGATGCTTGGGTTACTCGTTTTCTGTGGCTCATCCATTTTCGGTGGACTACTGAAGCCGCCGATGCTGGGTAATGAGTCTACCGAGATCATGCTAAAATTTTCGCTGTCGAGAACAGTGGTGTCGTCTGGCATTCTGGTAGCGCCTTCATCAAGGGCATAATTCGTAACATCTTGGGCATCGTCACCCTCATCGTCCTCGAATTCTTGCGCATAGGCCACTTCAGCACCGTCTTCAGCCATAGTTCGCGTGTCAGCTCCATTCTCGCTCGATCTCGTCGATGTATGAAGATCTTCACGAGCTTGTAGGATAAATAGGTTTTGCGTTGGCTCTTGAGCTTCATCATCTTCTCCACCGCTGGTTGGAGTCAGAATATCACTGTCTTCTCCTGACTCTTCGTCGGATGACACATATACGGCAACCACTTTTCTTGCGTGCGGAGTGCCTCTACGCGCACGGAGTTTCTTTCCCAGCTCGGCGTGAGACGGAGTGTCTAATGCAGGTAGTTTATCTTCGACCAAGGATATGGTCCTGCTCTTGCCGTGTGGTAGCATGGAGGATCCCCCGTCTTGAGGCTGAGTCAGGGAAAGGTCTGACCGGGGTGGATGTGGTGTAGGGTCGGTGCTCTCTGTAGTTGGGACGAGCGATTGTGGTGTTGCGAAACGAGTGTTCTTCTTCGAACTTGCAGAATTCGGCTCAGCAGAGGGTGCAGGCGTTGTCTCTGGAATATTAAGCTCTTCGGCTGCCTGCGTCTCGCCATCTTCAGCCGGGGCCTGTAAGCTCTTCCTAGGGCGGCCCCTCCGTTTCTTTGGCGGAATATCTGTGTCCACATCTGCAGCACTCGATTCGATAGCACCCACACTTGCATCTCTTGATTTCGACCTTGGTGCCCTTTTCACTGGCGTCCCGCTACGTTTCGGCTTCGTAGCTACTCCTACATCTGACTTCCTTGGCCGTCCGCGCGGGCGTTTTACCGGAGACTGCGTGTCGGCATCTTTCAATGGGACTGTGGTCGTTTTTGTTCTCGTTATTCGCTTCACACTTGGTGACTCGCCATTCTCGTCGCTTCCTGGTTCGGCCTGCACGGTAACTTTGATGCGCCATGGGCTCGCGCCTCCCATCCTCGGAGTGCTCAACATCATCGACTTCGTGGGTGACGAGAATTCCAGTTCCGATACACTCAATCTTCTGTTTTGCTTGCTCGGCGAAGTTGCACTGAACGGCTCTTTCTGAGTGGTTTTGCGCAATGCTTTCGTTTTGTTTTCATTTGTGGACAAAGCCAAAGGATCTGGGCTCGACTCATAACTGCGGTCGACCTCTTCGCTTGCGATCGCGCTTCGGCCTCGAGGCGCCATGACTGAATTCTTTCCGCGGAATGTGTGTCGTTGGTGGCGATAGTAATGGTGGTATTGAAATGCGCTGCCCGTTGGAATGCGGGACGTGTCGCGCGGGGTTGCCCTAGCAACAATCTAATCAGGGCCGAGTCGCGCATCAATCACGACAATGGCAGCAAGACGGTCCCGCCACTTGGGCATGGAGTCGCAATGGGTATTCATGGGTGAGAAGCGCATCGCAAAACCGACGACCAGTTGCTAATGCGCGCAGAATCTACAAGGAGATCGGCCCCGGAAAGCGCATAGCCCTCTCAAAACTCGCCGTCGAGAAATTCGAGCAAACGGGCAGACCGTTGCGCATTGCCATTGATACGTCCATCTGGCTTTTTCAGATACAAGCCAGCAAAGGTGTGGATTATAGCGCCCTGCAGACGCTGCCTATCTGTACTGACAGGCTACAGGTGGCACTAATCCGGCTTTGCGCACATTCTACTACCGCCTCCTTCGTTTGATTGCGCTCTCTATTCATCCTATCTTCGTTTTTGATGGTCCGAACAAGCCACCCTTCAAGCGCAATAAACGTACAGGACCCAATATCGCATCTATTCCTGAATTCCTAGCAAAGCAACTTCTGAAGCAATTTGGGTATCCTATCCATTTGGCGCCAGGCGAGGCAGAGGCAGAATGCGCGTTACTACAAAGAGAAGGCATTGTTGACGCTGTATTGAGCGAAGATGTTGATACTCTCATGTTTGGAAGCGGAATCACGATTCGAAATTGGTCGCCAGAAAAGACCGGCAAAACGCCAACTCATGTAAATGTCTACGATGCAGTCGAGACGAAGAATGGATCCTCAGGTTTGGATCGCGAGGGTATGATCTTGGTCGCTTTGATGAGCGGGGGAGATTATGTGCCGGAAGGGATCCCTGGATGCGGTCCCAAGACGGCGTGTGAGGCTGCGAAAGCTGGCTTCGGAAGCGATCTGTGTAAAATCCCAAGAAATGATACCAGGGCGCTGTCTGAGTGGCGGCAGCGACTACAGCACGAGCTTAAGACAAACGAGAGCAAGCTCTTTAAACGGAAACACGGTGCTCTTAAGATCCCAGACGATTTCCCTCGATTAGACATTCTAGGATACTACACCCATCCGGCCATCTCAAACCAAGCTGGATTGGAAAAATTACGCAGATCGATCCACTGGGACCAAGATCTTGATTTACCAGGATTACGGGAATTTACTTACGATGCATTCGATTGGGTCAAGCTGGAAGGGGCAAAGCACTTCATTCGCAGCCTTGCGCCTTCTCTACTCGTACGCCAACTACGTTTGCGAGCTGAACAAGTCCATCGATTTCCTTTATCCAATCTTCAGGCAATACAGGAAGATGAAGCACTCCTCGTTAAGGGTATCCATGGGAAAAGACAGCACCCAGTCACTGACAGTAGCACGGAGCTTCGAGTGAGCTTCACACCGATCGAGCTCGTTAAAATCGATCTCAGCAAAGAGGATCCAGATGATGAGCCTGACATTCCAGCGAGCTCACAACTGGGCGAAGTCGATCTAGACGAAGAATTGCCCTTGGATCTAGAGGACGACGGACCTAGAAAGCGCGGGCCTACGAAGTTTGATCCTGACAAGGCCGCACGAATATGGGTCCTGGAATCGTTTGTCAAAGCTGGCGTACCTTTAAAAGTCCAAGACTGGGAAGCTGAGAGACAGACCAAATTAAAACCAAGGCGAGCAGCAATAGTGCAGGAAACTGACGGCACCGCTCCGAGAACAAAGGCGGGTACGAGGCGAACCAAGACGATAGCAGATATGCCGCAGGTCCCTATCGAGCGATTTGCCAAAGTTACGAAGCCTGGAGTAAAGTTATCAAGAGCATTGGCGAAGGTGGACGATGACCTCTCAGCGCTCGCTCTGCCAGCATCGCAGCCACCGTTACGACCCCAGAAGAATGTGATAGACTTGCTGTCTTCGTCCCCTCCCCAACAACGGAGTACAGTATCAAAACATCAACCAGCACGAGAGAAGTCAATACCTCCAGTATTCGATGATTTGCCGTCAAGTATCACGAAAAGGCGAAGGCGCGCTCCTTTGCAACGCTCACAAACGCTCCCGGCTGACAAGAGCACTGTTATTGACAGGCCATCTACACCTACACGACTAAATATGATAGAGCCCTTAGAAGTATTAGATTTATCAACACTTTCTTCGCCTTCGCAATTGTCCGCCAAGAAGGCCAAGGTGCGAAAGACAAAGGGAGCTCCCAGCACTCGAGCGCCTCGAGGAACATCAGTTACTTCTTCCCCTGGGAAATCGAGACAGACTACCTTGGATACATGGCGAGCGTCTGCCACGCCTACAAAGCAACAGGTGGCTAATACAAGAGCCGATGCAGCATTGATACCAGCATCATCAAATAATGTCGATACCTTAGACCTGACTCTTACGTCGCCGCAACAACCAGCGATTCTGCAATTAGGGGAACTTCGTACTTCAAATTCGCAAATGGTCGCAGCATCACCCACGATACGGCAGCCACTGACTTCGATAACGTCCAATGCTTCAAATCTATTATCGAACTCGAGGTCATTGACATCTTCGAGCTCGAGTACAATGAAAAGGCAGAATATTGTAACAGAGACAATGCAGACACGCCGCACCTCGCCGCGTCTCAAAAAGACGATCTCTACACCACCAGAGATCGATACCCTAGATTTGACCTTAGCACATCCAAAACTAAACAGACGTCCATCTCCCGAGCTCGACACTCTAGACCTGTCAGCGCTCTCACCTGTGCAACCTCCCTCCCCAGTTTCAGTGCCCACTGCGCCTGATCCTTCTCCAACCATGTCAATCTTTCCATCTGATTGCCGCCGATCACCACGAAACCATCAGTCTACATCACCGCCCGCGGTTTGGAAAGCACGAGAGAAAAAGAAGCGAGTGATTATTCTGCGGAAGAGCGTTGCTGGTGCGTGGGACTTTGCAGATGCTGAAAGTCCGCAAAATGCAGACGGGGACGCAGGGGATCTGGTGCTCAAGGGCAAGGAAAGAAGGAGGTGGAGGGAGAGTGAAGTTGAAGTTTTGGATTTAACTTGATGTCACGCGAGAATTGCATAAGAGGACTTGATTTCATGTTCTTATTTTATGTTGTGTATAACTTGGTCGACTATCACGATGCATATAAAGCGATGGCGCAGAACGAGATCTTTGTTCATGTCTGATATACTTGCTGGCAAATTGGAGATAGTTTCTTCCCATGCTATACCCTGAACGCGACAATGTACCATGTCCTCCCCATTTGAATCTTCGATGCAGCAAACCTGGCAACAACGGGATTAACACATCCCCTGCAACTTAAAAGGCTCCTCAAATGCAGCGCCGGCGTTTGAGCCTTGGCCAGGAAGAAGGCCCGAGACTTTAAGTCAAATAGGACCAGAAGGGAAGATGAAGATACTCGATTCTGACCAGAAGTTACAGAGGCTTTACAAAGAGAACTTGAAATTGTGCGTTTCACTCAGACAGGCTATGAGCACTATCAATTGGTGAGGGCCGCGACAACACGAAATACCGCTCTTTCCAAAGCCACACAGCTGACGACAACCTCCCAGCATTCCCATATTAGCTGTATTATCGAAAAAAAGCTTGGGTTGCATTGCAGCGGATTTTCATAAAAGCTGTGTATTATGGATTGCAGAAGGCCGAGTTTGTCGGGGAGGGGGCCGAATCCTGGACAAGTTTGTTCTCTGGAGGAAAAGCAGGGAGAGCCAATGAAAGTTCCGATCCTTGCAAACCAGAATTTGTTCAAGTCCACTTTAGCCAATTTAGCCCTGAATTTTGCTTCTTAACACGGTTTTGGCGCGTGTACCAAAAAAAAAACGCTCCGAGAAAAGAGGACCAACGAAAAAAGAGAGCGGGTGATCAACGGACATAGAACTTCGGACTGTTTCTTTTTTTGGGGGTCACGACAAAATGCTCGTACTGGAGATGAGGGTTGTTAATGCCGAAGTCCTTTGCATCCTTTTAGTAGCTAGACTTGTCCGATCCCTCAGCCTTATGGTACTCTTTTTAGAAGTGAGTGCCTGCCACAACACGCAAGCATGCGGCTCCGGCCCGCAGCAAGGTATAATCAGGTACCGAGGTGAGCAGCATGAAGATAACCTTGAACGCAATCTCCCAGAGCTTCCATCAGTGGGTTCATGGCTGTGGCTCGTGGGGCAGCTCATGGCGGCCTGATCTTTCCGATGCGAGTACGTCAAAACAATCGTGTACGGGTCGAATCATCTTTCAGCTTACGGTCGCTTGGTTTGCCGGCTTCTTTGGTGCCTGGCTTAATGCCGTGTAAAAGGAGTTCGGAGCAGGCTTCCTAGAATGGGAGATCGGCTTCGCACGACGTGTACTTTGACCATGACGTTGTGTTCAGAGCGTAGCCACTACGCCGCAGAGAAATTGGTTGGCTCACTTCACGCGTATGCTGACAGTGTGGGTGGTCTCCTTCTTGTAGTGGGCGCGGTTTCACGTCATGCAAGAGCTTTAGTCATGGATAATCGAAAGATTTGCACAGTGGCTTTAACAGCCATGTTTCCTGTTCGGGCCGGAGTGTCATGCTCCGTCTGAAAATAGCAGCAGTGCTGTCCAGCGATGGTACCCCAGATGAAGGTCTTGGGGGCTCGCCAAGTAGATCTTACAAGGAAACGGTGGATTTTGAGCTCGTAGTAATGGCCGATCATATGGAAAGCGATCATAAGCAGCGCGATCGGTTGACGGCATGGAATCTGCACAACTCCTTGGCTTATTTCTCGCTGGGAAGAAAGATGACGACTTGCGAGGACACGTGATGCAGTAAAGTGTGGTTCACAATGGGATTGTAGCAAGGACTGGCCAGCTTTGGCAACCACGCACTGCGATGCTTCGGACTTGCAGAAGCGTGGGCAGCAGCAGCAGCAGCAGCAGCAGCAGCGGCGCCGATAGACTGCAGCTCTCAAACCTTACACTACAGCCCATCTTCCAAAGCGCACAGTCTGCCGTCTGGTGTTACGAAAACCATTAATCGCAGGCATGCACTGAGACATGTGGGTGGCCAATGACGGGCTGGCCATGTCTCTTCCCACCACGACGGATCTGTCGCAGTGGGGTGATAGTTGGGCCTAGCTCGGTACATGATGCAAGAGGGAGCTCTAGATGCTCTTTACGCGTTAAATGCAGACGACGAGCACGTCGATGCGGCTCTTCTCAGATAGACAAAGGGCCGGATTGATGGGCCGTTTGGTCTTTCAGGACGGGCTGCAGCAGAGAAAGAGTGTGTCAAGGGCGGGCGCATGGCAGGAGACATAGGGCTAGTTTGGGTACCGGATTGTGTTATTCAGAAGAGACATCTCGAAGGTTTCCAGGTTCGGGTAAGAGTGGGCGTAGACGCGTCGTGAGCGAAGCTGAGCGGTGGGCGAGCAGAATGGCTAGCGCGGTTTCACGTTGGCAACCCCTGAGGTAGGCTGGAGCCCTGCGCCATCGCGTCCATGGCGGCGATCGGGTCAGGAACAGGTGTCGTTTTGTTGGTAGTGGGCTGGCGCGGATTACAGCGACGCAAGGTTGGAGGCATCGCGAGCGACTCGGTAGCAGCGGGCAGTGGGGAGGGGAGCTGGCGGCGCATAAAATCTCCGTGCTACAGGTAGAGGTTGTGAAGCCTTGCGCGGCAGAGGATGACAGCGTTCATGGCCATGCATGCCTGCACGCCAAGGCTCCCATCGACCTTGGACTCTTCTTGAAACCCTTGAAACAGTCCATGGGTGTTGCGCTTCTAAACAAGAGCCATCCGCCTCCGCCCGGGAGATTAGACGATCAATGTCGTCCTGACGGCCTAAGATCCGAGCTTGCACCCATCCACCGATTGAACAAAAGCGCGGTGCCTTGCTCGACCTCCCTTTCATTGCGACAACAGCACGCCTCTCGCTCGCCCGCCCCGGCCCGTACACGCCCAGCTCCCGGCATGATAGTCGCTGCCACGCGCGACTCTGGATAACATGGACGCCGACGAGCCTCAGCTCTACCCGTACAGCACGCCCCAGCAGAGCAGCACCTTCAAGCGCCCGCGCCGCAGCCTGCAGTCGACGCCCTTGACCAGCGTCACCGAGCGCGTCTCGTCGTCGCCCCGGCACTCGGCCCAGGGCCTCTTCGCTCCCCAGGTCATCGACCACATCAACGCCCTGAAGCACCTCGACGACCAGCAGATCCTGCTGCTGCTGCAGGCCGCCCGCAATGGAGGTCAGTCCCCCCGCTTCCCTGCCGCCGCGCCTGCTCACCCCGACCCAGACGGCATGCGCCTCGCGCCCGCCGACCGCTCGTCCATGTCCACCATTGGCAGCCGCGCCTCGTCGTACCTGAGCGTGCCCTCCAGCCGAGTCCCCAGCATCATGTCCGACCCGCGCTCCTCCATCGCCTCCACCGACTCGTCCTTTACCCACTACAGCGCCGCCTCGTCGCGTCTGTCCACCGCCTCGTCGCGCCTCTCCACCATCTCCACCGCCTCCACCCCCGCCCCCAAGAACTTTGCCTGCACCTTCTGCGAGAAGGCGCTCAAATCGAAGCCATACTGGAAGTCGCACGAGGAGGAATTCCACGAGCAACGCCTCACCTGGCGCTGTCCAGACTGCGAGCAGATCTTCCACGCTGGGAAGCGCTTCCGCGAGCACCACACCAAGCTACACGTACGACTCTTGTTTCTACACCGCGTTTTTTTTTGACCGTTGCACGCTAACAATTGACAGGGCTGCGAACACTGCAAACAACCCAGGGAGAGCGGGCAGCCAACGAGCAGGAAAGCCTCGCCATGCGTCAAGAAGTACGAAATTGTCATGCACGACAAGGACGCCTGGGGCTGCGGCTTCTGTGCCTGTCTGCTGACCACCTGGGAGGAGCGATGCGAGCACATTGCCTCGCACTTTGAGGAGAAGAGCAGCACAAAATGGAACTTCACCAACGTGGTCCTCGGCCTGTTAAAGCAAACCGAAGTGGCGCATGCTTGGAACCAGATGATGTTGCAGCGACACGGAGAGGAACAGAACTGGCCGACACTAGCGTGGGAGTCCAAAAAGTGCAACCGCCTTCGATACAAGCTGGAAACGAAATGGGATACTAGAGTATTCGACATTGAGAAATTAGTACAGGACACCTACGACATGGCCGAAATCGAAGCAAAGGACCTTGTCGAAACCACCCTCGAGACAACGCCCGATATTTCCGAGCCTACCGATTCCAGCCAAGGCGAGGTTGTCGAGTTCAAGTTGGAAACATCCGACTACGGCGCCGACCAAAGGCTTCACAGCTCTCACGGCCTGCCACCCGAGCACACAATGATGGACGTAGACTCAGTAGAGGCCTCGCAACCCATGCACCACCAAGCATTGCAGCAGACACAATGGCCTGTCAGTACGGACATGTCGCAGACCAACATGAATGCGGCGGTTGGCATGGGCACTTTTGGAGGCTTCGACACCACCATGACCATGTCGACAGACTTTTCCCAGCCTGTAGCTCCAGGCTTCCAACAACAGCAGACTTGGCCAAATTCAGGCTTTGTATCCACACCCGACCTCATCAACTTCCAGCAGCCCACGACATACTTAAACTACGACCAACCCAAGGAAGTTGTTCCTGTACCCAGTTCCCAATACGCCAACTTCCCGCAATACACTCCAAGACAGAGTCTCCCACCTAACTTTCTACAACAGCAACAACAACCACAACAACACCAGAGCACCCCGACCTCCCGGAGGTACGTGCCAAAGCTGATCAACATATCAAGTTCGAGTCATCGCGCGTCACAACAGGAGCAACCGCCACCGCCACCTCCCAAGGACGACCACCAGCAGAACCGCTTCTCGCGAATGATCATGCGACGGCGTCCGAGCAACATATCACAACATAGCCTCGTTTCACAGCGAGACATGGGCGGTACCTGGAACGACGAGCTCAATTGGGGCTAAGGCCATTGTTTCATTATCCTCACAGCCGGCTGGTTCCGCAACGCACATCAACAACACTCTCCTTTACACAAACAAAACCAAAACTCACTGAAAAAGTGACTCCGAACCTCGCCTCATCTCAGGTATACCTGGACGGCTTCGCACACTTTTCCAATGCCAACCGCACAATGCAAACGTTTGCAAAGTACTCCAGGGGTCCTCACAAGTCGAGCTACACGTCACCTCAACGGAGCCTATATACACGTTCTTTTCCTTGCGTACACTGAAACTTCTAGCGGGTGGTTGATGGGAAGAGATTATACCCATGACGCAGCGTTGTATACGGTTGATTTCACCGATCTATAGTGTTTTTGAACACCCTAATACCCCCCTTTTTCATCGCACTGCTACCATGAGTTGACGGCATGTTTCGATGCAATTGACGTAATGACGCTGGACGGCTGATTTGCGCGAATACCATAGATAGAGATTGAAGAACTTGGACGTTTTCTGTTAAATGCAATCCACCCCTCCCAAAACATGCATTTCCTTTTTCGTGTAGTCACGGACAGTTGAGCTAAAAGTAGACGCACCTGTCAGTAGCCGTTCGAACCATGATCTGCACCCGCGGAGGGGCGTTTCCGGGAGCGCTAGAACATTTTGACAGTTCGAAGGCGTTCCCCGCGCTCTGCTGCCTTGCGTCATCCATCAGACCTCGCTTCTGATTATAAAGCTCGTTCTGTGCGTCCCCTAAGGCAGGACGTAAGGCCTGCTTTGGAATCGTGCATGCTTGGGTGTTCTGGACTTTGGGGAACGCCAACGTCAGCCCTGCCACAGGTATAAATTCGGCATTACCCAAGACTCGACGCCATACCATTCGGGCAAGATTTGCTTTTACGAAATTCTTCGCAAATTTATAGAAAGAGAAGGAGACTAGGTTGGCTATCTTTTGGAGTATCACAGATTTGCATTCCGCTCGAGTTCGACTGGTAAACACGATACAATCCGATGGCGATTTCAAACCCCACACAGGGAGCAGTCATACTCTCGGCTTTCTTTCTCCCGATTCTTACGTATCTCTTCTTCACGCGAAATCAGCAACGGAAAGGAACAGCTGGACCGCTCCCATCGCCAACTGAGATTACAGCGCTCTTCATACATCCGATCAAATCGTGCCATGGCCTCTCCGTGCAATCAGCCAAGCTCCTACCCACGGGGCTCGATCTCGGTACGTCACACCCTTTACATACGGGACGAGGTTACTGACAATGATCCAGATCGCCAATGGATGTGGGTGACATACCCTGAATACGAATTCCTCACGATTCGCCAAAACTCAAAGATGACTCTCATCCGGCCTTCGTACGATGCAAAGACAGACACACTCACTGTCACTGCACCAGCACCAAACTCTATCGATGAGAAACTCGAATTCTCTATCCCAGCCCACCCTTCGCAAGACTGGCTGGCGAAGAATACGCAAAGTCACGAGGCGAAAATCTGGAACCAGTGGACGCCGTCGAGAGTATATTCTACGGATCTGACTGCACCATTCAACAAGTTCTTCGGCAGGGACGTCCGACTCGTGTACAAGCCGCCCCAGTCGGACAAGCCGCGAGAACTGCGTTCCAACGGCGCAAAGGAGGTCCTAGGCCGTGAAGGTTCTACCTGTTTCCCCGACCTGATGCCGCTCCTCGTCGGCAACCAAAGCAGCATCAATGAACTGAACACGCGCCTCCAAGCTGCAGAAAACCTATCCATCCCCGTCACCCGGTTCCGGCCCAACATCCTCGTCCAAGGCGACGCCAGCGCGCCCTGGGACGAAGACCGCTGGAAGACACTCCGCATCACGTCTACGCTCGGCACGAAGCCTATCACGCTGGATATCACGCAGCGCTGTGCTCGGTGCCATGTCCCGAATGTGGACACGGAGACGGGGGAAGAGCACAAGAGGCAGCCCTGGGATACGCTGATGAAATACAGGCGGATTGATGAGGGGATCAAGTTCAAGCCTTGCTATGGCATGTTGTGTGTTCCCCGGGAGACGGGCGAGTTGAAGGTCGGCATGAAGTTTGAGGTCACCGAGGTTACGGATAAGCATCGGTATATTGGTGGTTTCTGAGGTGGTGCTTGGTGAAGGTTGGCATTGGGACTGAGTGAGGTAGAATGAAGGAAGTGAAGTAGTGTATTGCATATCATCGCACTTTGATAAGCAGTGTTGCGTAAGGGGCTTGATAGGGCTTTTGAAGGAGAGGGCACGCAAAATACATGCCCGAATCTAGGAAACAAAGCTCAATGTCGTTGATATTCATTTCACATGTGATTGAAACTATTCATTATTTTACATGGCAGCGCTCTAAATCTTTGGTTGAGCGTCTGCCAGCTTAATCTTGCCTTGGTCATCATACACAATCTCCCTAATCTTGACACACCGCAGATGGTTCACGCCCTTGGACAGGGAAGAATCGTGGTAGAACAGGTACCACTTGCCCTTGAACTCTGCAATCGAGTGATGCGTCGTCCAGCCAATGACAGGCTCGAGTATCCGGCCGCCGTATGTGAAGGGGCCTAATGGGCTGTCGCCAATGGCGTAGCACAGGAAGTGCGTGTCGCCGGTTGAGTAGGAGAAGTAGTACTTGCCGTTGTACTTGTGGACCCATGCTGCTTCGAAGAAGCGTCTATCGTGGTCGGAAGCCTTGATGGGCGCGCCGGCCTCGTCGAGGATGACGACGTCTTTGACGTCGGTGGTGAAGGATGTCATGTCGTCGCTGAGCTTTGCGACCTTTGCGGTCAGCGCATCGCCCTCAGTCGCCTCCATGTTTGTGTAATGGTCCCGGTTGAATTTGCCCTCGGTCCAGCACTGCAGCTGCCCACCCCAGATGCCGCCAAAGTAGAGGTACGCGGCTCCATCGTCATCGACAAAGCTTGCAGGGTCAATGCTGAAGCTGCCCTTTATTGGCTCCGGCTCTGGCTTGAATGGTCCTTCAGGCTTATCTCCTACGGCAACACCGACTCTGAAGATCCCCTCTTTGTCTCTCGCCGGGAAAAAGAGGTAGTATTTGCCGTTCTTGCTAGCCGCGTCGGGTGCCCACAGTTGTTTTGAGACCCATGGAATATCTTCTTGCTTAAGAACTACACCGTGGTCTGTTACGGGGCCACCAACTTCTTCCATGCTAAAGACATGGTAATCATTCATGTCATATTGGTCGCCATTATCGTTGTCCTGGATATCTGTCTCGCGATCGTGCGAGGGGTAAATGTAAAGCTTGCCATTGAAGACGTGGGCCGAGGGGTCCGCAGTGAAGACATGGGTGACGATGGGATCCTTGTCGGCCATGGTGTGTATGTTTCAGCGGTTGATGATTTGGCTGTCAATTTGCAGGCGAGACGCGTGTGTACAGGTATATGTAGGCTCCGCCATTGCTTTAAGGATGGAGGGGTATTGCCCCACGACGCGGAAGAGCTGCCCTATTTAACCGCCGGGACGGCTATCCTGGAGCCAAGGTCCTTTCTGCTGGATCCAAGACGGTCATAGTCCTGTTGAAATACGGCGTAAAATGGATCAGTGGAGTGTACGACCATGACGGCAGAGTTGGAGAAAGATGGATGGCCTTTTAGCCGGCAATTCTTCCGGTGCAGCAACATACTATTACGCGAATATGCCGCGGACTGGCGGACTTCGGTTCACGGCGCTAACAAGCGCTGGACAAGTAGGACCAGGTTACTGGGCTTTTGGAGGCTTGTCGATTGTAGGTGGCAATGATTCGGGCCGCTGAGCAGCATCACGTTTGTATGTGCCTGGAGCGACCTGGCAGCCTGATGCAGATCTTGCTAGCTCTGGCATGACATCTCTAATGACTTCACAGTTGCAAGACTATGATGGTGCAATGGTGACATTAGGAGGAGCGATTCGCATCAATTATTAACCACGTCACTTAGGGATCGAGTTCAGCACGTGGGTGGGCACAATGATTCCCTGAGCTTGCGGGCATTTGTCAACTACACGAAAGTCTTCCTAGGTGTGATTAGATGCTGCTGCTTCGTCGATGAAATCTTCGTGTAGAATAGGTAGGTAAATGGCTGCTACATAAGCCATGATCCTATCTTAGACTCCATGTTCCGAGAGATACCCTCAAACTAGAGGAGAGCCGGTGTTTTCGGGATAGTTGAAAATGAATCAAGCCCTTTCAATGATCTTGCTGATCTGTTTCGTGATCATGTCACCTTGATTCGTTAAGGCTCAACATTATCGTTCTGAGAGGCATTGCTATTTGAGTGTATTTTGCATCACCAAATACAACATCGGTATAAGAAACTCCCAGGGTAAGTGAATGCCAAGTTTTTGGAGCAATTTGTCACTGCGATTGCATTGCTGCTTGCATGACCAGCATGTCAAGATAGGACTAAAATGTTGCCAAAGTGGCTTGGAATGGCATTCAAGAAGGCGAAGTACTTGGGACGTATTCAGGGCATAAGTCGGTCGGGGATATCCAGGACTAAGTGGTGGTTGACATGTATCTGAGGGTGAAGTCGAAAGCGTGCATAGATGAGTTGAAAAGGGAATGGCGTCACCCATGTGGTCGGTGCGCAAACGCGTCGCGACTTCAGTCGCGTAGAGCTTGGACGGTTTTAGTCCCCGCCTCGAGCATTTGCAATTGAACATCTCCACCACTTCCACAATTAGCGTTCCCATTCTTTTCTCCTACCATTTCCTGGCTTGACATTAGTTTGAGAACGTCTCAGCTTCATTCATCACCCAAACCCACGAGTGATTCCTATTACAACAATTCTACTGCAGAAGTACCATCTACTGCTGCTACGCGAAGAATATCATATCAGCCAAAAGTCCATATCAGTATGGCATCCACACACGAATCCACAATTGCATCACCAGAGCCAACGCGTGCTTCGCCATCTACAAATGCAATTGACGCGTCACGAAAACCTCGCACAAAGCTGTTGTCAGCTCTTCGGAAACCAGCCACAGAGTCTTCAGGAAGCGACACGGAATCTGAGCACGATGCTTCAGTATCTGGTGACGACGCCTCTGTTCGATCAGGAACGGTAATGTCCACCACAACTTCACGGCCCCAACCGGATGCCAATGCTACAGACGACGAGGACGAGAGCGACGGAGGAGCTGCATATGAGCGTATGAAGAAGAGACTCGCCGCGAGCAAGAACGCAGCAGAGGCCTGGAAAGACCAGAAAACGACACCTGTTGCTACAGCGATCGCAAGCAGCGAAGATGAGGATGAGATGCCTGTACGAACAACCACTCGCCTTGCCGTCACAGAGAGAAAGTCCACCAGTCCTCGCGCATCACCATCCCCGAGGATGCAATCACGTCATTCATCACCGGGACTCTTCGTTACCCCGAACGCATCCCCCGTCGCGAAGAAACAGTCGCGAATCTCAGTGGATGGTGGTTCTGACTCAGATAGTTCTTCACGGCCCTTACACAATGCCAGCCTACAAGAGCGTGTACGGCGCATACGTGCGGAGAGACTGGCAAAGAAACAGGAGGAAGAGAATGAGCAAGCAAAGTCAAAAACTTCTTCGAAACGCAGAGTAGACCAAGCGTCAGGTAGCGACACAGATGGAGAAAGTGGCAGACGACTGACGCAGCAAGCTAAGCCGACCCGCAAGGCGGGCAAGAAGGCCATGGAAGCCATGGCTCGAGATCAGCAGCGAATTAGCCGCAATATGCAGCTTACCCACCAAGCTAAGACGAAGAAGAGATATTCGACAAAGGACCTATTTGCCCGTATGGGATATAATGTACCAAACGAGCAGGTAGAAGCCCTCCCGACTCAAGAGGCCAGCTCTGCACTATCATCCTCGGACGCGGAGGCAAATCAGCCCCAGGACACCCCACCGACAAGCCCACCAGCACAGGAAGAACATGCGGAGAAGGATTCTCTTCCTACCGTAATGACAACATCAACAGCACCAGACTTGAAGCAGGATCAAGATCAATCGCTTCCATCAACAAAAGTGGACAAAGGGAAGGGTCGAGCACCAGAGTTTCAACACCTTCCTCCGCAACCTTGGATGGAGCAAGCAGAGCCAGTCACAGTGAATAATGCTCAAATAGATGCCATGGTGGAACTTTCCGACTCCGAAGGCGAGCTTCAGATAGAGCCCAAGATCAGGTTCCCCGTCTTTGATCGAATGCCGACAAAGGTACAACACGAATCTGCGTCTCTGCTACGCCTGCGTGCACTCGCTCAACTAGCGAAGTCCCCACAAAAAGCGAAGAAGGGTCAGAAGACAGTTACGCTTGCTGAAATGGAATGGTCTCTGGCTGAGAAAGCTCGTCAACAAAAGAACAAAGGACGAGAAGAGAGGATCGCGGAGCTGAAGCTACGAGGTCGTATCATTGAGACAGAAGAGGAGCGGGAAAAGCATCAAATGGAGATTGAAGATATGGTTGCACAATTCGAGAAACAACGACAGGAAGACCTCAAGCTTAGTAAATTGGAGCGAGATGAGGCCAAGAAGAATGGCGAGACGATTGATGATCTGCCTTCCAGCGATGAATCGGACGATGACTATGTCGGAAGCGGCGAGGAGAACGTAAACGAGCAAGAAGTAGAGAATGAGACAGAGGTAGAAATCGAGCTTTCAGGGTCCGAGGAAGAAGAGATGGAAGAGGACGAGGATGTTGAAGGGCATTCCACCAGTAACTCCAATGGTCTCATCGATGAAATGGCTGATGAGGGTGACGAGCCAGAAGAGCCTGTTCAGGTGCAGGAGGAAGAGGAAGATGCGGATATGGAAGACGAGGAGATGGATGCGCCCATTCGCAAGCGAACGATCAAAAGAGCGCGGAATAGGGTTGTCGATGACGAGGACGACAGCGACAGCGAAGACAAGGTCCCTCATGAGGCTCTTCCGACACAACAAGCAACTCAGGACGATGCGATGGCTGCATTTGGATTCGGAAATGCCAATGCTACACTAGGCCTTACACAGATGTTTGCCGGCACAATGGCGAACTTGGAGTCAGGCTCGCAGTCAAGGCCTGCGCTCAACCCTGATGCAGAACAGGACTCTCTGGACTTTTTACGCAGTTTGCCAGAGACCCAACCCCTCGCGAACTTCAGCCAGGCCTCTGATTTTATGGTGCCAAACAGCCAGTCCTTGTTGTCACCACAGAAGCAATCGCAAACGGGCCCAGAATCACAATTCAGCTTAGGCATCAGCCAACTGATCAAGACTTCTCCAGCCTTTTCACGAACGCAAGTCGAAGATTTCGAGCCCACTCAGGACGCTGGCTTCTCATTCTCACGTTCACCAGTGGGTCTTATCGCTCCACCGTCGACAGTCGACACTGTTATGATGGCGATCGACGAGTCGCCGGTGAAGCAGAGGAAGGGCAAGCTCCAGCGGGGACTGCGAGAAGCAGCTGTTGAGCTCTCCGATGTCGACGAGGATTTCGTAGACGCTCAAGAAGAAGAGAGTGAGGACGATATCCAGCGCCCTCCCAAGCCCAGTGATGTCTTCTTGAAGATGAAGAAGGCAGCTCAAAAGCAGAAAGCGATGGAAGAGTTCGATAAGAAGACCAGTATGGCTAAGGAAGCAGTCATGGAACAAGCCGAGGAATCAGAAGACGAATATGCCGGTCTCGGAGGTGCAAGTGACGACGAAGAAGGCGAGGAAGATCAGGATCTCAAGGATATGATTGACCACAATGACGTGAATGTCGACGAGCGCCAAATCGCCGCTTTCTTTGCGTAAGTTTCAAGTACACATCCTCTACCTATGCATGCACCACTGACACCGACTAGTGATAAATCCAAAAAGGAAGATGAAAAGAATATCGCCGACCTCTACAAGAAGATCCAGACCGGTGGTCTTCGTAGACAAGCTGCAGGCCGTGATGCCTTCGATTTGTCCGACTCTGAAGACGAAGCAGAGCGGCGTCAGCGCAAGAAGCGCGCCGCGTTCCAGAAGCAAACAAACGAGTTGCTGAAGAATGAACGCATTGCTGAAATCTCCAAAGACGACAAGAAGAAGGCCTTCTTCAACACTTTGGCGGACTTTGCGGATGAAGGTGACTATGAGTTTTTGGATATGCCTGCTCAATTGGGTCCCGATGAGGAACACAGTCAGTCGCAAGAGGGCAATGAGGACGAGGATATTGCTATCCCAGACTCTCAATCGGATGCCACCAGCATGCCAGCGCCCATCAACCCGCTCAAACGCAAGTCTCCCGACTCTCAAAAGGAGAACCGGCCACCGCCACATCTCCGCCGTACCGCTGCTTCAGAAAGCCTGGCCAGGAAACCGATTACGTTCGCTGATGTGCAGAACTCGGTTTCTGAGCTCCTGGAGGATTCTCGCGTCATAATCCCAGACTCGCAGTACTCTGAATCTGAGGATGACGAGGAGCCCTTTGCACCAAACGCATCATCTCGTAAGGCTGTCGTAGATCGTTTGACTCTCTCTCGCACCCCGACACTGGAGTCTCAACAGGACAGCAATATGGCATTCCACACCTCACGCTCCGCCGCAGGGCCAGGGTTCCGCATTCCCAGTCTCATTCGCCGCGCCACCAGCAACCTATCGACTAAGAGCGACAGTCGGAGCTCCTCAGGTACCAACACGCCGACTGAGAGTGCAGTGAGGCGTGGCGGGACAGGCAGGAGCAATATACACGCGCAAGCGAGAGAAGCGGAGCGTCGGGCGTTGCTTGAGAAGAAGGATGGCAAGAGGAAGGAGGCGCTGAAGAAGAAGGTAGAGGGGGGACGGAAGAGAGCGGGAGGGATGAGAAGCGTCTTAGGGGACTTGGGAGGTGGTTTTGAGTGATTATCAAGGACGTTGTTCATGATGTTGGTTTTGAGTGATTTGTTTTTGAAGGTGTTGTTCATGGTGTTTGGTCTTTAGGATTGGGACAAGCGTGGGCGGCGTACTATATTGAGCGTTATGCAATTCATTTATTTGATCATGTCTACATTTGTCCTGTCCATGAATGTGAACTTGTCATCTCAGGCTCTGCCAGAGCCGACAGTAAAGTTGTGTACACTGTTATACATTATCTACAAGTCACGAACGTCAGACTAGACCCTCTCACTGACCCAAATAGCTCCTCTACAACCCCCTCTAATGACTTCTGTCAACAACTCATACGGCCGTGCCTCCTTTGCATCATTCTCAACCGCATGGTCCAGATGCTCCAGCTCCTCATCCCTGATCCTCCTCAACTCCACAACCAACTTGTCCAGCTCCGGCCCCAGACTCTCGCCCCTCTGCTCGCACTTGCTCGCCCAGTCCAGCAGAACGCGCACCTGCTCATTATAATGCGTCCCAATCTCCGTCTCCACCGCCTCGGTGCACGCCATGGCGGCCTCGCGGCCCAGCACGGCGGTGGACCAGCCCAGGATGCTGGCGGCGGCGGTCCAGAGCGGCGTCATGGCCGTCGGGCGGACGCGGTGCTTCGAGATGACTTGGTTGAAGTACTGGTAGTGCCCTGCTTCTTGGTCGTACATGTGCTTCATCAAGGGCCGCAGGTGCGGGTGTGCGCGCGTGATGACGGGCGCTTGGGCGGCGTAGATGAGGATGGCGGCGAGTTCGCCGGTTTGGTTGACGCGCAGGGCCGAGGAGAGGAAGTCGCGCTGCTCTTGGGTGAGGGGGCGGATGGGTTTCGAAGGGCCATGTCTGGAGGGCTCGGATGGAAGGGGGAGGGGTGCGGGTGGTGGTTGTGGCGTGCTTGAAGGGTGGAGGGGCTGTAGTTGTAGTATGGTTAGTTGAGTGAAGGAATCCTGGCTAGACAGTATAAATTGGGTAGTTTTGGGAAGGTTCCTGAATATATCCAACAATCCTAGAATTAATGCGCTATTTACGTACAGTTTGTATCTCGGGCGAGAACCGTGGTGGTGATGTGTGGAATCGCGAGCGCTGGCGTGCTGCGGAGTGGGTAACTGGGGCAAGAAAGTCCAAAACGGGGTACTGGATGCCGCAGGGCACTCTGCGAGCCAATGGGCGGGATGAAAGCAGCTTGGGAGACATTTCAGACGGGGATTGTACCGCGCGAGACGGAAAGACAAGAGCGGCCCGTCAAGCGAGAAGAAGTGAATCAAGTGAATGTTCCATGTTCCATGTCGGGTATGATGCGCTCACCTGCACGTCGGCGCGCTATCGGGACCCGCAGAAGCGACGCGGCATGGCCCAAGCGTTTGCCTTTTAGACCCAACGTTTCCCCGTCCTCTGCGTTCCCACGTTCCTCGTCCTCGCCCCTAATCGCCCCGTTTCCTCTCACGGCCGCGCTCACGACGCCGTTTGCGCTTCTCTGCCCGGCCCTCCAGTCCCGAATTACTCGCGGAATTCTCCAGGACCCGCAGCCACAATGTCTGCCGATGACATTGACGATGAGCTCTTCGCCCTCGCCGGCGGTGACGAAGACGCCGACATCGAAGAAGGTGAAGCGTGAGTGCCCTCTCTCACTTCGTCCGCCTTTCATCTACCCACTTCCTATTGCATCTCGGCCTCAACTTGCAACACCCGGCCGGCTGCTGCTCCGCCTGGCACCCCCTTCTGCAGCACCATGCTGACCCCACCCAGCTCGTCGCCCGCAGCCTCGTCGCCAAATTCGCTAGGCTCCGATGCCATGGACGAGTCAGACTCAGACCGCGACGATGACGTACCGGAACGGAACGCAGACGTCCCCTATCCCCTCGAGGGCAAGTACATGGACGAGACCGACAAGCGGAGGATCATGGGCCTGTCGCAGCTGGAGCGAGAAGAGATCCTGGGACAGCGTGCCGAGGAGATGAGCAGAGCCAACTTCCAGGCAGAGCTGGCCAGGCGCGCAATCACTGCGCAGAACGACCGGAAGCGGAAGGCCGACTCTGAGGAACCCGATGACGCTATGCACAAGAGCAGTCGCCCCAAGGTCCAGCCGAGGAAGAACGAGAAGCTGGAGGCATACAAGCGTGAACGAGAGCAGCGCGGCCAACAGCGACAGCGCCAAGACGACCGTCGCAATGGCCGCCGCCGGTCCAGCTCGGCGGATAGAGATGGCGGCTCAGATCTCGACGCCGATGGCGAGAGCGACGTCGAGTGGGACGACCGAGTACCAGAAAAGGCCCGTGAAGAGCAGCCTGCAACACTTCGTGACTTTGAGTCTGTTCGTGTTGGTCGAGGCTTCTTCTCTGAAGTCTGCTTCTATCCTGGCTTTGAAGAGGCTATGACTGGGACTTTTGGACGAGTCGGCGTGGGCCAGGACTCCCAGCGACGAACGCTGTACAAGATGGCCCAGATCAAGGGTATGTGCATAGACATCGGGCAGACGGCCATTGCTAACGCATAGTACAGGCTTCTCAACAGGCAAGCCCTACGTCTTCGAAGGCAAGAACGGCCAACGTATCGCCACCGACCAATATGTTGTCGCACAACACGGCTCTGTGAAGAAGGACTACCAGTTCCAATTCTTATCGAACCAGCGCTTTGCAGAGGGCGACCTTGATATCTATCGGCAGTCGCTGTCAGAAATCAACGCCAAGGTCCCCACCCAGGCCTTTTTGCAGAAGAAATACAACGATCTCAAGAACCTTCAGAACCACTACTGGACCGATGCAGACATTAGCGCGCGTATCGCAAAGTCGAAGAAATATGCTCATCTCCTCCAGCGCGGCAACTCTGACGCCCAACCCAAGATTGCCACGCAGTCAGAAACCGCCGCGGCTCAAATCGCAGAGCTCAATCGCAAGAACCGCCTACTGGACGCAGAGCGTGTGCGCAAGGCACAGATCGAGCAACAACGCCAGAAGAAGATTGACCAGAAGAGAGAAGCCGCCAGGCGAAAAGCAGAAGAGGAGGCCAAGAAGGCGCAAGAAGAGGCTGCTCTTAAGAAGAACAACTTAGACGTCGACGCCCTGTTCGATGGCGATGGCTCATCAAGAGCAACTACACCGAAGCCTCAAGACAAGAAGAAGACGGAGAGGAAAGGCTTGCCGACGTTTAGGAAGCCGAAGATGGATGATGATATCCTTGCAAGCATGGATATTGGTGTCGATATTGAGATTTGAGCAAAAACGACATTCAACTTCTGGAGAGTCTGTTTATGTGCATTTCAACGCGATAAACACGAGTGTGATTCAGTCATTGATCATTGATTCGATTCAGTCATTGACATTGATTCGATTCAGTCATTGACATTGATTCGATTCAGTCATTGACATTGATTCGATTCAGTCATTGACATTGATTCGATTCAGTCATTGACATTGATTCGATCATTGATTCAGTCATTGATTCAACTTGCACCTCTTGCCCTTCTGCCACCTGAAGACTTGTATCAGCGGCACTCTCTTGTGTATTATTCCACCCATTTTTTCCATCACACTTCATCCTCCTCCAAGACTAAAAGTGAGAGTTTTGATCAGCATTGCATTGCGCGGCGTTGGGAATCATGTCCTCTTTTTGTCATTGTCCACTTTGGGGCCTTACGGACTTTTTTGTTCTCATCATTCCAATGACATGGGTTGGTGCTGTCGCCCATACCACACTATGTCATACCACATCATCACATCACACGATATCATATTATATCATACTCATTTTGAGTAGCCGCAATAGACTAAGGCGAATAAGCATTCTTCTCCTCACATTCTTGATCCCGATAAGCTTGTGATGTGATCTTGGCATGGTAATTTTGCATTACATCAGTAAGAAAGGGGTAATTGAGTCGATAGAGGGTGGACATGCATACGTCTTTGTCACAGACTACATCTAACACCATCAATTCTTTTTATTTGCTCTTGGAAGAATCGCTATCCGCATCAGCCTCATCTGAGCAACCGATCATTCATCCTCATTATCGTCATAACCGAATACCACATGTATCGTTTCTAATGCACGTTCGTGTTTACAATCATGCCCATGGCAGTGCCAGGCCAGTGCCATGCCATTGCCATGCCATTGCCAATCGCTTCAAAACTGTCATTCCTTTCAAGTCTGAAATGCTGCGCTACGTCTGGAATACGTCCGTGAGCCCCTCCCAATCCCCTCTTTCTCTAGTCTCCCAGTAACCGTCTTTGCCCCCCTTTAATCGCCAAATCTCCTCATCGCCCAAGGTAGCAGCCTCGGCAGCATCGACCAGGGTGAACCAGCGCGGTTTCCATTCTTCGCCGTGTTCTTCCATGACTCTCCGCCTGGCCCGCTGGCGCTCCTCCAACCTGGCCTTGAGGGCTTCGGCGCGATCGACATCGCCGTCTTCGAGCGCGCGCTGGTCGGGCCGGAGGCGGCAGTCCGTGGGCGCGATGCGGCTTTCTTCAATGGGCGTTATTTGGTTGAGGGAGGCGGCGAAGGTGGTCAAGCCGTAGTGCTTCTCTGCCTTGTCCACGAGGTCGCCTACTTTCCATACAGACTTGCCGGTCGGCTGGCCATTCGCTGTTAACTCCAAGCTCGACGTCCATTTGCCCACCGCACCCATGGGGAGTACAGAGCCGGTGCCGTCAAATACTTGAACAGATACATCCTCAGAGCGTCCGGCAAACATGCCTCCAGCTTTGAATGTGCACACTGCCTTTGCGCCGGTAGTCTCGCTGGTGATGGTCATTGTACCGCTCGGCTCCACGTATTTTTCGCCTGCAATGACATTCCTGAGGTAGGTCGTGGCAATTGTCCACGAAAAATGTTCGCCTGACCCGTGCATGAAGATGCGAATCCGACCATCCGTGTTCAATTCCGCACTCTTGCCCCAAAACTTCTGTACCGGGGTAGGGGATTGTACAAATGTCCATTCCTGCGCTTCGGCTTGACAAGCCATGCGTACGGGGCGATGTACCACCTTCTCCGCAAAGAATCGGTATCCTTTGTCTTCACGGACAAGTTCGTAAGTTTCACCAAGCATAGGATTAAAAGGCTTGCGGATAGCACGGTCCTTAACGCGCATATTGCTGAAGCACGAGATGGCGAATGCTGCCATGTAGACAAGACGTTCGCCTGTTTCAGGGGCGGCGGTGACGGCGGCATCGAGAAGCTCGCTATACTCAAGCTGCTCGGCGAGTCGCTGGAGGGCGGATGTAGGTTCGTTGGCGGACACGGGCATAGCGATAGTAGACAGGTCTTTGCCGACGTTCTTTCGGAAGAAGGCTATGAGACTTGGCGGCATGACCTTGGGAGGTTGAACAGTTTTGCGGCGTTGGACAGGCTTGAGAGGTAGAGGGGAAAGGGACTTGGGCCGAGTAGGAAAGAGTGCGGGAGCGGCATCTCGAGATAGGCGGACACGATCAATTACTCCTAGTTCTCCGTGGTGTGAAGATGACTCCGATTCGCTGTCTGACTCGGAATCTTGCTCGTTGTCGTGGTGGCGTTCGTCTTCTCCACTATCGCGCCGGATGGTGAGGAGTTGCGATTTGGCTGCGTCGCCGTCTTGCGCATCGAAAAATTCATCGGCAGATTCAAAGGACTCAAAGCTATGGCGAGAAGGTGCAGCAGAGAGAGGAGCAGGTTGTCGGCGCTGCTTGCTTTCATTGATGAGATCTGAAAACTCCTGGATAGCAGAGTCAAGATCCCGAAGCAAAGCCATGCAATTGTCGTGTACACCATCTTCTTGTGACTTTAATGAAGTGCTTGAACGGCCATTGCGCTTGGGGACAGAAAGATTTCCATTCGCCGGAACATTTGCAGGTAGAGAAGGAACGGGAGGCGCAAGGCTAGGCGACGCAAGTCCCATTTGTGCGGAGGCACTTCTCTTGAACAAGCCCGATGGGCTTTGGCCTCCGGAGGCGCTGGGTTTGCGCTTCCAGAAAGCTGTCTTCTCGGGGGCTCTGACCTCGGGGAAGTAGTCGGTCGATTCTGATTCTGTTGGCGTCGGCGATAGGCTGTCGTTCAATCTACTGATTCCCAGACCAGCTGACGAGTTGTACTTTGGATCGGTTTCCTGAGCAAGTCTTCGGACTGCGTCTCTGGTTCCTGCGACTCTTCCCACAAGCGCTTCGACTCTCGCCCATTCATTCTCTTCAGCCGCGTTCAGGACGTGTCCTACACTCTGAAACGGACTGTCTTTGATCTGTAATGTGGGTGATGAGACCAACCCAGCTGTGCGAGAGGCCCGATCAAGCGCATCTCTCCACATTTTGAAGTCTTTTGCATTGTTCGCCCTCAAATGCCAGATCTCGGCCCCAGAATCAACTGATATTTCTCTTGTTTCCTCATTTGCTCCAATTGCGGCTAGTGATAAGGGAATCGCTCCACGCAAGGCCGAGGAACGGTCGTTGCGATAGTAGGATAACGTAGAAGATGTGAAGTCTAGCGAGAAGAAGCGCCTTGCGTGTCCTTGGTTCCTCTTCCTCCGCTTCTTCTGCAGCACTCCCGTAAGGAAGGATGAGCTGGACAGGCTGCCTTGTTTCGCTCCATGATGGGATTTTGGTCGCTCGGTCAAAGCCTGGGGTAGGGATTCTGAGGACTCGACAGGGCCCATGGACGGACTCGATTTTGGCAGACTTGTTGAGCTTCCCCCTGCCATGGCCTGAGCATAGTGCATGTGGTGGCCTGACTTTGGCGGCGCGTTGGACGGATACGTCATAAGAACAAAGGTTGCTGTCTTTGAGACGGTCTTGGAGAAGGTGTTGTCAAACACCATGCCATACATGCCACCCTCGCCCTTGGGGACGTCGTATGTGCCCATTGACACCTGGTCGGCCTCGCACTTGCCATGCCAGTGTACCTGCTTCAGGCCAATTGCTGACAGCTTCTCCAACACGACTGTTCTGTCGTTTCTCGACGTTGACGAGCCTCGTCCGCGTGTGCCAGGTGGCACCTCGAGGGCTGGTGTGGCGGGCCCGGCCTCGAAGGTGACAGAGGGCGGTAAGTGTGGTGTTGCGCCGGTTGCGGTTCCTGGGTGCTTGAATATGCCAAAGTTTAGCGACTTCTTGTGCGGCTGTATGCTCCATGATATTGTGTGTCCCGCCGAGACATTGACCCAGCGGACAAGATAGGACTGAAGCTTCGATTAGCCAAGAAACACAGCCGGGCAAGTCTGCATACCTTGCTGTGCACTTCGATGTTCTCCATTCCCGCCATGATTCCCAGCTGTCGCGACCACCTGTTGGTCTTGGTATGCTGTTAAGTTGAGGCTGGAGTGTCTGGCGCGGGGCTTCGGTGCCTGCAGAGGGCGACGGTCTTAAGCAACGCCCGGCGGAGCAGCAAGAGCGGAACGCAACGGTACCTGATGCTTCAGCGCGCGGACATTACGGGCGGTTGACGAGGTGGAGGTAGCGTAAGCGTAAAATGGCGGGCTGGCAGAACCTGAATGTCCACGGTTGTGCCTGGTCAGTCGGTGCGTCGTACGGCCGAGGGAACCAAGGGCGGCGAAGGGACAGTCGAGGGGATGGCAAATTCTAATACGTCCAGTCTGACTTGAGCTTCACGTCACGGCACTTCAAGCCATTTGTATTCAACCAAGCATTGTTGCTGCCTCGCCGCAACCGAGCGGGCACAATTCATACGCTGCATACGCGGCTGGGAGCATGGCAACTCGGGCCCATCCTTCAGCCCTACGCCATGCCTGTCAGCCACACCATTATTCATTCCTGCTGCCCATTTTAGCTGCTGAGCTAATCGCACTCTCCGGCTTGCTCCCTCTTTCGAGTCTCTTTATCATCATCAACCGCTTTCTGGAACCTACTTAGTTCTCGGTTCGGGCCTTCACGCACATCCAAAGCGCGCTGGGCACGCCCTCGCTCAGCGCTCATCGCGATGACGTGAAAAGTGGTATGCCTCGGTCAGCGCGATTTCTTTTCAGCCTCCCGAGCCATCCGACTTGGTTCCTTGTTTGACGATCTCTTTCATCATACGTCGTGCACGGCCGAGTCGCAACTTGCTCCAACCTCGTGATGGCTCGTTTCACCAGCTGGAACCGTCGGGGGCCCGGTTTTTCGACCTCATAGTGCAAATACGCCGTATGAGTCGTTCACGCTTTACGATCAGTGACCTTGCAACATGAGCTAACCTAGGTTGCTTTAAGCGTCACAAATACCACAATCAGTCGGTCGGTACCTGGTCTGTTCTTGAGCACGTATTTACACCTGCCTTTATTGGAGCATTTTCTGCACCTGTGTCAGCAGTTCCAACCAATTGTTTACGACTTTCAATCCTGGCATTGCTCTGCAGGTACGGTTGTCCTCACTATCGATATTGTGAGCGCACCTCGAATTTGAGGCTGGGCCACTTATTCCCTTACTCTGGGATACGCTTTGCCTCTCGGGACACGGAGCACAACTCCCTCCCAATTCGCTTCCAGGGTCAAAGCATGGGCATCCTCTTGTCCGACCATACCTTTCCTTATGTCTACTACGCCTACTTTTAAGTTTTATTATTTATGTCCAGAAAACTGTATCCAAAAAACTATATCCAAATGTCTTTCACGTCAATGTACCCTTCGTCTTTGCAGAGACGAAGCATCGTGCACACTCTACTTGTCTCAGACAAGCATTGCTTTCTGCACACTTGCACGTGGCCCGTAGTGCATTGCAAATACCTTTTTAAAGTTATTCCGCAATTCTTCGGTCTGATTTCCGTGCTGCCACTAATTTGTGGGGTACTGTAGCTTAATCAATTTAATCTAATCTACCTGGTTCGCACCGGTATGTGTCGTCTAGTTCCGCAACCCCGGTTAGACAGGTACTTGCATCATTTCGAATGCCCTACTTAATAGCCTCATTCTATCTCCCAAGAAATTTCAAGTATTCTTGGATCAACCTCGTCAGTTCCAGTTTGTTTCACTGTCCAATCACATTTGCCATCATGGTCAAGCCAATTGTTCTTGCTTTGTCACTTGCGCCCTTTGCTCTTGCAGCACCTCGCCAGGAGACTTCGTGGTACGGATGGAAAAATGTTAAGCAACTCTTCGTCTTGTAAGCAACTCAGACCACCGTCATGCTGTATACTGAACGACGCCCAGTGGCGATTCATACACCCAGACTGGATTTGATGTGAAAGGCACTCAACCAAGTGCTTCGAACCCCTTCGGTAACCCACCATACCCGTAGGTTTAACTCCATGTTCCACCTCAACACCACAACTAACCTTAAGAAAGTGGGTGGACATCAGCGAATGGTCCTAACTGGGTCGGTTTCCTCACCACCACATACAATGCTAGTGCCCTCCTAACATACAACGTCGCCCATGGTGGTGCCACTGTTGATTCTGCTCTCGTAACCCCTTTTGCACCCACCGTGCTTTCGCTTAAAGACCAAGTGCAATCCTTGTTCTTGCCCACCTATGGCAGCCACCCCGCAACTGCACCCTGGACTTCCCAATCCTCGCTGTTTGCCTTCTTCATCGGCATCAACGATGTCGGAAACAGCTGGTGGCTCAACAACGCTACCCTCTACGATGCCATCTTCTCTACATATGAAGGCCTTCTTGATCAAGTCTACGCAACTGGAGCCCGCAACTTCCTATTCCTCAGCACACCACCAGTAAACCTTGCACCCCTCACCTTGAGCCAGAACGACAACGGATACGCAAAGGAACACGAAGGCATCGTGATCCAGGACTGGAACAAGCGCTTGAACGCTCTATCAACAGCCTTCAAGGCCAAGCACACCGGCGTGACCGTCTTCGTGCATGACACATGGGGTGTGTACAACAGCGTGATTGCAAACCCGAAGAGCTTTGAGCAGACCGCTGGATTGAAGAACGTGACTGGATTCTGCAGCGCGTACGCGAGGTAAGTGAATCCAAATAGCTATATTTCAAACGCCTCAAAAAGACTATGCACTAATGCTGTACAGTGGCACACCAGCCTGGGACACCAAAGATGCAAGCTGTGCCTATGCTGTCAACGAGTACCTGTGGCTGAACGATCTGCACCCTACCTACCCAGTGCACAACGCTACCGCGGCCTCGATCGCCAAGCTCCTCAAGTGAGCGCACCATGTCCTTCTGAGCTACAAGCAAGGTGCTGATCAGAGTCATAGGAAGCGCAGATGAGCTAAGCAAGGTGTTGGATAGAGTCAAAGGAACCGTAAGGTTTAAGCTTTGATAGTGAGATTGGGTTCATTGTATATATTCTTCTCCAAAGAAAAACCACTATCGGCAGACTTTCGCTGTACATACGATTCAGATTCTTGGACATATCTTGGCAGGATTAGACAATCACGCCAATCCCGCCTTCGATTTATCGAAATTATAGAACGACTTTGCATTTTGCTACAATTTTTCGTAACAATTTTTTGCATAAGAGAGCAGTGCAATCGTGCTCGTTGAAAAGTGATGTGAAGCAAACAGAAACAGCGCCCTGTCATCCTCATTAAGCTTACCCGTCTCAATTTGAGAGCTCCACAATACAATATTATTACCTCATTTTACTCCCACATTCCTACACATCAGCAATTACTCCCCTACTGCACACTGTTCTGCACACCTCCAGCACCACCCTGCTGCACCCTCTGTGCATCCAGAATCAATCTATCACTCCCAAATCCCCAGTCCCTCACACCTCCAAACCCTCCCTCATTCGACTCCGCCTTCCCACTTCCAAACGCCTTCGCATCCCACTTCTCCGTCCCCTCGACGCCCTTCCACTGTGCCTCTGCGCCAAACACGCGGAAAACCTGTGCATTGAGACGCTCATAGTCGTCGTACGGCTTCGGCCAGCCACCGAGGCGCTGGTACGCTAGCTTCAAGAGGTGGAGATGGCGGAGGGCGATGGTGGATCTATCGATTCCTGAGGTTGAAGGGGTGGACTGTGGTGTGTTGGGGGATGGTTTAATGGATACGCCTTCGCGGGCTAAGAGCGCCGCGGCGGTGTCGAGCTCGTCGTCGTCGTCACTGTCTTCGCCGGAGCCGTGCTCGTGGACGACTAAACGGAGGATGTCTTCGTGGACGCCGACGGCCTTCTTGAAGTAGTCTTGTGCCAGACCTGCCGTCTTTTCGCCCTTGGCTGCTTGCGCTTGGTAGGCCTGTCCCGTCGATGTGTAAAGCTGGGCGAGCAGCTCGTATGTTTCGATTGTGACGGGAGCGCGTGGGCCGCGGGCGCGGCGCATGTTGTACGCAATGTCTTCGGCGAGACGGATAGCTTTGACGGGGTGGCCAGCGAGGTAGCGAGCGCAGATGAGACGGCGGCCAAGGTTGAGGAGGACTTCGGCGGGCCAGGAGCGTTGGGCGTCGCGGGTTTGCCAGAGTGTGGTTAGGAGCCACTGTGATATATGTCAGTATTGGTTATCCTGAGATGATGGACGGTGGTGTTTTGCATGCTAATGGACACCATCTCGAATCTTCACAAAAGTATCTTCGATAAATTCAAGGAACTTTGCCATTGGAACAATCCAACGAAAATGCACCTTGCATGATCCAGCCTTATGTGTGCAGTGATGAATATAACGGAAGATGAACTCACCTCCAGCGTCTCGTAGTCCTCTTGCTCGCCCAGCAAAACAGATAGACGGCTCAATTCGTACAATTGAACCTGCGCAAAGTTGATTTCAAGCTTCTTGCAAATTTCCAGAATCCTCTTGACAATTCTGTTCGATAGCTCGAGCATCTTCTTGCGGAGGGCAGCATCGGGACACTTCTCGCCGTCACGGCCGACTAGCAGCGAAGCAAGCTTGAAGCCCATACTAATAGCGCGTGGGCCATTGTAGCCATCGTGCTTGGATGCGTAAAGGAAGCCAAGGTTAGCGATATCGTAAGCCTCAGGGAACTTCTTGGCCTTGGTGAGCTTAGTGACACTGTCATTGCTCGCGAGGATGACAGAACGGTTGAAGTTTTTGTTACGTCCGTTACCTAGGTGGTCCAGAATACCGATGATGAAGATGCGTGGCGACTCCTTGCTAAGTGTGTTAAGGTCTTGTGCATCACGTTTGACGAACAGACCAACAGCTTGCTCTTCAACAACGCTGATCAACTCCTGCTGCCCGTTGCGGCGCAGGAACCAGCGAAGAGGAGCAGCTGCGAGGAGAATATTTGTCAAGCTCTCGTTGTTGAGCAGAGTCTGGCGGAACTGCTCGAAATAGATGTACTGTGTACAGTAAGTGTATGCTTTACACGCAATTTGTACATGAATACTTACTTCCATGGTGAGATCGGCCATAATCTCAGCGAATGTGATGCTCAGGTCCGCTCGAGTATTGTACTGCAAAGAAGCAAGGAAGGCCAGAGCAGTACGGCTGCTCTTTGTCAAGTCGAACGACCATTTCGATGCATAACGAGACTCCTTAGCGCAAATCTGGCGATGTAGCTCCTGGACAAGGCTGTGTGCAGTGCTAGTCTGCTCAATAGAGCGAAATGTCGACGCGATAGAAGCTGCGGATTCGATTTGCTTTTGCGACGAAGTTTCCTTCGAGATAATCTCAGATACCGCTGTGGTGAGTTTCTTCACAGCGAGGTCCGACTTCTGCTGGCGACTGTACAGAGTGGAAATCTCTCTCAAGTGGGTTAGAGATTGCTCGTGACTATAACCATAGACTTGCGTCGATTCCTGGAGCTGCGACTCAGTCATGCTCAGAGCACGCTGGATAGTCTCCTCTTTCATACTGCTGGACGACGAGGATTTCAATTGGCGTACGTATAGTGAGGACAGAGCTTGATTGATCTCTGAGTGGCTGATCCTAGTGGTAGTAGTCTTCGATGACTTGGAAGCCGCCTCGTAGAGAGCAATAGCCTCAGAAGCATGTTCCTCGCTTCGCTGAGACACTTGTGCAAGAGCAAGTGTTGCCTCCACCGAGATGGTGGACTCGGCTCCAAAGACTGCAGTGGCCGTGGTGCGATACTCCTTTGTGACCTTGTGTAGCTCTGACCAGCTGGCCTTTGTCTCCTCAAGGCACTGATAATAGCGTTCATACAGTGTCTGGACAAACTTCACCTCGCTGAATATCTTGTGCTCCTTGGTCTGGCGAACGAAGGTATTCCAAAGCACGCGGTAGATGCTGACTGCTTCTGAATATCTCCTATCTTCCCAGTAGGTGGTAGTCACGATAATAATTGCTTCCAGGGCATCCTTATGGCAGATTTCTGAGTCCTTATTCAGGCTAGTGATAATTTGGAGGTACTGAAGATTGAAGTATGCGGTCAGTGTGTTTCACATGCAGTTAATGCAAGGGAAATACGTACATAATCGATCCAATAACTGTGGTTTCTGGGATGACTATGACATCTGCGGGCCAAGATGTATAAGGTTTGGATAGTAAGGCTATGAGCATGTCCTAAACGTGCGCGGTATACCTAGAGCAGGCGAAACCGTTAGTAAATGTTGTAATCATTTAAATGATACAGCGAACATTAGAAGAAATCAACGTAGAACATATTCTGGATCCTTGACACTTTGCAAGCACCTAAGAAAGATCTGCTTTATCGCAAGGGAACGTACCACAAGTATCTCCTGAAAGGTGCTGATTGCTTTGTCGGCATATCCATGCTTGTCATAGAAGTTGATCAGAAGGGTCTTAGCTTTCTCAAAGATGGTCTGATCCACCTTCTCGGTGACCAGAACGGCACGGAAGAAGCGGCTGTAAGTATCTTCAACCTTCTCCAGCTGCCTCAAATGCAGGTAGCATTGTGCAAGGCGCTCAACCAACTCGATGGACTCCTGTGTGAAAGTAGATGTCATAGTAACATCGTGAATGGAGCTAGCGAGAAAAGAGGACCAGGTGCGCTGCAGCGTGGCATGAATGACGTTGATTGCAGCATTATAGTTTTTCTTCTCAATGTACTGGATGGTTAGCTTCTTCGCAAGAGCGATAGTGCTGGTTTCGACAGTCTTAGATGATTGAATGATCGAGAAGAAGACGTCTTGGAAGACAGACTCTGAAACAGTCGTCGTCGTTTCAGTGACTGAGCTGGAGCTAGTAAGGCTTTGCTTAACCAACTCAGTAGAGGTTTCAGACAGTTGCTCGTTGATTTCTCGGGAGATATGTGTCTCTTCTTGGCGCATGTTCTTGTAGTAAGAGCTGGCGAACTTGAAGATGGACAAAGCCTGCGTGTAAGAACCGACAGACTTCATTTCCTTTGCAACAACAGTGAGTCGCGAGACAATGCTCTCCGAAAACGACAACTGGTGATGTTCATACTGTTGCCAGACTGTTGTAAGTATGGCAGTAGATTCAGATGTCCGCTTCTGCGTTTTAAGGAATTGAGAATAAGTTGTTGCAATTTCGATGTTCTTTTCATGCCACTCAATGGACTGCATGGTACGGCACTTGGAAGAGACTTCCATCCACAGCTCAACATAAGTTTGCTCTGCCAAAGACAACTCTTTCTGGGAGATGTGTAGCTCCGCACGACGAAGATAAGCGATGATTGAAGCGATGTCGAAGACTTCAACATTTTCTTCGTCTTCATCGCCATGGAACCACGACTCTTTATACCCATCAATTGATCGGTCCCCTTTACCCCGACCAAGAGTAACATTGAGGTGGCCCTGGATGTCTTGGGCTTGATGCGAGTTTCGGCCATACTGCGTGATGGTAGCCTCTTGAATGAGGCGGTAGATCTCCAAGGCCTTTTCCTCCTCCTTGATAGAGGCATACAACTCAACAAGGAGTTTGCGAGTTTGAATGACCAATTCGGAGGTGCTTCCATACTGGCGTTCATATGCCGTAATGAGGATAATGAGAATCTCTTCGCGACGCGTCATGACTTCCGTGCGCGTTGTCGTGGTCAAAGTTTCGGTGATCTTGAGGAAGTGGCTGGCGCATTCCAGAGTCAACGGATGGATATCACTCAAGACTGTGCGACTGATCTTGGCAGACCAGTAAAAATATTTGGAAGACTCGGTCGTATTGGAGATGAGCAAGTAGCCGGTGGCGATCGAAAGGTACGTTTGGAGGACACTAGGATGATTCTCGGTGAAGATCGTCTTCCGAACAGCACCGACGAGCAGATGCAAATTGATCACTTGAGGTACAGGAAGTTGTGTGTCCCAGCACAGAGATTCCAAGATAGGAAAGACTGCAGAACTAGGGAACACCTTTTGAAGATCTGCAGACGGCTTAAAGTCGCCAGGAGTTTCCGGGGCCAGTGGGCTCTGTTGAAGATGCAGAACCCAATACCGCACAGTATACTCGAGGAAGTGATGTTGCTGGAACAGACGGTCCGCGAGACTAACGTCTGTGACATCAAGCGTTGGTTCGCCTTTTTCCTTTAACGCGATTTTGGCGTAAGTGAGTACGCGTAGCAAAAGGTCTGTCTCGCTTTCCTTGAGTGGTATAGGAATCTTGTTCTGACCAGCAAATTCATGCAGAGCGGAATGTATGATGGGGTGCTTGAAGCGCACAATCCGTTCGTGCAGCGTGAACAGTGGTTCAAGTGTCCTCATAGTCTCGTCGACGTTGACGCCTTTATCAGACAGGGTGCCGCTCCTCACATCGATGGTGAACAAAGTGTGTATCTCGTCAATAGTGAGTGGCCTCTCAGCAGCAAGGACCCAGGATAGCAAAGTCTTTGCGTTGGCTGTTGAATTGAGCGAATTGAACAGCTTCAGGATAAGGTCTTGCACAGATGGTTTGGAGGCTTCGAGGGCATCCCAAGTCTTGCTTAGAGCATCAGGAGATTTCTGAGCATTTAAGAGCTCACAAGAGAGGATGGTATAGAGGAATGAGCCATTGGCTGCTTGAATGATGCGGTCAAGAAGTTGCTCTTGGTCGGAGGCGCGTTGACTATTGAAGTGGTTATTGTGAACCAAAGCTCTCAGAGCAACAGCATGGATGTCGTCACGAAGATCGTCGCGTGTGATTTGATGCTGAATTCCCTTGGCCGACGCCGGCATCTTGATCGATGAAGATAGAGTGACTAGCCTCACACCACGGCCCTGATTGGTAACACTGACCAGCTTTTCAAGCAGTGCTGCGGCGCTGATTGCGCCACCGGCTCGAATAGAAGCAGACTGGGACGCTTCAATCTCGTCCAGGCCGTCAACGACTATGATGAGATCATTCGAGCCATCAACTGGGTGCTGAAGGGCATCAGCAAGCGCCTGCCAGAGATGTTGCTCGTACGTCTTAAGATCGTTTGAAGTTCTGCAGTGGTGATAAGCGCGGAATAGGGCGTAATACATCCCCATGTTACCAACTCGCTGATTGAGCAACTGAAATAGCAGAGACTTGACTACTGCTAGCGATGTCGCTGTTGTGGGGATGTCGGGAGACAGTGAGCAAAAGAGAGTATCAAACTGCTTGCGATTGATAGGTCGCTGCAGGCGCTCAACAATTGATCCTGCAAGCGTTGTCTTTCCAGCCCCGGGCTGGCCCGTGACTAAGAAGAAGTTCTTGTCACTTTGGATGAACTTGGATAGATGTTTTTGAAACCACAGGCACGTGAACTCGACCTGTCCATCCACATAGGTCGAATGATCTCTGTTTAGCGTCGCTAACACTCGATCGGACGGAGCAAGCCAGCGACTGAGTATTTTGAGATCAAGTGCTTCTCCCTCTTCAAACTCTTCATTTTCGATCTGAGAGTCCCAAATTAACTCGATGACTGTATTCTGCCGTGTACGGAAAGTTTCGATTGTGTCCCCGAAGATCTCGAAGATATCGAGACTGGTTCTGCCTGAGGTCATACCTGCTGGATTTAGCTATTGCATCAATATATATCTAGATTGAATGACAGTACCGTTGACGGTCTTATAGAACCTGATAGAGACGTCTACCACGAGTGATACAAGGTCTGTGTAGAGTACACACAGCTGTTCACGAATCTCCGGAGTAGCTGCCAGCAGCTCGGACCGTTGCAGAACGGAGGAAAATGACATCGCAAACTTGTAGAAAACGGAAAACGCTTTATCCAACGCCTCTGAATTATTGTGGCTAAGCTATAGAAGGTTAGCAAGCATCCTTAATTTGAACTTTTTCAATCTTCTATCAAAGAATGGAGGAGCCGAAGACCATGAGAGCTACCAAATTTCTCTATTAAATGAAAGTGGATGAATACATAGTGGCATCCAGGAAGGTTTATACCAACAGCACTGGTTGTAGTCGAACCGGTTGAGGAGAGATTCAAATTCGCGACGTACCTCAAGGAGTAGTTGTGCATGACCATAACCGATGGCGGCAGCAGAACTACTATCAAGAGCAAACGATTGAATTGCTTGCTCAAAATTATGAAGCTGTTCGGCGAAGTAAAGAGCTCGGATAAGCACCTTGTCCCAGCGACTTCCTTTATGAGGGAGCGTGGTAAGGCGTTCCGACCTGATCCACTCAAGGAATCTGACGTACGAGACATCTGACACACTTTGATATACTCCAGCGCCAAGTTCTGCCATACTCCTCTTCTTCAACGCGATCGCGGTCTCCTGCACGAAGCCAATCTTGTAGCTCCCTGCACCACCAGCGCGTTTGTTGAAAGACTTGATCGCACTGAAGTTCCCACTGAGGGCGCGGGAGGATGTGAATGAAGGGAGTCGACCTTTGGAGCGAAACGCTGCCTTAGGCGACTGTGGTGGACTGAAGACGCCATTCATGCCGTTCAAGCCATTGAGATGGCCGGACGACGGAAGCCTTGGCGACATCATGTTGATGGCTCGAGGCGCTCTTGAAAATGGCCGGTTATATGTATCTGAATTGATTGTGTCCTCGTTGGAAAGAGTGGAATTTATAGTGAGCTGAGGAGGAGAAGCCACGTAATCTTGCTCACGAGTACGCCCGTAGGATGATTGGCTGGTAGTGACTAAATCCCTTGATTTACTAATAGACTCAATGCTAAATTGAGTTGGGTTTGTGGGAGTCGTAGGAGTTGGCTCTCGGGGTGGTAGAGAGCTGGTTGTCGGGGACCCGGAGATACTTTCTGAAATGGATCGAGTCTTGAAGTTGGGTGCTGTGGACGTCGATGATGGAGTTTCTGTAGATTGCCCTTGTCTAGTTTCACGCGTAGAGCTCTCTGCTACAATTGGTGCCGGTAATACGGAGGACAAAATTGAAGGAGGATTTGATTCTGCAGAAGGTGTTGAAGAAGTGCGTCTGTTCCCTTGTGTTTCGTCTGACTTCTGTTGCCTATTCTTCCTATTCTTTCCTATCAAGAGAAATTAGCGCAATTGTCTCAGTAATGCTTGAGAGATGACAGACGGAGAGATCGGAGTTTTGATAGCCCAAGCATGTGGAACTGGTGAGAGAAGTATTAAACTACATGAGCAGCGGACCCCCAACATAAATCATCCAGCCTTGAAAAGCTGAGTTCGGTTAAGACCGAGATTGAAGCATCAAAAGCGGGGCGTAGTACCTGAATGGCATGGATCATCAGCACTCAATGATGGCACCAAGATGCTGCAGATGAGCAATGATATCAGTGATAGGTAGATGCATGGACTAGCTCAGCTGAACATGGGTGAGCTCTGTCAAGAGTGTAGAGCGATTTTCCGTCGAGCAATGCACAGCGGTCGGCGAGCCCGTGCCATGACCTATGAGCATATAGTTACACCAGTTTTGGAAGAAGTGGCTGCATTCCCGCGGCATGCAAGCCTCAAAGGCCCACATAATAACGTTCACTCAAAGCTCTGAATCCGTTATGGAGTGGAGAAGCTCGCAGGTTAATGGTGGTACCCGTGATGAGGGATTCAGAGCATATACCAACGTGGTGTGGTCAGATTCATCGTTGAGCCTATCTCAACCCAGCGGATCCAGGAGATCTCTGCACCCCACATTCAAATGCTCAAGAGCATGAGAGGTGAAAATATGGTCAAAGCGTACAATGTATCCCTGTAGGAATCAATGCTCACTTACGAACCCTCCCGCACGGTCCTATGGTCAGATGAAGTGCGATGCTAATAGTTCCCCTCGCCCAAGTCGTATTTTCAGCAGACAAACCATCACTCGCAGCCATCAGTGCTGCCAATAGGTAGCAAGAAAAGATACTGTCGCAAGAACCTGGTTCTCCGAGTTGCAAATCGATGTGAAAGTCTACCGCATTCGACATCCGGTAGCCGGTCCGTACGTACGCTAGAAGCGGCTCAAGCTCGATTACTGTCCTGTCGGACTGCAATTGGGCGATTCAATGGATGTTGCTTCCATTCTGGTCGCCGACTTGATCCATGTCTGGCTTAGACGATAATGCAGGAAACAACCCCACAGGCGAAGAGTTCGATGTAGATGCGGGGGCGGATCAAAACGGATCAAAGCATATTAGCTCTTGTGGTCCGAGATTGACATGGGCCACAAGAACAGCCTTAGCGGGCCCAAGGCTAAGTAAATCGGCGGGCGGAAGATGGGTGCTCCCGCGTTGTGGTTCGTTTTAAGTCCTCTCCATTGGTATCGTTTGTCGCCGACAAGCCTCCGATCCGCTTCTGTCATCGTCGATGCGCCAGACACGCCATGGCTGATCAGCTCGTCACAGCGTCGAAGGCGCATGTACTTCGTACCGATCATCCCTTTTCCTTAGCTTGATTATGGGCATGTTTGCTACTCTCGGCTTGATCAACAACCTTGAGTTGTGTGGCATACAACGAAGACGATCATTTTCGTACGTCAGAGTGGGCCGTTTGGCGGTTGGTGCCATCTCATCAGACTTCCAGCGATAATTACTACCCTTGCAGTCTTCGCTTATCGAAATGATGGTAAGGATGAGTGGTGGAACTCGTGTGCCGGGGTAGCTGTAGGGAAGTATGAGCTCGGGGTTCCCGGAAGTTAACATCACACCTACATGGAATAACGACTGGCAGGTGCGAGCTCGAGGCCGTAGCGAACACGAGTATGTGTTGCGGTTGCACAAACTTGAGGGGTTTTACTCCTTACGTCATCTACAAGGCCAAAGCTATTGGCTACAGCATCCCACTTTTACTCCGCTCTATTCCACCTGTATGCAGCTCTGCATAAAGCTTGCTTCCTAAAAAAAAACCTCACATGACCAAGCAGCACGCAAGGCCATATAGAGCCAATCGTATGTGGCAGTGTTCCTCATCGGGAGCCGCTTTGCATCAACGCCTAATGTGTGGCCACATCATCTGGCATTTCGGCACGAGGCGGTTACGACGCGGGATCAGAAGAAGGTCAAATGTCAGACCCTCCTCACTGTGTTGAGCGCAAAGGACCCACAATTGATCATGGCCAATGCTTTGCGACAGGTCCAAGAGCCCCGGCACAGCGCGAGAACATCCAATGAATAGGCATGGTGATTGGAGAACCAGTTTCGGCAATCAACACTCCAATGAGACTAGTTTATACTACACAGGGAGTTCAGCTTCAAAGGCACTTCGACAAGACGGTGATACCACGGCATCCAAATTGAAGGTCGATCGACACTGTCACAGACCATGCATAACGCACGCTTGGATTAGCCTCCCGGAGCACTGTGCTAAACGCAGAAACATCTCAACGGGACAGTGCTATGCCCAAGGTTAGATGGTCTGCTGAATCGTCTTTGAAAGCCAAATAGCCCCTAGGACACGTTCCCCTTAACGTTGAAGCTTCGCTATAGTGTCTGCCGAAGGCAGCGATCCAGGCCGAGGTAATGCGTCAATCTCTATCTTCAAATGTAGATTGGCCGGTTCCGTAATTTGCAAATTTGTTTCGAACGGGGAGGAGTGACCCAGCGAAGATCAGCATTCTCATGCTCTCAACAGTCGCGAGGTTATGCAACGTCTTGGATTTACTTGGCCTAGTCTATTGGAACGAAAACCAACGATCTCAATTATCAAATATGTATGACATCTGTAACCACTGGATGCTCACTCTGACTTCAACAGAATCGACCAGTGAAAGATGATATAGGAACTACCAAACTAAACTCCATATTCCGCTTCAACCTTTGAATAACCGCATCACAGCTGGTCTAGACAGATAATAATTGCTCGAAAATTGAATGTAAAGAGACCGCTTTCAGGACACCGCGAACTGTGCTGCCTTAGTCTTCATTTCTCAGAGGGTATTGTCTCGCAGTTCCACCATCTTCCTGTTCTCTCCTAGTACTACACCGCGGCAACACCAATCACTTTATAAATTTAATTACAAACACTCACACCTTCACACAAAGACTTCGAGGCTACCATGACAAGCTTACACTGATTGTTTGAATTCCAGTCCGTTTTAAAAAGCTTGGGCCGGTCAAGCGATGCCGGAATCAATTGGACGGAGGTCTAGGCTACCAATTGCAAACGAAAGATGAGAGGAGCATTGAAATACTCCACGAAAAGGTTCTCAAAAGCCGCAGCAGTCCATGCATCCTCTATGAAGGCCCCCACGAAGCGGCCAGCCTCATCCGGCTCTGTGTTTCTGACAGCCCTCGGGGAAGTCCACATGTCGTAAAGAAGCACGCACTGTATTTCTGAACAACGACACGTTGGCATCGCACATTACGTCAATCATTGATTGCTCGGGCCTGTCCTCGGACTCGAAGGTCGCGATGTGCATGTTTCGGCAGCGCCGGTATACCCGCCCCTCCGTCAGCCGCAACCACCTCGAATTACACCAGCCTCGTTGTGGAATGATCAACACGAGTAATATGCGGTTTCAGCTTCGAACTCGACAAGCCACCGGATTTGTTTTCAACTCGGCAATCAGAGCATACTTTTCGCAATACATCCGACACATTGTACTACTCTTCTTACCAATGACGCCCGTTGCAAGGCTAGTGTGCAATTTATGTAAACATTTATGCATACTGTATAGCAATTTGGACATCACAATTGAGAATCAAACCAAGCAAGGGCTTTTGTCCAGAAATACACTGAAAGGGTGGGAGGAAAACTCTTTTGATCAAATCGGGCAGCCCCAAATGACACTTGGCAACGCAATTTCCAAACGAGGGTCTACATAAAGACATCCTTTTAGTGCATCGCCTCGTATTTGTGATGACTGAGATTCCCGGTCCACCCGAAAAAATAACACCGCGAAATGTAGTCTGAAACATCCCCCTTTCCTTGGGACTGCCAACACCCACTCACCGCGCATTATAGATATTTTCCATCGTTTAGTTGTACAGAATGGGCATATGGGCATCTGTAGCAAGAAAGCTCAAGTTGACCTGCACATCCAGTAGTTCGGCTAGACCTGCCTCGAGAAGCTGTGACGAGTTCGTGTTCGGAACCGGCAACGCCGCAACGGTTCCTGACAGCGTTGTGGAGAGCTGACGCCCAGAGCTGGAGCCGACACATTCTCAACACATGTTCGCAGCATTGCATCGGTTGGTCTAGAAATATTCTGGGACAACCCCCCCTCCATCATTTTCTATCAGGGGGTACGGAAGGGTGGCACGTATTTGTTCGGCGGCGCCGCAATGATGCAACAAGGGTAGGTCTGCTGGAGCCAAGAGTGTTCGTACACTGCCCCCCCTCATCCTTTGTTTTGTAATCAAAACCACATGCGAATTCGTCTCGCTGAATGCTTGGCCGTGGTAGTTCTGATTGCTACATGTCTGTTTTGCCAGCGCGAGCGCTTCTCACAAGGAAGCCTCCAGAACGACCACTTGTGACTCTTAAGATTGTCCCGGAAAACAGTAGCATCGATTTTGGTATGCTAAGTGTTGGAACAATCTATGATTGTAATTTGTTATCATTGTCTCCTGAACCCAACAAACATCGTGGAACTTCCTGCTGATCTCATATTGCCCACTTCAGACTGCGACTAGGGAGAGCGCAGGATTGTAATTGTTAGGTTGGCTACATTGGGGTAGTTCGTGATATTTGCCGCCATTACTGAAAATCCAATTATATCCAAGTCATTTCACATACGCTCCATTTTCCTTGGTCAATTCACTTTGTATTGTGTCTATATTAGAATGTACATCGAGCGTAAAGCTAGTTCCCCAGCTTGTGAACAGATATAAGTGTATAGGTCCACACATTACGAGTGATTTTAGACATCAATCCCTGCCGAGAATAGCCTCTTTGCTACTTTTTGGTAGCAGTGGGCTTTCCATTGGCTTTCCCATTACAATTTATCGAAACACCACCAAACCCAATCGCGCTTCAAACGAGGTGTCGGACGGAAGAATCCTGCTTCTTCATTCACGCACACATTATTGCCATTCTTTTCTCATGTCTTTTAGCACGAGTTCATGACTCATTGAGCAAAGTCAGTGAGAGTGTACTCTTCTCAACCACTGCCACAAAGTTAGCCCAATCACTGTTCCAGGCTTACGGCTTTGGAGGAACTATCGAAGGACCATAAGGCATTTCAAAGCTTTGGCTGAGCAAGATAACGTAAAGAAAGACTTGATCGAGGCTTATCCAAACGAAGTTGTTCTACACACATCACGTCATGAGGTCAGAGTCCTCCGCAAGGTGAAGCTCAGATAATGCCATGCAAGCTTCTCGCTGGAGAGAATTGCCGAATGGATAGAAAAAGTATGGTTTGATTTTGGGAATGCGTGCTTTGAAGTCCTCGAGATTTCTCGCGCCGTGAATCAATTGCAGTTCTAGTGAAGATTAGGCCGCATTGCATCAGCGGGAGCAAGCGACGTAGCATTGAGGTGCTAAGCGTGCCCTCTCCAAATTGATGTCTATGAACAGCTTTATATGAATGTTTGGTGTACAGGTATGTTATTTAGCAATGTGGCGCGATGTTTTTGATACTTGTATGCCGGATCAGAGCACTACTGATAATTGTACGTAGACCTGACATTTCTACGTAGATAGCATCTTATTTTGTGTCCACACTTAGTCAGTGTCACACTCTTGCAAGAACACTAAACACTCTGTGTTGCGTTTTTGCCTGGATTTTCCCTTTGTTCAAGAAGTCGACATACCCTAAACTAGAGCGATCTTGAGGACGTCACATGCGTGCACTGGCTTTCACCATGTCCAATTCTTTACAGCGACTTCACACATATCATAGGTAGCAGGGACGGATAGGCTCAGAAATCTCCTTCCATCACTGTTTCCTCTTTTCTGGGAATATTTCTTGATTGCAACCTGCTCCGATAGGTCAACGTGCTACATTGCAAACGCTCACTTTCACTTTCACTTCACACACGAGCTTAACTTGGCATAGACTTCCACCGTTACTTAAACAGAGGCTCCAAAAAACCTCTTTCCCTCCAGATCCCCACCTTTTGGTCTTTGAACCTAGATCTTGAGCTTCCAGCTATCTGCAAGTTTGCTCTTCCCAAACGCGGTATAGAAGTGAACACCAATAACGCCTTTTCGTCTGGCCAATCAAGCATCTGCGACCGAGATTCAGTCATTCAGCTTGCAGCTACTAAATACGCGAAGAGTGAGTGTCTTGCTCCAGAAATCTTCAAAGTGCACGGTAAGCCCCTGTTGCCAGGCCAATCGCGTTATCCTTTCTTTGTTCTGTCTCCTTACTGACCTGTGTTTAGGAGCAGGTCCATTCATTTTAAGCCCTTTTCGCATTATTTGCAAAGTCTGGCCCTGCAGACGGCACTGGAGCAGCCATGGAGACACTCGCGAACTTGGCAGACCATAACGCCGGATCTAAATCAAAGCCCCTTCCTGGCCGCCAAACAAATTTCATTGCCGATCGAAGCCAAATCGAGGTAGTAAACAAGGCTAGGGAAGAACAACAGGCACGCCAGAATGGCCGTGAATACCTACAAAGCAAACTCGAGTTTGTCACTTATATGTTCTCGAACACGGACGCTTGCGCGAGAGTTGACTGCACAGAGTTAGCTATACGTTGGGAATCTCGCGTCTGGAAGGAAAACAGGGAAGTCCATGATGACCTCGACGAGTATCAGACCAAGATCAATCTTGAATTGCGTGAGCTTGACAAGTATGATGATAATTGGAGCGTGCCAATTGAAAACGAGACACAAACCGGGTACGAGCTGCTCAGGGACCGCATCTTCAACCTATTCCCAAAACTTTTTGCAAAGCTACCATCAGAGGTATCACAGATGGTCCCTAGAAGTCTTGTACCGAATGCACCGCGAAAGTTCAAGATTCCCAAAACCCGTAAAGGCAAATTTACCATCGACCAGGGAGGGTGCAAAGCGCCAGAATTTCTTGAATTGAATCCGAAAAAGCTGGAGCAAAAAGCGAAAGTCGTTATTGAGAGGGTGAAAGAAGACCTTTTGAACTCCGACCGCCTCATTGAAGGCCAATTATCCGTGAAAGACGAAGACCGTTGGCAAAACTGCCGGCAATTTCGTTCAGTACTCGCCGAATTGGTGCAGCGTCTCCCAAGAACAGACAAACTCTTCAATGTTGATATAACCGAGCTTGCCGGGTCTTGGGAGAAGAAGGCTTGGGAAGAGGCCTGCGAATTGGTTGGAAATTCCTCTATTTACGAGAAAGCTATTGAGAGTGGCCTGGAAAATTTGGAGACTTGGTTGACCTACTGGGATTCAGAAGTTGGAGGCAAAGCAGGAGGCCCGACAGGTTGCGATGCCTTCCACCAATATGTTGACCAACACTTTGCCAATGAGTTTAAGCTCATTTCCATCGAACCTTCTCTCCAAGAAACTGGATACTCATTTGGTAAGCTTGAATTGCCGCAGGGAGACAACGAGCGAGAAGATGCTCGAAAACAATACAGAGACATGATCGAGAGTGTCGTCAAACATTTCCCGAGCGATGATGACATAGCCAAAGTCGATGTTTCAAGGACTGTTGTAGCATGGGAATGCCAGATATGGCATGAGACATATGTCAAAACCCGGAATCTTTCGGATTACACCAAGAGGACCCTCGACGAGTGCGCTGCATTAGGCACTTACGGGGAATCCTGGGATGATATTTTGTACGATGGCAAGACTGGCAAACAGCAATTCTGTCAGTATTTCCAGGAGCACTTCGGAAACGAATATCTCGTGGGGTCCGCGCAAGAAGGCAATCTTGATGATGAAATTTTTGAGCTCGCTGGCGGAGACCGATATCACTACGATGGCGACTACCAGGAAGAGGAGATAACTGTGGCCTCGTGCGACGACTCCTCTAGCATTATATCAGCAGAATATTCAGAAGATAATGTTGAGATTTTAGATTCCCCCGCTTCTCCAACACTATCGCAACAAGGGTCTTCTGGCAGCCCAAGTTTCAACGATCCCGATATAGAGATTAACGAAGAGAATGCTCCGCATTATTCTTTTGGGGCTGCACCGCCTTCTCCTATACAACTACCGCAGTCCTCTATGGACTATGGATCCGGAGAACTTAATAGCTCAAATCCTGATCCGAGCTTCAGGCTTACCATTTCTGCCCCCCAAGAGCTACCTACTGACACCTTTGAGCTTGCGGCTGGAGCTTTTCAGGTCATTAGTGACTCTTCTAATGGCGCGCAGTTTTGTGCTTCTGGGCTTGTTCCGATAGTAGAAGACCTCACCAAAGACCAGGTTCAGCCGTCTCCTGCATCACGTACATCTTACGCTCTGGTTCAACCAGAGCAAGGTGAAGGAATGAATATTGAAGGTAACTCCATCATGGTCGACAGCGTTGAATTAAGGGACCCGCATCCAGCAAAAATTCTCCAGCAACCTGGATTTCAAACAAATACATGTACAGTTGCGACAAGTTCCCAACCAGGCGAAGACTTCGACATAATAGGGCATCATTCCGAGCAACACATCGCTGAAACAATACCGAACGCAGTCGAGCAGGCCAATCAGGCATCTTGCATGACGATAGAGGAGGCAAATCTTATGCCAATTGATCATTCACCTTACCTGCCAACTGAACAATTCTTTATCTTGCAAAATGCCCATGATGAGTACGAAGAGGCTAGCAAACGTTTCATGCGATACAAGTCTGCCTTCCAGTTTCAGAGCGTGGAGCCCACTCAGGACTACCAGTCAGCGGTCAGTGATGCCCAAGCATCGACGTTGAGTCATTTTCAGATGCCCTCAGTCGGTACAAACCCCTTTGTCGGACTCAAATTACCAGACTCCAAGACAGATAATTCCCGTCCATCGCTCTTCAGCAATGTCGCCAGGCCTCAATACAATTGGCCAGACCAGCAGCTACAGACACATCTCGTCGAAAACAGCAAATTTCCTGTATCTTCTCATATAGATATCGTGGCAGAGGTCTCAGCTGCACAAAATGCGCATTCGGATCCTTTCCCAGCGGATTCGACAAACAAGCTTTTGTTAACCAGCCTCATTGAGAATGTGGTTGAGTCGAGCGCCAACATATGTGTGTCACAGTCTCCAAACCCTCCACGTCCATTGAATTCTACGGACTCCATGTTCAGTACTACGGAAATAAGGCTCAGGAAACCTTCAGTAGCCGATATCGCAATATTCGGAACCCACAGTGAGCCCACAACTAGACATGAGGTAGCCACGGAGCACAATCATCTTGGCGAAAATCAGCGGGAGATAGGTGCTGGAGATCTTCATAACGAATCAAGCGAAGATAAGACGACATTTGAAGGGATTTGCGAAATCGCTGAAAATATTATTTCCGCAACAAGCTCTCGCCCAGCAAAAGAGGAATCCAACCCCATGATGGAAAAAACAGAGCTATCAAATCTCCAAGAAGATATCTATATTGACCCATCGGTATCAGGTCCCGCTTCATCAAGCCACGATGTTGCCGCTGCGCATAGTACTGAGTCTGCCGCACAAGAGGCTCCATCAAACAGAATATCGTCAGCACAAATGGACATGTTGATGGACCATATATCCAAATTGCATCTAAGTCTTGTCACAAAGATAGAAACTTTTGATAAGAAACTTGAGAGCATCCGAACATTGGTTGTTGAAGATCAGCACGTTCAGCTGACATCCGAGTTTTCGAGCATCAAGCAATCCATCACGGATTTGTGGGGCATGTCTCAGTACGATCTGATTACGATGTTGGAAGAACTTCCCGAGATGACTGTTGGCAGTGTAGAGCAACGACTGCCTGAAGACACGGCGGTCAAGGTGCGGCAAGAAATTGTACTCACAGAGCCTGAGTTGACCGTACAGACCGGAGAGACCGGAACCGAAGAACTTCCACGTGCTGGTTGTCTTGGAGCAAATACCCAAGGACCAGTCGACCGCCCGTCACAAGCGTCCGTAGACGAAGTACGCACGCGGAAAATTCGACAGATCAAGAAGCGTAACGAATTGAAGGTGCCAGGTGCTTCAAAACAGCAACAGCCATCCGTTACTGCGAGCAAGAAGCGCCCAAAGTCCAAGAAAAAGGATCATGTCCACTTTCAGGAAGTCAATAGTGTCCATGAGGAGCCATCTGAGGCAGAAAAACTCTCTTCGCAGATAACAAGTCTCCAAGAAGAGTGGCAGACGACGAGCAAGAATGGCGACGTTCCTCGAGTTTTCATCGATAGCGCCCAAGCTCTGGACGAGGTATACCACAAACTCGACAAGACAGACGAATTCAAGACAGTCAACAAGCTCAGTCAGCTAACCAAGCAATGGGAGGCTCTTCACAAGGCCGCAAGTGCTTTCCACCACCTCTCGAGCAGCTTCTCTACCGAGGCTCAATCCGCCTTGCGCAAGACAGCCAGGCGCTTCCGAGGAAACAAGTACTGGAAAGAGGGCTATGTGAATGCAGGGTTGCAGAACCAGGATATTGGTAATAAAGCGCTGGCCAAGCAGTGGGAGGCAATGGCCCTGGGTCGAAGCCAGGCAAATGCAAAGCTGCTTGATGTTGCAAAGCCGAAGTTGAATGCTCTGGTCGAGCAATATCAAAACTACTACAATGCTTTGCAGCAACTGCAGGTGTTTTCTTTGGATCAGGATATCTCAGAGCAGCTCAGCTATATGGCGGCGGTAACGTTGGCGGACTACTATGGGCGCATCAGAGAAGCTTATGCAACTTTCGACCTCCCACTCGAGGAATTGTTGATTGACGTAAGTGACCTTTTTTTCTCCGTGGCCATCACGGGCGAAGCTAATAGTGGACAGTTATTCAATGGTGAGCGTTAAGAAGCCACCAATCTGAGCCATTCAGATTGAATGGCCTTGCGTCTTGAAGTATCCTCCGATGCAGAGGTAGAAGTATGTTTATTTATGAAGGCGGGTAGAGCAAACTCCCCGTTACCCAGGATTGTAGGGTTGGATACTAGGTCTTGGGGATACAGATACACCTTGTAAGAACAGTAGATAGAAAGACATCAGTTTTCCAAGAAAAAGGGAGTTAGAAAACGCGAGGCGACTGACCATGGGTCTAGCCTGCTTCGGCTAGGCCATGGTCAGGTCACCTAAAATCCAGGTTGAATGGCACCCCTGCATGGTCAGGTCATATCAAGTGGTCATGTAGCCAATAATACTTTGATATCTTATTTTCCCCCCTAGAACGTGATCTAATCGTGTTCTAATTACGTTCTTAGACTATCTCTACTATCTTTACTTTATAGTAATAACCAAGGAGCCTCTCTTTCTACCATAGGAATGTAATTAGAACCTGTTTTTGATTCAATCTTTAATGTGCGCTAAGTAGTACTCTGAACGATATTCGCTAGACTTTTCTACTACTGCTAGATAGCCTCCATTAGCATAGCTCCTCTTCCCATAGTTGACCTGGCTAATGTTATGGTTAGATGACATGCCGACACAGAAAACGCAGTCCCCCTAAGATTGATGTCAGAAAGGTTATAAACGAAGAGCCATAGAAAAAATGAATCATGTTGGCTAAAATGTCTTTCATCAAGACTTTGAACTATTGCTCCCTGTGTCACTACATATTACCACTATGCTCAGTTGCTTTTCCCGCCCGGAAACATTGCTAACCTCATATTCAGACCCAATGCAAACGCACTCGCACCAAGTGGCGATATGGTAAAAGTTCCAATACTCTGGCATTGATGATTGAAAGACGATGGATCTTAATAATATCCGATCCAAAAGGATATAGGGAAAAAAAATGAGGCAAGAGTGTAGCCCCGATGACGCCATTTTACCCTCCAAATCAGTTGAACAACTCCATCTAAATGCCCGTTCCGGTAGATAAACCACCCCTAAATATGCACAAGAAGCTCCAAGTCACTCAGGATACCCAACTCCTCGCTACCACACTAGCTTTCTTCACTTTGCTTGCACTAGCCCCCTCTTTGTCAAACTTCTGCTCTGTGTTGATCATATTCTCGATCATGTTTAAAGTCTGCGAGTTCACATTCGCGCTCTGTTTATTTTTCTCCGCCTCGAGCTTCACAAGCTCCTCCAGATTCTTCTTCTCCTTTTGCTGTTGCTGTTCCTCCTCCCTCAGTCTCTCTTCCTCCTTTTTGCGCTCTTCTTCGATTTTCTTCGCCAATTCCATTTCTTCTTGCAATCGTACCTGGTCGCCGTTTTCTTCTTTCTCGTGAAGCCACACGCCTTTAGCGTCGCTGAAGACTTCTGTCAGCTGACCAAGAGTACCACATACGCCGTCAACCTCACCCCAAGGAAGCCAAATCTGCTCGCCTGCGGTCCACACACCGCCACGTCCACCACGCTGGTCCCACGCGCGATCACCGCCAACGAGGGAGTCGTGGTAGCCACTAGAGGATTGTATACTGCGGAAGTAGTTGCGTAGCAAGGCACGTCTGTGGGGCGAGTACCACATATCAAACCAAGTGATATTGGCGGTAGGTGCATGGCTTCCTGTTGTGCTCCACACCGCCGCGGGACTATTGAGCAGAACTGCAGGGACGGCGCCGGTGTACGTGTTCTGGATCAGGGGAACCTTACTCCATGGTTCCTTACGCTTTGGCAGGCTGTCCAGATCCATGCTGAACTCTAGCTTGTCAATGTAGGCTGGCTTTTCGTTCGGCGACGGGTTGTGCTTCACGAGGTCAGGGCGCCAGAAGGGAGGTTTTGTCTCGTTAAGGGCCGGGGGTAGCGTCAGATATTGTGTCCATGCATCTGGGTGGTAGTACTTTGAGTTGTCTGTCGAGTTATCGTGCAGGAGGGGAACAAGTTCATCGTCGACGCAGTAGATGAACGGCTGAAACAAAGTATGTGTGTAGTCCAGGCCGATCGAGAACTCGTGTAGCGTAGCATTTCGATGACTTGTGTTCGGGGCATCCAACTTTTGCTTTGATAGTGCGCTCGATTTTACTCCTGGAAGAAACTCTTTTAGTTTTTCACCTACAGGCATATTCTCCCTCGCAATTGCATCTCGCCTCAGCTGTTGTTCCCCGAAGAGTGTTGCAAACACTGACTGCATCGTCTGTGATTGACTCCTCCGAGCTTCGAACTTCTTCAGCGCTGCCGCATATAGCCTCCTTAGATCGTTGGCTGGGCCCATAACCATCTTCGCGTTGAGAAACTTCGCTGGCCTTTCTGCTATGCGTCGTTCATTCTCTTTCGCGTATAAATCATGCGGTACCACCGACGGCGGCACATATTTGCAAGCCATATCGTCACTCTGGCACATCTTCTCTGCACCAAAAACGATGGTCTGGTTGAACTTTTGGTACCCAGCCTCATTCACGCCGTACCTCTCCAGAAGCCGCACATTCGCCTCAGCTAACACCCTCTTGTATTGCGAGACAATGACATCACTCGGGAGCTGAAACCATGACTCTTGACCATCGACGATGAGAACAAGATCCTCGTCTTGTACATATCTAGCGTTGCTCAGGTAACCCAACGTGCTGTTTAATGTGTCCCTTTCCCACTGTATATCGGTTTCAAACGCAGTGTATAGATTGACCGCAGTCGGCGGTGGATACTTCAGTAGCATCGCAGAAAGCGTAGTTTTGCAGAATCCGTCAGTATCCCGTTCGGCGGGCATAAGGAGGTGGAAGTTGGGTGTAGTTTTTTTAAGATTCGAGGGGACATTGCTGATCTCGCCGCTTTCGAGTTGTAATGTGGTATTGGAGGGCTTTTTGAAAGGCGAATGTATTATCGAGGGGAAACTCGGGAGAAATGGACGCCATTGGTAGTGTGATGATATGTCGTGCACCGTGGAGGAGATGGCCTGGGATTGGATCAGCATGTGCCCGTCGATCCACAGCATACATAAGCGTTGCCGGATTCCGAGACTTCTCTTCGTCTCCGACTTGGGGGATGGACATGTTCACTCACCTCTTGATGTCTCATACTCGCCATCCCTGCCAGTACTGTGAATAGCAGAATGCTCAAAAGCATTGTCCGCCCTCTCCGGGTGCATGCCCATTGTACCGCAGCACTGCCAAGTTCCGCTGGCGATTGTCTCGGTGACATTGGCATGTCCTGCATCGTGTCGCCCGCCATGATGGCGCTCGTAGGGGAGCCGTGCTGTGCCGCAGGAGGTTCTGAAGTCGGAAGGGACGGTATGCGGAAAAAGATAAGACGGAAGGAGCGACTTCAATCGTGGATGCGCCCTCGCTCAGGCCAGCATATGTATGTCGCCTGGAGCTACTGCAAGGTACAACGCACAGCCGAAGGCCTGTGTCCCCTATGTCTTTGCCTCGTGCACCGAAGATCGCAATCGCAGTCGTAATCTTGGTGGGCAAACGGTCCTAAATCGGTCCTCACAGAACGCGCGTCAACTCCACCGACAACCATGGATTAAAAGAGTGTGGGGGACCGTAGATGGCCGTGAGGGGGAGAAGAGGGCGAGAGGCAGAGACGCCCTGTTTGGTGAGCGCATATCGATATCTTACATTCCTCAGCTACTCGTCGGCTCCCACAGCCAGCCAGCCTTCAGCAGGGCCAGACGCATCCCCCCCAGTCTGTCGCGTCGCCCCACTAACCCTTACTAGGGAAGGCTGTTCCCGCTTCCGCTCTTCCTGCAGATCCTTGGGTCCTAAAATAAGCATGCCAGTGGTGCTTATATTCGTAAAGCTGCTGCCACACTGCAAGCCTTTCTTCAAAAGAAGCACTTGGACTCCGTCGTCGTGTTCGCATCAGTGCATATACCGTGTCACTGTCATGGATAGATGAGTGCGTTCATCATGGCAGTCCAGGCCCTGTGGTTCAACGCTAGCTTGCGCGAACATCTTGCGGCGCCCGCTATCGATTGCCTTGGCTTGGGCCTTCATGACTCTTGTGGACTTAAGAAAAGGGGATCATGATGCAAGGACGCGCAGAAATGCAAGGCTTTCACGACAACAACCCCCGAACTACCTGATTCGGCGAGAAGGGCGAGGTCGCAGAAGTAGAGCATAGATCACACCACCCTGGCTGTTTCGAAGACTCATGTGACAGCGTCTGGAAGTAAGACAGCTGTCACACGCTCAGCGCGAACACATGTTCACTACACATATTTACTGCAAATGTCACAAATGTAAAATAGTCTAGGAGTTGTACAGCCCATGTTCTCGTCGCTTGGGCTTCGTTATATGCAAAAGTATGTGTACAGGACGGGATATGAACGTGCCGATTCAAACAACCCTCAAGCGTTCGATGCAAACACTAAATCCAAAATCTGCCTGCTTCAGGGGGGTATCTGAATGCTCGCTCCCAAAAACGCCTTGCTAGCTGAAAACACGCATCTTCCTTTTCCTGAACAACAGGGGTTGTGGCTTCGGCGTCGCTTGTGAAAATAGGATCACAACACTATTCTCGGGCGGCCTCCATGTGTGAGAGCTAGAGCGGATGCCGCCTGAGATCTGTGCTGCTAGCACTGAGCCATAAGCTCGTCGTTGATATCCCCCCGCGTGCGCAAGTAGCTGCTCTGTTGGCGTTGTGTCTTCTAACCCAACCATGACTTGACCATCACAGTGCGAACTAATATCGCACAGATTGACAGCCCTCCTTCCTGGCCCGCGCATCTACAGATTCAACCGTACCACGACCGCTTCAGGTTGGACGAGTGTGATACATCTTGATAGTTTTGTTACGAGTCTCTTCGCACTGTTGCAGGGCATGAATATGCCTCTCTTGTGCGAGCTTCCACGTCTCCAGGACTTCCTCGTCTTCCCTCATCCTAGCCAGGTAGCTCATGAAGCCAAGCCTCTTTGTCGTCTCGCCACGATGTTGAATGAAATTATCATCCAAATTTTCCAGCTCCGCGTTTCTGGCATCGAAGTGAGCGGTCAGAGCTTTGCTATAATTCTTATACGCCTTGACGTATGACTCCATACGTTTGAAGTACTGATCAGCGGAGGCTTGATCCACTTTGATGGGAGGGGCAGGTGCTCCTGGCATCTCAGGATATTTCAACCTCTGTGATGTGTTTGGCTTGGTCGGATGTGACCGTGAGGGCTGTGAGTCAAACGGCAGCGTGTCGCTAAGATCACCCCATCCAGAAAGACCTCCATTCGGAGGCTGTACAAACGGCTCGACCGTTGCAATACCTCCAATACCATTCAGGCCCGGAACGGGAGGTTTAGCAGTGGTAGCAGACGAAGGCGCGGTGGCGGAGCCATTCGGCACGGTACCTGGACCTGCGGACGTATTTATCTTAGGTGATGTGGGTGCTGTGCGAACCCCCCTTTTTGGAGGCTTGGGGACAGGTGGTGTACCGGAGTCGATGTCCATTGCATCAGCATCGCCATTAGCCGTCTCTTCAGCGAATGCCTGGTACCTTGGGCGCGAGTTGCCCGACGGGTCTTGTGCCTTTGAAGTATCGTTCTGTGGCACAGTCGGCTTGCGGGCCGGTTTAGGTCGCTTGGTCGCTTCCGTTGCACGGCGAGGCGACGTTTCTTTTGCCTCTGTATAGACCCAATTGGGATCCTTGAACGTGTCCTGCCAAGCCTGTTGGCTGAATTTAGTAGCGTGCGCTGCGTGGGGAGGAGGCGGAAAGTTAGCATTCGGCGGTGGTCCTGGGGGAGGTGGAGGGATCGGGTACGACTGCGAATGCGACAGTGGCTGTGAGAATGATGAAACCGGAGGAGGTCCCATTGACGGGTTGGAGAACGGGTTACGTTCGGCAGCTGTGCGCTGAGAAGGTCTGCCTCGAGTTGGCGACGTCCGTCCCCTGGTATTATATCCTTTCTGTATATTGGGGGCAAAGTAGTCAGTGCTACTTTCAAACTTGCCATGCCAGTCCGAAGGGGAGAATTTCATGTTGATGCTCTCCTCGCTTCTGCTTTTGAAGCTGTTTGGCATGCTACCTGTCGTGCCATTGCTTTGCCGACTTTGCTGCTGGGGGGTCCCTGGTTCTCTCGCAGCCCAGGTTGGAGGAGGTGGTTGTGTACTCGGCGGCGGTGGAGGCCGGTGTTTACCACCATTACGAAACACCTCTGGCTCGGAGTCGTCATCGCTTGAGTCCGGATACATCTGGGGGAATGCTCTGTTAGGCTTCCCGCCGTACGAGTTCCGCTGCTGCCTTCGACCTGAGTCAGAATACGCACCCGCATCTTGCGAAGGGCTTGGCCGATGCGAATGTGTGGGCGAATTCCGCACACTGGAAGACCTTCCAATGCCCTCGAACATGGATGTCCTCTCCCCCGCCACATTAGAGTAGTATGGTGTCCGTACGCGATTGGCCTCCGAGAATGGCACTTCATCAGCCTGCGTATCTTTTGTGGGGTTTTGTGGAGCATGCGGAGGCGTGGTAGCGTTCGGAGGGGTTGGAGCAGGACGAGCGTAGTTCCTGTAAGCTGAGCGTGCTTGGCCTTCGTCCGCGCCTGGTGTTGCCGGATTAAAACCATGCTTGGACGACGGAACTCTGGTGCTGTTACTACGTCCAAATGGAGTGCCATTTGGATTGTTCTGAGTACTGCTCTGGGCACCTGTATTTTGCTGTCGAGCTTCCTCAGCACGAGGCTGCTTCATTTTCTGCCATGCCGTGAAGACATTCGCGCGAGCCTCGGGGTCCTTCGGCCTTGCGTCCGATCGCTGTGCTGTTGGTGGTGGTCGGAAATTCTTGCTCGTGAACCTATCTGCGCCGTTGTTGAAAGTGTTGTGGTGTTGTGGTGGGGGAGGACGCTGCGCCTGCGGAGAGGGTTTTGGAGGAGGAGCGCGGTAGTAGGACCCGCCTGGGGTCGTTGTGGTGTATGCATTTCGAGGCGGCGGCGGAGGTCTTGTCCTTTGCGTATTCGGCGTGTTGGTCGGGATATTCAGATTTCGATACTTCCTCCGCTCAGCATCATATTTCGCACGCTGTGTCGGGTCGCACAGGACTTCGTGTGCAGCCTGGATCTCTTGAAACTTTACGACAAAATCGGCCTCCCGTCCAGGGTTCCGGTCTGGGTGGTACTGCAAGGCAAGTGTTCGAAAGGCCTTGCGGATTTCGTTCTCGCCTGCATTTGCGGAGACTTTTAGGTCGGCATAGTAGTTGCGAGTTGGATCGGCTTTGACCATGGCGACGGCGGTGACGGGGGAAACCTTTGTGAAAATGTGGGTAGAAACTGCGCGCGGCCTAGTTTTACTCTAAACAGGCAGACACAGATGCTGCGCAGTCACGGAGTCCTCCCTTTCACTGCCTGATCTCGTTCGCGAGGCAGTGCCGCTCAGATGATAGTCGGCCTTGCGCGTGAACGTCGGAGCATCGTGCAAGTAAAGTTGGAATGCACGAGTTGGGAGCGTCTGAAGAGGATCAACTTGTCAGCCGCATGGCGTCACAGGTGTGGAAGAGAATGTGCCCACCCTTTCCGGCTATTGGAGGTCTATTCGCTTGTTGCGCTGGCGTGGAGGTGCTGTTGTCGGTTGGGCTGATATGTTTTGGCGTGGGAGGGGCCACGGCAACGCTTCAGCCTTACCAGCAACATCCTAGCGTGCACCCTCCCGCCAGTGCTGCACCGAAGAGCTTCTTGAACTGGCGCAGAGAAAGCCCTGAAATCATCTCTACTTGGTACCCAACCTGGCAGAGCCTAATCTTCAGGCGTATGCCGATTTTCCAACTGCTGCTGCAAAAGCAACCCTAACGTCGATCAGCCATCTCATCATGCAGCATACCGGTCAGGCATCCCGGCAAACGCCAATATACAATATCAGGGCAACACCCAATCAAGCCCATGTTCTCGCAGGCTTAGCACAATGTTTCACGTGACAGCTGAGATCGCTATGGTTCAATTCGGCTGATACAAATTGGAATCTCTTGACAAGGCAGCCTCACTATGCAAACGTTTCCGTCATGGTACATCATCGAGATCATGAACTCATGGTACATCATCGAGATCATGAACTCATGGTACATCATCGAGATCATGAACTCATGGTATTTGATTTTGAAAGTCCTGACCGGCCGTCGTCATGCCAGGCGGAAGCTATATAGCCCAGGATATCCTTTTCCATTCACGCCAGTCCACACGCTTGAAGAAATCGACCAAACGTTCCACCACGCACGCCACACCCTCAGCACATCTAGCGGTAACGCCAGAGGGAGAGAGTGTTGTGCCTCTTCCAAGTCTTCCTCCTGCCGGCAGTGGTGTTGTTGTACTTGTGTCCACGACCGAGACCACGGCTCTTCTTGCCAGTGGCAGTGAGTCCACGGCTCTCGCGGTGCTTGTGGACAGGCTTGACGATCCAGTTGATGCGGGGATCACGGCGGATAGCCTTGTGCTGGGGATCGACGAGAATGACCTCGTAGTACTTGTATGTGGAGTCCTGGTTGATCCAGTACGAGTTGAGGACGCGGAGATTGGCGCAGCGGCGGCCGATACGCTCCTCGGCAGTCGATTTGAGCGAGCGCTGGTACTTGAGCTGGTTGATACCCTGGTTGGTGGGCTTGCCTGTTGATCTGTTAGTCTTCGATCCTAGCTACACAACGGGTCGCCTGTAGCGTACCATAGGTGGCACCCCTAAGAACTATCGTTAGCATTGACTCTCTCCTTATACCAAAAGCTTTACGTACTTGGGCGCAGGCCTCTTGCGACCTCCACGACGAACGCGGATGCGGTAGATAACGTAGCCCTGCTTGGCCTTGTATCCGAGGCGGCGAGCCTTATCCGGGCGCGAAGGACGGCTGGCGCGGTGGATGACCTTCAGTTGGCGAAGCTATTAATGCACTCTCAGCAATGTTCAACGAGTACACCAATGGCGACCGCAGTCCCAGAGTTGAAATTCATACCTCCCAGCACTGTCGAAACGTTAGCATGGTCAACAAAGCATCTCAATTCAATGAACCTACGCGAACGCGCATCAAGAAGCGCATCATATCCGACTGCTTCTTCTTCTGAAGTTCCTCGACATCTATCGCGAATTAGCTGTGAACATGGGGTTGCGGAGATTCGACGCGCGTACACTTGAGGGCACCCATCTGTGACAGTGTTAGTATAACCTAATTGCAATGGATTGAGAGCCTGAAGAGGGAGCGTACCTTGACTGTTGGTTAGTAGTTGTCGACGTTGTCGTTGCTAGAGGGCGAAATTGTGAGGACGACGAAAAGTCGAGCTTAGCGAAGTGTAGCGCCTTGGCAGTATTTTCTCCACTCCCACGACCAGGATTCGATCTAGCGAGCAAAACCAACACCATGACACAACCCAGCGATGAGAGGGGGAACAAGAAATTGGGAAACTGACATTGTGTTGGCACAAATACGATTTCTATCCTATGCCCGATTGCATTGCATTAATGTTGTAGCTCTAGGTATGAAGATGCATTGTGCCCTAACTGCAAACGACGCCTTTCGTCATTTGCTTCTACTCTCATTGAATAGCACATGAGAGATCCATATCCCTAGTAAGTCGCATCATCTGGAAGTCCTTTGACCATTCTCCTTAGACCTCTTTCGGCGTATCTCAAGCTTTTCTGCAACTCATAGTTAATTTCTCTCTCCTCTATTCCTGCAACTCCTACCACATCTTTATTAACATGCTCATCTACTATCTTCCGTCCATCGTTACCGACATCAGCTCCAAGCACCTTCCTTGCGTTCCTCAGAGCAACTCTCGCTCCCATTTTCAGTTGCGCCTCTGTCTCGCTGATGTCATGCTCCCATGTGTCTGCGATCCGCTGCGAATGCTGGTTCTGCAGATCCGTGATCATGTTGTCCAGCCTCTCATAATCCTTTATGAGGCATTCGGAGGCTGTAAGGATGTTGGTAATTGATGCGTATATTGGATTACCAGCGATCTTGGTGCCTGCGTAGGTTGGGCACTTGGCTTGCATCGGCCGCTTTGGAGACTTGAGAGCTTTACAGACCATAGATGCGATTTCATTGCGGTGACATGTTCGTTTCCCCTCCCTATATTGATGGTACTTTAGTCATTTGTTATAGTACACAAGGATTCGTGCCATCACGACAGGCAACACTCACGCCTGGCGCATCCGATGCTCGAGCAGTACTCTCAGGGCTTTTTGGTCGTCTGCAACCTTTGCGTTAAATTGTTGAAGTTCTTTTTTGTCACTTCTATGATTCTGAAGAATGGGAGGCAAAGCGAGCATCTGTCTGTAGGCGCTATCAGTTCAAAGTGCGCTTCTCCCGCACTTTTCAATCACTTGCTGGCTCTCTGTGTGAGCGACATTATCGTCAGAGTCGATGTCTTTGACAAGGCGTGTGTTACCCTTCGAAGTGCCTTTCAATGGTGACTGGGCACGTCGTCGCGCCATGGTTGCGGTGGCTGATGGATATCGAAGCGATTGTGTATTATTTGTGGTGAGGTGAAAGCTAATGTATCCATCCAGGCGAGGAAGGGTCGATGCGCCTGCTCAAGCACATTGTGATGTTGTTCTATACCACACACAATTCTTTAGAGAAGCCTCCAAGTTACAGGGCAGCAATTGCGCGACGGTGAGACTCAATGCAATCACGTAAACATAACCCACTGAAGAAAAGTATATTGCCAAAATGTGTCATTTCGCCATGAGCATATATCTAAAAAGGGTATGCATAAGCTAATAGCCGGCCTTCCGCAACCCCGGCACTGTATCTAAAGGTTGAAGCGTCAATCTGTCGTCGAGAAGAGAAAAAGAACACATGGGAATTTTGGGGGGAAGGAAAGTAAAGCAGATGCAAAAGGAAAAGGCCGTGATTGTATACCATGATTGTCTGCCTCAAGACTATCGCAACTCTGATTGATGCAATGACAGTAGCCACGAACATGATGGAGTGCAGCTGTCACTGCCAGGATGCTCTTGTCGTCGAGACAATCCATAGTGCGAAAAGCCGTAGAATCATAATTGAGGTTGATGTAATCGCATAATGATCGAGAAAACAGGTGGCCATAGTGTAGACATATCGCTCTGTTGTGGCCCGGGGGTACTTCTGCTGGGAACACATGAGATACTGGCGACTACCATAAACCCCATGCATTACTTGGAACCAAAGGAGAGGTTGTGCATGGCCGTCAAGAGAGCCGGATCATAGCCGCCATTATAGGAAGTCCCAGAGGTTGCAGTGTGGCCATTGCCATAACCGCCAGAAGTCCCAGAACCTGGGGCGCTGCTGTATGTATTGGCAAAGCCAGTTCCAGAAGTAGCATATTGACCCGAGGATGGGCCAGCGGTAGGCGTATACGACTGCGAAGCGGCATAGGAGCTGGTAGCCGAATAGCCTCCACGATAGGATGGTCCGCTGGAGGCGACGTTGTAAGCGGGTGAAGGAGCATATGTTGCAGGCGGATAGTAAGCCCCGTAGTTCATCGGACTACCACTCGCAGTCGCGTTTGGATAACCACCGGGCTGCATCGTGAATGCGCCATAGCGATCATACATTGGCTGGGAGAGTTGCTGACTCTGAGCCCACGGCGGCATGTTATACGCAGCCTGCGCACCGTAGTTAGGAATTTGATGAGAGAAAGCGTGATACCCATCGTCGTAGTTTGGGTAAGAGACATTGTTACGACCTCGACCTAGTCAAAGTTAACCAATTTACAGCCCTCAAGTCTTAGCCATAGTACTCACCATAATGCTCATTTGAACGCTGGCTATTGGAACCAAAACCCGGTCCAACGGCGAGAGGGCCACTGGGGGGGTTTGAATTGAGGACTGCTCCAGGCCCAATAGCAGATGGCGGTGGGATCTGCATCATGCCCGCTGGGTTCACGACAGAAGCTGGGTTGACAGCTGACATCCAAATGCGGACCTTGTACTGCTTGAAAAGGTCCGTAACCAAATCGTTGAAGTTGACATAGGACTCAGCATAGTAAAAATATGTGAGTTTGTGATAGTCGCTGGGTACAAGTCAGTCAGTTGTACATCAGTAACGCGAACAGTGATAGACTTACGCCTGATACTCAGCATCAAGGATCTCCATAGGCAATTTGTGGTCAGCAGCCTTCTGAGCTCCAAGGCGCTTAGACTTCGCTTCTTGTCCCTCCTTGTCGCGTAGACCCATGATCTCATGCTGTTGTGCAAGCCGCTTGATCATCTTTGGCTTGGCATCTTGATCCTGCTGAGCGCCCATGCCAGTAAGTTGAGATCGGCTCATAGGGTTAGGGAAGCCGTTGGCACGGGCAAGAGCGCCAAGCATTCCGGAATCGTTCGTAGTGCCAGCAAGGGAATACTGCGAGAACATAACAAGCCAACGAAAGTGCTCCTCGTTAGCTTCAGCCTTGTGCTTTTTAGCGTCCTCGAGGCTCACATCGGCATGGGTTACTTGGCCAAGATCGCAACCGCGGTCACCTTCAACGATGACAAGATCGCCGCGACGAATCTCGAGCCCCGTGTTATCGTACAGATAGTAAATGTCAGCCCGAGAGCACTTGAAAGTGACAACAAATAGACGACGACCTGGGCGACCAAGGACTGGAGGCACCGCGTAAGGATTGCCAGCGGACATGGCTGTATTTGGGACGATAGGATCTGGGTGGGCTGCTGAGATCGCAGACGAGTTAATAGCTCGCGATGCAGGGCCGTAGCCAGTGAAGTAGGCGGCAGCATCGAATGGCTCAGTCTCATCAGGGGATTGGGAAGACTGGCGAGGTGACATAAGCTCTTCGTCCTCCTCCTGGGTGTTGCTCAGAGTGGGCATAGGCATTGTTGGGTTATAGCTGCCATAATGAGCGAATGAGTGTCGGCGACCAAGCGCGTCCACACCCAGGGACGGAATATTGCCGGTTGCCCACTGCTGCTTCTGCGGGCTGTCGATAATATCTACCTCCGGCTCACGGCTAAGGATGGAGACATGTTCGCTGAAGCGACGAGAGAGGCCTGGATGAGCCATAGTAGTTTCTTGATCGTCAAGTTCCTCAATAGCGTACTCAGTAGTGTTGCCGTATGAGACGTTACGCAAACCTGCAGTGGTCTTGCGACGCTGCTGGGAGACTGGAGAGCCGGTGGAGGTAGCTCGGTTGCGAGCACGAGCGTTCTCCACAGCAGCTTGCTTTAGAAGCGCTTGTTTCTGTTCACGCTCCCAATAGCCGGCAGGCAGGCGAACTCCGTGTTCTGAACCGTTGGACGACTCAACTTCATCGGCCTCGTCCTCACGTAATTGTGAGAGCCCAATAGCAGACTCACCGAGGAGGCTAGGCTTGGAAGGTCGATGCCGTACACCAGATCGCACGCGAGCAGAGAATTGGCCGACTGGGCTATTCTCAATATCACCTTGGCCTATACTATAGGACTGAGACCGGACAGCCTTGCGGAGCGGATTAGGATTTTGCTGGTTCAGAAGAAAACCGATGCCGTCGTCACCCTCAAAGGCAGTTGGTGAGGGGAGAGGTCTATCGTTGGGCGGATGAGCCGACGTTGGTGACGGCAACACCTCTTTCAAGCGGCTGCTAGACTGACTGGAAGTGAAGCTCGTCGTGTTCCACGGGAATGCGGAAGTGCCCGGTCGTGCCTGCTGCGGCAACTCGAGCGACGGCGTGGTTGGTTGAGACCCGGCAAACGAGACAGAAGGCAGGGAGAACTTGCGGTTGGGCTGAATGTCCTGTAGCCAGCCAGAAGAGGGACGTCGACCACCAGGATATCCGCCAGGCGCGGGACGAACGACAGGCGGCACGTGCTCACGGTCATCGTCACTGGATGCCAATACGTCGCTGTCTGGGGTTGGACGCCGGAGCTGTAATTTCGACTTCTCGAGGGCTGAGCCACCGACAGTCAAGCCCCCTTTATATGTGTTGGAGCTCATATTTGTCTTTTCTTTTCTTGATATCATTAGAATGATCCGGGAATAACGACAAACTCGAGGAAACATACCTTGAAGTCTAATAAGAATGGTGATCAATGTGTTGGTGGCTACCAGCACAATATCTTCACAGAGAAACTGTATGCTTTGCACAGTATAAATGTCTTACGCTGTGGTAAGGGGTATTGAAAGTTGGGTGGTCTACGTAGTTCTTGTGTCTAAAAGTAGCCACCTCTGTGAAGGCAGAGGCGCCGTCTATCAGTATGGATGTCAGAGTTTAGAGGCAGCAGCGATGTGGTAACAGGAGTGAGGGATTAAAGTACAGGTAAAGTTGCAGATTTAGAGAGCATGCGAAACCGCAATGCGGTCGATTCGCGGGAACAGAGGCTTCTCAGTTGTCGGATGGATGACAAGCCGCAGGACGTATGGCTGACACATACCTGATCTGTAGATCCTCCTTGAGACGTAAGAAGTGCTGAAGGAGTAACCTTTGTTCTCGTTCGGAGATACAACTAATGGGTTGTGGCAAATGCAGGAGGATAAAGTAGTACGCAGCCACGCAGTGATCTGGCGATAGTGCTGTCACTAGCTGTTGATGAGGAAGTCTTTTGTCGGGTGCCTCTCCTCGTTCCTAAGAAGTACGTTAGTATTTCTATTATTTGCAAAGTCAAAGATGAGTGTCGGTATCCGCTTCAGGGAAAAGACACAGAACATAGTAATAGTCGACTAGCGGAACGAAAAAGAAGTGCTAAAGGCTTTCGGCGATATGGTAGATGGAGGTATGAGAAAAGCAGCACAGGCCCGTACAGATGCTCGGTTGATTGACGTCGGGAAAGAAACTCACCTGTTTGTCGTTGTTGATGAAAGATTCCTGCTGCGAAGCCAGTCGAGGCAGAGGTTCGGTAGAGCCTACTCACAGCTGGCGATGTTGCGCTCGGAGAAGTAATGTTTTCGTGGGCTTCTTGATGCTCACAGATTCTGAGCGTAGCTCGTGTGGAGGAAATAGTAGGGAGAAGAGTGCTCTGAGGAGGCAGATACTTTGTTGCGTGATTGATGACGAACTTACCTCCCTGAAGCCACACGACGCCCAGGGGGGTGCAGCGGGCTCTTATGGAGCTGTAACTAGATGTTTACGTGGGCCTGAGGTGACCTGAGGACGCCGAGGACGTGCGAATGTTGGAAAAAGGGATGGTGTGATGGTGGTTGAGGAAGAAGAAGGAACAAGCAGGTGGCGTCAGCGGTGGGACTTTATGAGCCTGTACTAGGTGTTGGTGGTCAGGTGGCTCGAATGCCGCCTTGAGAGGATGTGAGAACTCGTTGTCGAGGAAATCGGGGCAGGTGCCTTCTGCACAGATGGCTCTAGGTATTACTGTCGCGTTAAAAAGCATCTTAGCAATGTACAACTTAAGGTAGGGAATAGACTAAGGAAATAGACTATAGAAAGAGATTACATCAAGTAAATGCATCAGTCTAGCAGGCATTCCATAGAACAGTGCTTCTGTCATCTTATCCCTCACCGTGGCACACCAGGATGTCTTTAGCGTGCTCTTCTCCAGCGACACACCACACGCTTAAACATGCAAAGCCAACAAAGCAACCCAACAGCTGCCGCTCTCGTAGATACAAAGATCACCATGAAGGTTTAAGAAGCCTATTCTTCCTCTGGAGTTTGGTGCAGCGCTTGCGGTCGTGGCAGTGGGCATCGACCTGTTGTCCTTGACTTCCGCACGGAGACACCGAACAAGCTCTCCACATTGTCCAGCCTACCGAGTACATCGCGAGGACCATCGAGCAGAGCGGACAAGTACAGAAGAAGACCCAGAGGGAAATTGCAGCAATAACGTGGAAGAAATGGCGGCTTTGCTTACCTGGATAATAGGATAATGTCTAGCAAGAATTACACCGACAACGGAACCACTCGAAGCTTAGAAGGGAATCTATCAATATGATGGGCGGTGTATTCTGCGGACTTGATCAGCGCGGTCACTTCCGCACCTTCGCACAAGACACTAGAGCTGTCGGCCAGGAACGCGACAAACTGGAAAGCGTTGAAAGAATGGAGTAGGGAGAACATACCAGGCAAGCTCTATTCCACAATGACAGCGGTAATCTCTATTGCAACAAATCGATGCAGAAAGTAACTGAATATAGCGTAAGCCCCAATAGTTACGACGCGGTGTTGCAGAGCCGTCCAATTCGTTCGCATACCTCAAAACGTAAACCAAGCGCCAAACTCTTGAACCAGTCTATCCCTAGTCTTTCTTGTGGAAAATGTCGAAGGCGAACACGATATACTATGGCATCAGTCGTCGCATGGAATCTCGCCGGCCTAAGATCAACGAGAGGGCACCTAAGCCTAAGAGTGTGGGGAAAGCGCCACGCTCTAATGCCCAAGGCTGTCCCGTAGATCGAGAATCAGTGTTCGGAGAAGAACATGCGACCACTAGAGCGAGCACATCGTCGCCCTGTGTCCCCAGCGACAAAGGAGAAGGTTATAAACAGGGAGGATGGAAGTCCAGAAAGGCCAGAGAGACAGCTAGAGGCTGTCCCCTTGGCACTGGTTCGAAACGTTGGAGACCGAAAACGCGGCAGACAGCATGCAACTCGCACGCGTTGTCAGATCAGGCGAGAGACCCACAGCGACAGGAACGCAGCCAGCTTATGGCGATCTCAAGATGGTCGGTGATTGGTTGCCAGATGGACGGATAGAGAATCTTAAGGCAAGACGCTCATTACAGAGGAACAGACGAAAGTCAGAAACACGCAGACATCCAACGCCTTTGAGGCTTCTGCAGCTCGCACGGCAGGCCAAGGATCAGGGGCTCTGGATGGTCTGCGCAGGAAAATGCGGAGACAGCTACGCCAATTGTGGCTAGCCCTGCATGCTTCAGGCGAACACCTGCAAATTGCTGCGCTGTTGGGGGGAAGCGAAGCCCGCGGGAACAGGGCCGGTGCCATCGAATCATGGCTCCCCATCAACCCTTCTCGTAACCATCTTTTTCAACAACATGGTTTCCATCAATCCCTCATCAAATACCATTGACCCTGTCCATCTGTCGATCTGCAATGAGCCGGGCACAGATTCCAGGGTTCAATATTAACAGAACCCCTCATTTCCTTCCCGTCTGGACTAGGTTGGGCGCGTCGGAGTACATACCATCTTTTTTCAGGGCTTGATGCTTGATGCACGCCATCCTACTCCGCTTCAGGCGCCATCAATCAGATCCCAGACTGCGCCGTATCGAATGAACCTTGACAGAACGCCCATCACTTCAGCCCTGGAACGGAATGGGACAAAGAAAGTCACGCGCCGCCTGGTCGACCTTCGCACAGGATATCAAGCTCACTAGCTCGTCGATGCTGCAGCGGCTTGCCCCGCTCGATGCGAAGATCCTGGAGGCTCGTTCTGTGCAGCTTCTGGACCATCCCCATTCGTCAATGGACCTGCCGTCTCGTACAACCACAGTCGATTGCGAGGCAATCCTTGAGCTGATTGCAGAGAGAACTACGCAAGACCTCTTGGTGGTTCATGAAGAGCTTTCCGTCTTCAGATGCCTCAGTGCTGTAATCCATCTCGCGCAGTCCTTGACCGCATGAGCACAACGGTCTTTTGCTGTATAGGATCACGTTTTCGGCATTGCTGATGGGCAGGTCCAGAGTTGGAAGGAATGCTAGTTAACCCCGCATTTTCCTGCATACCATCAACGTTAATTTGAGTAGCCAAGCTTTTCCGGTGTCTTTGTTAGCGATGTGCCCGCACGGGTGGCTGTCGCCGAGCTGTTGATCCCGTGGACTTCATGCAAGAGTGCTGCTGAACAATGTTCAAACCAGTATTCATGCCTTAGACAACCATCCTGTCGCAGATCAAGGTCAAGTGTTATCTGCAGAGACTTGATGAGTCGGCCAACGGTTTCCCTGGTTCTTTGCGCCAGATGTCTGATGGTTGTACTGTCTCCATCGTCATGGTGAAACCATCAATCACGGGTTCTGCTCTGAAGACCGATCAGTGATCGTACTCGACCGGCATAGGGCTTGGATATCGTTAACAGCCACAACTAGGCCAGCGTCTCTCGCCGTTGTTCTTGCTGGACTGTCAACTACCCAGCATTTTTTCTAGACGTGGTATCCTATCTTTGCCATGGTATGGGTCAGCATGTTGCTCAGTATCACCAGGTTACAAGGGCACGGCCAGGTTACTTGTGTTCTCCGCGTCCCACCAAGCTGCCGCGGAGCAGGGTGCTCTCCCGAAGATGATTCGTATCCACCTTCTTTGCGGGGTTTCGCTCAGAGAGGCATCGCTTAAAGATGTTGGGAATCGAGGCTGTAGGTCCGCGGTATTGATGATCCAGTTCCGCGGCTCTGTAACAATCTACCTGCTGTGGATCAAGAATACGGCCAGACGGGCTTGCAACGAGTTCATTGGATTTTGAATTTGTCATCGAGGATTTATATAACTCTTCTCAAGTAAGGGGTGCGATAGTTCTCGTGAGTACTTTTGGCCTGAGAAGGCTGTGGGTGGTGGCTTTCGTAGAGTTGTGGAAAATGCCGTCGAGGTCAAGGCGATATCACACCACCGCGCTTGATAGAGGAACCTAGACTCATACCGAGGCCCATTTTGGAACATCTGAGATTATTATCAGGGGAAGAAAGAGAGTCTACGCGGGTTACATTCACACTGGTTGCAGATGCTTAAATGAAAGCTCAGGAACAGTTTGTTTGGTGAGGCAGGGACCATTGATGCCAGGCAGGCAAAGCTGGGGCGCCATTTCTCAGACCTCAAGGTCTTTGCTGCTGCCATTGACATTCACAACCGCAAACAGGCTCCCCCGGTGATGATAGGCAACCCACGTGCCTCCTGGGTGCTCTTTCAACCTACTCCCCATCAGCTTCTACTGCCAACAACTTGGCTTCTACCGTGCAGCCCCTTCACCATCTACTCCTCCTACCGCAATGGACGTCCCACCGTGCCTGCATACCAACAAGCTGCGCACAATGCTCGAGCAAGCTCTTGCGTAGCACCGATTTCATCAGGAGAATAGACTTCTGCACCTTTTAGGACACTATTCATTGCAGCGCCTCTGATCCTCACCTGCTCTGATGACCGAAGCCTCTCCTACAGCACGTTCCGCCGCAATACCGCAAACGTTAGACTACCTGGCGCAATCTCACATCCAGAGCCATACTGTCACACGGATGGCCGTAGCATTGCAGACGTGGCAATTTGAACTCGAATGCACGAGGCTCCTGACCAGCACGAAACACGAGGCTTGTGCCAAGAGCTTTCATTCCCTTCTGGAGGACATAAATTACGTTCAGACGCCACCAACAACCGTTTATTTTCTTTGTCCGCAGCGCCCTCGACATTTTCTTTCCATTCAGGAATGTTTGTAGACGTAAGAGCCGTTACGGAGAAAATTCACGAGCGGCAATGTGTGAACACACTCCGGCCCCGCCTTTGCCACCAAAAATACGAACGGAAATACAGAAGCACTCGGAGAAATTTCACATAGATGATCCGGGAAAGCTGGTACATGCCTAACGATACGGTATAGTTGCTCAGAGTTGGATCCGAGACGGAGAACAAATCAAACCAATTGCACCTGGAATGTTTATCTGGAAGCTGATTTGATGATTGTGCAGAATAGGCCATTCAAAGGTCCCGGTATCACTATTGAGTAGGGATATTCCGGGCCACAATGTCTGAGCATACGACAATCCAGAATGAGAGACGTATGCGGTACGTGAGGTCGAACATGCACTGGGAACTCAAGCACGACCAAAATAAGTTGTTGTGTTCCCTAGGTGAAAGACTGACAACTTAATTCTAGGATATCCTGGCTTCATACCCGAAAATTCTCGGTCCAAGGCCTAGAGACAGGTATCAAGATGGCATATGCAACGACTTTACCACTTGATGACCTCGTGCTTGATTGACTGGACAGTCTGATTACAAAAGCTGCCCAAGTTCTATATCAACGGGAAACAAAGCATCACCAGCTTCTCTGCAGGCGTGGCCTGTGTCTCTCGGCGACAACTTTGATTCATTGCTTTTCATAATACTAACATATTCCCTCTTCAGGACCATCCATCAAGATTGCCCAAAGCAATATTTCGAAGCAGGAGCTGGTTCACAAACTCGAACATGTTCCGAATCGACTCTTTCACAGCTCTTCAAAGCCGTTGCAATGGTATGGAGATGGTGAAGACGCTCTGCTTGTCAGCCGTCATCATGTCGAAGATCAATTTGTTCGCACACCCTCCCACATTCGTGGTGACGGGTGTCTGACAACCCGCCTTCAAAAGTCGCCTAGACCAAGACACTTGTCTTTGCAATACAGATACGGGCTGGACACACTAGATTAAAATTCTAGATTTTTCATTTTATTTCTCATAGTGTGTGGCTTCTGTGATGTACAATCAATAGTAGGTTATGCAGCATTTCGACAAAATTTCCGCCGGATTTATCGGCTCCTCCCGTAATATGTCCTGGCGGAAAAATCTCCGAGCATAAATGAAGAATTCCGGTAGTTTGCACACTTGCAAAGATATTTCACAAATTTAGTCCATGAGTGTCCCTGCGGTGTATCTGACATGTACGTTCCCAGACGTGTAGCAGTCCCACCAATAATCGCAGAGAAAGCACCACCAACAAATTTGTGGTTTTAACACTTTATAACATAGCTTGTCGCCATGAGTGCAGCAGTACTGTTCATTGCATGCTCGACATGCTGACCGAATAGCATTTGGTTTTTTACTTGTAGTTTGAAGCGGGCATTTTCAAATTCCGGTCGTTCCGGTTCACGGTGCCGCGGATACGATGCTTACTTTCATTGACGAGGACCAAATAATATCCAGGAGTAACAGTCGAATAGTGTATCCATCCTCACCAGCCCAACTGAAAGTGAGCCTCATAGCTTCGGCCTTATTTGACCTCTTTGGCAACGATGATGCCTTACGAGACATCCATGTGAGGTTGAGGAGACTGAAACGCTACTTCGCGCTGTGGGATTTCTGACACAAGCGCTGTTCCAACGGCTGTTTCCGTGGCACACTCTCCATGCAGTGTGAGTGGCTAGCAACCGTCGAGGACAATATGCAAACCTTAAGGGAACGCCCTACACAGACCACCGACACGCATTGTTCCTGCGCAGCACCACGACGATCACGGCGATCCGGGGAGGGTTTTCTCCATAGTTCTAAGAAGCGTCGCTGCCCAAAAAAAGCATTCTCTAGTCCGCGGAGAACGCGCTCAGGGCGCCGTCGTTCTGGAAAGTCAATAAGTACCATGCACAGTGTTGATTGACGTAAGGGATTGCAGTAGCTCGCTCGGAGAAAAGTTTAGCCTGGCAGGCACTGTGACGAACTGGTGAGGTGAGCGGAGCGTCTTGGGGCGTCTTGGAGTGGTCTTGCTGCTTACTGGTGATCCCTGCGACAGCTGCATCGCTGCCACAGTAACGATGGACGACCGAGCAACGACGCGGATATACCGGCTCAGCCACTATCAAATTGAACATCAATCAGCTATATTCCCGAGAACTCAACACCAACTTTTTCTAAACACTCAGATATTCTTGTTGGAAAATACTCTCAACTTGCACGGTTCAGAACAAGGGCGATCGGCATCAAACAAGGTGAGTCCCGATCCGGAACAGACGGCGCAAAATTGGTGGGACGATTAGACCCTGGGCGCTTCCAGTGACGTCGTTTGTTGGCCAGTCGCGCTCCCATGACGCTGCGAAGCCGCTGCCTCCCGCTGACTTTATTATGCAGTCGCAACTCCTCGCAGTAGATCATAGTGTTACACTTTCTGCTCTAAAAATCACCCTTTCTTCACATCCTGCCATCTATCACAACCTGACGCTTTGATAGCTGCGAGTCTTTGTTCACCACCCCGCATCACTTCACGACCACATATTACACACATCAGCAAAATGGTGTCGCGAGCTTTGTCTATGGGCCTTCGTGGCTGGCAGGCATGTCCCCCTTGCTCATGGTACCAAAGACGTCTCTAACAATTCGCAGTTGATCTGCGCCATCTTCGTCACCGCGTTTATGGGTAACAACGTCGCTCGCGCAACCCACGGTGTGACCTCGATCGTCAACTACTCCCTCTTCGTCGGCATTTGGTGGCTCTTCACTCTCCTATACTTCCTACCAACCTCGTTCATCGAGAGATTCAGTGTCCCGATTGTTGACACTGCCCTGGATGCGCTCAGCGTCCTCTTCGGCTTCTGCGCTGCCGTTGCGCTTCCCGCATATCTCGGCGTTCACAGCTGCAACAACAGCGTACGGCCTTCTCTTGTTTTCTGTATTGAATGCTTCTAACAGTTTGCAGGGTTACACGCGTTCCAATAAAGTCACCAACAGCTCGCCCAACACTGAGCAAAACTGCCGCCAAGCACAAGCTACCTCTGCCTTCCTCTGGTTCGGCTGGGCCGCATTCGTCGCAACGCTTGCCATCTCCATTATGAGTGGCCGCGGCAGCGGCGCCAACCTCCGCGGTGGCATCCGCCGTGGTGGTCCCTCCATGAGCCAGGTTTAGGATGCTTGCAATGTGTACTCAGATTCGTCATGGAACACGCGCACGGATGGCGGAGAGGAATGAACGCAACCAATAAGACGCGTAATGCGCATGACGGCAGTTCACGATGGATGGCTAACTTGGTACATGTATGATATTGATGAAGGAAACCACATCGTGCTTGATGCACTGATGCTATGGATGGGCTTATGGGCTTTGGGATATACCAGTATACACACCGGAAATGGCTTATGGCGTTTATTGCAATGATCTTTAGCGAAACGTAATAATACCATAGCTAATACGACAACATGAACAACTTTGATTGTCCATTGTTTGGCGTGTTGCTTAGGGAAAGAATTGAAAAGGCTTTCGGGCTCATTACGTCATCAAATATTGTGTACAAAACACACACTCTGCCGACCCCTCTCGAAGCTTCTCAGTAAACATCACACCACCTTCATGTTACATGGGCTTGCTCTTGGTTTTTAGTGTTGTCCAATCAGATTCATTCCAGATTATGTCCCACCAGTGAATTTACAAGTAAACAAACACGAACAAGGTACCACCATCTCAGTCTTCACATGATTCACAACCGCCGTTTACCAATGTTTGGCCTTCCAAAGGCCCATCCTTACATGTGCCAAGCTATGTTTATCTCCTTTTTCTTCCAATCTTTCCCAGCATCTCCGAGGTGCTCTCTATTACCAACATACTCTCTGGCATTATGGCCACCTCTCAAACTAACCTTCTCTCTTGACGAGACATAAACGTCATTACCAGGAAGCAAAGACCGATCTTTTCGCAACTAGCATATTAACGTTAAGGTGCCTACATATCTGATAACTCCTTGCGCGTGAGTTGCTAGCTCCGTTATTGGACTCGAATCCATTACCTTTCTGACAGAAGAAAGACGATTGGGTTGTTTAGACATAGAATCGAGCGACCACATAGACGACATAGTAGAGGAAACCGTTGATGGTTACCTGATGATATGATACCGTGCAGACGTCATCAGCAGTTGACATGGCAATCGAACAACACACCAACTTACTACGCAAGACTGCTTGATATACTACTTTATGGCCAGCAACCTTGACTTTCTGGAGCAAGTAGCAGCTAATCAACTATAACATCTCTCACAATGTGATGCTGATATATCCTACTATCCAAGTTATATGTTACGATTTCAAACCTATTCTACGCGTTCCATTTTTCAAGTTGGCATGGTAGTGTACTACACTCTGCGTGTCATGTCATGAAGGCCCTCGTGGGGGTCGAAACTGTTCAGCTCACTTTTTAGGATCTGTCTTTCCAAAGGAGCATATGATCTCCGCGACATATAAGCATAGCTATTCGCAGCTTCATGATTTAAAACGTCAGAAGTAATCAATAGGAAAGTTCATCGTCTTCATTAGCTATACAAGCAAGAGTAGACAAACACGGAAGTACCGCTCATGCGCCATCATAGCGACCGTCCAGGTCGATGCTAACCTAATAACGCCGTAAAACACAATAATGAGACCAACAGGCCTTCGTAGCATTAAAACCTAGTCATGACCGGCGAAAGTCCTTATGAACACCTGCAACGTCAATCATGTACCATGAACTGCATATACCACCATACACCAATGCCATCGCAATCCCATCAACGGGAGGGCCCTGGTGTGGGCCGTGGAGAAGGATTGTATGTCCATGCACCCTCACGCACAAGACGCTCTCGAGCCTCACGCTCTTTGCGTTTCTCCTCGTCCGTAACCTGATCGTTGGCCCAGAAAGCGCTGCTAGTGCGCTCGCGGAAACGCTTGTGGCGTTCTTTGTTTGGGAAAACCTTTTCCATCTCAAGGGGTGCGATAGGCCCGAAGATGGTCTCCGGATCCATGAGCTGCTGGTTAGAGAGCATCTCACGCAGATTTGGAGTATTGACCCAGCTAGGCTGTTCAAACTCATTGTCAGAGTCCTCATCTTCAGAATCGGTCATGATTTCTGGCAGCTTAATATCATCGCCGTTGGGGTACTGGATTTGGGGAGGTTGTGGCTGCGATACATGTACGGATTCAGCGAAGGGAATTTTACCCTTCGCGAATTGTGCATGGGCGGGCGTAATTGGATTCATCTTCGCCTGTTGTGAAGGTCGCTTGGCTGGTCGGTGAAGAGTCTCATCGTTCTCGCCTTGGAATGGACGTTTGGGAGGCTTAGCGGGATTGACTGGGGGTACATTTATGCGATTGGCATCTTGAACCGTCTGCATCCGTGAGAGAGGCCGAGCAGCACCGAGATCCGCTCGAGCTGACGCTGCTGGAGCTTTTGGTTTCTCTACAGCCTGCGGTTGTGGACGTCCAACCCGAGGAGCAGCGGGCTTGGTAATCGGCTGTGCTGTCTTAACCGAGGGAGCTCCCTTAGTGGATAATGCAGAAGCTGGTCGTGTAGATGTGGACGATGTAGGCTTTGGTGCTGGGGCAGTAGGTCTGGCAGCGGCCTGGGGAGCGGCGGGAAGAGGCTTGCTTGACGCAGCCGTTGTTGGGCGAGCAGCTGGTGGAGGCGCTTGACCATATCTGCTACTGTTAAGATTGACCATAATCTTCTGTGGGCCCTTTGACTTGTTCAATGCATCTTTGCTTGATGGTTTGACGAGCTTCCTGGGCTCCCGAAGAGCTGCCTTCGTGGTCTTTGTAGTTGGTAAGAGACTCTTTGGTGGAGGTGGAGGTGGCATCTCATCCGCAGAATCCATGTCTTGTTCTTTTGCGTTCATTCGGATGGTAGCTGGGCGAGACAGGGTGGTCTGCTGAGGTGCCGAAGAAACTGGTGTCTTAGTTGTTGCCGTTGCGACTGCTGGCTGCCTGAGACTTGATTGGGATGACATTGCGGAGGGGGTTTTCGTAGGAGCCATTTTGCTCTTCTGATGGTGCGCAGCGGCCTTGCTCTGTTCCCTTTCGCGCATTTCTCTGAGCTTATCTTCAGCACGCTGCTGCTGCTTGATCTCCCTGTCTCTCGTCTCCTTCTCCTTTTGCTTTTCACGCTCTGAAGAGCTTCGAGTGCGTCGTCCTGCATCTTTCGCAGGGCTACTGGACAGCGTAGCACTCTTGACAGATTTGCTCGATTTACTGGACTTGTTGGATTCCTTGGATGGTGAGCGGAGATGAGAGAATATTGAAGCAGGCTTCTCGTTTCGCTTCGGGCTGCTAAAGCCGTCCTCTGAAGAACTATGTGTATAAAGTGCGGGTCGCCTTGGGCTTTCGTTGAGGGCATCGAGCTTGGCCTGAGCGCTGGTGGCACTAGAGCCGATGAGTTTCTCCTTCGCTGCACGGAACGCTGAATACAATTTAGACTTGGAAGCACTAAGGGGACCGTCCATATATTTCTTACCAGTCGGAGAGCCAGCCGGTGTGGTTGACTCCGCAACTGTCGACAGGTCAGGGTTTGAGACTGAGATCAGCTGGGAAGGTATTGGTTTGGCTGGAGATGGTCGCATATCCGCAGTGTGGCTTTTGCTGAACGCAGGTCTCGACACTTTGGGAGCAACTGCTACAGTTCGGACAGGGGAGATCCAATCATCGTCATCATCGTCATCCTTGTCCTGGGCTGCACTCAGGTCTGGATACGCTATTTGTGATGCTTGAACATGCGGAGCATCTTCTTTTGCTTGTGTCAACGAGAAGCTTTGAGGTTGTGAGGACTGTGAAGATACGACATTCTGGCTGACTCGCTTAGGCGCTTCGTTTTGTTGTTTGAGCATATTGATGCGCTCAAATAGGCGCTGCGTGGAGGTCTTATTATGAATCTTTGTCGTTTCAGACTCCTCCCGCTGTAGTTCTGGACGTTCCATGTCGACGTCCATATCAGCATCAACTGGCTGCAACATTTGAGATCCGCCCAAGCTTTTGCCTCCTGTGAACCTGTCCATCTGGCTGTTGCGACCCTTGCTCTGGTCAATATGACTAGTTCGGGAGACGCGATTGCCCATGCTTTTCTTTGGCAGCAATGGTTCGCGCGCAGGGAGCGAAGCAAATGTAAGGCTGCTCTTCCTAACGAGCGGCTTCACTGGACTTGATCCATCCGAGGGTGAGCGTACATCATCATCAATGTCCATTTGGTCATCAACATCGTGATGGACCATGGTATCATCATATGTAGCTGCATCTGGAGAAACTGGAGGTGGACCGGCTGGTGTTGTGGAGTGCTCCAGGACGGAATGATTTTTGTGCTCTGGGGCAAGCGAGCGATAGTGGGCCATGTCGAGCGTATCGTGAGTCTCGGCTGAGCTACTGTATTGCTCCATGACGCGAGGTGGTTGGGGGAATTCGGGAATATCTTGCATATCCTCGTCCTCGATATCTTCTTCACTAGTAGAGCTGAGCTGGTGGTGGACGACAGTGTCCTGAGCGTCAGATCGCGATAGATCTGCTTTGTCGTCATCAACGTCCATCGCGTCGCTATTCCTCTGGCCCAGGTTCTCTCTTGAAGGATTTTTGCTCGCGAATGCTTCCTTTGCTGAGACGAAGCTATCGCCAGTGTCGCGTCTTTCATCCTCTTTGTCGTGTATTGAGTGTCTGAAAGACTGAGTGGCTTGTGTGGCTTGTGTCGACTGGGTTCGCTGCGGCGAGAAGACGTCGTCAGACTGTGATGTCAGGACGGTGTCCTGGGTCGAATGTATGGGGCTCCACGGCGCGGCAGGATGTTGCGCTGGGCGCTCGTCAAAAACGTCGGCGTGGAAGCTGCTGTCAACGTTTTCCTTTCCTGTGCTTATAGCTTTGGAGAAAAGCTGTCGCGCGATTGGCGTCTTCGCCGCGGGTGATTGCACTCGAGCGGCATTGTTTGCGTCCTCGGCGATCTCGAATCGCGACTTTGCAGCATTCTTCTGTAGATTGCTCTTCAGGCTCTGTTCAGCAGGACTCGGGTGTTTCTGGGAATTGGCTGAGAATATGCTAGCGAGAGGCTGGCTGCTGTCAGTACATAAGAGGAATGTGGGCGCAGTGTGCGTACTTGACGGGGTTCTACGGGATTCTTCTTGCGCGCGGTGCGAGGCGTCTTGCCGCGTAGCTTGCCGGGCGTCTTGAACACGTCGAGAGTTTGCCTATCCGGCATGTCAGTACAAAGGGTACGCAAGTGCGGCAGGCGCGACATACTGTCCATTGTTGGCGCAGATGTCGGTCATATGCTCGTTGAGCCATTCCAGCTCATTGCGCACGGAGAAGCCAAAGTCTTCCAGCTCTTGCGAGACCAGGTCGTTAGACTGATGGCGTTCTTCGAGGATCCATCCGGCGGACCCAATGGTGGGTACCTTGCTGCGTGCAGCCATGGTGGATGTGTGGGAAGGTGAACGATGAAAGCGCGTCTCGGTCGAGGCAGTCGCGTTCCAGGTGAGGGGGCAGGGTAGGCTGAATTAGCTACTCATGGCGCTTCGAAGGTTTATTTGTGAATTAGTAGCTGTGTCCGAGGCGGGAATTGCTTGGGACGGGGTGTTGCAGCGGTATTGGAGATTTTGAAGATTGCGTGTTGTGACGCGGAACGAAGCCAAACATTGGATCGAGTGGGCGGCACAATCGCGATGGCCAGTGCGCCCGTTCGCCAAGCCCAGCCTCGCCATATCAGGATGACGCCTCAGGCCAAATCACTCCCGTTGCTTTTATTGCTCCTGTTTTCAAGCTGTACGAAACTCGGAATATCTTCATACTCTGAAAGTAGTGTCTTTGTCTGTAATGCTGAAAATGATCAAGCAATCGACGCAGCCGACACGATATAGCCGACTCGCTCCTTGCGGATCCACCCTGGATCGCCTATTCCGGTGACATTGACCACCAGCTTACCTTGCTCAACTTCTATCTCGTTCTCTTGTATTATCGATAAGAATTGTCCTTTATCTCGTTCATACAACATGGCTTCAAGAGCCTTTTCAAGGTTTAATGGCACTTCACATTTGCGACATCATGTTCTTTCCACACTAAAGTTCAGCGCATTGCCACATTTCCGGGAATCGAGATGCTTTTCCGTGTCGTCGCCTCTGCGTATAATGGAGATGTCTGGCTTTACCCAAGAACAACTAGATGTTCGAGAAGCTGTTGGAAAGATCTGTGCTAATTATCCTGATGTATGATTTTGCTGTTCTGTCGCTGAAGCCGAATTCTAACTAATACAATCAGGAATACTGGGCAGAGCATGACAACACTGGAGAATATCCACATGAGTTGCATAGGGATTTAGCAAAAGATGGGTGGATAGGTATCGCTTTGCCAGAAGAGCTTGGTGGTGCCGGCCTAGGAATCTCTGAAGCAACAATGATGCTGCACACGATCGCCGAGTACGAGAAGCATATGAACTTAATCAAAAGGTTAAACGCTGATGTCTCAAAGGAGCGGTGCTGGAATTGCTGGGGCTCAGTCAATACACGCCAACGTTTATGCTACACAGCCTGTCGCCAAATTCGCCACGCCAGAGCAACGGCAGCGCATGCTTCCAGATCTGATATCAGGAAAAACCAGAACATGCTTCGGCGTGACTGAACCGAATACCGGCCTAGAGACCCTGAAACTTCGTACTATCGCAAAGAAAGACGGCGATAGCTATCTGATATCTGGACAGAAAATGTAAGTTGATTAGGCTCCTGACTTCACAACTACCATTGAATTTAGCTATATAGATGGATTTCATCCGCCCAGGTTGCGACCAAGATGGTCCTCTTAGCCCGTACGACGCCGCTAGAAGAGGTCAAGAAACCTTCAGAAGGCCTGTCTCTTTTCTTCATCGATCTCGACAAATCTGCCCCAGGCCTTGAACTCAAGAAGATCAAGAAAATGGGTGGCCGATCGATCGACGCAAATGAAGTCTTCTTTGACAATTTTCGCATACCAGCAGAGACACTCGTTGGCAACGAGGGCCAAGGCTTCAAGATTGTGAGAATTAGCCGTGGCTTTCAAGGCAAAGGAAGAATCCAGCTAACGACATAAGGTCCTCCATGGTATGAACGCAGAGCGTTGTCTCCTCGCTGGGGAAGCTCTCGGTATTGGCTATGCAGCCCTTAAACGCGCCGCGACGTACGCAAAAGATCGCGTGGTCTTCAATCGGCCTATTGGCATGAACCAGGGTATTCAACACCCTCTCGCTTCAGCGTACATGCATCTAGAAGCTGCTAAACTCGCTACGTATCATGCTGCGCGGCTATACGATAACAGCGGGAAAGATGAGACGATCACGCAGCATGCTGTGGGTGTAGCATGCAATTCGGCGAAGTACCTAGCTGCCGAGGCCGCATTTACTGCTTGTGAACGTGCTGTAAGTGGATCATAAGAACACAATTCAATGGATACTAAATAAATGAAGGTTCTTACGCATGGTGGCATGGGTTACGCGCAAGAATATCATGTCGAGAGGTATATGAGGGAGGTTTTTGTGCCGCGGATAGCGCCAGTCAGTCGGGTAAGCCCCAAGTCACTTATAACCAATGAGGTCATTCGAATACTGACTGACATAGGAAATGATCATGAACTACATTGCAGAGAAGGCCCTTGGTCTTCCGCGCAGCTACTAGACTACAATCAATTTGCAAAGATGTTCAAGCCAGATTCCGCTATGAACATTGCACGTCTATACTCGCACTTGTGCTCCTTCAGAGTTTATGTACATTTCCGATACTGACGTAGGCTACGGTCCTTCAAATCGCTAAGATCCACTGAAACAGTCTCACAAATGAAGTTGAATGCATTCACGCTGGGTAATACGAGGCAAATGACAGATTGCTTGGCTTTACCAGGAGAACGATTCGATACCGTGCCCGAACAACCAAATTACTAGACCTGTGCTGACATTCTCGGTAGATGTGGAATGATTCTTCTAGTTGAGGGGGTCTTCGCCCCTCCCGTCGATTGCCCTGTTCAGCAATTCACAGTCCCTTCTCAACCCATCTGCATCGATGCTTTTCTCCTTCATTTCGGCTGTACTTCAACATGGAGAACACATCATATTGGGGTCCTTACAAGAGCAACGAGGAGTGCAACAGGGATACTACTCGACCGGCACCACCACCTCCTCCACCACCCCGACGTGTTCGCTTCCACACCGTGGCCTCGCAGCCAGGAAATGGTACTCCACATCATGGCCTGGGCCTCCCGCCGCCCTCATGGGACACTGGACTTCCCTCGGGTACATGGCAACCTTACTTGGGGCAAGGCCTTTCGAGCCCAACTGCTTCATCATTCGGCCATCTCGAATTCACTCGGCCGAATCCAACACAGATTTATGATTCTCTAAGGCCAGGTGGCCCACCCTATCGGTATGGTGATCTACCCGCATTATCTGGGCCGGTAAAGGCTCCACCCTGGCTACCGGCACCGCAGTCGGCGAGGCCATCCTCGCCTTGGACACCATCTTACTTGCAGCAGCACATAGATGAGGTGACGCAGAAGCTGGAGAATGCCTGGAGCGATGACAGGCCCACTATAGCCGTTGATCCCGCGACAGTCTCCTTGCCAGTAGTTCCAGAGACGACAAAGCCATCCAAGCTCAGCGACGATAGAATTCTCACATGCGAATTACCAGAGACCTTAGAGCGGGTCACTGGAAACACTACTGTCGATCTGCCGAATATGGCTAAACCTGAAGAGCAATGCAAAGTCGAATTCTCGGTTGAATTGATGAACATCAAGAGACCCTTGCCAGAAAATGTCACGGACAAAGGCGGAGAAAGCACTGCAAGAGATGAGAAATTGAATGGTGCTAGGATACACATTGAGGAGCCTACACAGCGAAGAAAGGCTCCAAGTCATCCTGCGGTTGTTCGGAGCGCCACGGACAGACCAAGGCGCCCGACACGAGGTCATGACCACATCACGCGGAAAAGGAAGCTCACTTTACGAGTTCGGGAGATGATCGAAGAGGAGAACCAAGAATTGAATGAAGAGATGAATATCGAGGATGGGGAGGGCAGCTTTCAGGACGTGAGTCTAAGCGAGACTGAAGAAGAGTGGGAGAAAGTGAGAGTCGTCGATGCTGAGTGGGAAGTCGTTGAGCTATGATACGACTATCAATGTAGATCGATTTGTTGTGCGTATTAAAGCAGTGCCCAAACCCTGAGAAATTCGAAGTGAAGATGACTTGACCTAATGTCCCAACTTCACATCGCTCTCCCCACTTCATTTATTTGTAAACACCTCGTCCTATTCTTCCTGCACCACCTCATAGTTATTTCCAAACACGGTACTGCCATACATATGCTTTCGAAATGCATGAAAACGATGATATGATAAGTTTTGAAGGCGGATTCGAGGCTCTTGATCTGTGCGATACGAGTACTCCGCAAGAACTAGAAGTGAATAAACATCATTACAGTTGGCTGTGTAGCCCACTGACGCATAGCCAGACAGCGAAAACAACTTGCACGCAAGTGTTAATACAGAGTCAAAAGAGCCAAAAAGAGTTACTCACGCAACTCAATGAATTGCAGAGACAAGCGGACGGAGACGGAGTGGCCGAGGATAGCGATGCCAGCCGAGCAGCGACCGAATCTTACGTTGTCGTGCTCACCGATGCACACAGTCACAGGGTAAGTCTAGCTCACACGCCTGACTTGAACTACTAACCAGATTCTAGTTCAAGGAAAACTTCATGCAAGGCGCTGATATCGGCGGTCGTCATGTAGCGAAGTTACTCCGGAAAGCGGTTACAGAATACATGGCGGCGCTCCGTCTGGAAAAGCATATGTGCCGTATAGATGCACGCATCTACGCTAATCTCAGGGGGCTCTCTTCCGAAATCATCAAGAAACTTACCTTTCCGCGCGTGCTGGGAGCTTTTGCCGCTGGCTTTTCATGTGAAGGGACCGTCTTCGACTTTGTGGACGTCGTTGATGAGCACGCTGTTGAGAGTAAAATTGTCGGTACGTGATCACTAATGGCTTTTTGGATTAGAGGAGAATATTCAACTGACTATCTAGCTCTGTTCAAGATGCATGCTAAGGATCCCGACTGCAAACACATTCTCTTCGGTGCAAACGGTAGCTCAAAGTACGTGCATGTGCTGCAGGAACATGTCATGTTCGCGGAGAAGGTCACAATTATTCAGAGAGGCGCTGAAGATACGAGCCTCATGCACTTGGGGCTGAAGGGAGTTGTTTTCTCGCAGGTATTCGACTCCCTTGGAGCAACTGGTACCAAAGATATACTCAATGGCTTTCCTGGAGCTATTTCAAATGTGAGTGTTGTTCGTGCTATTACCGATGTAACTAACATTAGTATCAGGAAGTTCCACGAGGAAAGAATACCATACTAATGCCCCGCATCGATATGGCTCCTAGAAGGATTGTTATGGATTCTCAAGAATCGCCAAAGAAATCCTGGAATTCAAGATACTCACTTCCTGTCCATGGTATTCCCGGACGTATTCCGATCAATGCCGCTGGCCAACGCCTCGATATCTACCTTCGCAGGCCGACTCTCACTCAATGGAGTGAATACAGAAATCACTCTCAGACCAAGAAACCATGCAACTACTTCCATCTCCGACAGTCTTGCGACGAAGATCCTTGCGACTTTGATCACTCTCCTCTCAGTTCTAGTGATTATCTTTGTCTCCAGTACTTCAAGAAGGTGTATCCCTGCAAAGAAAAAGATGCGTGCCGAGATTTGGGGTGCTATTACGGCCACATATGCCAGAGAGAGGGATGTCGAGAAGGAGAAGCGAAATCATGCAAGTTCAGCCGCGACGCACATGGGCTGGATTTGCGAGTCGCCAAGTGGGTCCGGCCTAAGGATATTAGCAAGCCTGGGAGCCAGAATGACCACAAACATGGCAGGGGCAGTTCTAAAGGATCGATGGAGTCTTGGAGCTCCCCGGTCGAATTGCTCATAGATCTCTGAACTGGGAAAGGGTTTCTGAAGTGGTAATCATCGTCCCATTTAAACATCATGAGCAAAAGATCATACGGTCGGCGAATTGAGAGGCAAATTTCTGCCACTTTTCGCATTTTACGGCAGAATCTAACATTATACAGGAGTTTATGGTAGTATAGCGATAGTTTACAGAATACAAACTGAATTGAAGTTTAGCGCGTGCACCAGTGCAGTTTTCTCAATACTCACTTTCTTCTCTAAAATCTTATACATGGGAGGCTTGGCCTGGAATACCCATCAACATTGGTTGCGCATGATGTTCCAAATACTGCATAGTATCATCTTTTGCCTCAAACATCAGGTGCATGTGCGTTGTCATCCAAATCGGATTATCCTCCACATCCACCACCTGGAATCCATTCTTCTCCCAGAACCTGATAGCTCCTGGTAAGAAGGGGTGCGTATGCAGATAGAAACACTCAATACCCTCTTCTTTTGCGTGTTCGCGTAATGCGGCGAATAGCGCCGCAGCGAGTCCGCATCGCCGATATTCGGGCAAGACGAATAGACGCACAACCTCTGCTGTCTGCACCCTGTGGTAGTCCAAATGAGCAAAGCGATGGTCGTAAGGGACGTAGCCAATGACAGCTATCAGCCGCTTCGCGTCATGAGCCGCAAGGAAGCAGCTTCCGTGCCTTAATATGGTATCATCGTCCGGCGACAGAGGGAGGTTGGGAAAAAGTTGGCGTCGTGCACTGTTAACAAAAGAGAGGACCTCATCCGCATTTTGGGATGTCACGGATCGCAAGGCCCAGGGTGGGATGGTAGTTTGTTGCTGCATGAGGTGATGTGTTGCATGCTGCATGCAGGTCCGACCACTGAACTTCACAGATTTCCACATGACTAGGCCCAAACAGGCAATTTCCACTCTGCCCCCACGAAGCCATACTGACACTAAAATGACGCCTAGATAAGCTGTGACGACCAAGTTTGATTGTTGTACCTGGAAGTACATGGGAAAGCGCAAAGACCGCTAGTTTATAGTTTTGCCTTGCTTGTTGTAACGCGACATGTTACAAAGCGAATTTTCCTCCAGGCATTATCGCCTTTGTGGCTGGGCTTTTCCATGAGACCATTCCCTTGCTTATATCTACTCCACTCATTGGCACTTGAAATTGCCCCACAAGTACACATCCCATCCGACACGTCAAACATCGCCCTCTGTATCCCTGCAAGAAAAGTCTTCTCCCTCACGCTCTGAACATATCCCGTTTCCCAGACCCATAAGAGAACAGACGTAGTGTAATGCATGGTTACAGGTCTGAATAGACAGAACATAGGCTTTCGAGTCGTCTGGAAAATATAGCTGTGACCATGACCAGATCTTGAATGCGAAAAAGCTAGCCATGTATGCAATGAACATCTTCATCGTGTATAAACAAGCACATGAGCCGACAACGCATTGAGAAAGTTGGGAACCTGGCATCACGCAGCAGAGAATACAAAGGCAACATTGTGACGGAATCAATAGTTTGATTTACAGACGCGAATGATACATGATCGCTTTGATAAATACACTGTTCAGTGTTCCAACAACGCCGTGCGTGAGCGGGGCAAGAAATGCAAATTTTGGGACAGTGACCACTACCTTTACGCCGATGAGTTATACTTCCTCTTAGGTACTCCATAGTTCCAAAAACTTTTAAGTCTCCGCCCACCTAGCAATCGTAATGCTCGTGGTATATATCATAGCGACAACACCTACAAGCATCATCGTGATGTCCCCAAACTTCGCCCATGGCCTGTCAGCCACACCCTTGTAATGCAGATACGCAGGGTAGATATACACCAACGGCACGCAAGCGAAACTTCCGATTAGTGCAACGAACTTGTCGAGATCGCTTGCTCCGACTGCTGCAATTACACCGCAAAACAATACCAGAACAGATCGGAATGCATTCTTTTTCCACTTTGTTAGGTTGCTTTGCTTGCCCGACGCACGACCAAATATCTTGAGCTCGATGGTACGCATAGCAGGGAAGAGCTGAACGGGTGTACCTACGAGCACAGCCAGAGAGTACAGGAATTGCACAGCGTTGACGAGCTTGCTGGTTTGCGGGAAGTTGGTAATGACTTCGACCGAAACGTTCTCGCCAAAGGTGCCGTAGCAAAGCACACCCACCGAGGTGAATATAACCGTGATGAGGAGCATAACTACGTAGAGTAATTTGCTAAAGTGCTCGGGTTGCTTCATACTCGATTGGATAGGGAGAATGAGGCCAATGCCTTCAAAGGTGAAGATTGCTGAGCCAATGGTCATGGTGAAATCGCGCGGGTTAAAGAGCTCGATGGAACGGTGGAAACCACCCATTCTGCTGATCGCGGAGATGTCATACCAGTAAATGTATGTCAAGCCGATGAGAATGAAGACATCAGCAAGAAGTGCTGCGGGGCCAAGCTTGGAGATATTTCGAATGAAAGCCATAGGTATGAGGACGATAAGTTGAATTCCAATGAGGGCATTGGTAGACAACGGGGCGCGCTTGGTGTGAGATACAGCATCGAAAAATGAAGCCAGATTGTCCGCCGTAAAGATCAGACCGGCGCAGACGAAGCCAAGCTGCGAGAGTGTGATCGAAACAAGGATGAGGGCGCGAAACCTGGGCCCAACGACGATCTGTCCTAAATCTCCATAACCACCGCCGCCGTATCTCTTTCTGCATGACAACAGTAATTCGAAGCAGAGAGCTGTGATAGCGGAAACTAGAATCATCGCGATAGATGAAAATAGCATTCCGCCGTTCTTGAATGCTTTCGGTAAGAACATGATTCCGGTACCAATGAACGCCTTCAGAAGCGTGAAAAAGGTCTTCATTTGAGAGGCGTCTCCCTGGGCCCTCAGCCTCTTGGAACTTTGTCGGCGGCCGAGCAGTGGCCGTCGCTCATTTTGCTCTTCTTCTTCATCGTCATCTTCGAGAGCTTCTTCATCGTCCGTCTCTTCAAGATCTTCACCAGCAAAATGGCCGTACAGCTCCAGAAACGAGATGAAATTCCGCGTGACAGGTTCCGAAATATAGCTAACACGCTGGCTTTGCCGCTGCAGGAATTGCCGTCTCATGCCTCCAGGAGCTAGCTGGTCTCGGATCGGTAACTCGTCGTGATCAACATCTGACACGGAAGGCCTATGCTCAAACTGATGTGTGTCTGAAAAGGTCGCTGCTCGTTGATGTAGTTTCTGCCGCCTTGCCTGGCCGGCAATCTTGTAGAGGTCACGGTGAATATCGCCACCTTGTAACCGCAAAGAGGATTCTGGTGCCTGACGGACTGAGTTGGAAGAGCTAGTTGGGTCATTTTCCTGGGCTGGCGTTGCTGGGTCAAATTCTGCAGAAAACTCGTAGCCGGGGTCCAAATGTTGTTCGAGGACCCTGGCTTCTTTCGGGTCGGCGCCCGCAGTCGTCTGTGGTGTGTCGGTCATTACTAATGATGTCTCAATATATAAACATTGACTGATGAATGAATGTATAATAAAGCTTGGATAAAGAACAAAAGCTGCAAGCTCAATCGAGGTCTGGCGGTGAGTTGTCAAACGTTGAACCGATGGCCAATGAAAGGGTTTGCAAGCGTCCGTGTGCCTGACATCACCGGGACGTCGGTGCCTAGTAGTTTCTTTGGCTAGTCCACACTCTGGTATTGTCGAGATGCAATGATGAATGTGTGGGAGGGGTAAGCAGCGCGACCAATTCCCGAGGCAAAAGCTAGAGCAAAGAATGTTCGGGAACAGAAGTTGGGGAACCTTGAAAAGGTCCACGATGGACCGTCACTCTTGGCGCTCCAGCACGTGGTGCGGAGAACGTCACTATCCCTGCAACTACGGCCGCGATGCGATTGGATCATTGCCGACAGCTGGTGCATCTCTGAAGGCTGACATGAAGATAGCCGTTTAATCAATACACATTGCCGGCAAAGCAGTTGCGCCTTTGATCCGCAACTGACACGTTTCGTCTCATCTAATCGGATATTTAAAGGCTGCTACTACGAACTGTACGTTATGGCCATACACAATTTCACTTTGAAAACATCCTCACCATGGCTCCACCAGGGTTCGGTCCGCCAGGCTATTCCATTCCAAACCGCTACATGCACCGAGAGCCACCGCCCGATGGGGCTGACACAAATACGCGACCGTACTTGATCTTCTTCTCGTACATGACGACATGTTTCTTGGTAGCTGTTTTCATCATCCTGAGACTACTGAAGAGATCATCTGTGCTTCAGAAATCAACAATCGCCAAACCCCCACCTAGGAAACATGTGTATCTGTTCTCAGCTCTGGCTGCGGGAAGTCTGCTCACAACATGGTCGTTCATGATCCAGTACTTCAATGTCTCCTATAGGACCTGGCTAATGTGGCGGTCTTATTATGAACTGGATCCACACCACAGGCACTGGGGCCTATGGTTGAGGGAGACAAGTTTGTTCAGGGAGGCCTGGGAGACTGTCATTGTAGGCAATTCAAGGTATTGGTGGTCGCACCAGATCTTCTTCTTCGCTCTTGGGCTCGGACTGCACCTAGAGCAGAAAGGTATGCATATGAATTCATCAACTTGGATGTGGATTGACATTGTCAGGTATCCGCCGAGGAATCAACTATACTTGGGCATTTATGCTTCTCGGCCAAATTGTGGCAATCAGCTTTGCTACAAATCTCTTCTTTTTGACGCTGCTATTGAGCCCACCAGTGCCGCCGTCTCCGTCTTCCGTCAGAATCAATCGTCAAAAGTGGATAGGCCCATGGCTCCTTAATCTGATCGCCATCCTCGCAACCGCGTATCCCGCTCTACTGCTTGCAGACGAGCACTATTGGCACCATCCCACAGCTTTCATGCCGGTGTTACTTGCTCCTCACGTTGCGTTGCTGGTTCTTCCATTTGCGCGCGTGATTCTCCCGGGCAGGTATTTTAACGACAACGACGTGGAATTCACCGACAAAGTGTACAACTACATGTGGGCTCTTGTCTTGGGAAATGCTGGCCTGATGATGATAAGATCTACATCAACGGCATATGCTTACAGCGGCTTCCGCGGTATCTGGGATGCGCTGCTGGAGCATCCAGCTGTGAGTAGTGTAGGCTTCGACGTGGTATTCTGTTGGATCTCATGGATCTGCTGGTACCGCACCCAAGGTTCGACCCTTGACAACAATCTGAAAGCGCCTCTTGCAATGCCACAAGGCAACTATGCTGAGGATGGCTCAGGTATCGCTGTGGGAGCTAGTGGATATGACGGCGGTGTTCGCCGCCGCTGAGGGAGAAGAAGGGATCGTGGATATAGACTGCATGCTTTCTTATTGTAGCTCTACATGGTATTGGCATGCTCAATGGGTAGATGTGCAGTACAGCCGGGTTCGTCAATATTAATAGAGTCCAATGCTTCTGTGGCTTGTCACACTGAATGGCTTTGTGAGCGCTGCTTTCCTTACAACAACGCAACATCAGGTCTGAGCTACCTGATACTTGTAGAATACGGCACCAAGCCGTGTCCCATCACCGGTCTCCTCATGGTCCAATCGCCCCGACTCTTCCTATGCCCAAAAGCTCCCATCCCTCATTACCAACGACCACGAGTCTTGTCCAGTTAACAGTATCGTCGTGGAAAAGAGCCTTTAGTTGCATTGAAGCTCATGTATCAAAGCGTCGAGCTTGTCGTTCAGCAAGAGGTCATATAACATCAACCCGCAGTGGATGTAAAATAGCTCAAGGCGTCCCATTCAATTTCGAACCGAACATGGGATATGAAGTTCTAGGTGATCACTCGCTCTCTATTATGCAAGCTGCGACTCAGGTCTTATCTGAACTTGTTGCGTCTGAATGGATGTTTTTCTCGTTTACCCTCCAGAATCTATCCACAACAGTATCCATCGTCCATACAGTCAACAATGCTCCAGTCACTGCTAGACCAAGGATGGCCACGTTAATCATACGAACGCGGTTGCTATGATTTGGCATGACGAATGCAAAGGCGAAAAATTTCGACTTGGGACTGAATACCCCTGCCAACACATCTTTCCAACTATATTTGACGAGGGGAGATGTAAGCGTGCTTTTGTGCCCTGTTCGCCATTTCTGAGGCTTTACTCGAGGAGTCTTCTGCGGCTTCAGAGACGCATGGGCGCGCGGGAGAGGGGGATTCTTTCGTGTGGGGAGGACGGTCTGAGGCTTCTTCAGGTGACGAGCGGTGGTTGTGAACGTTCTGCAATACGTAGGGAGCATCTCTCTGTCGTCATGTCGTGAGATTTTAGCTGAAATGACAGTATAGCAAAGCTGTAGTGGAAATCGGCAGACGCGATGGGACGCGAAACGAATCCATGTTGACGCTAGCAAACTCCGGCCTACATCCGGACACCACCCTCACCATCCGGAAATCAGCAGCTGTCTACATTTGTAACATCTTATTCACAAACAATAGAAACATATGCCCCAGGGTACAAGAGTATCAGCATATCACCTGTCCATTCATATCGACCGCCTCGTGCCACGCTGAATCAGCATTCTGAGACCCTGGTTCCAATACTTTTGATATTGCATCACTTCCAACGCTACTCAGCCCCTCCCTCACTGCCGCACTAAAGTATCGATTCGTGTTCGAGGCACCCTGAAGCTACAGCGCCCTTGAGGAATGAATCGGATGTGACACAAGCATGCAAATTGTCCGGATGCTTGGGCAAGCTTCGCTCGCTAACGCACAACGCTGATCTATGATTATCCCGTTCGAGCTAAATACCCCTCAATCAGGTATTCCGCGATCATGAATACGAAACAACTGTCTGGTTGCAGTAGATTAATATGGACGTGGCAAAAATACCGGCTAGCGGAACGTCATGATGCGGATCGACGTGATGTCTGCACACCTGACTGTTGCGGGGTGTAACCACGCAGCGTTGCTGAGATGGGGAATGAGTCTGCGAAGCAATGACGATGGTATGGGAGTATAAATGTAGGTCGTCTGCTGCTTCATAGATGTACACAATCACAGCAACTCTTTACCTTAATCTCTAATAACTGTTCTTCTCACCAGTCGCTACCAGCAAAACAAAAAGGACAAAAATCATGAAAACAACATCAATCGTGCTATCCCTTGTAGCGGCTACATGCGCTCAATACTACAACGAGACCTCTGCACCTTTTTATCTCGCCGTCACCTCGACTGATGGGTCCATTAACGATACACTAAGTGCATGCCACACTGGGGCTGCACTCGAATCCCTTTGCCTTAGCAACAGCAACACTACATCAAAGCCCAACCCTATCGATGCTTCGGTCTTCAACTTCAACACTTCAATCTATTCCCAACCGCCTGCTGACTCTCTGGGGACGCCTGGAATTCTGACCTGGATCTTGCCCTCCATCCCACCCATTCCATCTAGCGTGTTCTTCAACTACGAACCCACGACAGATATTGCAGTCCCGATCCTCAGCCCAGGATCGGATACGCCGCAAATCCTGGCTTTTAACGCGAAAAACCAATTGGTTGTGCAGGGTTACGTGGATTGGTCCGCAAACCCGCCCAATGGAGCAGTCGACTGGAAAGAGTATTCTCGCTGGTACGCTTGCAATACATACTATGCAGCCTACCAATACCAGAGCTTGGCTTGGGGCCTTGGACCAGGCAAACCAGAGAATCCTACCTGTGTCGAGGTCAATGTGACCAGAGTGCTCGTCTAAGGATGTGAGGAAGAGGAGGCTACCTCTGTCATGAAGGGGTTGTGTCAGCGGAGCGAGACATGATAATGGTTTATGACTGACGGTTTAACTATATTGGAGTTCTTTCCTTGCTTTCATTATATCATAGAAGCAAAGCAATATACGAAAAGCTTTTCTTGGTCGGAATCTCTCGGATTAATGTGACGTTGCTCTTGACCTGGTTACTCACCCTTCCGCAATCAGTAACCCCAATTGATTTTGTTTGAACAAAGTATTCAAGCTAAAAATAGTTTACTCATGTTGATGCTCGAAAAGCGCGATGGATGACGTATGGGTCTTTGCTTGTGTTTTCGCCAAACGGAACCTTACTCGCCAATCCAGTTCCTACACTACTTCGACCTGGCAACACTCAGCCGTTGGCACTGTCCTCTGAAAAAGTTCAGATTAAGTTTCATTAAAGTAAATACCTTATCGAGCGGCGTCATTTTCTCCCCACTGCGACTTTCTTCTCGCAGTCAGCGCCGGCATGATCTGCTGATGGCATTGCGTACACAGCTGCACTTAAGCCTCAATGGTTTTAAGCCCCTCCAGTTTGGACAGAGACTCAGAGGCGGCCCGCTTCCAGCCCTGAGCCTCCACATTGGACTTCGATCCGGCTTCTAGAGCGAATGGATTTTGAGTCGGTCCTTCGTAGCGTCGTCCCAGCAGATCCGGGGATAACGCGTCACCTAAACATGCCGTCATCGTGCCTTCCACAAAAAAGGGTCCAAAAATAATGCGTACGCAATGTTCGGGGCTGCAGTGTCACGTTCTGAAAAAATTCAAGCTCATAATTGCTTGTGTGCCAATATTGCTTGTCCGCTTGGGATTTCGGTAGCTTTTCATTGAATTTTACTAATCCTCGCCCTCATGGTCTCTGCTCGAATATCTATAGTACTTTCTGCCCTCTTGCATGGTATAGCAGCGCAGATTTCGTTATCCACATCAATTCCTCCTGTTTCTAGCAACTCTGTTTCCGTAGTGGTCGTGGCGACAACAAGCGTCTCACGGGCGCAAAATGCGACCGCTCCTACTTCAACCACGACCGAGGATGTCACAGCCATAGTAGGACTCTCGCCTTCGTCTGGCAACGGTACTGCGTCGGCTACTACTTCAACTCGGCCACGACCTTCTAATACTCGACCCTGCAATGGGCATGTCGAATTCTGCAATCGAAAGTTCTCAAATATTTCCATGGTCGTCGCACATAACAGCCCCTTCGTGAGGCCTCATAATGCCGCCAGTAACCAACTATATCCGGTACTTAACCAGCTAAACGATGGCATTCGAGGCCGTGAGTACAGACACATGCATAGTGTTTGCCCGCTCAGCTAATTGTGGGGAACAGTACAGTTCGAGACGCAGAAGCCTAACTCTTCGTCTGCGATCCGACTCTGCCATACTTCGTGCGATCTGTTGGATGTAGGTACTCTCGAATCTTATCTGGCAACGGTAAAGGGATGGCTCGACTCGAATCCCTACGAAGTAATTGGTATAATAATGGGCAACAACAACGGCCAAGATACACGGATCCCAGCAACAGACTACGTCCAGCCGTTCACAGATTCTGGCATTATGCAGTATCTCTGGACGCCATCGTCCAGCTCCTTGAATCTCACCGAGTGGCCCTCCCTGGGCGAGATGATTATCAAGAACAAGCGTGTAGTCGTCATGTTAGACTACGGCACAGATCAGAGCACAGTACCCTGGCTACTCAGCGAATTCGATTACCAGTGGGAAACCCCATTTTCACCAACCGACCCGTCCTTCCCATGCACACAACAACGCCCTCCTAACCAGGCCGAAGACCTGTCCCGGAACCGCATGTACATGATGAACCACAATTTGAACATTGAAATCAGTCTCTCGGGCCTAGACGGCATCCTCATCCCCGCATACTCGCTCCTCGACAAAGTCAACGCCGTATCCGGCAACGGCAGTCTTGGGTTCAACGTGCAGGAGTGCGAGAACATGTGGGGACGTCCGCCAAACTGGTTGCTCGTCGATTACTATAATTTCGGCGATTTCAACGGTTCCGTCTTCCAGGTTGCCGCGACGGCGAATCGTGTCTCGTACAATCGCGATTCGTGCTGCGGGTCTGCGACGACAAGTGGAGCTGCCATTCCCAAGAGCCACAACTTGGCTGTTGCTTTTGTTTTCATCATCTTGTATTTCGTCATGTAAGCTTCACAAAAGTCAATCTGCATAAGCGGCGTTTGCAGGAGTGTGAGCATTGCGTTGGATCATGATTCGGATATTGGTAAAGAGTATTAGACAAGCCAAAGTTGTGGGATAACTTTGGCGCAATGGCGTATTTCGCGGTAACATTTAGATTGTCCTCCTTTGTAGCATTCAGATTACAATTGCATTCAACCTAAGCTGTATTTTCCAGTTGCCTGAAGTCTCATGTCGTGATGTTGCAGCAAGTGAGGGCGCATTTTCTGCTGAAAGCACATGTTTTACTTGTAAACAACTCACAAGTCATACGCTGGTTCCCAGCATTTCGATCTCATGCACAGATACTTTACCCCCAGTCTGTCTTACATGCTGTCTTAGACAACTAAGCGTGCCTGTCCTTGCTTCATCTATAGATACCACTCTACCCCTGGTTGTCAACTTGTGGACTGAGTTAACTTCATTAAAGTACACAGCAACTTCATGAAGCCCAAGCCAAACATCGATCACGCCAGGTGCACAAGTCTGTTAATGTCAAAAGGGATGAATTTCAGCTCTTTCCACATCCGCTCCGAGCGAGCGAGCGACAGGCCCGATCCTGTAATTACAACCAAATATATAGCTACAATGCTATCGATTCCCACACCCTAGATTCTATAACGAACACTAGCCCTTTCATCACCGTGATTCTCCGTATTCCATGAATTGCCATCCCTTTATCCCAACCTTGTGCCAGCCAGCCGGCTAAAACCAAAAACACATACCGAGATGGAAGATAAAACGAAATATAAACTACAGTTAAGAGGACGTAGCTCGCTAAGACAACCGATTAATTAAAAAAACAACATTCCGTGTGAGGAAAAAAGCAAGAGAAACGAGATTGATGAGGGAGTATAGGAGACTCGTGGTTCCGCGCGATGCGGTCGCTTTTGAATTTTGACTTTACAATGATATGTACGCCACGTACAGATGACGAAAAACCGAGGTCGGGGAGTTGGGTATCAAACCGCTGTCTTGAAAGGAGATATTGTATGACGTCCATGAGAGATGTGATGGAATATGATGTGACGAGGTAGGGCGTGATAGAACGTGTCCAAGGATGGCGATTAGTACGACCCGCCCAAGCTGTTCCAAGCGGCCAAGACATCGTCGCTGACACTGTTCCTATTACCCTTCACGCTCGCGACACTATTGCCGCGACTCAAGTGCCGCGAGCTCCTCTTCTCGACGCCATTGAAGTAGCCCGAAGTTTGTGAATATGTTGAAGTGCGCGACGTGGTTGAGTGAACACTGCTCTGCCGGCTTCTAGCGTGACCATTGGTTGAGAGGGTGAGCCCGCTTATTCGTCGTGAACTCCTTCTCTGAACTTTTGGGAGAGGCGGCTCAATGACGCTAGGCGGGCGGGATGAAGTTTCTGACACAGCAGCTAGATCTCTCACGCCGTTTGTGGGTGGAGTAGGAAAAGCGATGTCAGCAGCACTAGACGCTGTACGGCGGCGTTGGTGGTGTGAAGACGAGTCAGATTTAACGCTGTCGGGTGGTGCGCCAATGACACCGTTGTTGAGGATGGCAACGTCTTCGCTGTTGTTACTGCTAGTCTCGCTGTTGGCAACCTTTACAGCCACATCTGTCTCACCCATGCGAAGCCCGGGCGTCACTGGCGATGGAAGAGGAGATGCATTATCAATAGTAGTAGGAGATGTCACGCTTGGAGTCGACGGTGGGAATGGATCGAGTGGCGAGAACTCAGACGGTGTTGGGAGATGGTGTGGTAATACGGTTCGAGTTACTGGAGAGTGGTGGCGGTCAGACCAGGTGTCGCTTGCGGAGCTATCGCGGAATTGGCTTATTCCAGCATTGCTCTCGTGAAGCGCTCTAAGCGGCCTTCCTCGAGGTGGAAGAAGAAGTGGTGACGGTGGAATAGCCGACGCTCGTCGAGTGGCTTTTGATTCCAACCCTCGTACAGGACTTGCTTCCATCGACAGGAATCCAGAAGTACGATATGGCCGCCGTGAAGCTTCCGTGGGAGTTTTTTGTGAGTTGTCTTGCTCGGTCGGTGATTGATCAACCTGTGATAGTCCCTTCTTTGCCATCGCTGCTCGCTTTTTGCGCATCATCTCTAGAAGAGCCTCCTCCTCTGCAGTTACTGCCATGAGTTTATGCGATCCGTCGGAGCGAGGTTTGGGCTCGCTAGCTGAAGTGCGCGCACTCAGGATGCTGTGAGTAGACGGCGAAAGAGGCATATTGACGGCTGTCTTCGGACGGTCATCGTCAACTTCAGGAATGACGGAGGGTTGCCGCAAGTGACTGGACCGTCTGCTACTACTATATGTGCTGCTCCTTGGGTAATGGTAGGATGGAAATGGCGGCTCTGGACTGTACATTACTTCGATCGTTGCAGCGCCTGTAGATGTCGAACGTGTACTTATTCTTCCCGCAGACGGTCGCCGCTTTGGGCGCACCTCGAAAGCCCGGGCTTGTCCAATGATGACTTCACCTGCGTCATCATTTATATCGAGGCTCTTGCGGACTGCAAATTTGCGCGCTGTCGTTTGGCTTTGCTCGTATTCATCCTCATCCGAGGAAGAGAACGAGAGTACACTAGAGTCTTGAAGGTTAGACTTCGATAATGCAGACTCTTTCGTTTTGTTCGAAACCAGAGAGTTCAAGGAGAATTGACTGGATGAAGTCAAACAGGCGATATCTGCGATATCTTCATGTGCAAAGGTGTCTTTCCCGGAGGTGGGTACTAGATATTGTGATGGAGGAGCCGTTCTCGCCTTGTCGGGTTGCAGTCGACCGAGCGATGTCTTTCGAATGGGAACCTTAGGCATTCCTTGTGGGCGAATTGCTTTCGGGGCGTAAATGGGTGTTCTGACGTCCGCTGCGGCCTCGTCGCTGTCCTCGTCCAGCGCATCAAACCAGTGCTGGACGCCTTTCGGTGGTCGACGAATATGGATCTTGGCGTTGTCGTAATCGTCTCTCCTGAATTTGCGGACTGGACTGCTCGGAGGCTGCATTGCGGGATGCATTGAAGATTGCTGATGCCGTGTTGTGGATGATGATGTTGCCGTTGTCTTCAACTTAGCTTGGCCTCCTATTTGAGGCGTCGGTTCTCTGGTCATTGGGCGAGGAAAGTAGTCTGAAGCCATTGACATGGCGGCTGGAGAATTGACCATCTTTGTGGGCGAAAGAAGCGCATGGCCTTGATTTTGACCATCACCGGTTTTTGGTTTTGGAAATAGTTTGGACAGGTCTAAGCGGGCAGGTTTTGATCTTCGGTTCTCCTTCTTGTTTGCTTCGTCCAAAATCACGGGCGACATTGGGCTGGCTACGTGGTAGTTGTAGCCGTAATCTGCCACTACTTGCGGCTGTCCTCTCCGCAGGGCCCGATCTCTTACTGCCGAGTCAGATGTCTGCTGGGATATTGCCAGTGGAGAGCTCTTTGCATCGTAGTGTGAGCGCATGGTCGAGCTTGATGTTTGATGCTGTAGTCGATGGCTCACTGAGCTGTTGTCGGAACCCCGTCGTCCATCTCCACTGTAAGCGCGCCCTAAGATGTTGGACGATGGGCGTTTGGACATCCCTGGCCGTTTCAAGTATCCACCGTTATCTGTCGCCGTCGCAGAGATGCGGCCGTCAACTTGGGAACCAAAACTAGCCTCAGAGACAGTGATGGACATGTAGCCTGGGCTGGCTGGGTTAGATGGCTGATTGGAAGTCGAACGATAAATGGTGTCGGAAGTGCCCAGCACACGATGTGCTTTACTTGTCGAGGACTCTTCGCGGCGAGTGGGCCATTCGGGCACGGAGGGGATCGAGGGCGTTGAGCGTGCGCTGTGGTGGTCCTCGTCTTCAACTTTCACCTTTGACCTGCGGGGCAGGGGAAAGGAGAACTTCCTGGGAACGCGGTCACGACCCATTGTGAGTTCAGCGCGGTGTCAGTCGGAGAATTGGTGGCTTAATCCTGGACGGGGGCGCGACTCAGTAGTAGCACACGAACGAGGCCTGAGTCGCGGTAACTGGGTGGGCTCAGGGTCGGATTCTGTGCCCGCATCTGCGCTCAATTGCGTCGCAAAAGCATGTAGGGTGCCGCCGCGGTCGCGAGCACTGGCGGGACATGCGAGCAGGATCGGGCGGGTTTGTGGGAGGGGACAATATGTGGTGGAAGGGCTTCCCAATAACCTCGATGGAGAATGATCCGAGGGTTCAGCTGCGGGCCCTTACGCTATTCGCGCCGAGCTGCCGTTCCTGCAGATAACAAGCCGGCGAGCGCTAAGTGCGAGATGTGGCAGCAGTGAGCCCTCAGGAAGCGACAGTCGCACTTCAAGACGCGGATAGAGTGGGTGCAGCCTCTTTGTAGCGCAGGCGAGGCGAGGTATAGTCCCCCCCCCATGGCTCTGTCCCCATGCGCTGCAGCAAACTATCTTGCCGGTGTGCTGTCGGTCAGTCGATCCGTCCAAGAACCAGCCAATACTGGGGAACTGGCGATTCAGGGGACCGATGCCGCTTGGCACCACGGGCGGATCCCCAACTGACTCAAGCACGGGAGCTTGCACGGGGTGTGCATCATCATCACAGGCATGCATGCATAGAGTATGCACCGCAACGGTGGAAAGGCAAAGAAAAACCAACACGCCGTTGCCAACATGCACCCATCGCCTGCCCATGCAACGCGCTGCTGTCTCAATATCCTCCGGTACCTGAATCCCTGTGCATATGTCGTGTCCCCTCTCTCCCAATGGCTCCCGACTCACCACCACCGGAAGCGACGTAGCACACCCAAACCGCCCTCGGAATTATGCTTCGTATTCATAACCGCACCGACAAAGGGCCATGGCGGGAAGCGGCGTCGTAATTGTTTGCAGCTTTTGGCGTCTTGGAAGGTATGCCGTTGAAGGAAGGAATGAGGAACAACGAGAAGTTGCGTGATCAGCGCTGCCTCTCCTCTTTTTTCTGCGCCGATCACATCCTCAACCCACCTCACCTCGCCTATCGAAGTTCGCCGATTACCAGATCATCGTAATAAGATCTAAGACCGCTGCACAGGAAAATCTTTGCATAGCCTGCGATGGCACAATTTTGTGTTTTGTTGAAGGGAGGGGGCTTGCTTACCTTCAATAAGGTTTTTTTGACTGTCCATTCTCCTTCATCACAGACTCGTGAAACTATTTCTCCGACCTCTTTTTTCCTAACACTGGGCCTTATATTAAACTCAAGCTAATATCACGTGGAAAGTGAAAACCGCCTCCTAAACCTTGTCGGAACATTCCCAGGTTTGCCGTTTCACCTCCCCAGCACCCGGAATCTCTGATATCATCAACACCGTCTCCAAACCCTCATTTGCGACTTGCAGAGATAATCGAAATCACGGCCCTGCACACACACACAATCTCTCTTCACGTCTGTCTCTGTTTCTGTCTCTTTCCCAAAAGCAATTTAAAGAAATTGTGAACATCAAGCCTTCCGCTACTCTCGATTCCGAAAGCGTCAACATTTCCAAAAGCAAAAAGCTCATACCCTGTCACAAGGGCTTCCACAGCCTTTCATGACCCATGTCCAAGTCTTCGGGTCCTCTATCATAGCGTCCACATCTCCACAATGCCAAAAGCAAAGTCTAACCGCTGAAACTCGTGCGATCCCACACCGGTGCAACGCCACGACTTCATCAGCTCCACCACGGTGGGCGCCATTGTTGACATTTACGAATTTTGCAATTCCCCTTTGTTATGTAGCCTGGTCTATCTGCATACAAAAGTCGCATCGTGAAGAGTGGCTCATGGCACGTACGTAGATGCTGCATCATCGTGCATACGACTACGCACGTCGCTAGAGCAACAGAGGAACATCACCAACAGCGTAAAATGCTTTTCTATGGACGAATCGCTAGGGTAAACAGTTTTGTCTTCACTAGATGCTTGTACAGATGATATTTGCTGTGCGACCCTGGAACATCCAAGCCTTCATGAAATCACTAGTCCTACACCTCCACAATTACACAGCATTCCTTAGCACACCAAATACTAAGAGAGTGGAAGGCGCTATTGAGACGAGTGCGCGGCATTTTTGCCACGGTCGCGCAGACGTTATTCATGCTTCCCGGCAAGCAGATGAAAGGGCTCGAGCGGCCTTCGGAGTATTGATCTCGCTACCATTTATAAAGAGGGAAGCACTCGCCGTGGAGAGTCGCTTTGAAGCCGGCAATAGTGTTCTATCGTCTGTGGTGTCACGGAGCCGCTTTTGTCTGTTGTCCACCAACATCCGGTGCGGCTCACCATCGAGGTGCGTGGACTGAGACAGCTAATGATTTGTACGGTTAGTTCTTGTTGCTCCAGGATCTATGCCGTAGTCAAGAGGATGGTACGTACGCAGTGCTCAATCCCGAAGGTAGGGTCAAAGAACGCTTGCTCTATCTTTCTTCTAGTGGCTGCAGATTTGCTCAAGACCACGTTTTGGCTTGCCTTCTTTGGAGAGCTCACCAGGAGGTCGAGGCTTCGGAATTTCTCAACGAGCATCTGTATCTCACGTGCTGAGCAGCCTGTCTCGTGATCAGCATCCTTTTTCGTAGCTCAGGGGTACGTTCCTCTCTACCGAGAATATCTCTAAACGACCTTGTATTGCCATAACTGGTACTCTGCAGGAGCCAAAGTGCACGGCGGTACACTGATTGGTCACGGACTCGTTGAAACACTTCATTATCCTCTTGCAAAAGGCATGAGTAACAGATGTGTATGGTGGGAATCCTGGCATCGTCCTTCCCAGTATAACCATAACAGTGGAGATGTTGGTACGACTCGCAGAATTCGCAGTTGATCTAAATCAATTAGCGCTGTCTAAGTTTTTGTGCTCATGTGCCAAACTACCATGTCCCCCTCTTCTTCAACATATCTACATTGACAGCGAACGGTAATCTGTTCCATGTGTTCGTAGGCTGTAAGTACCCTAGAAATTTCTTTGCGTGTCGGGAATAGAGCGCTTCGTTTCATGTCCGCTTGATCAATTTTTGCCTGTGAGAACATCATTTTGAGCGGGGGTCTTCCACCATGTGCATTGTCCTGCGTGGAGAACACAGGTTGTGTTATTTGTGTATTTGATACCGTTACTGAAGGGCGAAGCTAACGGTAAGTTAGCATTATTGTTAACAAGGCTTCAGTCATCAATACCATATCTCGGATCTGTCGTTGTTCCATCATATCCGCCGTTGAAGGTTTAGCAAGAAAATTGACGGTCTCTGAAGGCAGCAATAGCTCTACTGCGGATGGCGTGACGTGAACCGGTCGTGAGGGTGAGTTTATATCATTTGCCTTCACTAAATTTGATGAAAGGCTGGCAATTTTGGAAGACTGAGGCTGAACGTCGAATTTTTCCATGGCTTTGGCCCGTTTGTCCAAATTCTTCGCAACATCATCAAGAAGTCCCGTCTCGTGAGAGCAACCCAGCCCACCTGGGACGACATCTGGAGTGTCTGCATTCAATTTTCGTAGATAAGACACCACCAAAGAGGCTGCATGATGTCCAGCATTCATGAAGCCGACTTCCGTTGTGGTCTTAGTCCAGTCGGTATTTGCTGGAAACCGAACAGCGTCAATAGCTGGTTGTTCGAATCCTGGGGCAAAATACTCAGGAGGCCTATCGTCCGTATAGCCCATATGCAGGATGATGCTCTTAGTCTCCGGTAGAGCTGGCAGAGTAGCGCAGATACCAGTCAGTTTCCTTATAAAGTCGTTGAGCGACAACTTTGCTTGATGCAAAGTAATCGTAGATCCAACACCGTCTTTTAGGTCGATGCTGTCGATGGAACGTGCGCCATTGAGACCAACTATGTAATGAAACGTCCAAGTCCACGCCTCGAGAGCATCAAGAGGGCATTCCGAAGTTTCGTGCACCGACAAATGTAAGGATTTCAAGTATCCGCGTCGGAGTGCATCAAAGATGCCGGTTTCCTAGATGTATGTGAGTAAGTAACTATATTAGGTGGAGCGACGTTACATACCATCAGGTTCAGAAATCGATCTACACGATCCGAGACCCCTCGCTTCAAAGCGATGATTGCTTTTCCAGCACCGTTGCGACCTATGATCTCTCGGTCTTCAGTTGTACGACTGCCCGAGGTAAAGTCTTGGTAGGACCATTGACTACTTGTATTATGATAATATCGAGTGTTGAAGCAGTTCTGAGGGAAGATGGATCTTAGGAAGGTCACCGAACTCAGACATCCATGGACTAATGTCTGAGTGATTTGAGTGCTCTGTTCGACATTGACGTGGTATGTGGTCGACCCGGATACTTTGATTGAATGACAAGTCGTGGAGAGAGCAACTGGTTTGACCAGCACGACTGATGCGCCATGCTGGGCCTCCTGAAGTACTGGCTGCTTCGAGAATTGCCCAGTCTTACTTCTGAATCGTTCTGTACCAGACTTTGCTTGTATGTCACCTGATTTGGTGCTCTTGCTACCTACCATGATTGTTGCCGTGGCTGTAGCGTAGTCTTTCTTTAGTTGGAGCAAATATTAGGAAGAAGAAGCCTTGGCCTTGAGCAGTGGCGTAAGTGAGATGAGGGTGGGTGGGCAAGAGAGAACCAAATTGAGGGAAAGTAAACAGCCCTCAGTTCATCGCAGCTTCCTGAGTTGTGTTGTGGGTCACGCTCCTCTGTTCGAGGAAATAGCAAAGGAATAGGCAAAACAGTGTCAGACCCACGACCTTGAGACTGGCACACCCACCGAAAGTTATGAGATCCTACCCATGAGAGGATGCACTGGTACAAGAAGTGCTTAGACGATGTGGATGTGTTTTCCATCCCAATTGGGATGTGTTGGGAATGACTTCGAGCCTTGATGCATAGCTGTTCCCTATCGACATATCTCAATGCTCTATGAATGAATAAAATATTTGTTTGCCATTCCTTGAAAATACGCCCGGAGCCCTAAAATTTGATGGCCCAATTTGCATACGGTTACGATATGGAGGAGATTGGTGTGGTCCTCTTGAGCAGCCCTGATACCATCGTATGTGCAACATGTTATGGTAGCTGCTCGAATGCTTCATAAATCTGACCAACATGATGAGTGAAAATGTTGGGGGATGCTGCTGAAAGTCCTGACGTTCAGTGGCGACATGTCTTCCAGGCTGCTTACTTTGAGCACAGCTGGTGCATGTACTGCTTTCTCAGCTTACTCCGCACCTTTGTGCCGACCAAAGGACGTCATGATTAACGGCAGCTCACGGGATCGTGGTTCTGCCGATGAAAGACAAAGAAATATGCAGGAGTGTCGCCTGTTGGATGCCCTTCGCCACGGGTTGAAAAAGACCAACATGGATGGGCCATCAGTTGCCAATCAGCGTTGGAGAGGCTTTGTGCCGAGTGACGCCGTACAATAAAACAGCCTGCAAGCCGCAGCTATAGCTCGAGCATGCTAATCGGGGACGCTGACCGTGGAAAACACTGCACAAACAGCATGGGCAGCGCATTGGAAAGTCGCGGGTCCGATGCAGGATAAGGCTGCCCACTGTAATTAATGATTTGCATGCTTTACGAAGCGTAGTTTGAAGATTGTGAATTGCGTGCAGCAGAAACTGAGAGGCGGGTGGGAGCCGCAGGCGTGACAATAATTAGCGTGGCAGAACAACCTAAAGCCCCCCCGCTAACAGTCCATATCCAGCAGCAGTCACCAACACCAGCCCGCACGGTATACACGACCTTCGTTTCTCTTCCACGTTTCGGATCTTGGGGCTTTGCGGTGTTGTGTTGCTGCTCCTCTCCGGCCTTCTGTCCCACCGTGCACAGGTCCTTACTTCCCTCCTATCTTGCCGCTGACCAGAGGCGAAGCCGGCCGAGGGACCACCACAAACCACGACCCACACGCCCGCCACGAGCCACCCTCCACCCTCACGACGCCTCTGCACGTATTGATCACGGTCATAGGCGACATGTACGAGTATTAGAGTCGAGCGTCTTCTTGTGCCTGTCCTTGCTCAGCAGAGCTTGCGCTCCAGGCCCGAGGTCCTGCACACCCTCACCATACCACTGTGCCTCCCGGTAACCCCATTCACGAGGGCCCACCACCAAACCGCCTGAAAAACGATTTCCTTGCGGCTGGCCAAGGTCTCCAGAGCACCTTTACACCTTCAACGCGCCCCAACTGAGTTGCTCAACATGGCCTCGAGTCCTTCAGGCCACAGCACCGACGGCGTGTCCAAGACGGTGCACACCGAAGTCATGGACCCATACGCCACCATGGGACAGTTCTCGTTTGCACCGGCAACGAAGACTACTGTCGTTACTACGACATACACCACCACTACGACCTTTCCACCCCTGTGCATCAACGCCCCGGGAAGCCTTAGCGAACGGGACCCCAAGGAATACCCCCTCGCCCATACACAAGCGCCAGAATCAATACGGAAGTTTTACTTTGAAGCCGGAGGCGAACTGGCTTGCTTTGAAGAGGCAAATACTGCTTCGAATAATGTGCAAGAGGTATGCTTTTCGCGGGTTCAGGGATATGCCTGTCGCTAGACCGTTCACGTTACAGCAGCTCCCTATCCCATTACTGTTAACTGACTCTCCCGTTTCGTAGCACTCATCCCTCCACGACACCCTACGCTCCTCGAACGGCACACTGCAGAAGACCGAATCCTTCAACGGCCCTCCCGTCTTCGCAACACCGAACCGCATGACGCGCCCCAACCTCCACGGACAGCATCCAGCGCAACGCACAGTGTCCGGTCGCCGGAAGCGAGACAATGCAGACGACTCTCCGCCAGTACCCCTACTCAAGGAAGCCGTCGAGCTCCTCCACTCACAACGTCGAAGCAAGAAGCCGCGGATCGACAACGACAAGAGTGCACGCGCTGCACACTCGGGCGCGCATTTCACACCAGAGGATTTAGAAGACCCGATTCCTGCGACACCTGACACAGATATGGGAGGCCTAGGCTCGTCCAAGTTACCGAAAACCCGAACCGGCACCCTACTGAAGACTAATGTCAGTGCCAGCTCACAGCAGACTGGACGGTCGCAGGCACCACCGCGATGGCAACTCCAGGAGTCGTTTGCTGGACCTTCAAACATTGAAGGCGGCTCATTCGAGAGCCAGGAACAGTCTCCCGAGCACTCGTTCGCGACTAGCATTCTCGATGGGCCCGGTGTCGCTGCTACGCCCCCAATTGCAGAGTCCGATATGGAACCGGTTGGGCCCTTCACAAACGACGCCTCATTCGCACCCACGCGACTCACGCCTTTGGACACAGGATCTGCACAGGATGTCAGCCTACCAAGTCCTAGCTTGTCTCCGATCACTGCTGCTGCTAATTTAGCACAACAAAGTACTGCTGGAGGTTCGTACTCAGGCGCAGAAGGAGACTTCGATCCAAGTGATGTCTCAGGTCTTGATCTCGCGCAAGCCAATCCTGGCAATTCTCGAATGGGAGACTTTGCCCTCTTTCCACCCGGGTCCAGACATCTCGAGATGCCAGACGCGACTGAACTCGTCAGCCCAAACCCGCAACTGTTAACACCGACTGTTATGGGCATACCCAGCATGTTGAACTCATTCGATGCTCTCCCAGAGCAGATGAAGTCGTATGTCATGTATCAGCTACTTCGAAGATGCAAAAAGCCAACTCTGCATTTCGTCGCGGACGTGGTCAATCCAGCGCTAAAACGTGATTTTATCGCCTCCCTCCCCACTGAATTGAGCCTGGAGATCATTGGCTATCTGGACGTCAAGAGCATGTGTAGTGCAGCACAGGTGTCAAAGTACTGGCGTAAGCTAGCAGATACGCACGAGGCCGCATGGAAAGAACTTCTTGACAACGATGGCTATAAGCTGCCTCACGGAGAATTGGAGCGTGCCGTGCAGGAGGGATGGGGATGGCAATATCCTCATTCTTCTGACAGCTACGAGCGCGATCTCAGATCCCAGTCCGTTTTCCATCGGTCAGACAGCGAAGCCTATTCAGGGCCGTCTAACCCGGGCTTATCCACCGAAACTTACGAATATGAAGGTGCAGTAACTCGGTCCTCATCTTCGCGCCAAAAGCGAAAAGCTATGAGCAAGCATAGTGGTTCTAAAAAACAACGTAAGAAAGGCTCATCGTCAGCAAAATCGCAGCTTGCACTTTACTCGCGGCCTGCCGAGCCGCAGGAAGGGCCCCATGGCTTCGCCAAACGAGCACAAGCCGCAATTTCCGATCCTAACGTGGGCCTGCCCGGTCTGCGTTCTATGCATCTCTTCAAGTCGTTGTATCAGCGACACCATCTCATCCGCAAGAGCTGGATGGCAGAGGACACGAAGCCCAAACACATCGCATTTCGCGCACATCAGCGCCACGTTGTAACTTGCCTCCAGTTCGATACGGATAAGATTTTGACTGGTAGTGACGATACAAACATCAATGTCTATGACACTAAGACTGGAGCTTTGCGTAGTCGTCTCGAAGGCCATGAGGGAGGTGTTTGGGCTCTTCAGTATGAGGGTAATACCCTGGTTTCTGGCTCCACTGATAGATCCGTGCGAGTGTGGGACATTGAGAAGGGGAAATGTACTCAGGTCTTCCAAGGCCACACTTCTACAGTTCGCTGCCTCGTCATCCTTAAGCCAACAAAAATTGGCGAGACTCTTGATGGTCAGCCAATACTGATGCCCAAGGAGGAACTAATCATCACTGGCTCCCGAGATTCTACGCTCAGGGTTTGGAAGCTTCCTAAGCCTGGCGATCGGAGCATCATGCAGACCGGCGCATCCTCCAACGATCACGACAACCCGTACTTCATACGTGCTCTCACTGGACATCATCACTCAGTGCGCGCCATCGCTGCCCACGGCGATACACTTGTCAGTGGCAGCTATGACTGCACTGTTCGTGTGTGGAAGATATCTACCGGAGAAGTCCTGCAGCGTCTACAAGGTCACTCTCAGAAGGTTTATAGCGTTGTGCTGGATCATGCTCGTAATCGGTGCATCAGCGGCTCCATGGACAATATGGTCAAAGTGTGGTCTTTGGAGACAGGTGCGTGCATATTCACGCTTGAAGGCCACACCTCGCTCGTGGGTCTTCTGGACTTGAGCCATGGACGGCTGGTCTCAGCTGCTGCTGATTCAACTCTCCGCATCTGGGATCCGGAGAATGGTCAATGCAAGAGCAGGCTTTGTGCTCATACGGGCGCTATTACTTGCTTCCAGCATGACGGCCAGAAAGTTATTTCAGGCTCAGACCGCACGCTCAAGATGTGGAATGTAAAGACAGGTGAATTTGTCAAGGATCTATTGACAGACTTGAGCGGGGTGTGGCAAGTCAAGTTCAACGAGCGTCGATGCGTCGCAGCTGTTCAGAGGAACAGCATGACATACATTGAGGTAAGCAAACAAAACCCTTGCCTAGGAACGCGCAATTTACGTCCTTTTAGGTTCTAGATTTCGGTGCTTCACGCGATGGTGTTCCGGCTGACCAACGAGGACGCCGCATCGTAGTCAATTCAAAGGGTCATGAGGTTGAAGACCTTACCGAGAGCGATACAATCGACCCAGACCAAGCTTAAGGTCTGGACTTGCGACTGGCTTTCCCGGTTGCATATATTCTGGACATGTTCAAAAGCGATACCCCTTACGCGTATTCAGGAGATGATTTCACGACACAGCAAAAACTTTATCATTTTAGGTGGTATCATGGACCATCCTTGCATCAGTCCCCAATCACTGCGGGCTTCAATTGCCGAATATTTTAGGTGCAAAAGGAGTTAATGTTAGGATATGGCGGGAGGTTTACTTTGCATAGCTACGGCGTTTTCGATATCTGATGGCTGCATTGATAGGAGTGTCTAAGGATGACTACTACTATTAGCATGATGGCATAGGGCTTGTGCTGTGCACAGGGTACAGAGCACGAAGAAATCCAAGCATATGATATATAAGTGTTTTTCCTTGAGAGTTTGCCTCGAGAGTTTGCCATGGCTTGTACAGGTGATTGACGCGCCACTGCCCCGCCACTGCCGCGAACGCGACGTCCAAATACGAACAGCGCTCCCTCGTACATATCTTCAACACACTTGCGCATTCTCTTTGCAAGGTTATCGTGGCAATGCATGCCCCTCTTAACCTCCCCTAATGCCAGCCTACTTCTTCCATTTGACGTTCGAGCTGTATCCCACCCGCTCATCGCCGGCCACGACGTTTGCCCCACCGCCGCATACTGACATCTTCCACTCGGAGCTCCCGGTGCACCGAAGAGCATCTTGGGGGTCTTCTGCGCCAGTCATACGATCATACGGTGGCCCCCTAGCACCTGTAGCATCGAGCAGCGAGGCCAGCCAGGTTGCTGCGCCCCGCGAAAGACCGTCTACGACTCGCCGCATCAGTCACCGCACACGACCTTCATTCTCAGACCATCACGAAAGCCCGGTGCCAGTTGTCAAGCCTCCAAAAAGACCGGGACACCGGCGAACACAAAGCTTTGCACATAGAGACTGGCGTTTCGACACTATCTCTATCCTCAGCATCGACATGAACCCAAGCGACGGTAGTGAGCTTGCTAGGCCCCGCGCAAAGTCACTCAAGCACCCCTCACACGCTCCAAATGCGGGCGGGCTCGCGACAAAGGGGAAATTCATACCGTCAGATCCAAAGGACACAGAGCTTGGCTGGGGCGTCGTGCACCTGTACCGAGATGGACAAGAAACCCCAGACTTGTATGATGAGACAGATGGAGCAGGGAAGAACTTCAAAGAGGACGAGTGCACAACCCTTTGCATACTGGCAGTGCCTTCTTACATGACACCCTCGGATTTCCTGGGTTTCATGGGAGAGCATACCAGGGAAGAAGTCTCACACTTCAGGCTCATCAGGACAAGCCGAGCAAACAAATACATGGTGCTTATGAAGTTTCGAGAGGCTCAGAAGGCGAGAGAATGGAGAAAGGAGTGGGATGGGAAGGCCTTCAATAGTATGGAGGTGAGGTCACTGTACCCATGTAGGACAAGGAAAGCAGCTAACAGTTAGTAGCCAGAGTACTGCCACGTCGTATTTGTCAAATCGATCAACTTCCAGAACGGCGACTCGAACCGCGACCCTACCTCGTACCCGGATCTTACGAATGATCCCTTTGCACCCGCTTCCACAACACAGCCCACTGCTCCGCTTCCCCCGGCTCCTGGAGTCTCTTCGCCGGTCGACGGTCCTTCGCTTGCATCATCGCTCACAGCGAAACCCCATGCTCCACCCACACCAGCGCTCGTCGAGCTCCCTACCTGCCCCGTCTGCCTCGAGCGAATGGATGAAACAACAGGCCTCCTCACAATCCTGTGTCAGCATGTCTTCCATTGCGCCTGTCTCGAGAAATGGCGAGGCTCGGGCTGTCCAGTCTGTCGCTACACGCAAAATGATGCCTTTGCCCTGAATCGTGCCTCCGACGGCGATGCCCCGGATAACGAATGTAGCGTTTGCGGGTCAACACAGAATCTTTGGATCTGTCTAATCTGCGGTAGCATAGGCTGCGGTCGATACGATTCAGCGCATGCATTTGCCCACTACGAAGCAACAAGTCACACATACGCCATGGACGTCGTCACACAACATGTATGGGACTACGCGGGAGACGGCTACGTTCACCGCCTTATACAAAACAAAGCCGATGGCAAACTCGTCGACATGCCCGCCTCAACGCAACAGTCCTTCAGCGCGCCTGGCATGACCGGCTATGCAAATGACACCGTCCCGCGTGAAAAGTTGGATAACATGGGCATGGAGTATGCGTACCTGCTCACCTCACAGCTCGAATCCCAGCGCGCATACTTTGAAGAACAACTTGAGCGCGCAGTCGATAAAGCGGCAAAAGCAGCATCTTCTGCAGATGAAGCAAGCCGTGCTGTTGCGAGCTTGTCTCAAAAGTTGGATAAGCTTCATTTGCAACATAGCGAAGCAACAACGACGATAGCATCCCTCGAGAAAGACAACGCACGTGCTACCCAAAAGGCTACCTCAGCCTCTGAACTAGCCCGTAAATTGACCAAACAGTATAAAGAAGAGCAAACAATGAATGAATCACTCATGTCACGCATCAAGCATTTGGAGAAGAAGCTCGAGGAGGCTGAAATCAAGGTTAGAGAGATTGAGGTGCAAAAGAGTGATCTCGAGGAGCAGAATAGAGACTTATCGTTCTTTATCTCTGGGCAGGAGAAGCTTAAAGAGATGCAAGGCAACGAAGTTATGGGCCTACAGGAAGGCGAAGTTGAGGGTGCAAGCGTGGAGGTTGGAGGGAAAGGCAAGGGGAAGCGGAAGGGAAAGAAGAAAGCCTAAACAAGGCAACGTCGAATCAGGTCTCAGAAAGACCAAGCATTAATTGTGCATGATGGAAGCGCATGATGATATTGACGCTTCTGCAGCACCTTGCGTTATTAGCGGCATGATGTCACGGAGTCCTTAATGATCCTTATGAGATACCCATAGATGCCGTCCTGGATAGGATGCAACCATATATTGATCCAAGTTTGTGCACTCGTATCCACTATATGCCTCGTTTCCATTGAACTTTATCCTCAAGTTCCAGAACCACTGTATTAAGCACGGCATATGGCGGCCTCTGTATGGAAAATTATCATGATACTACACGTGTGAAGCCTTTCAACGTCGTCTTTGCGACTCACTCTGGGGTTGACGGCAAGTGCAACATCAAACGAAAACTTCAAGCAGCACGCAGTCGAAACAATACGGTAATGGTAACAATGGAAATCTCGTAAATTGACTACCTCGAACCGACCAACGCCTCGTAAAGATGTAAGTATTGTATATACATGTCATGTCTGGATAGGAACTTGTCCCAGGGAGCCAGCCGTCTCGGTCGTCAAGTCATGTCATGCTGAATCGTAAATTATTGCAGTCTCTGTATCTCAAGACCGCAAAGAGCCGAAGCCGGAAAGAAGAGAGGGTGTGCAAAGAGTGAAAAGCAAATGCGGCTCCTGTCCGAGACCTAAGCGCCGAAATGTATCCAAAAGCAAAATTTACGCCATCCAACTGCTGTCAAATGTTGTATGCCGAATATCGAAGATGATAAGAGTGGCGGAATAGGATCGCAAGAGTTGTTGTACGTATATCCGAGATGAGGAATGTCGAGGACGAGGTTGAAAGGAAGAGATCTAGCTAGACGTATGCTAATGGCGTAGCAATGGTCCGACTAGTCATGGCTCAAAACACTGCGGTGAAGGGCGAAATACTTTTGTCGTTGGCTCGAATCTTCAAATCCAGTCGTCGTCCTTCTTCCCCACGTCACCGATAGCAATTTCTTTGTCGAACCCGAGCCCAAGGCCTAATCCTACATCCATCTTTGGTGCCTGAATCTGCGGCGGCTTCTCCGCTTTTTTCTTAGGGCTCTGCTTGACGGGACTCACACTACCCTTGTTATCACTACTTCCCATTCTCACACTTTTCACATCCCAGTCGTCTTCAAGCGCAGCACCAATCCAAACTTTGACACTATCGTGCACGGCACCATAGTACTTTGGGTTGCATGCCCTCATATGTCCCATGAGTTTCTCGAAGCCTGAGACTTTGAGTTCCTGGCGCAGCAAGTTGCGTGCCTGACGGGTGGGGAGCGAAGCGATAAGGCCATTGAGGAGGTCGATGTGAGTGGCAAGATAGTTTGTTGCGTCCCATTCAACGCCGCCAACGTAGGGTGCTGCAGGCACAATGGCGCGTTGGCCAGGGAAGTGGGTTTTGGCGTAAGTTTTTGCGGGTGCGTCGCGAGAGGGTTGAGGAGGAACAGGAATAACGTTGAGATGATGGATAAAGATCCAGAAGACCTCTTTGGTCACGTTACTCATTTCCTTGCACCATACTTGGTAGGGGCGTGGTTGATGCATTTGCAGGATGAACGGGACAGTAGAGGACTCCTTCTCTTTGACCGGATCCTTGAGATATGTAAGGAGCTCCGTAGCGCGTGACTCAAGTTCTGCCTCTGGCGCCATCGAGATATGAGCGAAGATAATTTCGATAATTAGCTCACGGGTCGTGAACTCGCTAGGCCCCTTGTGCTCTTCGTCGAAGAGCATAGCTAGCAAAGCCGGGTATAACGTTGCAGATATCTCTTTAAGCTGCTTCAGTGCAGTAGCTGTGGTGCAAAGCCCCTTGAGACATCGAAGAAGCTCATGAAGCAATGTGTCCTCGTGGTCTTCTCGCCATTCAATCTCCATGATGCGGTGCAGGAGGCCGACCAACTCTGTCATTCCACCATCTTGAATGAACGTGTCCACCCACTCCACGGTCTCATTACGAAGCAGTAGGCGTAACTTGTGTAGCTTGCCGACTTCAACACTCTGAGGCTTCGGAGTTTTCTTTAGGTATGTGATGAACTCGTTCGACTTCACCGTCTTGGAACCGTTCGACACTGATCGATCGGAGGCGTTGGACACCAGCGATCGTGTTGAAGGAGACTTTGGGATGGGGTTAGCTTTGGATGACGCCTTTCGTTCCGCCAAGTCGCCTTTCTGCTTCTTTGTTGGCGAGTCACTCCTATTGAACGTGAAAGTCCTGCTTCGCGGACGCTCGCGCTTCGTTGAGTTGCCAGATTTGTCCATTTGCGAAGGATCATTAACTTCTTCAACAGATCCATCCCTTGACTTTGATGATCTTGCAAGTGCTGGCCGGCTCTCGCCAATAGACGAATGGGTTGAAGTTGAACGTGATGCTTGTGGTGTATCGAGCTTATGCATGCGAACAAAATCGGCCTTGACTTCGAGCTTCAGTGTTCGCATCTGGGCACGCTGATGTGTAGGAATGTTTCGTGATTCCTATTGTCGTCAGCCAGTCTCGGAGTCCACATCATAGGATCACTTACCAGGACCACTTCGAACTCAGCATCTACTACCTTCGGATCCAATTTGGTAGGAGATGTTAGAGCAACATCTCCCTGCTTCGACTTGCCGTTGAAAGCAGCAACGGCAGCCATGACTCTATTTGGCCTCTTAGCTGCAACAGGAGGGAGTTCTACAGGCTTCAGAACCAAATCCTTCCTGCTAGTGTCTGTGCTAGCCCGCCCAAGAATTGGCCTTGTAGGTATGCTCATCAAAAAGGCGCTCTCCTTATGTCGGCCCTCGTTACCCTTAGTATCCGATAGTGGCACTCGGTCGCTATGTTTCTTACGTGAGAATGTCTCGAGCAGCGAGGCTGTGGAAGTGGTCTTAGGAGCTACCATGGACTTCGGTCGCTCTTTCACGACCGGCCGTTTCTGCAAGGAGGGCTGGCCATAGTCGAAGAAATTTCGCTGCTTTGAAGGAGAGTAGTCCTGTGGAGTGTATAGGGCGATCTCCTCCTCAAGGCTCCGTCGTTGATCATTCAAGGGGACCTTGCTGGTGGTTGTAATTTCTTCATGTTTGCTGAACTCGGCCCAGATAGGAGTACGTGGCGGGGCGGGTGCGTACGCAGAGCTTGGTGGTGTAGTATTCTCCTTGTCTCTAGGCTCCTTCACCGGCGACTGCTTACTATCCTTCGACCTGCCCTTACCAAACATAGCCACTAGGTTGGTCGAAGACTTGGTTTTCTTCGGCTTCTCTCTCGTAGCCTCTTCCTCTCGTGCCCGCCTTATATCCAATGACTGCTTATTATTCGGCTTCTCTTCCTTCTTCGCCAATGATCGCAGAGACACGGAGCTGAGCGTCTTCTTGTGTAGGCTCTTCTTCGGGCTAGACCGGGCGTCTTGCGACTTGCGAGGTGAAGGAAGGCTAACAGGAATAGTCTCAATTCGGGTAGTATCTCGTAGCTGGCTATGAGGGTGGTCTGGCGGCAGCAATGGCGTCTGGAAGTTGGACGCGGGCACGCATGGTTGGTTCACTAGCTGGTTGCTCTTCAACGCAGTGCCATCGGATGGCGCACGCTTATGGCTCCTGGATGAAATGATAGACTTTAGCACCGAGGCCGACTTGTTGCGGCGGTGCCCTGTAGCGGGTGGAGCCGAGTCAACCGTCGCCATCGTGAAGCCGCACGAGGGTAAGAACTACGGAGAGTGTGGATAGAGGCCGGTGCCCTAAAGAGAAACACTGAAACGTGTGCTGTCTATAGTAGAAAGATGTCGGGCATAGTAGAAGTAGGCGACGAGGTTGAGATGCTGGGTTGCTCGTGCCCGCTTGGAGTGGATAAACATTCGGCTTGTTGCGCAGCAACCAAAACACGCTAAGACCCATAGACTGCGAAAGCACGTGAACGCCACCAACACCTCCGCCAACGCATCGACGCAGCCCTTCACTCGTGCAATAATTCTGTTTGTCAAAAGCTAGTCAGAATTAGAAATTGGACTATCATTTTCCATTTGGTGTGGGAGTAGCGCAGGTCGATTGGCGCACCATCCTGCCCCTTGCGTGCGCTACCACAGCAGTGTACTGCAGTGTCTGAGCCGAGGATATGAATCATGGCCGTTTTGATCTTCCTTTCGCTCCCTCCTAGGCCGCATATCCGAGTGCAAAGGCAACGCGTGGCATTTAGCAAGCTCATCGAAACGTAGCTTCTTTTCTGTCAGATTCATGTCCCGTAGAGGAAAACTTGCTATCGAAATCTGGGATTGAGTTATCTGAGAACATTTGATAATGTTTGGTTCTAATGTGAAACCCTACCAATTGCTATCTCACTGACACATACGGCGTTGAGGAATAGCCCAGGAAAAAGCCATGTATCAGTTCGAGTGCTTTTGTGATACTAACTTATCCTTTAGTGTGAATGGTAGAGTCGGTGAAATGCTACATCTAGCGGCTTGCACATTCCACAGAGGCTTACTGAGGGAACGAAATGTAGGGGTAAGCTCAAACATGCTCAATTCGAAATCTTGGGATATAGAACTCTTTGAGGATCTTCGTGCACGCTGTAGACCTTCTAGCACAGTGAAGGTATAGTTTAACAATTCCATTGTGCCAAAAGAAGGACTGCGTATCCAAACTGTACACCTGTAGGGTGTAAGTCTGGCTAGGGCTAATCGGAAGCAATATCCAAACGCTGGACCGAGGACATGTGTATGCATATACTATACGAGCCCCATAAAACATGTCTTCTTGTGTTGTGTTCGATATCCATGCAACGTAGATCGGCTCTGCTATGGAAACTAATGTCAGCTGTTCAAAGCGGAGTGTGCGAGCTGCATTCGTCGTCCCCAGCCCCCGTAGATCCAGCCTATCGCGTCTGCCATGTCGTAATGATATGGCTTCCAATCTGTATTTGGTCAGTGTTATATTCTATGCTGAGGACTCACAAGGTTCCCTTGTGCTCAAGACAAGCAGGAGTAATGTACCTTCTGGTGCATAACTACCTTCCTTGCCCTTCAACTCCTTCCACGTCTTTTTCTCGGTCAATCCCAGTTGTACAGCTATCGCTCTTTTGCCTCTCTTCGCTACGATTCTTACCTCGCCTTTCAGATCTTGGTCGGGAGCGGCGACGCGCCAATTATCGATAACCTCATGACCCGGTACTGCTGCCCAAGGTTGCATAATACGACCGTCCTCTGTCTTCTCCTCGCCAGTAGCTCTCTCCTGTTTGGTTGGAACGATGTACATCTTGACCTCTGCTCCGAAGTCCTCACCATCTCTCTCCTTAATTAGTGCATCCCAGGTTTCTGGCTGCGCTAGACGTTTGCGTCGGAGATCATAGCCTGAGGTGATAAAGTCAGTGCAGGGGGTTATATAAGTGAGCTCTGTCCAGGCATCGCTCTTCAGGAGAGCTTCGATGTCAAAATATGTTGTGACATCGCGCCAGCCATCGCCCAGGCCGAAACCGTGCCAGCAGTCATCCACAACAAGTGTGTTAAGACACAGTCCGGGGAAGAGCGTGAGTGCGTTTGCGGCATAGTACGTAGGATAGTACTCAGAATGTCCTGATGCATAGAGAGGGAATGGAAAGCCGCGGACTCGAATATGGCGGATGCGCGTGATGACGTTTTGATCAACGGAAAGCAGACTATCTAAAAGATTCTCCGTGCCTCGGAAATGTAGGGTGCAGTTGAGTGGAAGATGGCGCCATGCTTCGCTGAAGATTTGACGACAGGTGAGCAGAATCGCTATGCGATTGGAAGACTCCAGTTGGTTAGTGGGAATACTGGACTGCTTGAAGCCGTGTCGGATGTTGTAACTGCTAAAGAGGAATTCCCATATCACTTCGCGGAGTTCCACAGGGATCGTCAAGAGATTTGGGACATCCATCTTGTAATTTGAAGAGTTATCGCGCCAGCGATTGATGTCGGAAGAGGGGAGCATCGGTAGCTGTTGATAAAGTAGTGATCGGCACCAGGATCTTGTGTCCTTATATGATGGTGCCCCGCAAAGCAGGAAAATATGACGTGCTTCTAGAAGATAAGTCAAACGTGAAATGTCGCAAAGCTGCTGGAGGCTTCCTTTTGTTGCAAGTCGAGAACAGCGGAACGCGCGGAATTTGAGGTAAAACACACCTCTAGCGCGACTTATTACGCCATGCCTGTGCAACTGGTTAAGCTTGCAGTAGGATGACGTTTGGGCATAGTCAGGCTGGCAAATCGCACGCTAGAGAGATTAGTGTGGACCATATTGGTCGCATACTTGGTTCGAGAACGCAAACGGTCTCGAGATAACAGCTCAGCGAATGCCATTAGCCGCTCGGATACACACATGCAGCCAATTGATGGGTGGTCGTAAAAGATGGCGTAAGTCTCGATCTTCAGAGATCTGAATGAGATGCATTCTGGTTTGCTGTGAAATGAAGCTCGCTATGAATACACATGTTTTGTTTTGGGTATCGTCGATGGGCGCTCAAAGTTCTCATCCGCTTCCTCATTTCTCCACGGATTGGCATTTTCCAACGCTTCCGCTTTCCCGGCTCTGTCTCAATCTGACTTTGACCGCCCACGGCTTCGCTGTTGTTCCTCGCGCAGCTTCTTTTGCTGCCACTGCCATTCAACCAACACAGGCAAAAACTGCCATAAATCGAACTCTGGCCACAGACACTTCAGAAAGACAATAGAGGTATTCTCATGACACTGCCAAAGCATAAAATCGCTCAAACGCTCTACGCCAGAAGTACGGACTAGGAGGTCGAGGGGTGGGGCGTCAGCTGTCATCATATTATCGTTTAGAGTGTGAGCGCTAATGGATTCAGGATCAAGATAAGCAGGCCCTTGCAACTCGTCCTTGTCAGATGGATTGATTGCCGTCGACGTCGACGAAGAACGCTCATCTTCAGCATGAGTTGCTTCTTTCGAAGAAGGTGAAGCTGACCGGGACTCGACCTGCTCAGCGCCGGCATCTGTATCCTCCTCAAGCATCTGCTTCCGGATGTGTTGAGTGATGTGCGACTCGGAAAATGTGCGCTTTGAAGGCGTCGGGAGGTTGTGTATTGGCGTGCTGTAGGTCTCGACGGTCTTCATGACTGCGGTTGTGATTTCGTGACGCGATGTGTAGGGGAAGCAGACATTTAGGACGGCTCTGTCTGATTGTCAGTTTGCCCTGAGCGTAATATGAATGTTGTCATTACTTTTTGTTGTGCGCAGTCATCGCAACGGCTTTATCAACAGCTCTCAAGACGTCTGGCTGGATGAGTTCGCGCTGACCCAGCACCCGGACTGATGCACCATATCGATCTAGGAGAGCTCCATGCTCAGCCAGCTGTTGGAGCTTCACCTTTGCCATGGACATCAACGCATCGACCTCATGTTTCGAGCGCTTGAAGTTTTCTATACTGAAGGCATAGATGGTTACAACCTTGACGCCGGTTTTGTAGCAAACTTCGAGAATCTAGTGGAGAGTAAGCATGTTGGTGTCAGGGGGTGCGATTGGCAGTCATACTCGAGCCAGCGACTCAAAGCCCAAGTTGTGCCCTTCTACAGTCTCGATGTGGTGGTTCCGCGCAAACCGCCTGTTGCCATCCATGACAAACGCGACATGCTGCGGGATTGGGCCTTGTTTGAGGGAGCCGATGAGAAGTTCTCGAAGCTGTCTGACAGTCCATGCGACGGGGGGCGAGGTCGCGAACCACTTGTGTATACGGGAGTCGTGGAGGGAACCCATGCTGGGACTTGTTGAGGTACTTGATTCAGGAATTATAGGAACTTCGGAACCGTGAGAATGGCTGCTTCAATTGTAATGTAAAATACAATGCAAAGTAGAATGCAAAGCGCTTCAAAGTGCGATAATGCAACAAGACGATCAGGGTATCATGAACTGGGCAGCATGCAGTTTAAGGCTTGTGGTCAATGGCAAAATGCTACGTAACAAGCCCAAGGCGCAGTGAGCCCTGACGCGCCTTTCCAAGAAATCCACACGAGCCTCGGGGGAGCCTCCTGTGGCAGGCGTGCCGGGTTCCAGGGTGACTAAGCCCCAAGCTTCGCTTCCGACTTCCGTACCCTGCCGCTCTGCAACGATCTTCCACCTTTACCGACTGCGAGCCTCTTTGCCGCGTCATCGGAGCTGGTCTCATCCACGTGTGCCTGTCTGGTATTCTGCCCTCATTGTGTCTTTGCTAACGGCCCCATGGCGGAGAAGGCGCAGCGAAACGTGGTCCAGCTCGCAGAGCAGCTTGTGGAAGGCTTTGCAGCGCTGAGTGGGGAGTATCAGACACTCTTCGACCAGCAGAAGCAGCTTGAAAGCAAGCTGTCGTGGGCTAAGCAGCAGGTATGTGGAAAACTTCCATCTTCTCCTTACCCTCCCTTGTGATGAATCTCTTTAGCTCTAGACCTGCAGCTGCATCGCGGCTTTGACAGACAACAAATACCACTTCTGATCTTGACTCCTCTTGGCACTATACTGTCCATCACCTTGATGTAAAACAGGCTAACTAGTGGCAGTATCTTGACCTTTTGAAACGTTTCGTACCAGATACGCTTTCGCAAGATCACCTCGCATTCCTCCAGGACCTCGAGCGGGTTGGTGATGACCAGCCGAGAATACGGTTGAACTTGGTAGACCAGCTGGCACAGAGTGACGATGTGGAGCGTAAAAGTCGAGCTCTGGTTATAAGAAAAGCCGAAGAAGCTGCCCTTGAGCTGCATGCTCCGGAAGATATATCAGGCGTGAAGATCTGGAGTGGCCCTTCAGCAGACAAGGCAGTAGGCCTACCCGATATACAAACAAATGTAATCAAGTCGCCCTTAGAGAAGGACTTCACGACTGCTGGGTCGCCCAGTAAGCTAGGCTGCCCCTTTGCTGCATCTGGCAGTGGGCGAGGTAGCCCACTTGCTACTCCCCGCAGCTCAACTTCACGATTGAGTTTGCGAGGCAGGAGGTCGAAGCGGCCATCCTTCACCGATCCTATCCGCGCTGAAATATGTGGTAACGACCTTGCATCAACCTCCCCCTCCGTGGCTGCTTCGGGCTCGGCTGCCGTCTGCCCGATCCGGTTCCTTGATCAGCACGACCCAGAGGAGGTTGCGAAGTACTTTGAGAAGCACAAACACGAATTGCCCCGAAGCCACGAAGTTTGCATCACTCGCTTCCAGAGTAATCAAGACAGCATAGAGCAACTAGACCGAAAATACGGTAATTTGGTGAATATGATCCAAGGGTTAGGCCAGACACATCAAGCATGGCTCCCAGAGGAACCGGAAGACGTTATCGAAGAAGAGCCTGAAGCTGAAGCTATTATGGACGCAAAAGCGGATGCCAAGGTTCACAAATGGGCAACGGCTGTTTCGGCTAGTCTACAAGGTGGCACTCCACCAGGGGAGGAGGAACCAGAGGAGCAAGTTGTGGACGACCACAGGACTGCTCACTTTGATCGGCCAATGAAGGAGGTCCGAGTTGGCGAGTCACCAAGTCGTCCTTGGGGCATTTCGATACCGGCAAAGTACACCAACGATGAGAGTTCGTCGTCAGTTGGTTCTGCTCCGACTGCGTCGCCACAGTTGCCTCTGGAAACGAGCCACCCGATTGGCGAAACGCCACAGAAGGCGGGTAAATGCCCTTTCGACCACCGAGCCATGGGAAACATGCCTGCGTCGCAAGAAGCGCAAACCCCTCGTCAGCCGCCTTCTCAACCTCCACCTCCAACGTCCCAGCCGCTACCTCCAGAGCCCCGACCGGAGCCCCGACCGGAACCCCAACCACAAGTGCAACAGATGATGGAGCAGAATATTCCTAGAGCCATCCCACAAATGGTTTTCAACGGACCAGTCTTTCTTGGCTATCCACCAGACCAATTGATTGCTCTGTTGCAGAATAGTAACATTGGAGCTGCGATGCGCTGAGCACGGAGCTGTGCGTATATTTTTTTTATTTCAATGGGACCATTTGATCTGAGGTATTGTATTATTGTAATCTGAAGGTAGGCTTTGAAAGACTGCTTTGCCTTTTGTATGTGTGTTAGAGCTTAGAGCTGCCCTGCTTGCAAATTATGTGCTTTCTGTGCGTGCCTGCGTGCGCGCGTCCGCCGCCTGTCGCTCGTCGCCAATCTCTGTCGTCATGCTTCCCTGGCATCGCTTGCGAACTGCTATTAACGGCGATCTATTTATCCCATCCTTGGACTTCGACTTGAGCTTTGTCTTTCACTGGCCATCTCCCAGTTGGCTGCTTCCTTTCGGCTGACATTATTTATATTGGCTCATTTTTTCTTCAAATCTGTCATCCACGATCGCACTCCCTTCGCACTATCATGTGCTGCTCGGAACACTCGTGCGAAGTCAGCAGATACCATTTTCAGTGCCATGGATAACTTACATTGACGTTCGTTCTCATCTAAACCCCGCATAAAGTCAGCGCCTTCGCCCAGGGCGCCTCGTGGGTTGTGAGCCTGATCAGCTATTACAGCAGCTCTGGACTTGAATGTCTATTCATCGTCAACTTTTACGAACATACGTCTTTCAAAGCATCGCTACGCACATCACTCAAGACTTCGATCATCTCCTCTTCCTCAAACAACTCTAAAATCCTTGAACCGAGGTTATAAAAGTGTGGTGCAAGTGCTCGTAGGTCAACAGTTCGTGGATCAGCTTTAAGCGCATTCAAGACGCGTGAAGACAATGCGGAGGGCGGGTCGAGTGTCACAAGGGAAGATGTATTTAGACTTTGGCTATAGATAATGTTAATATAGGCATGCTCGCGCAGGACGACACTTACCTTAATGCAAGCATCTCTCCCAACCAAAGTGGAAGCTCTATCTTAGAACCCTGTTTGATGTCCCCGCTCATGTTACCTTCGAGAAAGCCAAGTCCAGGGACAGTGAGTTCGAAGGTGCAGGGGACTTTTTGGGCATCTGTGAGGATGGCATCCACATCGTAGTATGAGCTCATACTTCCACTCTAGGTACATCTTATTAGCAAAGAAAAACAGGCTCTTTCCCTTCGCATTTCAGACCTGCTCGAGAGAAAAGGGACAGTGCAAGTGAAAGAAGATCCGGAACAATCCCTGTTCGAGCAACGGACGTGTCACGCGTCGTGCCGCCAGCCCGTGTATCGGGACGAATATGCAAGGAGAGTTAATCGGACATGGACAGGCAAACCAGAGAAGCGCACAAGTTTGACAAAAAAAAAAAGGAAGCAACAAAACGACGAGAAAATGAGGCGGCTGTGTGCATATCGCAGAGTGCATGCTTACCAAAATGGTCGCCCCTCTGTATTGCGCGTCTGTGAGTGCCTGGCGGAAAGGTGGAGACTTATAACGCGTGAGCGCTCAAGTGAAGCAAATGACTGTGCACCTCTCTCTTCTACTGCGCGTCGAGTAAGTCCACCAGCGAACTCGATAAGAGAAATATTTTGTATTTGCCTCGATATTCCCAGCATTCACAGCGGAGCCTCGACGTTGTCGCCGCGACCTCGCCTAACGAGCCGCTGCAGGTAAGCACATTGCTCTCCCTGGCCAAAGCTCCTCGACCTGGACATCATAGGAACGAGGCGTCGGTTTCCTACGTGAGCTGCTCCGCCAACAACTGCACAAAGGCTGAGTAGATTTTCTCCGGGATTCACTTAAAACTTCAGCCACTTATCATACAAGGGGCATCTATAATGTATGTTATTGCACATGCGCCTGGGGTCTCCATCTTATACCGGCGACATCCCACGTTACACTCAACTCAGCCTGTTGCTCACAAGACTGCCGTTGCTAACAAATTATGGTCACAGACAACAAGGTTTTGCAGGCTGGTTGTGCATTGCTAGTTATCTTTTGATGACAGCACGCCTCGAGCACCTCTTTACCGCGCTGTAGGCTCGTCCCAAACGCCCCGCTGCGACCATTTGGCACCATGGCTGCCAACGACCGAATATCACAGCTCATGGGCGCCCTCGACTCTGCTGCTGACGTCGACACGTCTCGTGCCACTTCACCGGGTGGTGATTGGCGGCAGGCCAACGGCGGCGCCAACGGTGAAGACGACAGGAGCCGCCCGCGAACGTTCCCCTATTTCGAGTATCTGCCATACCACACAGAGGACCAGGGCGAGCGCGAAGACAGCCTGAACACATGTCTAAAGCATCTCTATATCGCCGTGTCGGCAGGAGACTTCGCGCCGGGCGCGGTGCACTGGACGCGGGAGATTCGGGGATGGCTGTCGCTCAAGTTCGACTTGCCCCGCAGTACGAGGGTCAAACTTGTAAATCTATACTACGAGCTGGCGCTGGCTCCGGGGTTGGACTACCTGGTAGCGGAGCGCTTCGCGAGCATGTTCATGGTGCTGACCAAGTATGTGGCACAGGCGCTGAACTATGACTGATAGATGGAACTGACACTTTTGACAGGCGGAAACACTATCTCCGACCCGGCAGAGACCTGGTGCTCGACTGGCGACCATTATTCAGAGAGCTGAAGCTCTTCGTTCTCCCCTCAGAGTGCGGAAGCTCACATCCGCCAAATGTGAAGCGCAACATACGAACCCTGACTAAGATGTGCACCTTCGCCCAGTTATACTTTGATCCGAAGGAAATTCCTGCTATATTTGAGGAGCTCCTCCCGTTCTTCAGTACCTCATTCAGCGAGAGTGCGTTCGTTGTTGTGGGCTTGCTCAACCTCCTGCTCCCAACTCACCCCGCGCCAGAAGAGATGTCGCAGTTACTACCACAGGAGTATTTGCCGACTTTCTTTCATCTGTGGTCGCTTGTGAATCGTTCGCGCCTGTTTGATGCACATTATATTGACACCTTGTCGCGACTGGCAAGGGACAATCTGACCGCGCAGCATGTTCCGTTCTCCCAGTTCGGTGTCTTCACTGGCGAGCAATCTTCTCAAATTTTCACTGCAATACTACGGCTATTAGAGATCCCAGTAGGCCAGGCGACATCTCCGTATAGTAGTACGGTCGATCTCGGCGCTGGCCTAGCTATAATGCTCGACCGTGACCAGCGAAAGCACCCATCTACCCACCATATTGCTCGTATCATCGCCATGTCACTCTCGCCAGCATGCGCTGAGCATCCGGACTCGGTGTTGAGCAAGCTTGAAGGTCTGATCCAGGCCGTCGAGACTTTCTTCCACCCCTCGAATTCCGGCAGTTGGACCAGACCATTAGCACAGTTGGTGTACTACCTGGCTGATTTCTTTGTTCTGCGCTGGAATCGAGAACACAGTGGTGAGATGGACGTACCGGAAGATCGACAGCTTAATGATGCCGTCAAAAGGCGCTTCGTGCTTTGCTTGCGAGAAGTCACATTCATGGGCATTTTCTCCAAAAGTGACAAAGCTGTACAGTATGCTCTGTCTACTCTCCAGAGCTTGGCCTATTTGGAACCAAACTTGATTCTTCCTGGTGCGCTACAGAGGATCTATCCCGCCATGCAGGGGCTGGTGGAGGTACATCGAACGATCTCTTCCATCCGAGCGTTACACATGCTCTCCAAGGTTATGGCGAAGACAAAAGGCTTCCGGTGCCACGTTACGACCGTACTAGGGCTCGCACTTCCGGGTATTGATCCGAACGATCTGGAGAAGACATTGCACACCCTCCAGTATGTGCAAGGCGTGTGTTACCTTGTCCCATTCCATGACCTCACAAAGGCGAAGAAAGCTGTGAATGACGCATCTGTTGGCGATGGAGAAAATACGCCTATGGAGGATGTTGGTGACACAGGGCTTGCGATGCAATGGATCACAGCACAAGTTGAGCGACTAGAGAGCGCCCGTGGTGATATCGAAATTAACTACGACGAGGAGCTGAGCGACGAAGAGGAAGCAATGATTTTAAGGTCATCTACAACGGGGCTTAACGAATTTCTCATCTCATTCCTTGGCCGCGTTTTCACGCTTTTGGAGAATTTGCCAGATGCCTCAAGGGTTCGCAGTGGATCTCCCGAAGAGTACGTTGTAAATCATCTCCCGGCTGCATTCACACCACTGCTCGCGGCACTTTCGCCTGAGCTCTACGATGTTGCTCTAGACAAGATTGCGAACTTTATCACAAATCATGTCATCCACCAAGCTCGAGATGCTATTGCTTTCATTTGCAACAGTCTCGTCAAGATCAATCCTGAGAAGGCTCTGAAGCGTCTTCTACCTCACCTTTTTACAGGTATTCGCACTGAGATAGAAGACATTGGCGCCGGCTCTACACGGACGACAGGCGCTGAAGTTCTCCCTCGCGACCGTGCCTTGGTTTGGAATTTGAGCATCCTTAGCATGTGTGTGGTCCACGTTGGGGATGCTGTTCTTGAATGGAAGGATGAGCTCTTCGAGATTGCAGAGTACATGCAGCAGCGGTGTCGTGGAACTCCCACCGTACATGTCTCAAACTTCATTCACCATTTGCTGCTCAATCTCACGTGCACCTACACAATCGACTACTCGATCTATGAGACCGATGAGCTTGCGAAGGGACTGTCCACGGAGTCATGGGGTAGACAGGTTGACGTGAAGAAGCTCGACATCAAGTGGCACTGTCCCAGCTCAGAGGAGATTGACTTTGCCGTCAAGCTCTTTGAGACTCATTCCAACAACTCAATGAATGCACTTCAAGCTATGATTCAACCTAACCCACCAATCAAGCGAGAGGGTACGGGTAAGGACTGGTCAGACGAGGTCTCGAGAAATCTTGTCCTTCTTCGGTTGATTATCTCTGGTATATCAGTGCTGTTCGATGTCCGACATGATCAAGTTACCGACAGCAGCACTGAGTCTGACAGCGATTCCAGTTCAGAAGCTATGGACACTGAAGGCATCGATGATGATGCTGGCTTAGGTGAGGCCGAAGATGAAGAGGTAAAGCCCACCTTCCAGTACGAAAGTGGCTACCCTCTGCAACGCGATGAGAGCAATTACAAACTTATTCATGACCTTCGCCACCGCGTTGGCGAGGTCCTGCATGACGTACATCGCTTCTTGATCGAGAAGCAGCCGGATGATGTCCCTTGCTTTAACTCTCTGTACAACGCTTACCGCTCTTGGTTCATTGATGTCGGCATTGAGCGCTCAGCTCATGTTCTTGACAGAATATCCAGGCTCCTTGACAACGATGAGCAGCCTTTCAGGTTCAGTGGTTTGAGGAAACAGTATCCTCGACCACTTCTTGTCCGACGAGCCAATGTCTATCATCTACAGCGGCTTCGGCATAACGCCAATCCGCGACCACACACTGAGCTCGACAAATTATTATTGCTCGATCTCGCTGAGTCTAGCATCTCTCTCTACACCGAGATCCGACGCACTGCCCAGACGGCTAATGAGTCCGCAGTCAAATGCATACTTGGAGCTCGGCCACTTGTCATCCCACCGCTACTCGACGCATTCGTCAAAGCTGTAGATGAGAGTGATTATCCCCGAATCAAGGGCGCCATGTTTGCTTTACTATTCGGCAGTCTTGCGAAGACAATCAGCCGCGACTGGAGGTTTACTCCCCGTCTCATCAAAGCTTTCATCGAGGTGACTGGTGCAGACAAGCCTTCAGTTCAGAAACTTGCTACCAACGCTACATTCCAGGTCATGGATATGGGTAAAGCAATGGAGCGAATGGTCATTTTAGATCAGAAGGTTGTTGAGGCTATCGCATATGCTATCGACTCGAGTGAGGGTGACAGCGTTCATTCAAAGGTCACAAAGCGACGAAATTTCATCAAGAAAAAGAGGGCTCGCATCGAAGGCAGGAAGGCCGACTTGTCAAAGGAGTTGGTTGAAATTGCCACCACTGAGCACTGGAAGAAGGTTAGCCGGACTGCAGCTATCATTGTCAACCTCGGAATGCGTTATGATACAATTGCTTCTGATGAGATGATTGATCTAGTCACAAAGGGTGCCATCGATCAACATCCAAGCCTACGAGGTCTTTATGCTGGAGCGCTAATTGGTCTATTTTCAGTCATTCAGACTCGAGCTATCACCGGGCATGACTATAAGAGATACTTGCTTGGTGAGGAAGATATGCCAGATAGGCGCATTGTAACGACCAAGCCAGAGGACCCCAATTGGACCCAGGAGTATCTTGCCTCATTCGCACAGCCAGAAGCCAAGTACTATGTTGACTTTGATTATCCCGGGTGGCTAGTTTGGAACAAGACTATGACTGTCTTCCTACCAAACGCGCCGCAAGTCTCGTACGACAATGTTGAGGACGATGTCCGCAAGAAGATCGCGAAGCACCTCACGCGGTCGTGGTTTTCAAATTACTTCGCTTTCATGAAGCAGGAGCCACGTGACAACAGTGCTGATCGTTTCCGCATGTCAAGCGCCATGTTGCTAACGCACTCATTCGATATGATCTTCGGTGGCTTAACTGAGGCTACTTTTGAGGATATCAAAGACCTCACTCAGTCTGTCTACGGTGATGGCAGCGACAAGCACCAACACCGTGCGACTGCTGAGATTATGGCTGCATTGATATCTTGCGCCCCTGATCTAAAAACGGAACAGCGACAGGAGGTTTGGGAATATGTGTTCCCTATCGTTCGCGGTATCTTCAAGGATGGCCTGACACCCGAAAACGCTGGCTATTGGACCACCTTCTTACACGTCGTCTTACAGTCGAAGGACCCTCGACGAGCCTGGCCACTGGTTGATTGGCTGGCCAGCTTCCGACTCGACATGGATTCTAATGCGGCTTTTAAGGAGAGTTCGAAGGTTCACCTGTTGACCCAGTGCATCTGCGATGTGGGCTGGCATTTCCGTCTGGAAGCGCCCATCCTGGAGGACTTCATGAAGCATCTCGACCATCCATATAAGGGTGTGCGTGAAGCAATGGGCCAAACCATTGCTAGCTTACACCGCACGAGGTATCACGAGTCATATAAAGATGTCAATACCCTCATCAAGGCACAAAAGGATGCTTCGTCAATTGGTGTACGCCCTTACCAGCCAACAGAGGAGTTCTCCAAGATGATCACCGACGTATTCGATCGTCTTGAAGTCTGGCGCCATCAACGCCCCGCCGGTCAACAGACACCTTCTTCATACACATCCGGCGGGAAGACAGTCCTTTTGTGGCTCGACTCTACGCTCTCCTCATATGAATGCACATCACTGGTCAAGTTCTTCCCAGATGTCTTCATGGAACAACTTCTCCACATGATGGACATCAAAGAGGATCCCGAACTCCAATCTCTAGCCTACCACGTGTTCCGTCACCTGCCTAATATTCCGCACCGCGAGGGCGAGGACTCGGACTTCATCGCTGCACTCATTCGCATCGGTCGCAACGCAACGAGCTGGCACCAGCGTCTCAGGATTCTCATAAACATACAGGTTATTTATTTCCGCCGCCTCTTCCTGATGAGCGAAGAGCAACAGCAAAGCATGTTTGACTGCGTCTCTGCCATGCTTTCGGATGTCCAACTTGAAGTCCGTATGGGCGCAGCCACCACACTCTCGGGCATGATCCGATGTTCACCCATCGCTTTGCGCGATCGCCAGGTCTCGACGCTTAAGGATCGATTTACCAAACAGCTTGCTAAGAACCCACTACCGAAGCGCCGTATCCCTGGTACACCGACGCCGGAACAGAGCAAGCTCGTGCTGACACGCCACTCCGCCGTATTGGGTCTGGGTGCACTGATTCAAGCTTTCCCATACCAGTCTCCACCGCCACTGTGGCTGCCAGATGTATTGGCCACGCTAGCACGCAAGGCGGCGGCAGATCCGGGAATGGTAGGAAAGAGCGTCAAGAGTGTTCTTGCAGACTTCAAGAAGACGAGGCAGGACACTTGGCACGTCGATGTGAAGGTTTGTGACCCCTTGTATTTTGTGATGTTGTACATGCATATCTAATCTTCGAAAACAGGCGTTTGAACAAGAACAACTCGAGGACCTAGAGGGCGTGCTATGGAAGAGTTACTTCGCTTAGATAGCACTTTCTAACGCCAAACATGAGATATTATGGAAAAATGATTAAATGAGGGAGCATAATGTGGATCACCATTTCCGAAGACATGGGACGGATGTACTATATGCTGGGGGAACGGACTTTCAACACATGATGTAATGATTTGCATTCCCTATCATTGAGACAGGAGCGGTTATGCATAGAAGGCGCATAGTGGAATGAGGAAATGCATCTATTAGATAATCACTTTGCATACTCGAGAGACATTTTGCTCAACATGCTTACTCAGATATCTAGTGGAACTGCGGAGCGGGCTTGCAATATACTTCAACCCCAACTTACCCCTCCCCCACTTCGGAAAGCTCGACTTAACCCTCCCTGACATCATAACGCCGCCAATTGTATTGGCAGCACAAGCAAATCCGTACCTGCACTGCACGTTGCATTTCCGGTGTTTGAACAACCGCGGCGATCAACAATGCCGTTGACGATACTCACAGACTCGGACGTGCGTAGTCTGCTGCTACAGCTGACAAAGGAGGATATCCTCGATTTGCAACAGAGTCTTGCAGATGCGCTGCACTACTATTCAACATCAACAGAAGAAGACTCTAATGGATGTTGTTCATCGTATCAACCGCTGCGTACCTCGCTCAAGCGCAGCGATGGACAGACGACGCTCTTCATGCCAGCCAGCAGGTACGCTTTCCTTCTAAGGTGCATCATTTCGGAACATTAACAATACCAAGCAACGATGGCCTTGGAGTCAAAATTGTGACTTTATTAAGTCCCGACGACAAGAAGAAAAGCATCTCAGATATCTCGTCCGTAACCTCGTCCGTCGACACCCTCTCCATTTCCCAGCAATCCACCAAATCCGGCTCTGGGTCAGTTGGAAGTTCCTCGACTGCATTCGACCCGCCGCAATCCCTCGCGAGCGCACAAAGCACAACGCCAAAGGGCACCCTTACTTTGTTTGATAGCAGTGGCAATCCGCGAGCGCTGCTCAATGCGGAGGAGATCACAGCGTTCCGCACCGCCCTCGCAAGCACAATGCTGTTTAAGAAGCGGCAGAACGTACACGATGTTGTCGTATTTGGGGCTGGGAAACAAGCATACTGGCACATTCGGCTCGCGCTGTTGTTGAGAGGGGAGGATGTACACCACCTGAACATTATAAATCGGGATTTCGACAGGGTGCACCAGTTGCTAGAGAAGCTCTATAAACCACACGACCAGCCGACGCAATGGAGCGCAAACACGGATCATGTACCGACATATCGCCAACGTGAAGACCAGATCATGAGCGATTTGCCGAGACCAAAGATCCAGATACTGACGCCGGGACATGGCGAGTATGACAGACTACTCAAGGTTACCATTCGAGCGAGTAGCGTCATTTTCTTCACAACCCCCTCACTCACTCCCCTCTTCCCAGCACCATTCCTTACGAATCCGGAGGGCAGGAAGAAAGGTCGCTACCTCGCTGCCATTGGCTCCTACAAACCGCACATGGTGGAGATCCACCCGGATATCCTGCGTCAGAACGTTGCGCCCGAACACGGTCACAGACATTTCCATAAACACGCCCCTCAGGGCGGCGCTGTCATTGTTGACTCGGTGGAAGCTTGCCTAAAAGAAGCAGGCGAGATCATCCAGGCCGGTCTAAAGGCAGATGAAGTTGTCGAGATTGGCGAACTGCTCATGCTAAAGCGCGATGCTGAGCGCCGGCGGTTAGAATGTCAAGCAAGCAGGGCCGCAGAGGGACTGGATGAGGGTGGTGTTGAGCTCCGCGAGTGTGAGAAGACGAAGAAGAAGTGGAGGGGTAACAAGGAAGTTGATCACGATGGTGAGGACAAGGCGCACAAGAGTTTGATGGAGTGGCTCCAGAAGGGAAATGTGATTTACAAGAGTGTGGGGCTAGGGCTCATGGATGTTGTGGTTGGGAACGATTTGTGTCAACTGGCAGACGAGCGTGGCATTGGGACAAAGATCGAGAATTTCTAGGCGAAGTCTTCGCATCTGTCGCCTAGCTTGGGAGAGCCTTGCGAGTGCAGTTGAACAGGATAAAGGTCGCTGCACCCTTGACCTTTTCCTCGCATAATGGTGATGGATCTGTACTCGTAAAATATCACTCAATAAGAAACAATGATGCTCAATGGCGTGCGTTATCGTGATAGATTCCAGTCAATGCAGTCGTTAGCGACCGCTTTTAACCCTCCTAAACTCCGTGGTATTGTGAACCGCCTACATGCAGAGATAAGAGACACGCCATGAACTCGTAATAGATCCTCCAAAACACCACAAGACCCGTTTAGATCTTGATAGCGCTCTCGATAGCCTTCCTACGCTTGTCCATGCGAGCGTTGGCCTTGGCACCCATGATACCACCGCCCCAGTGGCGGGAAGCATCCTTGTGATGTGACTCGAGGTAGCCGTCGTTGACAGCGGAGACGAGCTTGGACAGCTCGGTCTTGTCCTCGGAGCGGACCTCGGTAAGAGCGAGGACAGCAGCGGTCTTCTGGTGAACGACCGTTCCGAGACGGGCCTTGCCCTTGACGATAACGTAAGGGACACCCATCTTGCGGCAGAGAGCGGGGAGGTAGACGACGAGCTCGATGGGGTCGACGTCGTTGGCAATGAGGACGAGGGCGGCCTTCTTGTTCTCGACAAGGCCGACAACGTGGTTCAGACCGAACTTGGTGGTGTAGGGCTTCTTGCTGACATCCTCCTTCTTCTTGCCCTCGGAGATGGCAGTAGCCTCCTTGGTCAGGCGCTCCTTCTTGTCGGCCTTGGACTCTGGGCGGTACTTGTTAAGGAGCTTGAACGCCTGGGTGGCAACTAGAACATGTTAGCGAACAGTTTCCAATTCAATCATGTGTGCATCGTACGGTTGCGGTCAGCGACATGCTGGAACTGGGCAATCGCCGGTGGGACCTTCAAGCGGAGGTTGAGGATCTTCTTCTGGCGCTGAAGGCGGACGTATGCGGGCCATCGCACCATGCGCGAGAGGTTGCGCTGGGGTTGGATGTCCTGGCCGATACCGAAGTTCTTGGGGCGCTTCTCGAGGAGCGGGTTCTGTCTTGGTTAGAGCTTGCGATCAAATGTGGGAAAAAGTCCAGCGTACCTTGGCGGGCTTCTTGCTGCCGGCCTTGCCCTGGGGGAAGGGCGCAGGCGCCGCTTTCTTTCCTTTAGGAGGCATCTTGAAGATGTGTCGAGGCTGTCATAGAGAACAGAAACCATTAGCGAATGTCCATCCACTATTAGGTACTGAGTCTCGTAAGAGAGAGAAGGCATTGCTGCCGTTCTACACTCAAGCCATCTGTATATTCGACATGATCCAAAGGATGCATGCGATTGATATGCTACCGAGCAATCATGCTGTGGGTATGCGCTTACCGTGTGTATTTGGCGGCGGTCGACGAAGTTGGGATTGACGAAGATTTCGAAATCGAAGCCGAGTTCGAAGACGACGAAATTCAAGCGAGTGCGCTGCCGGTGGAAAATCGTTTGGCCGGCGCTAACAACGGCCCAATCGCAGGGCGTTGCCGACTAACCTCACCAAACCCGAGAATGGCGACGCTGGAGAAAACGAAAAAGGCCGGACACTCAGAGGTAGGCCACGTAAAACAACTCATCCTCATCTTTTGTGCTTGGAAGAGTTTGTTGCTATTGCTTGCAGCCTTTTGCCCTGGGCCTGGCTATGATACTTCAGCTCTCATCCTTTTCGACACAAGCAGTCATCGTCATCAGAACATCGAAAACTTACCTCGATATGATCGTCTTACCCTCAATCTCTTCCGATGGGATGCATTCTACTTCGTTAAAGCTGCTGAGCGTGGTCACATTTACGAGCAGGAGTGGGCGTTCAGTTGGGCATATGCGAAGCTCCTGAGCTTGACAGGACAATGTAAGCGGCGTTGCCCACAACCTTGACTCAGCTTTGACAAGGTCCCAGATGCATCCAGCAGTGTGGAATGTCCATTGCAGTACTACATTGTGGCTGGGGTCGTTCTGTCACATGTTTTCCACCTCCTCTCCGTACTAGTGCTGTATCGCCTTTTGACCATACTTCTGGACCCACGACAGCAACGTCAGGTCGCCTTTGTTGCATCTGTCTTGCACATTCTGACACCTGCTTCGCTGTTTTATTCCGCTCCGTATGCGGAGGCCCTCTTCTCCTTCCTCAATCTGACCGGAATGCTGCTGTACGCGCAATCCAAAACCACCGTCAGAGCTGAGATCTCGCGTCTTGAAGGAGATGCTTATAAGCTAAGCTCAGGTCTTGTATTCGCTTTAGCGGCCTTGATTAGGAGTAATGGCTTGCTGAGCGGCTTGATCTTCCTGTATGACGCTGCCAGCTTTATTCCTGGTATTGTATCAGCACAGCTGAGTGTACACGACCTCAGAAGGCTTCTTGTCACATGTATGGCAGGTTCATTCATTGCCCTTGGATTTGTCAGCCCTCAATATCTGGCATACACAGAGTTTTGCGGCCAAGTTGATGGATCCCAGTCCAGAGTTTGGTGTGAAAAAGCTATCCCGAGTATCTACTCTTGGGTACAAAGCCACTACTGGTATGCAATGTCTTTTAGGTCATCTTGCTCGTCTAACGTGACTTAGGAATGTAGGGTTTTTCCGTTATTGGACCATACCAAATTTGCCATTGTTTTTAATGGCAGCGCCGATGTTGTGGTTACTGCTCGAGTCAAGTGTAACAGTTCTCCGCAGCTGTGTTCAGCAGCCGTTGCATGGACTTGATGCACTCCAAACTGGTGCAACAGTCAGCCCCAGCATTTCATCTTCCAGGGTACACAGCCTTCCGGAGTTAGCACTACCACAGTTAATACTGGCTATTACCGCAATTACCAGCTTTCATGTCCAAATCGTCAACAGGATTGCATCCGCATATCCGACCTGGTCCGTAACGGTTGCTACGTGGCTGGTAAATAGGCGGAACACATCCTCGGCTGAAAAGTCTTCGAGTCGAGATCAATGGTTCGTTCGGGGCATGGTCATATATGCCTTGGTGCAGGGCATGCTGTTTGCCAACTTTCTACCACCGGCCTGACATTTCACCTCGAAGTCCTATCTCAGTTAGATTGACCCGATGATGCGGTTCATTGGTACCTTCTAGAGATATTCGAGCGTCACTAATGCGGACGGTTACTGTCTCATGGAGAACAATGAGTGGGACATCTGCGCCGGCGGATACACAGTATTAAGAAGGCTAGATCAGAACTTTGAGACTTCATGTAACTCCGACCAAATCGGCTCGAAGTACAGCAAGTCCAACTACTTTCATGTACGAAACTTTGTCGGCCGCTCCAAAAACTGCTTCAGCTGGCACAGTGGATATAGAATGCATTGGCATCTGTCCAACCAAGCGAATGGATTGGGAGTAGGAAGTTTCAAACTCTCTTTCAGAGGTCTTCTACATGTGGCCATGTTAGAATTTATGTCCCAAGTGACCTTTTCTCATCACTAAGCCCGTTCACAAATTCACTTCACTGCAATAAGTCACACCATGGCGTTGATTCGGTCGCACCTGCACTTCCGTGGCGTGAAGCCTCTTATACGGCCGTTGAGGATATTCATAGAAACGCCCCTAGCAGACAGTGTTCCAAACACCCGGACGACTATGGCTGCTTTATTGTTGAAATTTGAGACCGCACTAGCGTATGCAGTAGCTTAGGTAGTAGCAAATTGAAGCCTTTTTCCAGGATTGATTCCATTGTTTCAATGGTATTCGATGTCTTGGCCTGCATGAGCTGACTTTGCCAAGGTCTAAGTACAGAATTGTCTATTGTCTATTCGCTCATAACATCTAGGCACAGTAGCATACTATGCCTGGTCGAATAGCCTTCCAAATCTATGTGTCTGTGTGGATCACCATCGTTTGCAGCACTTCATTATAAGATGCGGCATGGCGGCGCAGCTTTCAAATGCGGTGACTGCTTCTTTGGTGATTTATGCTATTTTCCGAAAGAAACTATCTCACTTGCGACTTTTCTATACTCAAAACTATTTCCGCTGCATCAAATTGGCTCAGTAGTCGCTTCAGGACCACCAGCCGTTGTGATACGCTGACGCGTCGCCCTCTATGGTTGAACCTAAGTACCTTGGAACCGATGAGAAGGCCACGAAAGAGTCTTGCAAGGACGCCAGTGGCTTTCATTAGCATCCCATTAAGAAGGAGCGAGCTACTGTAAGACAGAGAGAGAGACTTGCACGTTGAGGATGTCAGTGTCATTGGACGAATTGATGTACAATTGGCTTATAAAAGCAACTCTCTCGCTCTACTTTTGAAGCCCTGATCATCGAGTTCAAGTCTTCTACTCGTTCTAAGGACTCCAAGATGAAACTTTCCTCTTTTATCACTCTATGCTGGTTGTCGCTCGCTGTTGCAGGAACCCTGAATGTCCGTCAATTACAATGCTCTGAGGACGACTGCTATCGTGCCGTCTGGGACGACCAAAGTCTGCCCCGTCTCTTTGAGGCTGTGACTGATTGCCAATCATATTTGACCACTACTCTTATCGTTCATCCGATGTCAGTACTGCACTCACAGCTCGATTTGTTCCCTGACTGATAGCCATGTCCTATAGTACCACGTCCACAGAAATTACCAAGACGACGTCGACCACGATAACGCCATGCTCTACCACTTCAAACATCACTCTTATGTCTCTTCCACCGATAGTAACACCCATTGTATCAGCTCAGGTTATGAAAAAGGCCAAACCGCGTCAAGCTTCTTCTACTGACTGGTCCACAACAACCACATATGGATCCTTCCCACCGTATGCTACACCTTCTTGTGCACCTGCGGTTTATGTTCGCGCTTGCTCTTGTGCAGGCATCACTCAGTCAGACATTACATACCTTGGCACGGTAAGTCAGACGATATAGCATCTAGGAGCATAGGCCTGATTATCTGTAGACGAAGACCGCTACTACAACGACTACAATGACCGATGTTGTGACATTTAGCGCGTCTTGCCTCCCCGTATCTACACCCTTGACAGAGAGTTCATCAAAGTTTTCAAATACACTCACAGCGACATTGCGCACCAGTGTCACCTCTCGCAATAGCGGTACGAGCGCGTCCTCGTCTTTTAGTGTGGAGACCTCATCTAGCAGTACTGGTACTTTATCCGGTAGTGCTAGTACAACAGCTACATCCGCGAGCGGCTCAAGTAGCTCGCTTTCTCCGAGCAGCTTATTCAGTGAATGGTCTACAACAATAAGTTACTTATCTACAGCGAGCGACTCACCCGGTGCTTCAAGTCGTCCATTCACAACGCCAAGCAACTCATCTTCCTTGAGTACATCGTCTACAACTCTAGGCTACTCGTACAATACTTCGAACAGCTTGTCAACGACCAGTAGTGCATCTAGTATCCCAAGTCACTCACCAGGTTCCTCAAGCCAAACTACTACCTCATGCACAACATCGGGTGCTAAAAGCCACTCGTCAAGTGCGTCAAGCGACCGAAATAGTACTTCAAGCAGCACTTCTAGTACATCGAGCGGCTCATTCAGTTCAAAGAGTTCTTCTGAAAGTACGGCTTCTTCGTTGAGCAGTACTCTCTCATTGACTTCAGTCAGTAGCACCACTTTACTAGGAAACTCTAGCAGTATAAGTTCTTCGTCTAGCAGAATTACTTTATCAGCTTCGTCTACCGGCAACCCCTCATCATCTTCATCTAGCATCCAAATTTCTTCCATTAATAATACCTATTCCGAGTCTAGCAGCAAGATTTCATACTCCAGCACTTCAACTGCTACAACTAACAGCACGGAATTTTCATTCACACTCAGGACCACCTCCCTATCCTCCTTATCAAAGGCTCAATCCTCATCGGCAGTAACCCCAACATCAACTCCCCCAATGTGCGGCGGTCCAGGAGTTGAGCTCTGTGAAGGAAGTTGTCACGATACCAAGAATGATCTTGAACATTGTGGCCGCTGTGGCAACAAATGTGGTGCTGGCAAAGACTGTGTCAATGGTGTTTGCGCCAGTCCACCTTGCGACTCGCGCTGTGGGTGGGACCGAATGTGCGGTACTCGAAATGGCACTATTGAGTGCACATGTGCAGCCGCTGTAGAGGGCAACGGCATCTGTTTCGACAAGAATAAGTACAGATGCGATGACCCAGACGTTCTAAAGTGCCAGACATCTGCCTTTGGGCGTGGTGGGTGCCCTGTCGGAAGTGCTTGCGTGAGAGAATATTGTAACTGTGGAACAGACCCGTATAGTGGGATCTGTGTCAAGACGGAAGGCTGTGGTGATAGTGGAGTAGAGGTTTTGGGTCCATTTATCAGACTTGGTGAGATGGAGAGACGTCGCAGGACGGCAAAGAGTTTGGTTTTGTGAAGAAGCATTGCAAGTTTGGTAGCGGCGACGGTTTGGATAGAATGGCAGCAATTGCGCATGAGAGCACTGGACAAGCAGTAAGGGTATATGGTTTGGTCATTTGAATTGGACTGTTTTAAGCTGGATCCTAATAGATTGCAATATCATTCCTTCGCTTCTCAAACATTAGAACTAGAAACTCGAGCATACCGTCATCACGAAGAGAAGGCCTATGCATTTTATCATTTCGACTGCGACAAAATCACGCACACAACTCATCTTGGGCCAAGTGTGTTCTGAGTTGCATGTTCTCTAAAGATTAAGGCTACCAGAGGAATCAAGAGGGTCGTTTGAATGTACAGCATAGGACTAGCTGGTCGCGACACATGGCTACATGATAGCTCTTTCTGCTCTCCTCGCGACATCTCTGAACTACGCGAATCTGCGTTTCTACCTGAAACTGCCATTTTCAGGGAGGAAGTTGCAGCACAAATGGCTCGGAAGGTCAAAAACTTGGCTGCGAGAATCTCATTTGCTCTCTTCTTTCGCCCACACATGAACACTCGAAAACAATTCCTACCATTGCGCGCGGAGAGGTGATAATGTGCATTTGTTAGATCTTGCACATTAATAACCCAGCTCTTATCCAAGTTTTCCTTCCGAGGGTTTGTTAACCTCAGCCCACGTAAGAAATTTCGACTGCGGACTTCAGTCGACATGGTATGTCCGAAGATCTATTCCCAAAAGATGTACTAAACGACATTGCAGTTCCAACCATTGCCAGTCATTGTAATTCACCTTCTTCTCACTGTCTCTTCAGCTGCTCAGCAGTATCCGCCATCTGCCACCTATGATCTCATGTTTGCGCCGTCAGGCAATCGTACTAATTCTATTTTCGATGAACAACCCAATCCTGGCCCATGTACCACGGCTTTCTATAAACAAAAGCAATACATAACCTATGAAACCGTATTTGCGTTCACTCTCGGCTCGCATGGGAAGAATGATTCTACTGGTGAAGTCTACAGCAGTACTGGTGACAGCGTGGGCGGCATTTAGGCAAGGCCAGAAATCGCTGCTTGCCAAGATCGTGTGATTGCGTATATGCTACGATCCAACCACACTCATGATACTTCCACTATTACGAATAGTACGTCTTCGCTCACTTGCTTTCATTCACCGGGAAATGGTACTAACTTTCGGCGAAGCTGGCGAAAAAACTCGTGGCACGCAGTTAAGCTCCTTGGTGGACAAACTTACTCGCGACGTGTGTGAAGTATTCGTCCACGGCGATGCGTAAGTCTCAAATTTTCCCCGATTTGACGAAAGGTTGCAGCACAGCTTCTGCGCCGGTTTATGGGGCACTCGTTAACCTGATTTAGAGAGATTACTTGTAATTGGCATGGAGTTCACAATAAGTCAGAATTCGCGCACAATGTTCCAAGCTCCAGCAACATATCCCTCGTAGCAGGCCATATCCAGATCATCGCCAACACCTCGTACGTGGGAAAACAGGTGTGTCAATAAGAAACTCTTCATATTTCATGTACTTACGATCTTGCCCAGTTGGCACCATATCAGCCGCTGACCGTCTTCGAGATTTTGACTTCTATCAAAGATGAAACGATTGATCTGGTTGAAATCGTCAACTTGTCGTCAATAGTCAGCACTTCGAGTCCTGTAAACCCGTCCGACTCGAGCAAGAACTACGAAACGCCGACATCTGCCTGCTGGCTTCGAGACACAATAAACACTGGTCTAAAGAAGAAGAGAGATGCAATGTATAGCTGTCAAAGAATAGCCAAAAAGGAAAACTGGCTCGGCAAAGACGACAAAATACCTAGGCGTACTTCAAGTAATCTTTCTACTATTACCCGCTCACGACCCACTTCTACCTCCTCTGTACCACTTATGGGCGTTTTCAACGCTTTTATTTCAGCTACTTCAACCACTGGCGCAGCGCCACTTCACTCTAGATTAGGACTCACACGCCGAACTGTTGCTCTTTTTGTTCCTGAGAGAGATATGAGGAAAGTCCGCAAACTGAGGAATGGGCTTATTGGTGGCCTGGTTGGCGCAGGTGCGTTGTTACTGTGAGTTACCGTATTCTTACAATAACATATCACTATTTTTCACCATTTATATTGATAGTATCGTCTAGAAGTTTCCTTACCACATTTGTATGGTGCTGCCGCCGGCGGCATCAGAAGGACAAGGAGCTCACGCTCCTAGGCGATGCAGAGCAAGGTCCCGCATACATCGTTAAGCAGGTGCAAGAAGAGGAGCCAGAGGTACTACGTCGGCCGATCATTGTCGCAACAACTGTTCGTAAAGCAAGTACTACACCAAGCGAAGTTACACAAAAGCCTTTAACACCACCATCAGAACCACCGCTCGCTGCACGCATTCAACGGTCCATTTCAGTGCCTTCTGAGCCTTCACACACTCTTGCAGTTCGCTCAACGTCAGCAACGGGGCGAGACTGGATCGTACCTAATCAGTCTTCCCTTGCTATTACTCCTGAACCCTCAACGAATGTACCGACTTTAATCCTCCGTGAACTCACACCATCACCTGAGCCACATTTCATTACAACAGATCAGCGCGTCACTTCTGTGTCTTCTCATCCGCCAACACATATTTTAACGAATGCTTCAGAGCTTTCAGCCACATCGTCGTGGAACTCCATGCCAGAACTGGAGGTACAACCTGTCTCGCCTTCTTCGTGGACAAAAGTGCTCGCGGCGATTCCAACTTCGCGGACGCCAACTCCTCTACAAGAACCTAAGCCACTACTGGAAGAGCCTGCATCATTAGCAGGTGAGCGCACCACGACACAAGAAAACATGTTTCTATCCAAAGATTCTATTGTCTCAAATGGATCAACATCTCCTTCAGCTATGCGAATTTTGTCAATAAGGACGGAAGTAGCTCCTGAGCTTGTGCAACACTCTGTCCTTCCTCTGCCTCAAGAGCTAGAGCGAATGTCAACAGCTTCTCTATCAGAGTCTGATGCAGGATCAGAGCCTGAGCCAAGTTCTCGCAAGCGAACGCTAGTCAAACGTATCAAAAGTGCTTTTCGCGAAAATTTAGACAGCACTGGTTTTGAAGGAGAACCGGCAGTGCCGCCTCGAATCTTTACTCAGCCTCTGCCATCTCGAGCGCTGACGGCACCCGTGCCCTACCAAGCAACCTAGTTTTGGGATGAGGTTTTATTAGAGTTCTTTAATTGCTTCCTTTCGAGCTATAGCTTCAATGCCTGGTGTGGTGTGGTCGGTGTTGGATTGTTTCTGCCACTGTTTTGGATGATCATTAATACTAACCTGAGACAAGTTTTCGGCGGAGATTTTCTTTCATAGAAGGGTTTAATGTACTCTTATTGAGTCCTGGAGTTATACTAGCCTCTCCTACAGGCTCCAAAGTGACTGTGGTTTGGAAATTCGAAGCCTGCGTATGCCACTAACCAGGCGTCTTTGCATGCTCACGAGTCATACCTATTTACCCCGCTTTACGAAGGAACACGTCAATTAAAGAATTGAATGACTAAAATCACTATAAGTATGTTCGAGGTTCCCATTTACGCCAACTTTGAATTGTTCGGGCTTTTCCCCCAGAGTCGGATGCCGACGTGCAACTTTCCACAAATCTCAATCAAAGCACTCGCACTCGTACCTCCAAGCCTAATATATGAAAGTCTATACCCTTGCGTGAATTCAGCATTATGCATATATTTGAGTACAGCACGGCCATGCTCTTTTCAGTCGCCTCCTTGCGTTCATGAGCTCTGTTCATGGCCCTGAATCCATTGGACTATATTCAATTACCCTCCAGATGCTACAAGTACAGTGGATTCACGCGTTTCGCCTTCAACGCGATCTTCAGTGCATTGAATTATGCCCTTGAGGCTTTCACAGGCTGGTAGACCATGACCTCAAACCCCTCCGTAAATGGAATGGTGACACTCATGAAACTGTTTACAGGATCACGAGTAAAGTCTAGTAGATCCTTGTAACTACTAAGATTAGTATCTTCACGTATAGTGGGCAATTTAGCTTACAGAACTTGACCGGTATGGGTTTTGTCGGTAAAAACTAGAGAACCTGGACGCAGACGATCCATAACTAGTTTCAGGGCTGGTAATGCAAGGGAAGTCCATGCTTAGTGCAGTCAGCGATGACTAGCGATAACCTCATAAATGGGTGATCATACCGTCTAAAAAGACAAGATCGATTGTCTCTGGCAGGAGCTCTTTCATCTCTAATATTTTGAGTAAATCGCCTTCATGGGGTTGTATCCAGTCTTCTACTTCTTTTCCGGCCTCTCTCCATATATCTTTCGCACGTTCCATCTTAGCTACATCTTTCTCCATTGTCATGACTCCGAACGCGTCTTCTCTTTTACCAGCCACATTTTGGCTGATGGCCAGAGCTAGATAGATAGTCGACACTCCGTATGAGGTCCCACACTCGACCGCGCTCTTAGCACCATTTAATCGAGCCAACATATAACTTGACACATCAGTTGGTAAGAAAGCTCTTTGTTATAGTCAGGAATGCTCACATGAGTTCGCACTTGTCACGGCTGTGCGAGAGTAGTTGATCACTGAGATGCCTGCACACCATGTTCAACAAACAGTCTTATGTTGAAGCCGAGCTACCTACTCACAGATCATGATATCGATTCCAATCTTCGCTTGAATCCCAATTCCAAAGACAGTGAAAAAGGAACACAACTTGGTACCATACCCTTTGATACGATCCTTCTTGCTTTGTGTTTGTTGCATGAAGCCGGCGGAGCAGTATTTTGATGTCACGGCTTGCCTGCACAACTGAATCTCGATCCGCTGAATTCATATTGGGATGTTTGAAGGGCATTGATTAAGGCAGTAGGAAATTGGTTCAAGGCTGGATGGGGAATGCAAAAACGTCGAAGAAAGCTCTAAAGTGCCGGGTCACAATCAAGCGCATGTTTCTTTCGATAGTCAGCCTCAGCTACACAACACAGCTTTGGCGTCCTAAGGTTTCTTAGAAGAGCAGGGCTGCTTCGTTGTGTGTGCTCACCGGAGTCTTGTCATGCCAATGGGAGAGCGCGGTATGCTATGCCAAGCATTAGTTTGGGCGGAGACAGCCAATCGAAGGGCTACGTAGTCCCACCAGCCAGCGTTATCTTTTCCGGGCACACCTCACCGGATTGGCTACTTCGGCGTCCTATTCCAACCAATGGTTTTGAGACTGCAGTTTACTCTAAGCTTAGTATCAATATTTACCGAGTAGGACCTAGAACATAGCAGAGCCGCAAAGTCATACGACTTCGTTCTCTTCCCGTATCTGTTAGCAGACTAAAATAGTAATCTAACCATGTTGACACCCAATGGTTCAACCTCATTCAAAATGCTGCACTAGGCATGCATGGTGCCACATGCATTTTGCGGAAATGTGAACGTCCGAACAACACACGGCTCAAAAGCGCCTTCAGCTCCAGTGATCCTAATCCTGGTAGTCTTCAAACCTAAAGCCACAGCCTTCTTCCGACTACACCTTAGGCTCAAAAAAGTAAAACTAGTCGAGTGATATCACCGAAGCTGCCTTGGATTGCACCATCAGGCACGCGTGAGGTGTTCAGCTGTCTCTGAGGTTATTATACTACTCGAGTAAGCATGCTCAAACAACAAAGAATATTTGATTGATAGACTCTTCATTCATTAAATAGCTATTCTCATTGACCGCTGCCGTGCCGTGTACATAAATGAAGATATATTCAATAGTATAAACCCCTATTTGATCCATAAAGGAGTGTTTCCGTCAACGCTTACGTCTGTTCTTCTGCCTTTCCTCTTCCTTCACAACAGCGTTAGCGTATTTCCCACCAGCGACAACAGCGCCCGCTGCCCCAGATACTGTCGTAGCACTGCCGACAGCTCCTTCCGTAGCGATAGCAGTATGCATGAGAGCAGTTTTGGTTCCCACAGCTGCACCGCTCTTGACCAAGGCCACTTTGGCAAGGCCGAAGAGGATACCCAGACTGATTGGTTCTGGCATGCTTCATATTGTTAGGATGAACACCGGCTTCATATATGAGAACTTACTTGTTTCGAAATTGTTTTGTGTCAGGCTTGGGAGTATATGTTCAATGGCGCGGCTCGAATTTGGGTTGTAGGAGGAAAGACTTCTTCTCATGCTTCAGTGTATCTTAAAAGAAACCATAGCATTATATACATGTCTCCAAACCAGGCTAATCTTCAACGAGAGACGGCTCAGTAGCACACATCCAGAGCTAGGAGGGCATTGCCACCACGAATTTGTAGACTAATGCGTGAATCACCCCGCCAAGTTTCTAGTGAATAACATCTAAATGTAGAGCTGAAGAACAGGAGTCATTTGATTCTCAAGAAGTGCCGGAAATGGAGTAGGCCAAAATCTGAGTTCAGCTGTCGGACCACACTTGTTCGTAGTGGGAGGCTACTGAGCAGGCTTGAGCCGAGACACGGCCGAGTTCACATATTTATATCTGTGTCCAATGCCCAACAGACTCATGTTGCTTCGTTCATAACCTCTTTGAATCATTTCGATCCATCTGGAACTTGACATCACTCTCATATCTTCTATCTACTTGAAAATATCTTCAACGATGCAGCGTTTCGCCACCGTGACCCTCCTGGTATTGGCATCCGCCTCAGTCGCTTTGGCTGACTGCCAGTCTATATATGAGTGAGTGTTATCTATAGCATCGAATCGAAAGACACATTTTCTAACTCCTTGCTCCAGTAATTGTACCGACGGTAAGAGCTTTGCCTTATGTGTAGACCAATGACTGACTTTGAAGCACAGCCTGGTACGTGTGTCATGCAGCCTATGCAGCTTGTTTGTTCCTCCAGTCTTGAACGGAGCTTGAGGTTGGGGCCTGTTGACATTATCGGATCATTCTGATTTCGGCTATTCTACTCAATAAACACATGATTGTCAATAGTGGCGGATACAAATTGTAAATCAGATTCTGAGGAGGATTTTACTCGTATTAGTTCAGTCTGTACATCAATCAACTGTCCCAAAGCTTTGCGTACACTGTGCTCGTTGACAGGCTGTGATCTTTGTCAAAATTCTTAGGCTGGTGTATCTATTGTCAGATTGTACGATGAATTAGAGAATTGAGGAACGGATTGCCCCTATGAATATCGAACCTGGCTGCACAGCTTAATGAATGAGCAGATTTCTCAGTGCTCGATTGTTTCGGTGCGCAAGGCTACGACTACGCGAGTACCGCCTATCTTACAAAGGGTCGCCAGGATCCAATTCTCCCTGGAGACATACAAGCGGAAAAGAGCTTATTGTTGAATTTGTATTTGATTAAATTGACACCCTGTCTCAGAGCCTTAAAAATTCGAAACTACGAAGCAGTGTCGTGGACCGGTTGAGCGCAATCGTCGCCGCTCCTCTTGCTCCAATGATGTTGGGTTAAAGGCAGCTTTATATTGCGTCAATATTTTCACGCCCAATTGTTTGCTATTTTAGACAATCTCGCTCCCTAAGTGACCTGTCTTTTGTGCCTTTCTGGAGCCGAGGTATTATGAAACATGGTAACTCAAAGGAGTCCGTCGGATCGACGAAAAACTTCTTCAACTACAAATAACACTACATATTTTGTTGATATATTTCATAAAGCTAGATCTAAGTCTAGATTTTAGTAAAATAATACTTATCTTAGATGTATAGCGTGAAATGGGAGCTGGACCGAGTCTTGATTCTATTGCAACGACCCGAAAGTGAAGAGCGAGCTGAGGAAGAGCATGCGTTTCTTGATGTCAATCCCCTTCTCTATAGCGGCCTCAAAATCAACAGTCAAGCAACAAAGTACATAGTGTCGCTCCATAACGAAGAGTATTCGAAATCGCCACATTCTCCTTAAAGGGATTGATGAACCATGGCAACAATATTCCCTATTCAGCATTCCAATTTACCCTCAGCTTAACCAAGGAATAGAATTCGTTCGCTCTTCTTCGATCCAGAGTTTCACTGTATTAACCACCGAACCTCTCGTTGTTTTCAGCCCAATAATTCCATGCCAACCGTGCGCGGCTTCACTTCATCTTGCTGGCCTCCATGTGAAGATACTCCAGTGCACCCTCACCTCATTCCTCAACTACGGTTTTCGCCCTGCCCAGCTACCAGCTAACCCACATCCACTGTCAACTAACCTACAAAGATACTCGAGAGCTCTGCCTAGCGACTGTCGTGATGACGGTTTTTGCGTGCAAAGAAGCCTTCGCCAATCTCGGACTTGAGGATGTCAAGGTCTCTCATAGTCATGTCTCCCAAGACTGCTCGATCTGTTTGGATCCGCTCGCGGTTCACCCCTCACATACGACCGATCAATCCTCGAAGCACCATGCCGCCATTCGCATCATTTCCTGCGGCCACGTTCTCGGCAAAGAATGTCTCGATGCGTGGCTCGGAGTTGGCAACACCTGCCCTTTCCCAAAGTGCAATCGTATGCTCTTCGAAGCCACCACTGAACCCATCACGCAACAAGACGTCAACGAAATCCTCCACATGCTAGGTCCGCATTTTGTTGAGGATCAGGTTATAGGTGTATTGGCGCGGGTTATGGCTCGACAGGACCAAGAGCATGGACGATTGCGCCACCTTCATGCGGCAGATATGGCGAAGAGCGGGTCGCAGGAGACACTGGTTGAGATTGACGAATTCGAGTTTCCAGTCAACGGCTTTCTGGATAGCAGCGAGGAACTCGACTCCAGCGAAGATGAGGATGTAGAGTTTGAGGGGGATGATGAGGAAGCTTCAGCGTTTGTGGAGTGAGCTGGCGATTATAGGTGTAGAAGACGGAGTAGACTAGGTGTGTACGTGCTACACGAATATATGCCGCATGCTCTAGTGGTAAGAAGAATCTTAGAACCTCAGAGTTCAGAGTCCACCAGACGTTATAGTCATGAAGCATGTACCAGCTCTGCGAGTATTACAAGTAGTTCAAAAATGATCACATGTCTCAATGACCGACCCTGCAGTCCAATCCCCAATTTTCCCAAGCAATTTTTGTCACATAAGTACACAGTATTTCCATACCACCCTACCAAATATGAACAATGAATCCCTGACATACGAGGCTGTTCTTCTCTGGCATTTGTTGCATTTGGTTTGATTTAGCTCTTTGCACATATGCCACATTGCTTCAAAAAAGACCTCAAAAAGGGTGCCAAGCCTAGCACACGGACGGGCTGACATGTGATATATGCTAAGAGGGGTTTTCTGCGTCGAAATTAATAGCATACTCGGAGTATTATACTAGTGAGCTCATTAAGAGCTAGCACAAGGCTGAAGTTTAGAATAAGCCAGGCAATTTGAGAAGAGGACAATGAAATGTATCTAAGAAGACTGGAGGAGATTGATTATAGTATAGAAGCCGTAGAGTGTATGATGAATTACATTTATGGGCATAACGATGTCAAATGTGCATATGTTGCATTCATATCGGAGCGCCAAGATTGGCTGTTTCAGTGAGCGAAAACTGCCTTTTTAGGCCGCGCATTCCAGTTCTGGCAGCGTGATTGTGTCTATCTTGTCTACGATGTATGGTTCACTCTGCGTCGCACAAACGATGGTAATGATTTTGTCTACATCATGGTGCAATGTGCAGGAGTGGGCAAGGCTGCGCTCATGAACATTGACTTGATGGCACGAAAGGTGTATTGACCTGCATGCCCAAGAGTGAAAAGGGCAAATGTAAGAGAGAGTATGCAGGCTTACTGCATAATCGCATTTGATGAAGTCGATTGTGCATGCTACAAGTAGTGTTAGTCGTTTCACACCCCACGCAGCACGGACGAGGGCTGGTGGCCTGAACGCGTCACATCAGCAGCGTGCACAACAAACGGAGGTGAATTACTTGGATCAGTCGCAAGTTACGATAGTTATGTTCCACCATGTCGACACCAGTCTCAGCGTGCGTCGTCGATGATTCTGACCGGAAGGGTGAAGACGAGACGTGTCTTCTTTCCGGTCAGCGCGGTCGTGAGTCATAGGCTGGGACCGGCTTGTGGCGGAGAAGAGCGCCAACCACAGGGTACCATGGAACAGGCTGCAGGTTTGCACGCCAATGAAAGGGCGATCAGCGCATTTGGGCTGCCTTGAGGGCGTGTCCTGTCATAGAGGAAGTGGTCGCAGGCGATTGTGTATCTTTGTGGTTGTGTGTATTTTGTCGGTGAGGGTGCATGCCGCGACGCAGGCGGGGACGCGCAGGCCGTCTCAGAAGGCTGCGCATTCCAGGGCGGCGACAGATGCGCCCCTCGGTGGGCGCAACATGTCTGATTCTGGCAGTCGCGACAGAATTTTCATCGCCGTCTGGCAGACAAGAGAGTGGTTTGGGTGCGGCAAGTGAGGCGACGGGGGTGAGTGGTCGCGGGCTTGTCGGGGGACCCATCGCTTGATCCGAGGCCCCGATCAGTGCGCCGTCATCGCTGGTAATCGAGGAGGCACGGCCGGGCTGCGCGCGTCGACATGGCAGCAGCAGCAGCAGTATCGTCGCCAGGAAGGCCGTCAGCCAGGCTGCCACACGACACAGCACTCTGACACGCCCCTTCTCGTCCGTCAGTGTCGCAGCAGGTGAGCAGATAGCTGTGGGGTGAAAGGGGAACGCGCCTGTGCATAACGGCGCAGCCCCTTTTCGTGCGCAGAGCCTTCGCGCGCTAAAGCAGCAGGGCGCGCTAAGCCGGATTCGTGGCCCCTAATCTTGCCACCAGCGCCGCACAGACGCGCTGGCGGCAGGCTCCAGCGCCGCACAGACGCGCTGGCGGCAGGCTCCAGCGCCTATAAAAGCCGGGCCTCCCTCCCTCCCTCAAAACCCTTTTGGCCTTTGCTCTCGATCGCCGCCTGACATCAACCTCCCCCGCACTCGACCACGCCGCAGCCCGAAAACACTGCTTTTCCACTGCGCGCTCACTAATACTGCGCTCCGGGACTATTGTGTGCTAATTTCGCACATTTCCGCTCTCTCAGAGGTTCAAGGCAATTTTTGCGACGGCGCTAGCCTCTTTCGCTTGCGACAGCCTGACGAGCAGCCTCCACCACCAGTCGCACCCACCGACTCACCCCGCCAAAGGCTTGCTGGCTTCGCTTTTGGCCTCTCCACCTCCTCTCCACTAACCCACTGTCGTCCGCGACAGCATCCGAGTCATCGCCGCGACTCTTGTCAGCGTTTGCGAGGGACACATTCGCTTGTAGCTCTCCTGCGTCCGGTACGGTCTCCACCTTACCCCCCAGAACAGCTCCGTATCCAAGCGTCGACCGACCTCGCACTATACTCGCGATCTCGTAGTCCGCCCACCTTGACCGTCGCTGCCGTCCAAAGAACGTAGTCTGACCCGCGCAGTCTGTCAAGACATCTAGACCTCTCCTCCCTTGAACGAGCTCATCACTCGGAATACCATCCTCAATTCATATCATCATGGATCCCAACTCTCTGAACTCGCATCCGTCCACCGCCGCTCAGGCCAAGACGGTAAGCTAAAGTGATGTTTGTACCCTTCCAAATCCTTCTAACGTTCGCTCTCAGTTCGTGGCACCGGGCTCCCTCGCGTTCCCCAACAGCGGGGACCTGACCCCACCGTCCTCTGAGAAGAACGCGCAACAGGATGCCAACAACGCGAACGGCGTTGCCACCCCTGCGGCTACTCCCGATACACAGAACGGCCAAGTGCCCTCTGGCATCGTGCCCACCCTCCAGAACATCGTGGCTACCGTCAACCTCTCCGCTCGCCTCGACCTCAAGACCATCGCCCTGCACGCTCGCAACGCTGAGTACAATCCCAAGCGTTTTGCTGCCGTCATCATGCGTATTCGTGAGCCCAAGACGACGGCCTTGGTCTTTGCGAGTGGAAAGATGGTTGTGACTGGTGCCAAGTCTGAAGATGATAGCCGCCTTGCTTCCCGCAAATATGCGCGGATTATCCAGAAGCTGGGGTTCAACGCAAAGTTCACCGTACGTTGTGCCAGACTAACCATGTGACCATGCTTGACCTATGCTAACAACCCAAATAGGACTTCAAGATCCAGAACATTGTTGGCTCTTGCGACATCAAGTTCCCCATTCGCTTGGAGGGACTTGCCTCGCGCCATCATACTTTCTCGTCCTACGAGCCTGAACTGTTCCCTGGTCTCATCTACCGCATGATGAAGCCTAAGATCGTCTTGCTCATCTTCGTCAGCGGCAAGATCGTTCTCACTGGTGCCAAGGTCCGTGAGGAGATCTACCAGGCTTTCGAGCTCATCTACCCTGTCTTGTCGGACTTCCGCAAGTCTTGAGCATCTCCCAGAGCTTCGACGAGCCATTATAACAGCCACCTTCTGGCGCTATGGCCCTGACTCGAGCTCTTCGTTTCATACCTGTTATCTTTTGCGGCATTGCATGGTGTTACGGTGGGCGGTTCTATTTTCTCAGGCTCTTTCAAAATTCCCCAGATTCTCTCGACACGATTAGACATCTGTACTTGGGGTGGGGAGCTCTTGCTTCCAGTAATCATATTCACAGAGGCTTTCTTCTTTTTTTTTTTTTTTTTAGCCAAGTACGATTACGCTGGTGAGTATGGTTGCGAGCGGGGATGATATTGAGATTGATCAAACGAGGATGGATGCGACGGCGCGTTGATGATGTGCGAGCGTAAAAGTTCGCACAGAGAACTCACATTGGCTGCCGTTATGATGCCAGAGTTCTCATTGATTTTGCTTTTCAAGCAGCTTTATCGTGGATTCTTATACTCTACTCTCCTTGAGTGGAATAGGCTAGGAACGAATATCACCACGATAACATAAAATTTGGTCTTGACAACTGCATGTGATTGTGATGAACGTTTGCTTTCTAAATAATATTATAAGTTAAACTCCCAAATCGGGTGCGTCTCACGAGCCATTACGACTCCGGTCTGTATCCTTCAGATGATCGGTGAGGAGGTGTTCAGTGTCTCACCGGCGCTGTGAGAACGGCAGCCCGCTTGTGATGACGACTTCAGTCCTGCCTTGGCCCGCTTCTGAGCTGTGTTTTGCTCGTGGCTGATTACTCGGTATTACTGCAGCTTACGCTGAGCGTGGCTTGTTGTAGTGTGTTTTGTTTCAATCCCTTCATATCCTCTGACATTCATCCTCCATCAATGTGATACTGGTATGGCAACTCTCCTAGGCTAGGGTTCAAGTGCAAGCGTATAATCGACTGTGCAGACCTCAACGAGCTGGACGAAGAATTTGGCAACATGGTCGAGGGCCTGCGTTGCTGTGGCGAGTGATGCATCACTGAGCCTGTGTCTGATGGCGACCGCAGTGAGCGCTCAGACGGCGTGCGTGGCGTTGCGAACACGAAGCTACGTTGCCTTTGGCGCGACGGCGCTGTTCGCAGTGTCTGCGGACTATGTGTTCCTTCCCCACTGCTCAGGCTGTCGCTTTCGCTGTACGAGGAAGCCGAGCGCTGACGATCGAGCTGTGGCGTGCGGTAGGGTCGGGGCGAGTGCGAGGAGCTAGACATACTCGACGCATCTGACTCTGTTGGCGCGAGACTGCGCGTATCAGATGCTACGCTTTGTGCGCGCGCGTCTTCTATGACCATAGGGTCGATCTCCGTCATGCCGTTCAGTATGTCTGCGAATACGGCCATTATGTCTCTGAACTCGGTCTCGGTGAGGGGTTCGGTGGAAAAGCGTGCGTGTTCGTATTGAGCAAGAAATGTAGGGCCGAGGCTTGGGGGATTCAGTAGTCCGAATTCTGCAAGTCGGGCGAGGTACTCGCGAAGGCCCATTGCTCGTGGGCGCTGGAGAAGTGTGACAATCTGCGCATCCGGGAGAGGCGGTGCGTTGTCTGGGTATTGCAAGAATCCGTCCTCGACCGCGGGGTCAGGAGGTGCAAGAGAGACGGCTTTCGCCTCGATCAGGTTGGGCAATTCGCAAATAACGCCCCAGAACTGTAAATTTGGGAGGTCTGGAGATGAGGGGGACGCCCAGCCAGGATGGGAAATCTGACCCCATGGCGGAGACTTCGCACACACATGGATAATTGTCGCATCGGGAGCGTGGTAGGAGCCTTTCTTCTGATGGGTATTGCTTTTCTCCCTCTCCTTATTCTTCTTACTATCCGCCGTGTCTGGCCTTGTTCGCTCATCCTCTTCTTCAACACAGCCAATCTCTCCCCTGACATCTCTGGGTCTGCTGTCCCACGCCAAAATCGCGCTCCTCCTCAGATGCTTGACCACCATCCTGCGCACCCCCTTGCCAACCTCTCCCTCTTCAACTGGCACATAGCCCTTTGGAATTGCCTGCAGCACTGTCCTATTTGTGTAGATCCTTGTCGAGTATATCAACAGCACGATGAGAAACGTGAGCAGATACACGCCGCCAATAACGAAGAGTTTCTGGATCTCGCGGGTCTTGATCGACTGATAGATTGTGTCGCCAGGGGCTATGGCGAGCAGAAGGAGGAGGATAATGAGAAGGGTCGTGTATGTTGTCGAGTACCAGATGCGGAAAAGGGGGATACGCATGGCGACGGTCTGTTTAGGGCGACAAATAAGGAATGCATCGGGCGATTAGAAATTATGGGTTCTGAGGCTGGTATTACATGGCTGTTCGTGGCGTGGGTGGAGTGTCCAGGAGGAGCTCGTGTGGTGAATTGAGAGTTGGAAGGCGCCAAGCCACTGACGCATGTACGCACGACCCATGGGTTCAACGGAGCTTTCATCCTACGACCTCACTGCTGTAGTCTATCAATAATGAAATAGATCTGACGTGATAATTGGTCATATTCGATTACATTTACCTTACCGTATTCAATGCTAAATCAATCCTGGAGTTCTACTTGTCAGCTTACTATGCCCGATTCTCGGAAACATTGTGTTTCAATGGTGCACACGCCACTATATATCTTTCACCATCTGAGCGAGGGCGAATGTTCTGATTTCCCATAGTAATGCCATGTGCCGGCCACAAGACTGTTTCGAATTGTAGTATTGGTTCGGTCACCTGTTTACCGCCAAGCGTTACATACCGAACAGTCTGAGACACATCATGATGCAAATCGCTCGCCTGCATACAACTGGAGCTTTTATAGTCAATAGGTCTACTACTGAAACGCAGACTGTCCGCAATTATAGCGCCGCCCTAGCGGCAAGTATATCTCTCTCAGCAATGGCTAGAATGTTTCCTATCATCCTCTCTTCCTATCGCACTGCTGAAAGACATGCTCTCGATGCATGGTCGTAAAGGTTCCTTTGGGTATTCGCCCTCCAGGTCGCGTGTAGGCGTTCGGTGGACTGGACTGCTTACTCTTGTCTTTGTGTCTTTGTGTCTTCTTTATCGCTCGCGCGGCACGTTGTGGATTCTTCCAATTCCCGAAGGCGTTCCTTCAAGTCAATCCTCTTGTCCTACAACCCCTCCACACCCTGCTCTAAAATTACCTCCAAGTGGACATTTTCGATGGAGAGATGTCGCTCAGCATTACCCGGTAGATGATTTCGCACAGCTCCCGACAGAGAACGTGAAGATTCTACCAAAAATACAATATAACTTCAGTGAAGAAGACCGGCCATTGTACCGCGAAGTCGAGCGCAGACGCAGACAAGCTGCTGTAAAAGCAACATTTCAGCGGTCCTGGAAAGCATATCGTGAACAGGCATGGAAGCAAGATGAGCTCCTCCCAATCTCAGGCGGTTCGAAAACCACATTCGGTGGCTGGGGTGCGACGCTTGTGGACAGCCTCGACTCACTTTGGATTATGGATATGAAGGAAGAATTTGACCAGGCTGTTACTGCGGTCACGGAGATTGCCTTCGCGCCTGGAGAAGGTAAAGTTAATATGTTCGAGACGACGATAAGATACCTAGGAGGACTGCTTGCGGCATACGATTTGACGGACTGTAAAGATGCAAGGTTGCTGCAGAAGGCGACAGAGTTAGGTGACATGATCTACTCAAGCTTTGACACACCAAATCGGATGCCGATTACAAGGTGGAGTGGGAAGATGGCGGCGAGCGGACTACTGCAAGAGGCTGCACAACAGGGTATTTTGGCGGAGCTGGCGTCGTTTAGTATGGAGTTCACTAGGTTGTCTCAACTCACGGGCGATATGCGATACTACGACGCCGTGACACGGGTCACCGATGTTCTAGAATTGCAGCAGAACTCCACGAGAATTCCTGGGTTATGGCCAGTGGGCGTCAATGTCCAGGACCACGATCTTACGAAAGACACCTTCTTCAGCCTCGGCACTATGGCAGACTCTGCATACGAATATCTTCCAAAGACATACCAACTCCTCCACGGCAACAAAGCTGCTACCCAATATAGGGCAATGTATGAGTCCGCAGTGGACGCCGCAATTGAACACCTGCTCTTTCGCCCCATCACACCCAATAATGCAGACATTCTCACGCCAACATCCGCGCGTGTGCAACCAGACGGCTCCATCGTTCGAGACCACACAATCCAACATCTCGCCTGCTTTACAGGCGGCATGTTCGCCCTTGGATCCAAACTCTTCGAAAGTCCTCAGCATCTCGACTACGCCCGTAGGGTGACAGAGTCCTGTATATGGGCGTATACCAGCGCTCCCAACTCCATCATGCCAGAAACCTTCACGATGCTAGCATGTTCATCTTCTCACCCCTCTCACAATGCCGATGACTGCACATTCGACCCCAACGTATGGCCGACCCAGCAATTCCCCGGTTTTGAAAGGGTCCTCGATGCGCGTTACGTCCTGCGCCCCGAGGCCATCGAAAGTGTCTTCTACATGTATCGCATCACGGGCGAGCAGAGGTACCAAGACATAGCCTGGGACATGTTCCAAGCCATCGAACGGCATACTAGAACTGCACTGGCCAATGCAGCGATCCAGGACGTGACACTCAAGATCGACAGAGACGGCAACGGGGGAACAGAAAGTGGAAGCAAAGAATTGCCAAAGGATAACAGTATGGAGTCGTTTTGGCTTGCAGAGACATTGAAGTACTTTTACCTTGTATTCAGTGCGCCTGAGCTGGTTAGTTTGGACGAGTGGGTGTTTAATACTGAGGCACATCCATTCAGACTGGGTGTTTGATGTGCGGATACCCAGCGAAGCATTGTTTGGCGTTATTTGGATTTTCATGCATCGCATGGAGTTTTGCTTCCTCGATGAATTGGAATTAGCAGTGGGTTGGAAGGAATTACCCTGCTTTGATACCTTTACTACGGCATCTGTTGCGCGAAGATGGAACAGGAATGAACAACATGAATCATAAATTTTATGCTCTCAAGTGCAATGGCAGCCCTTACAGACAGCGTTCAACTGGGAGGGATGCAATTTACGAATATGGCCAGGAGCCTGGTCTCGACGGGCTTGTTCCTCTGTAGCCGTTGACGGATAGATTGCGGTTACGCATGTCGTTGTTGGTGGCGTAGTCAATCGGGCACTTTCGCATCCGCGCTAGCGATCGAGTATTAGAGTAAACACTGCATTTAATGTATATTCACAATTAGGCCGATAAGCGCTTGTTCTATAGGTTCAGGCATTGAATCGGTTCTTGTTTGCATATAAATCCAGCACACACCTGTCCTGGCCTTCAAGCGTGCATTGTTCCACAGAGAACTGGACAAGTGACGCAATCACGAGACCACCAACTGCTGCGGGTTATACAGGGCGGTTGCTATCTCTTCCGTCTTCCGTTGCGGCCAACTCAGTCCGAATCCTTCGCCCGGTTTTAAGTTCCGAGATTCTGCACTCCTTCCCGTCGGTCGACGACTATACTTAAATGTGCTAGACATAACCGCCTTCGCCGCGATACGCAAATCTCCACCCCTGGCCCCACCGTTCTGTCTCCCCATTTGGCGCTAAACAGATCACTCGCGCAGCGCGGGAGGCGCAGCACTTTCTGTGATTCGCAGCGGACATCGGCCCGTTAGATTCAGAGCGGGCGGTTCAAGCGGTTCCCTGCGGCGAGCTAGTGGGTCAGTTGTCTAGGAGGGGTGAGCGGGCTTGCATAGACAAGTTGTGGTGGGCGAACTATTCATACTTTATACCCGAACAAGCGTACAGCCAGGACCCAGCATGTCTGTAAAGTTAGTACTCCCCCCTCTCGTCTTCTCTTCCTGTTGTCCTTTCCCCAAGTAGAGGTAGAAGTCGCTGCTAAGATCGACACCCCTCTTGCCCCGCGGAATCACATGTAGCATAGGATAACCTGAGTTCACGGCGTTACGAAGTGCATCGGCCATTTGGAGATGAAGACAGCAAAGGAGAAGATGGGGAAGAAAAAGACTGACGGCAAGAACAGCTGGGTGATGCTCGCTGAGAGCGGCGGCTACACACCCCTACCCGGCGAGCAGACTCTATACCAGTCTCCGCCACGAACCACGCTCTCTTTGCAGACTAGCCATCGAAATACACCTAGCGAGTCATATTCACAGCAATGCAAATCTGGCGTTGTATATCTTACGAATCGACGGGTACGTCGGTCCTTCTTATACCCTGACAGCCCCGTCAAAACGTTGTGCATATTAGCTGACGTCGGTCTTTAGATAATCTATCTCCCCGTCTCGCCAACACCAGCGCTCCAGTCCTTTGCCGTCCCCATCCTTAACGTCGCAGACTCCCGCGTAACAGCGCCATGGTTCGGTGCCAACAAATGGGAAGCTGTTGTGCAGCCGGTCCCTGGCGGCGGCATACCACCACAGCACGCCGAGCTTGAACTCGTCATGGAGTTCAAGGAAGGCGGTGCATTCGACTTTTCAAGTACATTTGAGCGCTTGAAGGAGCGTCTTCGACAAGCTGTCGATTTAGCGAGGGAAAATGGGGCGGATGGTGAGGATGGAAGCAGAGGCACCGGAGGCCTGAATCTGAACAATGTGCATTTGGAGGACCTCCCAGCATATGAGGAGAGCAGACAGCATACAAGAGTACCTGATCCGCTGCCTAGTCCGCCATTGGACGGGCCTGGTGTGCGTGGTGGGAGCGCCGACGGCCCTGTTATTGCTGCGCCGGAGCCGTTGAGTCCACAGCGATCGAGCACACTGTCAAGTCCGCGAGAACCGACTTTTCAGCCTCCATCTGAGCCGCCGCCGGGATATGAAGAGGTCCAGAGGACGAGCATCGTAGATGAGCTGGAGCGGAGGGTACGCGCTGAGTGAATAGAGGTCTACAGTAACCGGAGGTCGCGATGAGCCTACTTTCATCCTTGAGCATGGCGTTTAGGGTGGTCGTGGTTGACTTTGCTTGGCTGCAACGATCAATTCATGGGTCTATGATACAGTTCGCCCATGACTACACAAACTACTAGGAACTTTAATTACAGGCACAGAAAGCTAATCGAGTTTGCCAGATCTTCCCCGTACCAGAGCTGCACGGTACGTGAAACTGCATGAACACAAATTCCTAGAGTGCTGCTTCCCCAAATTCTCGGAGCCTCGGCCCCAGATTAATCAACTCCGGCTCAGCCTTGTCATCGAGCAAATCCCATTAGCGGCCATGGCCGTACAAAGCGCACATGACGAGCAAAAGCCACACCTCGCATGTGAAACGCGCCGCTTTGGAGCATGTGAAAAGGTGAGAATGACGCGCCCCCACAAACTAGTCCGGATTCAGATGCTACTGAAAGATGCCTCGGCGATTTCGACCAGATGACCTAGTGCGCTGCTTCACCCGGCTTAAGAATGGTGCAGCTTTCATACACTTCATCTCCTTACTTTTTCTGCTCCAGAATCCTCCTTCATCATTTCATTGACTTCTAAAAGTATCCATCATGTCGAACCAGGCTCCCCAGAAAGGTATGTCATCATGGTGAAGTGTAGAGTAGTGGCGAATGGATCGGGACACAATGAGAAGTGATTTTGACGATGAGGGTCGCTGACGATTGCACAGTTCAAGACCGTCTCTCACAGGTTGAGGGCCATCTGAGCGGCGGTGCTCCAAGCAAGAAGGGCAGGTCGAGCCTGTTGGAGAAGCGTGCTGATGATGTAAGTTAGTCCATCTACGAGTTGGCCACATTGGCGCCACAACTCGTGAAATCCGCCCCGGAATATCCAAAAGCGATTGAATGAGCTCTCACTAACTCTATATAATAGATCGTCATAACCTGCGCGCTCCGCACACCCTTCACCAAGGGCGGAAAAGGTGGACTCAAAGACACCCAAGCGTCCGACCTTCTCCATGGCGCCTTCAAAGCCCTCATCGAGCGCTCCGGCATCGACCCCAAACTTGTCGAGGACATCGCTGTCGGCGCCGTGCTCGCTCCCGGCGGTGGTGCAACCGAGTTCCGTGCCGCTGCCCTCGCCGCTGGCTTCCCCGTCACAACTTCAGTCAAGAGCTTGAACAGGCAATGCTCCAGCGGTCTCCAGGCATGCATTGACATTGCCAATGCTATCAAGAGCGGCATGATCGAGATCGGTATTGGTGCTGGTGCGGAGAGTATGAGCACACAGTACGGCCCAAATGCCGTCAGTGAGTTCAGTGAGCTCCTCGAGTCCGACAAGGAGAGCGCAAACTGCAAGGTCCCCATGGGTGTTCTCTCCGAGAACATGGCAAAGGACAAGAACATCCCCCGCTCAGCCCAAGACGCCTTTGCCGCGTCGTCGTTCCAAAAAGCCGTCGAGGCTCAAAAGCAAGGCCTTTTCGACGAGGAAATCGCTCCTCTCACCGTCAAGTGGACAGATCCCAAGACTGATGAGGAGAAGACTATCACCGTCTCCAAGGATGACGGTGTCAGGCAAGGCATCACTGCTGAGTCACTAAGCAAGATTCGCCCTGCCTTTGCCAAAGATGGATCCATCCACGCCGGCAACGCCAGTCAGATTTCCGATGGCGCTGCCGCCGTCCTGCTCATGAAGCGCAGCACCGCGCAACGCCTTGGCCAGAAGATCATCGGCAAGTACGTGCAAGCGTCTATTGTCGGTGTACCCCCTCTACTTATGGGTGTTGGCCCCGCCGCCGCCATCCCCGTCGTGCTGGAGAAGACCGGCTTGAACAAGGATGACGTTGATATCTACGAGATCAACGAGGCTTTTGCTAGCCAGTGCTTGTTCTGCATCAACGAGCTCGGCCTGGATCAGAAGAAGATCAACCCCAAGGGTGGTGCTATTGCTTTCGGTCACCCGCTTGGCGTCACTGGTGCGCGACAGGTCAGCACTCTGCTCACCGAGCTGAGGAGGACAAAGAAGCAGATTGGTGTCACATCCATGTGCGTGGGCACCGGCATGGGCATGGCTGCTGTCTGGGTTGCGGAGTAATTTTATCAGAATCATAAAACGCTTGGGTATAGCTAGCATTTGTGTATGAATATATTCGATTCGCACTTCTCATTCAAGTTGAGCCTACTACTGACTATTCTGGTAAATGATAACTTGAACTTTAAAAATGAATTTAGACTTTGTAGTGAGCTGTGATTGTTAGCTAGAATTTCTTCCAGTATTGTTACTGCTTCTTCTAGACTGTTGAATTTGCTAATCACCGTCTTTCTTTCTCATTACTAAGAGGATCTGATTACTTGTGTAGCGGCTGTATTCGGTATGTCTCACGGCGTAAACATTGGAATCGCTCGAATCATCTCACTTGGTTGACTAAGCGCATGCCATGGATAAGTTAAGTTAACTTGTGTGATTATATATTCAGACAACAACAGACACACGTCAGCTGTGGAGCAGGTCATCGCATGCTGATTTAAGGTTTGTTTGCTTCTTCCTTGGAGCCATCCATGCATCAGCTATGCCGTTCAACGTGGCACAGCTGCATCAATTTCTCCACTCGGATCCCACTTTCGAGCGCACAACCTGCTGCAGCTACCATGGCTGTAAATCCCACAGCTCCAGAAAATAGCCTTTTGGAAACCAAACGCGGCTCAGATAGAGCGCCAGTAGCCGGCAGTCATCAAACGGCATCAGCATCGGCTTACATTACATCGACTAACGGCTAACTACTACACCGAATCTCGCAACTGGCTTCCGAGCCTCACTCAACCCCGCCATCTGCCCCGCAGCAGATTATCGGGCCCTGACCAACCACCGTCCTTGGGTTTGACGGACTAGACACTTACGACAGACTTCCAAACGCGTCTATTCTCTGTTCAGTCTTAGTACTGCCGTAGGGCGTGTTGCGATGGCTTCAATTCCGAGGCAAGTTGAGCGGATCTGCGGGCATACATAGATCGGAGGAGGCGCTGTTTTGCTGTGCTTGTTTCCACCTTATATCCTATTTTCTTTCGCTCATCTCATCTACTTTACCTAGATTTTGTTCACAGTCGTACTTCTTCACTGTTGATTATTGTTTATCTTACTTTACCAATTTGATTCTGACGATTAATCGTTGCTTGCTTCCGTCATGGCTCCCCCGTCGGCAATTGAACCCCAGAACGGTAGTGACCTGAAGCCGAGTGCCCCTGCGCCCCTCGAGCCTGGCCTCGACGAGGCAATGAAGAGTCGCCAGAAGTTGAAGTTTCCCACACCCCCAAAGTTTGATGATCCGTACAAGGAGCGCGCGTATCTGAAGGGCAGGCTCGCTGCTGCTTTCCGAATCTTTGGCAAATTTGGCTTCGACGAGGGTGTAGCTGGACATATCACATTGAGGGTGAGTTCAAACGGTGCTCACGGGCAAGTTTAGTTGTGTAATTGGAATCTGATCAACCTAGGACCCTGTTGATCCTACAACCTTCTGGGTGAATCCGTTTGGCGTCGCATTCAGCTTGATCAAAGCTTCCGATCTTATCCTTGTAAACCATGCCGGCGAAGTCATTGATGGCGGAGAAGTCCGTCTCCTTAATACAGCCGCATACATGATCCACCATGCGGTCCACGAGGCACGACCCGATGTTATCTGCGCAGCACACTCGCACTCCATCTATGGGCGTACCTTTTGCGCAATGGGCCGCAAGCTTGACACGATTACGCAAGACTCGTGCGCGTTCCACAACGACCACGTGCTGTACGAGAGCTTCAACGGAGTGGTGCTCGCCGAAGAGGAGGGAAAGAACATTGCCAGCGCCCTCGGCAACAAGAAGGCTGCTTTGCTCCAGAATCACGGATTGTTGACTGTTGGTCAGAGCATCGAGGAGGCGGTGTTTTGGTTCGTCAGCCTCGAGAAGTGTTGCCATGCGCAGTTGCTTGCGGACGCGGCGGCTGCTGGCCGAGGGGGAGCGACTGTCAAGATTGGCGAGGAGGAAGCAATGTACACCCGTAAGACTGTGGGAAGTCACATGGCCGGTTGGTTCTCTGCCAAGCCGCTGTTCGATGTTATCCACAAGGAGACTAATGGAGAGTATCTGGAGTAAGAGAACAAATTGAGTTTATGAATCGGCAAAAGGGTCATTTGCAGGCGTTATGGATGCATATCTTGGAGGTCTCTCGTTTTTAGTAATCAATCATTATTTAGTGATGAAAATTTGTGTGACAGTCTCTTGTTGGACTGTGCGAAGCCTCGGAGACGTTGCTCTGTTTCCATTGATAATGGGGGAGTAGTAATCGAAGTGTCGAGCCATGCTCGTACGACTCGGTATAACAAAGTCATTGATGGGAGAACTTTATCCGAGTGTGCTCCAACTTACACAATTGCATCAGCGAAATTGTGCTACAAATAAGGAAGGCTTGTCTGAATATCGATATGAGGACTTGCAGGAAATTCGACTATCCAGGCATAATCTTTTATCGAGAGGGGTTCTAGAAGCAATTACAGCAGCGACAGGGGTCCTACTAGACGACGATCACATGCTATTTAAGCGTGCAGCTACCCGTGGTCGACCCACCTCTATCCGAAGGCGGACGAAGAAACTCTGGAACGTATTACTCATGCCTTTGCGACCACGTGCCTCGAAAGCACGTCGAGAAAGCGTCGTATCAGCTTTGGCATGAGGTTGCATGGCCACGATAGCCTGAACGGTATCTGGTGGTCAGGAGAGCAACGAACCCCTCACAAAGAGGAGGCCTGTGGGACGCCGTGGTGTCATAGCTTCTGCAGCCCGCAAGCTCGAGTTGGATCTCGAACGTTTCCCTTCACATCGTTGCTCGATATTTTTTTTATTTCTCCAGCCAATTTGAAGCTGTGATTGCCGTGGGTAAAGAATCTCCAGTCGATAGACGCCTAGCAAACTCGTTTGTACGCGACTGTAGCACAATCGCGCCTCGCAGCTGCACGCAAGCGTAAGCTTCTTAGTGGCCATGGCAAAGGGCCCTGCCGTCGTTGTTGTCGCGAGGTGCGTCTCAACACCGACTTGCCGCGCCTCCTCTGCTGACTGCGCATTATAGACATGGCGCGCGCCTTGATGCTGCCGACAAGACATGGCATCTCACCTCTCCGACGCCCTACGATCCCCCCCTCACATACGGCGGCTGGTCGCAAGGAAAAGCACTGGGTCTCCGGATAGCGGCTCTGCTGCACCAGCGCGACAATGAGCAGGCCGAAGCGGCAAAGAACGGCGCCAATGCTGATCTGGCGCATCTCGAGTTCAGCAAGCTGGATGCCTCGAAAGCGGGAAGAGCCCAGGGAGACGGACTGCGCCGGCCGAAGAAGAAGCGCAAGATCATCATACACTCGAGTCCATACCTGAGATGCGTACAGACGAGCACAGCAGTGGCGGCGGGAATCTCGCAGTACCAGTCACCGACTACACCACACCTGAAGGTGCCGACGCCGTCAAAAGAGCGGAATGGCTTCCTCGGAACATCGCCGCTTGCAAAGTCACCAAATTCCAAATCGCCTCTCTCCCGACCACTGGCCCTCCAGCCATTGGCAGATCCCAAACTCGAAGTATTTCCGAGACCATATGCAGGGCCCGACAAGGTCCTGCTGCGTATCGACGCCTTCCTCGGTGAATGGCTGTCTCCAGATTACTACGAAGACATCACCCCTCCTCCCAATTCGACCATGATGGTCGCAGGTGCAAAGGCAGACTTGCTACGGCGAGGCGACTATATCCAGGAGGTGCCAAACACCATCACAAGCAAGGGCCACTTTCCGGGCGGTTGGGTGAAGGGTGGAAAATCTGACAATCCTCCAAGTGCGGAGGGTGGGGCCTTTTCAACCATGGGCAGCTTAGCTCAGGTCTCGCCATTCAGGGAGCGCTCCAGCAGCCATGGAAGTTCGTCCAGCCTACAAAGAACGAGATCAAGGGAGGCGATAGCATCCATGGTACTGCCGACACAGCGCATGCCGAGTCGCCTATATGAGGCACCTGTTCCATCTTACTCAGTATCTCCGGCTGACCCGATTCCGCGCGGGTACTTTGCACATGCACGTGAAGCCTGTGTTACGGTCGACTTCCAGTGGGACAGCATGCGTGCTCCTCAGGACTGGGGCGATGGCGGGGAGTATGGAGATGAGTGGAGCACCATGCACAAGCGCTTCCGTAGAGGGCTGGCCGGGATGATGCAGTGGTATCGAGAACATGGTTCGGCGCCTCCGAAAGAGACATTCCCAGGGTTCATATTCAAAGTCTTGTCTAACAGACCGTCACCCCCCGTTTCAAATCAAACCTCAGATCCTTTCCCAACCTTTGACGACGAGGCCGAGGGCGAGGATGAGGAGCTAGTACTGATACTTCTCACCCATGGTGCAGGCTGCAATGCCTTGCTTGGCGCTATCACAAATCAGCCTGTCCTGATCGATGTTGGTCTCGCCTCGTTGTCCATGGCAGTCCGCCGAGCTGAGCCGCGAAAGCCATCAGTGTCCTCGATTTATGACAGACGACTGTCTGTAGCTGACCCTGGAATGGCAGAAACATATGAGATGAAGCTGCTCGCATCGACTGATCACTTACGTCCTGGAGTTGATCCCGCGAAGCTCCAGGGGCCGTCAAAGGTGAATTCTCCTGCTGTATTGCCGAGCCCCTCACTCGAATATCGGCGGAAATTCAGTGGCTCCCCAGCGACCAACAGCCCCATTGACTCGCCATTCTCGATTGGAGAGCCCTACAGGAGCTGGAACAGTTCTCTCGGTAGCGTGCGGCGAACAATGAGCTCGGGGTCAAACTCTCGCTTCATGCAGCAGCGGCCCAGCAACAGCGGTGCAGCCTCACCGTCCACGGGTCTATGGTCCGGTTCTCGAACGTCCACTATAGATGGAAGTAGTGATGGCCGCCCAAGCCCAAGCGCAGAGATGGCGTTCAATTTCGCAAACCAGTTTCCAAAACCAAAGCCAGCAGTTCCCGCTTCCAATCCACATAACAGTGCAGTTGCACCGCCAGAGGCAACCCTCGAGACATTGGATTCACTCACCAGATTAGACTCCAAGGAAGAAAGCGAGACTGGCGATAAAGCTACTCCCCTGGTCAAGCCAAATGGACGCACAAGCAGTGTCAGTTCGCCGGGCCTCTGGGGCGTGAAAGCGCAACCAAAGGTTGGGAACGGGCTCTGGGGCCCTCCTAAGCTGGACGATGTCTATGAGCATGGCCGGGGCCCGAAGAGGCGGTGGACAGTCACTGAGAGGGAGGACTCGCTCTGATGGACCGACTGCCATTATCATTCGTTTCCTAGTATTATAAATTCTCAACTGCACTTTAGTGTTGCAATGCCGGAATTAATTTGGCCTTTTCTTTACGGGAATGGAAAGCATCGATGCAGCGAGCGTTGTTTTATACCTAAGTGTCTTTTTAAGGGACCAGCAGTTGGAATATACTGCTTGATGAATTGGTTGGAGCGATAGTGTGATTATGCATATAGCAATGATCGTCTCTACTCATTACTATTGATTGCTTCCATGTCCAAAGTCCGGTTTCGAAGAATGGGTGATTGTTTGTGATAGGAGCGGCTGTGAGGTATCTATGGCACTGGAAAGAATTGAAAGTTTGTCTGGACGAGCTCACCAAAGAAGGATATGACGAAGGATACGTTAGTGCTCACATTTATTGCCTCCATGGTTGCTCACTGAACTGCCTTTTCCAAAGCTTGTTTTCGCCTTGACTTACCTAGATTTTTACCCTGCATTTGGAAACATGACCCTGGAAAAGGCAAAGCTATCCCTATACCAAAAAACCTGAACATACCTATAAATATACCTAGTAAGATGTCGTGCATGCGAAACTCTGCGCTGTCAAATCTGACAAAGCAAGCTATGTGGGGCAAAGGGAGGGGGATGAGGTGGAGTATGTGTCCTGAAAGAAATGTACAAATACTTTCAATTTCCACTTTCTATGTTTGCCACTTCTTATTGCATATAATCTGCTTATGGTTTGCTCACATGTCAATCACGTCTCAACGTGGTGATGGATCTTTGTCGTGCCGCGGCTAAGGGGAATACGGCGGCTGCTCGTACGATTCTCGGTATGCTCTCTTCTCCTAGTGGTTTGGGCGGAAGGGGAACGGTCAGCTCGTGTACGGTTGGGGAGCCAGGCTCATAGTTGAACAATGGGCTTGAAACATGTAGTGTTCTCAAAGTTAATGAGTGTCTCAGGATATTTCAATAATGTGGTATATAGAATGCTGACGAGATTGTAGACAATTCGTTCTCGAAAGTGAATCTTTGATTCTACCTGCTCTTCCATTGGACACCATTCCCAAATCTAGAATGGTAGATGTGGCGTGAGGTTTGTGTGGGAGACAGGCTGTCCTATAGGACTACTCAACGCATGTGCTCTGCCGAGAGAAGGATGGGTCGTTGGATTAGCGGGAGGTCTGATAACGTAAGTTACTGGCCGCGTTCGACCGAAGGTTTGCTTGCTGCTTCGCGATCGTGATTTGCGGATCGGAAAAATATATCGGAATGACCCGCGATATCGTCGACTTCGAACAATGCGCTTCCCACCCCGCATTCACCATCGGCTTTTCTGCCACTTGTCTCACTGTCACTCGTTTCTTGTCACACCTCAATTCACTCTTTGTAACTTGGTCAGTCGCCGAATCCCCCCACTCATCCAGTTCTCAACATTCCCCGCAAATCTGAAAATAAAGCACTGAACTTTTGCTGGAACGGTCTAGACCGTTGGGCTATCGAGCCAGTTGCCTGCGCTCCTTGGCACCAACCCATCAGCTGGTTGTATACATTGATTCAGCGCTCACGCCTTCGATGCTGTGTGTGTTTTCATAGTCTGCGCGCATTTCAATGCCTCCGGTGGGCAGCCAGCGCGCGACCTTTTTTCCAAAGGCAGATGCTGCGGTTCTCCAATCTAGGCACATCCCACCGTTACCGGAGAGTCGGCCAACTGTAGTATCACCAATTCTTGATGTCGACAATCACGACAAGGCACTCAACGCCTGGTCCGTCGAGGTCGCCGAATCTGTCTATCCCACTAAAGATAACATTTGGACTCCTGCAACGATACCAGAGAGGCCGTCATGTCCGCCACGATGTATCGCAGACCGCTATCTATTCCCTGTGCTGACACGCAATGAGAGGCTCAGGCTGACCATGCTGTTTTACTACACACGGGGTGTGCTTGAAGATCATGAACTCATGTCACGGCTGCAGGAAAAAGTTATCCTAGCGAAAGAGACTGTAGGGTGGGAATTCGTAATAGCAGGTCTCCTGAACCATAACACGTATACCCGTATGGTCACCGTTGGACTTCCATTAGCGGTTCTCCCGCGTCGTGAGAGTACTTGTGCGCATACTGTCAACCAACCTCCAGGTGTATGTGCGCGGTATTAACACCTCTTATGATTTCTGCTGAATTTTTCTAGACAGTCTTCACGTTACTGAATATGGTCGAGGATTGGCGCTTTAAAGAGTCACCCCATGTAGACCAAGGTGGCCTTCGCGCTTATGCTGGTGTTCCACTTCGATTCGAGACGGAGTATGGAGAACATGTGGCATTTGGATCTCTTTGTGTGGCGTCCAACTCGGCACAGGAGCAATTATCCATCGCACAACAAAGATCATTGGGTCGTCTCGCCGATTGGATTGTTGCAGACATCGTTCACAGTGCAAGAGCACGTCGTCAGCGAGACCGGAGGAGAATGCTGGATCTCCTCGCAAAAGCACAGAAGCAATGTGACGAAGATGTCAACATGGAGGAGGCGATCCCAGAGCTGTTATCAGAAGCTTATCCTTCCACGACCGTCGGCATATATCAGACTACAAGTGACCAGATTACTCTCGATGGTGGAACAATATTCAGGACTTCTGAACTCGAACACGGTTTGTGGGAAGACTGCGATTATTTCGACTACGTAATCGAGGAACTCAATCACCAGGAGATGGTTGCGCCTAGGGTCGTGCGTGTCATCTCCACACAGTGCGCGAGCCCGCGTACACCGACCTTCCTGGTGGTGGGTTCAAAGGATTTTCGCTTAGTTTTCGATGATGTGGACTCCTGGTTCGTACAAATGTGCGCGACAATACTGTGTCGGTACTGGCAGGGTCAAGATCTCAAAGAAGCCATGGCAGCAAAAGAAACATTCCTACGCGGAATCACACATCAGCTCCGGACACCCATCCATGGCATTTTGGGATCTGTTGAATTATTGACCGAGGAATTGAAGTCGCGGAACGTGGTTCCCTCGACCGCAGCATCCTCGCCGAGTGTGACTCCAGATGCTGAACAGCTTGATCCATACGTGTACATCAAGACCATAAGGACATCTGCACGGGAACTCATTGGCACTGTGAACAGCTTGATCAAACTGAATCGGTGGGCGGATATCGCTCAAGCGGAACGTGTCGTAGCATTACACAAGATCTCTGACATCCAGGCTGCTTTACTCAATGAGACATTGCCCGCACTACCAGACTACCTCTCGAACAGGCCGACCATCCTTTGCGTCCATGATTTGCCAGCCAATTGCGATACAATTGCGATGGATATGCGCCTCTTTCTCGATTGCATTCAGCCACTCATCGTAAATGCGGCTCAGAACACCGCTGGCGGTGTTGTGGCTGTGACACTATCGCTCACTGAAGACTACCAATCGCTCATTGTCGACGTTCAGGATAATGGAAGTGGAATTGCGGCGGACAATTGTGACCGAATATTCAACGCATACGAGAAAGTCGACTTGAACACCACAGACGCTGGCCTTGGGCTAACACTGGCATCCAAATCTGCCACCTTGATGAATGGCAATGTTACATTGGTATCGTCCAAGCTAGGCCAAGGTTCACATTTTAGAGCTACGTTCCATGAACCAATCTGTGCCAGCTCTTTCCCACCACCTCGTTTGTTAAAAGAAAGACTTGTTCAGCTTCCAGCGACGTTTCACCGATTCTCATCCCAGGTGCAAACGTCAGCGCTGGGGCACTACTTTAGTAAATACTTAATCAATCACGGCTATACCGAGTCTGAGACGCCCGAAGGCTCGTTCCTCGTTCTGGAGTATACGCCCAACCTTGCACAACTTTACAGCCAGGTCTCAGACATCAGTACTGGTCAGGTCGCTATTTGCCTAGTCCCGGAGTCCGTTTACTTTCTCGACTTTTACGGAGAACCTATCAGAAGACAGGACAGTGTTGTATACGTCCAAGGACCATTTCTATCGAGTACTCTCGAGGCAGCTTTAGAACAAACAGACAAGATACTCACAGAGTTTGGAGCTTCTACGTTGGACTCAGGAAGCTGTCCGTTTGGCGGTGTTGCTCTTGATCCTTCCTCAAACCCACCTCTACCGGAAACGGAGGGCCCACCTGCCCTCCCACTTCATCGGGGTTCCATATTTCCCCCAACGATACAAACGGAGCTTGCTCAATCAGTGGAAAGAATGCATATTGGATCAGACTCAACAAATCTTCTTATGCCTTCGTCAATACCGTCGCTCAAACCGATGACCCTACTTGTGGACGATAATGCAATCAATCTCCGTCTTCTAGAGATGTACTGCAACCGCCGAGGCATCCCATATCGAACAGCAAAAGACGGGAAAGAAGCTGTTCAAATCTTCTCGGAGTCATGTTCACCTTCAACAGCTACGTACGATGCGCTTATACGACAAGAACTACATACTCAGCCCTTTAAGCTTATTTTGATGGACCTTCAGATGCCGGTGTGTGACGGCATTGACGCGACACGACAGATTCGCGACACTGAAAAACTGCACGGACTAGAGAAGAGTGTGATATTCATTGTCACAGGCCAGGACTCAGTGGCCGATCGCACAAATGCCGAAGATGCGGGCGCTGATGGGTATCTTGTCAAACCAGTGGGTCCGAAAGTTTTGGACAGATGGGTGAAGCATTGGTTTCCAGATGCTGAGTTATGAATGAAATGTGTAATATTTGTCCCGAATTTATGATGCGCATAGCAAGCAAAGATATGTAATTTCACTTGAAGGAGTTCGGACATAATATACCTGTTCGAGTTCATTTGGCTGGTTTAGTGATTATGTCATCGAACTTCCAGCTCATGTTCAATGTTCGTCCAACAATCATTGGTTCTACCTACATATCGGTTTGACCCAGAACAGCTGAACTTTGATATTTCCCAGCTATGAATGTAATCTTGTCTCTTCTGTCCCGTGACCCTTAGGAACATGACCGATCAGCGTCACTTTACCGTGTTGAACCCACCACGTCCCTCTTTCTCATAAGCTTCGACTCTTGTAGGCAGCCATGGTGTTTTCATCAATCCTGATCACGATCATTCTAATTCTAATTACTTCATTCTACATAATATACCGTTTGCGTATTCAGTCTTCGCAAATAAGGCGGAATGTAGAAGCAGAGAAGCCAGGCGATTTACACTATGAAGAGAGCTTGTCAGAACCAACACGACGGCTTAGGGCGAAATTGACCGCAGCGCTTCAGGGGAGTGTATTATTGCCAGGAGATTCTCTCAAATTCAAACAGTCGATGAACGCGTACTGGGATCAAAAGGCCTGCGAAGTCATCCCGGCGTGTGTTGTTCGACCCCGCAACGTCGAGGAGCTATCTCAGGCGGTCAGGATCCTGAAGATCGAATTCGATCGGCGAAGTATGGATGAAAACTTTTTAGAGGGTTCAAAGGAAGGCCTCTTTGCTGTTCGAGGTGGCGGTCACTCTCCCGTTGTTGGCGCATCAAGCATCAATGGCGGCGCTGTCATCGACATGTGCCTCTTCAATGAAGTCACGCCTACTAAGGACGGCAAATGCGTGGTTATCGGTGCTGGATGCAAATGGATCGATGTCTACAGAAAACTCGAGGCAAAAGGTCTTGCTGTTGCGGGAGGCAGGAATTCCGCAGTCGGAGTGGGAGGTTTGACGTTGGGCGGTGGATTGTCGTTTTTCTCTCCGCGCTACGGCTTTGTATGCTCCAACATTATTGAATATGAGGTCGTGTTAGCAGATGGTACCGTAACAAAGGCTTCGGCGACGTCGAACCCGAACCTATGGTGCGCACTCAAGGGTGGCTCGAACAACTTTGGTATTGCTACGCGCTTTACAGCTCGCAGCTTTCCTTTTACCGACATTTGGAGTGGATTTCTGTATTTGCCGCCGTGGCAGGCATCGAAAGTTCTTGCGGCTTTTCACGAATTCGTCAACAGGGTTGTCACAAATGACGAGGGTAAGACGTATGATCAGTACGCTGCTGGTCCACTAGCATGCTTCACATACCTACAACCGCTCGGCATCCAGGCCATCGCCGTGAACCTCGTACACACCAATCCACCCAGGAACGATAAGAAATGGCCGATCTGTTGGCGAAACTCTGCGTTTTCAAACATCTGGCGCTTTTGGAGCACGTGTCAGGTGCGCAGCCTGACGAGTGCAACAGATGAGTTGAGTGTTTTGAACCCGCCTGGCCGACGGCAAGAGTTCGGTACGACGACTATCAAGAATGATAAAGCCACGATTGAAGCAGTGCATAGAGCATACCGCGACGCTATTATCACTATCCGTAAACACAGTATTAGAGCCATGTCATGGACGCTCGTCCTGCAGCCACTCCTGCCAGAATGGGCGCGCAAGGGCGATGAGAACTCCCTCGGTCTATCTTCTTCTTCCAACGAACCCTTAATTAATGTCAGTTTTACGGTGAACTGGGCGCTAGCTAAAGATGATGGACTTGTACAGCAGATAACCAAGGCAGCAATTGAACAGATTGACAGATTTGCAGAGGGACATGGAACGGCGCACCCATACAGGTACCTTAACTACTGTGCGAGTTGGCAGAAGCCATTGGAAAGTTACGGGAAAGACAATTTAGCCTTCTTGAGGACAGTGGGTAGGACGTACGATCCGGAAGGACTTTTTCAAAGAGGATGTGTGGGGGGATTCAAATTGAACTGAATATTTGGATTTCATTTTTCATTTACTTCGTTCTACACAGAATATCTTTTGCTTTCTAGAAATCTTCAAGTACAAGCCGTTCGAACTCTGCTGCGATTTAGCACTAGACTTATTCAAGTCCAACGCTAATAGCAGCCAGTGCCCAGTCCATAAATCCGGCATTTGTATCTAGAATGTTCTGGTTGAACTCTGTTAGTGTGGGGTAGAAGTTGGTCGAGTATCCGAATTCAAGAGTGAAGCCGTAGACTTTGTTTGCGCCGCTCTTTGCCCAGAATCTGCTGAACGCATAGTCGTCACTGGCACCGGAGGTAGGGTAGAGCCCTACGGCTTGAATGGCGCTGTATGCACGGCCACCTACTGCTCTCACTGGGACAAGAGTTAGCATTTTGGTTTCTAGTAAGGAGGTTTGTAGAGATACGTACTTGCAGCAACAGTCTTGCCAGCAACATTCTTGATGTTTGTTGCATCGGTGGACGGGATGTACTCCCTGTATGCGGAATCGCCGACAGGCCCTCGCTTACCGTCATATGCAGCGTTAAGGAAGTTCATAGCGGTGTTGGTGCTCTGGTTGTCGTCGTCACCCCAGCTGTACAGTAGTGAACCAGCCGCGGAGTGAATATCCATGAACCACCTAATCTTTGGGAAAGAGTCATAAATGGAAACATGGTTCTTGGTCTCCGGCTCTGAAGCCGCGGATGTTCCATAGAAAGCTTCCGAGCTAGGCGATGTGGATGCAGGTGATTCGGAAGAATCAAAGTACTTTCTGAAGTTCCAGAGGAAATCGAAGTTGCGGTTCAGGTCTACGCCAATTGAAGCGCCGCTGCTTCCGGACCTCGTGTTACGATTCTTGCGCCACAGGGAGCCAGATGATTGGTCGTACGTTACACCATCTGGGTTCACAAGTGGGAAGAAGACAATGCCTGCGGCGAGAACGCTCTTGACCTGTGCGTTCGTGTAGGTCTTCTTACCATAAGTAAGTCCGCTTCCTGCCTTATTCGCAGCGAGGAGGTCCGAAATCCAGTAGATGAGCTGATCTGGTCCTCCGCGTTCACGGGCGTGCATGCCTGCGCTGAGATAAAGGTGGTATTGCGATTTGTCTGTTCCTGCACCGACGAATCCAGCGGTTTGCGACGCGCCATTGAAGGTCTTGTATGGTAGAGCTACTGAACCTACGCCATATGTCTTGACAAGGGCTTGGAGGGCAGAGTTGATCTCGGCGACATTCATGATGCTGCTGATTGTTGTTCCTGAAGCTTGGGTTCCGAGACCCACAGGGGCCACAGTGCCAGCTTTGAAACGGTCTCCAGTTCCAATCGGCGCGGCTGCTGCTCTCTTGACGATATCCTCCCTATGAAGGGTGATCTCTGGTGCGAACTCATACTCTTTCGTAAGATGCGCAATCTGGTCCTCAGTCATAAGAGCGTGGAGCTTGAAATGTCCATCCTCGGTGGGAAGTGCTACGGGCCGACATCCAAAGTCATAGGTGTCGTTACGGACGATTTCGAGGAAATGCGCAGCGGTCGGCGCTTTCAAATGAATGGGCAGAAGGTTTCCTAGCACTACTGTGCTTTGAAGAATTAAAGCTGCAACGAGAGAGTACTTCATGATGGCGGTGCAGGTTAATTCGGAGAGACGAGGGAACTTGAAGTAGAACACAGCACCTCCTGATGCCAGCGCTGGGCAAATGCCTCCTTTCATACATCTCTAAGATCTTCGTCATATGTCCGACCTTCTCTTAATGGCGGGCAGGTGATACTCTATCCTCGTCGCTGGTGTCGACCAGGTATGGGTCTCGGGGCGTGCGGCCTTACGATTGGCCGACTTCGCGAATTGCACGGGCGCTAATATCAACGCCTTCTTCTTTGGTCACATCTCCGTTAGCCTCTCCTGACGCTCCTGCCCAGGTCGACTTTAATACGCATCGGCGTTGGACAACAGACTTTCTTGTGTTCTTAGCGTAGATAAGATAAAGTGGATGGCGTCAAAATCAATTTGGAGGCGCGCATTTTCCAGAACGCATCAAACCTCTACTTGGAAAGTCGTTAACGATGCGGCGAGAATCGCGTGTCTGGGCCCGCACGCTATTGCTCGCGCCTATACTGAAAAGGCGGATGGAGATCACTTGGTTTTGCTTTAGTACTATCTTGGTATTTGGTATTGCAATGAGCGATCAGCGTAGCTACAGTAAACTTGGGAAGGTGGGAGGCGATTCTGAACCAACTGAAACTTGTCCTTCGATTCCATAACACGTGATGGCTGCTATCACGGACAGCTATATCAGAGTGGGCGGTAATTATTTTGCGCTAGCCGGAGCTGTTTACGGAGCGTGAACAACACATTATTTGCATTGGCGGGTGGAAGAAAAGTGGAAAATGCATGCCGCTGTTCGCACTGCAAAGTTTGCAGGGATCAAGATAGTTTAATTGTCCGCAGAGGAATGAATATGACGGGGATTTTCATGCGGGAACGGTCGGCCCCGCATGCTGCACGAGTATAGCACGATTAAGCCGACGACAGCGAGAACACATTAAGGCTATAAATCATCCAACTGTGCGGTAACTCAAAGGCTTTATTAAAATAATAAGCGCGGATCGTAGTTTCAGGTTCGACGCCTAGTTGCCGACCTGTCTTCCTAAACTCCACTTTACAGCTATTGACCCTCACAGTACCGAACACTCATGCTCAGCAAGTTTCATACGTGTACTATTTCGGCTAGAGATTTCTGTCTGGGAAATTGAGGCGAGAGTGCTTCAAACCAAATTTTACATCTGCGAATCATTCTCTTAGATCAGTCCGTCTGCTCTTTCTGCAACACTCCAACTTCTCAAATGGGAAATGCATTCTTCGCAAGACACTCCTAACACTGATGCATCAACCAAATGGGAGTCATCAATTGTGGTCTCGAGCAAATACATCGCAATAAGCATGATCGACACGTGGGGCAAGGGCGCTAAGTTGCCTGCAGACACTGCCCCACTCTCACCCCGATGTAGGTCGCTTACATAGATTTGTCAGAGCGAATGATAACGGCATGATAATAACATCACAGCTAAATTTGTACAACTTTTGTGATTATACCAAGACTCATAGGTCATTTTGACCGTCTACAAGTCATTGGTTAGATACGGAAACCATCTTGAGTTGGTCTGCCAACGCTGGTATACTAGCCAGGGCAAAAGCCTCGAGACTTAGGCAGACACAAGTAACACGACGAAAAGCTCGAGACTGAGGACTTGGCTAAATGCTGCATTAGCCATTCACGCATGAGCGTCGATCTGCCCAGCCGTCTTCATCGCTCCTACGGTCATCACCACAGCATTTCACTCGTTCACGGCTGCGTTATCCACAATGCTTTGCGAGATTTGCGTAGGCATCTTGAGATACCGCCGCACCTATCTAGAACTTAATAAAAGCTCCAAAGAGCTGCCAGCAAATGACACTGCAGATGAACTTGAGGATTCACGTGACGGTGAAGGGATGAGAAGTGAGCAAATTGTAAAGGACCCAGATGATGACGAGCAAACGGGAAGTCACCCAGATTCAGAAGACCCGGGCGAGAATGATCCCATGATTGACGCCCAGTATCTGGGGGACCAAGAAGAGACTCTCACAGAGGACGAGTCGGATGGCGATGAAATGAGCAGAACTTATGGTGGTCAGGCAGACTTGGGCCCTCATTCTACTGCTCTGAGTTTGATAGCGTCGGCTCATATAGGATGCTATATATGTCGAACTATTTGGGATGGGTTGACATTGCCGCAACAGAGACAACTACGCGCTACAGAAATCGGAACTGCACAAATGACAGCTCTGAAGTCTTTTTCAACTGAGAAGGGTGGAGAGCATCCATCCGAAACCCTTACGCATGCTGCTCTGTCTACACGTGCAAGACAACCAGGGAAATTCACTCTTCGCTTCTGGTTTGATAAGGCTCGTGACGCATTCAAGGGAGGTTCCGAGATGTTTATTTTGAGCGCAATGCCTGGTATGAATCATAGTCTTTTAAGCAGCCTTGCGCTGATCAGATCATAGCCGCCAGCATTAAACCGTACACATATTTGACAGATTCCACTGGCTCAGAAAGTTCTTTGCAGAGCGCGGCATGGTGGCTGCAGAATTGTCTCCGCACTCATGAAAAGTGTAATAGAAGAAGGGAGATGCCCACTTGGTACCCTACACGCCTCCTATATCTCGGAGAGCCAGGTACCAACAACTCATATGTGCGGCTTATACACACTGCAAACGAACCTCCAACCGGTCCATATACCACACTCAGCCATAAATGGGGCGGATTGGACTTCATTCAGCTTACCCCCTCAAATATGAGGGGGTTCCTGAATGGGGTTCCCATTTCGAAGATGCCGAAGACTTTTCAAGAGGCTATATACGTATCAAAACAACTAAGAATTCGATATCTATGGATCGATTCGCTTTGTATAATCCAGGACCCCAATGACCCATCTGACTGGCTTCGCGAAGCTTCCCTTATGGACCAGGTCTATTCGACTTCATATTGCAACATTTCCGCTTCAGATTCTGAAAACGGCTCAGAAGGATTGTTTCGAAAGCGTGGACTTCGAACGCACGACATTGACAACGTAGTTGTCTGTTTAGAGGGGTTGAACCAAATAGCCCATTTCGCTGAATGCACGGTCATTGAGTACTACTTCTGGCAACGGAACGTTGAAGAATGTCCAGTCAACCGACGTGGTTGGGTTTTCCAAGAAAGGATACTTTCGCCGCGGGTCTTACATTTCGGTCATGACCAACTATTCTGGGAATGCCTGGAGCATGTCGCGTGTGAGACGTACCTTCTGGGGATGCCTGAAACTTCTGATTCTTATCTGAGCCCTAAACTCAAAGTAGAACTTGATGTCCATAACCTGCGGCAAGAAGAGAGCCTTGATCTATCCATGTACATCGAGCGGATATGGGTAAAATTGGTAGCGACATACTCATCCACCACACTTACTAAACCAAGCGACAAACTCATTGCGATATCTGGTATTGCGAAGCGTATTGTATCTGTAGTCGGCGACACATACCTCGCGGGGATGTGGCGTAACGATCTCGAGACACAATTGATGTGGCAACTCGACAATTATACACATCTCCCAACACTATCTGTTGCTCGACCGACCGAGTATCGTGCGCCATCCTGGTCTTGGGCATCAATTGATGGCCCCATCTGGCTAGAAATGGGGAGAACACGCGATGAACTGAAGATTCAAGTTGAAGATGTAGTCCTAAAATATGCAACCGAGGATACAACCGGCCTTGTTACTGCGGGGTATTTGGACTTGAAAGGCCACCTGAGGCCGATGAGACTTGTATTGCATAATGAAGAATGGTGTATGGCAGTCCGCGGCAACAAAATAGTGCCATCAACAATCGTCAACCTTGACCTCCCTGGCCAAGATTTTCCAGTCGAAGAGGACGCCAATCAAAGGCTGTTCTATATGCACCTCGCGACTACAATTGACGATCAATCTGCAATCAAACTATTGTTATTGCATTGGTGTGTCGATGGAGGGAATGAGGTATTTGAGCGAATTGGATTAGCAACGTGCTACCCAGTCAATAATACGGAGCAGGATCTGCTTCTCGCAGATCTGAGTGAGCAGCAGAAGAGAGCGCTACCTTGCTTACGTTACGAAAACGGGCTGCACGTTGTTCGGATTATCTAGCAATCAGCACAGACTAGATGTTCATGGAACCATCTTGCACATCTGTAGGCAAACTTTTCATTGATGTGGATATATTGAGATAGATTTTGATATATATAAGCATTCTATTGTAAAACACTTGAAAGCTTCTTTGATGTTGTTGCCTGGCAGATTTCAAAACTGCTCCATAGAGTTGTCCTTGATGCCTCTGAACCTCATCAGATACGACCTTGTGATGATAATCCTAGCAATTAATTAGCTGCAGATAACCTTTGCACAATAGTAGCAGCTTGAGAGATAGCATTTGCGAGTGGATCTGCATTAAGAAACTCGTCAATGTTTTTATTTTGAAAAATGGGAAATACTGGCCAATCCGATATCTAGCGACGAACTTCATAAGAGTATTTAAGAAACACTTTTGAGACAACCCAAAAGCCTTCCATGTAGGTAAGCAATGAAACGCTATATTTCGTGAGCCATAGCAATTTGTGTGCCATATTTAAAGCATCTAAGCCTACAACAAGTAAAGGATATCAGGCCTTCGGTAAATAGCTTCTCATCTGCTTTTTATGTTCCGAGCTGGATAGAATCCTAGACCAAACCAACCAACCAACCAAAGTTGATATCATGCATGTGGAGGCAAGCAAGAAGTATGCCCACAAGGGGGCTTGAGCGTGTTCTCCTGTTATTTGGGTCACATTCATCCCAAAAATGCTCTATCGTCGTTAGTGTCTCAGAAGAATGAGGTGAATGGACAATTCTTACCGAAGCAAGTGTCAACGGCAGGTAGATGAATGTCAGTAGCGTGACACGTCGAATACTAGCTGCGAAAACGTTGGCAGCTTTACTCTCTTCAATTGCCGCCTTCGTATCTTGAAGTGTAGCAATGTTGAAAATTAGACTGATGAGCACATTGGTCTGCTCAGCTAACTCGTTACATCGAACGATATGGTCGTCCAGTAGCTTGATTTGTTTACCAAGATAAGCCTCGATTGCAATGCGGCCGTTGTAGCCGGCAATGGAATGAAAGAATGGATGCTCAATCATATGTGCCACGAGATCTTTCGCTGATACCAGTCTTCGGCGTACTTGTACCCACAGTGGGGATAGTTGATGAAGCTCGCGCGTATATTGTAGTTGTTCAGTTGGGGTAAGGTCCTCCTGAACACATTTCTTGCTCTGCATTGGTCAGCAATAACACTTATGAAGGAGATACAAAGATAATTCTACCAGTACTTGAAGGTGCGTGTCGGCCTCGTGCAGGAATATTTTCCATGTGTAAGTCACAATGTATATGGTTTCTGAGAGGATTTGACCCAGTCCTGCGTACTCTTCCGCCTGTCCGGGTGGTATTTCCTCGCCTCTCGTCATGAGCATCTTCAAGCCATTTGATATGGTATCATCGAGCGGATCAACCTGAACGAGTCCTCTAAAACGAAGATTATCATCATCCTTCAGGAAGATCAACCGGATACTTCCAACGGTTTGTGGCCGATTCCATATTTGTTCATAAACTGTAGCGAGTAGAATGCATCTATTACTTGTTAGTCAGAACCGGCGAGCGTGCAGCGTGCATACATTGTTCGACCGTGTTTCCTGTACTAAGTTGTATATAAGGAAAATTGAAAAATCGTGGTGTTATCGCTAAGTGGTACCCTAGTGCCTGCAGAGCTTCGCTCTGCAGGGAAGTAACAATGCTAATGAGATCAGATCGGAAAAGCGGGAAGGGCATGTACGACATACTACAACACGCTTCGCACCTCGTCGGGCATCTGTGGACAGCATGAGCCACCTGTTCACATGTGCGTAAAGAAAGGCTTACGGGCTGCTTTATTAGATTGATTAGCTCGTTTGAGATGGTAACCGTCCTTTCTAAAATCCATTTGGGACGTGCACTTTGGGCTTGAAGGGGGTTGAATGTGGCCTGCAGGCGGTATGAATGAACTGTAAATGAATTTGTCGACTCTACAAGCCGAGCCCCTATTGTCTTGCAATGTTTTCTCTAATGCCCCAAAGCTAATTCCAGTCGCCACTTGGTTCCATGGCCAGTGTTGATGCGGTTCATCTGGTGAGCCGGACAATGGTTGTATCTGGATCTGAGTTGCAGGTGGGGACTGCAGCCACCACCACGCGCTTCTAAGGGCCATTTAAGATAGTATAGGCCTTTTCAAATACAAATAAGTAGAAATCAATTTGTTTTAACTGATTCAGGCAGGTTGGGGGAGATTGAACTCTACCCATCTTCAGCTTTTGAAGACATGGCATCGACACGTGTGAGGCTGCAGATGCCAAGAAGGGAATCCAATCATGATTCAGAAACTAGCCATATACGAAAGCTGGAATTCGGAGAGAAGGCCTGAAACCAGGGAAAGAAGAACGCTAATAGCATGGGGATTGCAGATCGGGATAGGACGGCAATGAAGCAGCTTAATCGAACCAGAATCGAACGCTTACATAATCTTATTAAGGGTTATTTTACATTCTGAAAGTTTTTAATGGGCGTTAATCCAGCGCAATACATAAAGAGAGTGGCGTATTAATGCGTATAATGCGCTGTTGTCGTTTCAACGTCATCACAAGGCTGAGAGGGGTGAGGTTTCCTCCACGCCGAGGCCGTTTACCCAATGCAAGCTCCGAAGCGTCCCGCGGCCTTTCTTTGTACAGTTGCTCTTATCTATGACCTCGTGATCGTAATGATGATCTTCGCCAAGCAAGTGTACACTGGTCACCTCGCATGCGGTACACTTTACAACGCCTTCTCCTAGCTAGTTATGACTCAGTGACTGACCAACGAAATGCACAATGTGGTTAGAGAATTATATGAGTTTTGATCTTTCCCGGACTCCACCACTCGCCGAACTCCTGGGTTCGGCGTACTTGTCACTGATAGCACTTGAAGCAGCGTGCACTGTTCGGACCTCTCGCGTAGCTCCAATTGCGCGATGGCACGTCCCTAATAAACATAACTTTTTCCTGTTCATTTCGTTGGAAAAAGAAAGGATATGAAGCAAATTTGGTTTTTTGCAATGAAAACTCTACGCCTCTTGCCCCTATTGTCTTAGACGCGTGCAGTGTAGCCCTGAGTCAAAGCTCAGAAAGCCGAAACATTCTACGCTGTAAACGAGGCTACCTAGTGTAATTGATTTTATGTGGTAAAATCAGTTTCGATTGAGATAGATGACATAAATTGAATTCTACTATCGACGGTAGCCCAAAATGCGACACGCCTGACTTCCAGCACTTTCGTTTGCTTGACTAGTTAATTTTGAAGTTGCACTTAGTATAATTTGGCGTACGTTCTCAACTATTATGAAACATGAAATCATTAATAGTAGGCTCGCAGTCCGCGTGAAGAGCTTCTTATGAATGTTCAAGTGTTTTCGATTGCAGATATTCATGCTGGGCGAGAACATTGAGGAAAATGTGTTGGAATATATTACGCACATGATCGGCGTTCAATTACACTTCCCGGAGGCGAGACGAGTATTCCACATTAAAGGAACTGTTAGGGGCCAGAAGCACCCAAGGCGAACCTATGGGATGGTTTCATGGAATGCGTTAGAAGCAAATCATGTTCGACATCAAGCCCGAATACTTCGTCTTTGCATTGCTGCCATGAAAAGCTTGACTTTCACTTCTACCATTAATGTTAGCTAGGTAGCAGTGCAGAGTCGCACTTGTTTCTTATCCAGTGAGCTTTTTCTTGACCATTTTTAAGCCTAGTGCTGGCAGATTAAGTGACTTGAAATTGTATCTATGCTCAAACACACCTATTCTTCTCAGGATACAAGCACTATAGCTCTGGTAATAGGAACTTTCAATAGATCATTCGAACTCGATGCTTCGATTGCGAAGCAGTCTTGACAGACACAAGTCTTGCCTGTCAATCTTTGAGACTCTTCGAGACCAGGACGCGGAGGTGGCATATCTCAAGCTCACTCCAACGATGTGGCATCAAAAATGAGGCACAGCTAGGGTCGTCATGATTTAATAGGATCTTGTTGTGGGACATAAAAGGCATATTGTTAGATATTTCAACCCAACAGCTTGAAATCCCAAATTTCACCACCTAACCGCTCCATCAACCTCATAAACAGCCCCACTTACGTATTTCGACTCATCAGAGAACAAGAAAATCGCCACATCTGCAACATCCTCAGGCGTTCCCCATCTCTCCAAGGCACAGCTGTTCCCCTTAGCAAGACTTCCTTTCAATTTGCGACAACGTTACGCACGCTTTAGCCCATTTTTCTACAATTTCGCCTCCTTGAACAATGCCGGAATTAGTGGGTGTATTGATGTATCCTGGAGCTACACAATTGGCGCGAATGCCTCGTGGACCGACTTCGAGTGCAACACTCTTCATCATTCCAATGACACCGTGTTTGGTTGTGTCTGAACACAGTCAGGAGTCGTTTTAGGAGCAACGGAGGACGTTTTTGTCATAGAATGTTTCATCAAAGCATATTGATGACGGGGCTAGGCAACCATTCAAAGCTTCGGTAGTTGCATAATACAAAGTCAAACGCGCAAAGTTCGCTCGCTGTTCAAACTTACTGAAGAATTGTTAGTGAATCTTCATAGTTGTATGGTCAAGTTGGCTTGCCTGTATACAGATTGAAGAGCTGTACCGCGTGTCCCCGACATGCTGGAGACGGTGACAATGCTCGCGCCCCTCTTCAAGTGTGGTAAGCTCTCTCGCGTAACAAGGAACACACCCTTTAGATTAACATCGATTTGCTTATTCCAGTACTCAATGCTGGTATCTTGAAAAGGGATGTTGGTCGGATTGACGCCTGCGCAGTTGAATACGTGATCTATCCTCCCAAACCTTTCGATAATAGCAGAAACAAAGGACTTGACATCAGACTCAGAACTAACGTCAACCGTCTGGTTGAGAACAGGAACATGTACAGGTATTTCCGAGGCGAGAGTCGAAAGAGCAGTCGAGTTGACGTCGCAGAGGGAGAGAGAGGCTCCCAACGCTGCTAGTTTGAGTGTTGTTGATCGACTGAATTCAAATGCTGTTAATAACACAGTTACATACTCCCTAAATCAAGAGCCTGCTGGAGAGTTTCAAGGCGAAAGAAAGTTGAATTTTACTTGCCCGATCCCGCTCGCTGCTCCTGTAATGAGCACGACTTGGCCCTGAAATTTTCCTGCCATCTTTCACGAGAGGAATAGTTCTACTCAGTTGTTATTGGCTTTTAGAGAGTGATCAAATGCTGAACAATTACCAGGAAACTAAGGAGAGAGGTGATTGTTTTGATAGACTTGAATTGGTGGATATCTTGAAGTTATAGATTCTGGGGCACTTTAATATAACGAAAACTTGTCCCAGTCTATCAAGCTTGTTACGGGGACCTCAAGTCTATTTATTAGCGCAGATATTCTTTGAAAAGACACTCCACATTCTATTAGAGGGTATAGCGGCCGGATACTTGCCCTTCTTTGTGGTGTTTTGCGCTGTCGTGATGATTTTGATGGATACACAATTTTCTCGCTGTCATTCGCTTTCGCAATGGCTACTACGCGTGAGAAACATTTCCTACTTCGCTAAAAACCTTCGTTTTGTAGACGATCTCGGAGAGTCGGGAGCACGAGCACGACATCTTACGAGATATCTACGGGTCGCACAAATTCGGCAAGTAGAAACGTTGCGATGCGATTGGCTAGACATGACGAGTCTTCAAAACATCCATTCTTCACATCATGATTGTTTACCGTCAATGAATTGGCGCAATTCATTGGCTGAATTAGCTTGGTTTGCGTACGCGTTTTTCTCGCGAACGTCCATGTTAACATATATGACGCCAACTAGAAACCACAAGTGTATCAAGCGGGCCTATCGCTTCTGAAACAATAAGGTAATTAGAGCATGTACACAACTAGGAAATAACTATCAATTGCAACGAATATACCAAATCCCAGACATCTACGGAACAGCTTCCTTCGGCTTTGAAAGGTTCTGTAATTGAAATCTGAGCTGAAATCGTATTTGCGCCTTAGATGTCAATATGTTTTTATAACTAGCGCCAGTACGATGGAGCCGAAGCCTTTGCTACCAACCACGCCCGATCTAGCGCCTCTACAACATCTTCAGGCAACGGGCCTTCCTCGAAATCCCTTAGATTTCCTTCCAGTTGCTGGAAGTTGCTCACCCCAATAATAACACCATCATTTCCTTTTTTTGCTCTTGTCTTTAACGCTGAATGATGGACCGTCCATCTTAGCGCAGTTTCCAGTAAGGTGAGGTTGTGCTTCTGTGTTGCCTCTTCGATGATTTGCAAGGCCCGCATATTGGCGTCATTCAAGTAACGCTCACGGTACAATTGTCCCCACTGATATGAATTTGAGAAGCGTCCTTCACTGGGTGCGAGGTCTGCCGATTTGATCTTCCCTGAAAAGAGACCGCCTGCTAAGGGGTTGTAAACGACGATGTCGAGGCCATATTTACGACAGCACGGAATAAGCTCCGACTCTATCTCACGAGCTGTAGCATGTTAATGTAATAGTATTTGAGAGCGTGCAATGCACTTACTAACTGCATTGTACATGGCCTGATATATAGTCGGTCTTACCCAACCGCGCTCTTTCGCAATGTTATAGATTTCGGCAACCTCCCATGCTGGATAATTCGATAATCCTAGTTGCTCAAATTTGCCTTCTTGGTAGAACTTGTTCACCTCCTCTAGAGTGTGCTCGAATGGGACCGTGCGGTCAGGTGCATGTAGGTAGAAGATATTGACGGAGTCAGTACCCAACTCACGTAATGAAGTCGTGAAATGTTTTCGCAGCTCGGCAGGTTCATGCATGCCATCTGTTTCAGGATAGACCTTTGTTGCCAAGATCAAGCCACGATTCTTCCATTGTGCGTCCCGTGTCCAGGCTTCTTGTTTGCCGTTTACATACATTCTTGCCGTATCAACCTCATTGTACCCATGCTTTTGAAAAAGATCGAGATGCTTTTTGAACTCATCAAGTTCAAGGATTCGTGCTCCTGCCTTATCATCTGGCCCTGATACTTGTAAATATGCACACTGCAAATTTATGAGTGGTGGAATTACCAAACGTCATGAGCCCGAGGATGATGCGCTCTTTAGGAGTCTGCGCAGGTAATGGCGTCATTTTATAATCCTGAAATAACCCCACAAGGAAAGAATTGGGTCGACCTGAGATTTCAAATTAATATGAACACTATTTGAATTGTCATTATACAGAGCTAGAGAAATGTCAGACATTTGTATCTTATGTTGCAGATACGACAAGCTTGGGTCCGTATGCGAGAGTTGCTCTTACTTTCTCGAACAACCGGGCCCTGTATTCTGTCGGTTAGAAATCTCAAAAAAAAATGAAGATCATCCTTGAGCTACTGCTCCACTCATCGTGTTATGCGATGCGTCGTTCCGACTTACTTGAAATGTTAGATCTGCCTATCGGATATATGTCGGCTTGGCCAGGAACTCTTACTATTAAGTTGGCTTTACCGACCGGAACGCTTTACTCAGCTGAATGATTAGTCGAGCCATAATCAGATATCTTCGTATGTAGAGAAGTGAATGCAATGATAAAAAAAACAAAGCATATCTGTTCTACATATACAACGACGGTTGCGGTCAGCGCTATACTCGGTCGCATCTTGGCAATTCTGGCGCAACTGGACTTATTTTTCGGTTTGTGCATTTGCCAGCATCATGGGTGCACCTTGGTCTGGTAGTTTTGCGAACAGATGAGGTGAATAACGCGAAAGCTTGAAGAGGGATGTTCATCTACCTAATTAGGTCTAGATTCGGAGACAACACCCTTACCTCTGCAACTTTGGTTTGTATGACACACCACTATCAGTATTTATGCTAAGAAGCCGTGTATGAGGTGCAAATACCAGGATTTAGTTAATTGCTTTATGTAAAAGCAAAGTCAATGCGAATGGGTCGGCGGTATTGGAGTAATTTAGATAGTGCGTCAGGCAAACACAAGAGGCTCGCAGCGTTGTAAAGCGGGTTCGGCAGTGGGCCTCTAAAACCCACCAATTTTACAAAAATACAAAACAGACACTTGCGATGTCTGGAATATGTTATTTCTCCGGTTTTTATAAATATAGCAAAGCAAAATAGAATTGAGTGCTAAGGTATAAGATGTGGATAATAGTAAGATGCATAAGTGAGACAAAATGGTAGATACACCAAAGAAGCATTGAAACAAGTGTAGAAGGACAGGAAATGAATTCTGAAATATCATAATGAGTTCTTGATGCGAGCAACGCGACGTGACCTATTGTACTGCGCTTTTCGCCCTCTGTGTACAGCAACAGGTTTCTATGCTCTATCTCCAGCCTGGACCCTGGCTCCTACAAGCTTTTCTGAATAGAAAGTGTTCCGTCTAATAGATCACCTAGAGATTCGTTACTTAGCTCCTTGTTTTTGCTCCACAGTTCTTGTTCAGGTTACAAAGGTCTGTCATTTAAGAGGAGAGGTAGGGGCGGGGGGTTTCGTTCGGCGGTTTTAGGGCTCGCCAGTGACCTGCGAATCCCGTTTAATTGTTTCCTCGGTTGACTCAGACAAGAGTACTTCACATTGCCAAAGACAGTCGAAATGGTATACAAACATCAAAAGAGACTTTATTGCTTGATATGGTCTCGCACAGTCATCGGCTCCACTGAATTGACGGAAAATATTATGCGGGGAAATTTCAAACTAGCAGACGTGGTTCTACTTATCTGGGACACAACCACGAGAAAAGAGCGCGGATTCATCACCTCCATCGTCGACCACTTGGCACCGCGACAGTCGGTAAGGCCTCAGAGCATGTAAGTGTCCCCATACTCTTCGTTAGTGGAAGCTACGACATTTTTGCTCGGCAAACCATAGAGCAATACACGCGCCTGAACGAGGAAAGAGCAAATGTTGCGCTTTGAGTTGGTCCTCGGAATTATATGCAGATTGTATCGTTCTCAAAAGTGAATCAACGGTCATCCCGCGTGGGGTAGCGTCTTGAAAAGGATGAAAATTAGACGCGGAAAATGCCTATCCAGTATTGTGTCGGTGGAACTCAAGAACGGCGGGAAGCCCAGAAGTGACCACCACAGACCGTTGAGCAGGTCCTGTATATAAGAACCGGATGCAAGATTGCGAGCGTGAAGCCTGAAAAGGGCAACCAAGGGTCAACACTCACGTTTGACCCAAACAGCCGACACCACGATGAATGACAACCTGCAGGTAAAAGGAGAGAGCGCGAACAATCCTACCCTAGCAGCTCGTTCGGATCTTATCGCAATAATATCCAAGCCGCTTAAACAAGATATAGAGACCTGTGTAAAATCACAGTCGGCTTGGCTCACTTCAGCAGTGATCTCAATGTGGACTTGTTCATCCGAGTCAGCGACACAAATGCAAAGGGCCGATCCCATAGCTTTGCCGAGACGGACAAAGCCTGGGCCCAAATTGGGACAGCGGATCTGTGTCTCTTCACTTAAATAACTGTGACCATGCATTCATGAAACATTATAAAGTTAGACTGATAGCTGCTGATGCGTCGCATCCGCAGTTCGCAATGCAAATTGGGAGTGTGGTTCATCTGGTCTATTACAGAGAAGAACGGATGTCTGAAGTTTCGTTACCAGTCGCCGCCTGAATTAGCACATGATATCTATATCTTATAATCAAATATTTAGAAGCCATGCTATTTCAATTGTCGTGGTGGTCAGCTACTTTCAGGCCTGCCGAAGCAATTTGTTCAAGCAGTATCTTTGCTAGTGTGCTTAAGAAATGGGCTTAAGTATGGTTGAATACCGAGAAACATGTTTAAAATTTAATAAAACCTGGTAGTCTGAGCGCCCTTGTTGTGAAATAGATGAGGTTTCGGCTCGAATACGCAGGCACCTTGAGGTGGAGGGTCATTGTGCTAGGGAATTACTGATTGTTATAGTTTCTAGGCCATGACTTTCTATCTCCTGTACTCGCTATGCATTTTTTCCCTGTATTATTACCTTGCATCAGTCCTTGTTTCAATATGCGTTGTCATCGTGATAGCACTTGTAATGAAGCCACTCATGGTCCTTTGGTCTAAAAGAACACCATCTTGTGATGCGTCGGATCGAAGGCCAGCTCCAGATATAGGGTAAGGATCGTGTTTATTTGTGTCTTCGTTTGTAAGATGTACCTGAGAGGCATGCTGGTAGGGCTGAAGGCTTTCGTGCGTCGCCCGATTAGAGCGTGCCCGCGATAGCTTCAAATGGAGCCTTGTGTACAGCTGGGTCTTAGTGAAGACGTTGTTCCAGAAGGACGACAGCGCGGGAGCGCAGCTGACTATAACGGTGCCAAATTGTTCGGCAGCACTAATCATGATCGTCAGTATAGGCTTCGTAACTACGGTGGGTGGGCCTATTGAAATACATACGAAGTGATCAAGACATTCATAGAAACCCATGTCACATCTCCCTTTGCCCCTTGGAAATATCTGATGCGATACACGAGCGAGGCACAGGCTGCTACGACGGTGCTGATTCCGTTAACGACTGCTATTAAGCTCTTTTCGTATCCTTAGACGTACCACAATGCTACAGAGAATACCACAATAAGCCTGATTTTTTTGTTCCAGTCCAATTGCAGCCCCGCAATAATTGGGAATGGCAGCACAAACATAGTACAATCAATAGCCACACTGGCAACCCCCGTAGCGACCACGGTAGTTGTAACCAGCTTGCTTGATGATGTCTGGAGCAAATCAATCGACGCCCAATCCTTGCCTGGGCGAGGAGCACAGTAGGCAATCCAAATGGCTATACTAGCGAGATAGAAGAGACCCGCTAGGGTGAGTATTGCATAGGATGTCACGCGCATCCAGCGGACACTGTCGAATATGCGAATGAACAGGGTGAGGATACAAGCTTTGACAGTCCACATGGCACAAGTGCCAATAATCTCTTGGGCGAAAGTCCGCTTCATATACGAAGGATTTATAACGCTCATGGGTACGTCCCATGCGTGGCGAGCGATTCCATCTGCTGCGAGGCTGTAGGTGATAAGCCATAAGGCAGATGCGGTAGTCCAGCCAATGATGCATAGAACTGGCGCCAATGAGCATGAAACCAAAAAAGAGGTAAACAAAGCACTTGCTATCGTCGAGACAAAATCTCCCGGTATGCTTGACGTTTGCATAGAGACGCAATGACAGGAGCACTACGCTAATCACCATAAGCGACAACCCAAAACTGTGGATGGTGTCCTCGAGTGACGGAGGATCGACAAAATTTGGCGGTCCTCCATTGGGGTTTGGTGCGAGAGGAATCTTTGCGGGATCCATGGAAGAGTTGCCTGCGATAATTTCCGACATCTTTTTAATGACTTCCCACGTTGCGGCGTCAGGATCGGGACAGGGAAGTTGCAGTCTTTTGAGCGCAAGCAGGTTATACCTACAATTTAAAGTCTCATTAATGCAGGTAAGAATCCGGCTGCGGTGCAAATCTGACGGCTAGATTGAGTATGGTCTGCCTTACTCGGGACATATTCATAGTACCTAGTTGTGTGCGACCAATCAAGTGTGATCACCGTAAGCTGGCGTGACTTTTGATTGGGGGACCGGTGAATATCTTTGGCTGTCCGGGCATGAGGAACGACGCATTTGCCACGCTTTGCTGGAACAATAAAGCATGTCAGCCAAGCTGAACATGGTGTAAAGCTCGAAGGCTGCAGTAGCCGTATTGAATTTGGAAGGCGCACTGAACAAGAGCCTCAACAGAGTGACGCGGTGTCGCTTGGCTCATGCGACAATCAGAACTAGTACAGCTAACTACATGAACACTTCCCCACTCCTTCATGCTAGCTCAGGAGTGATCAAAAAGACATCTTGTAGATGTTATTGATAGTGCTAGAGTTATGGTAGACCGTCAACTAATACACGATACAAGGTACGTTAGGTGGAAACCTCCCACCCCGGATGACTGATGTAGGCAATCATGCTATTGCTGAACTACGCAAGCTGCAAGTGTTGCACTACACAGTTCAACTACACTTTCTTGCCATTGTCCTCTCCTACATCCTGATGCGTAATTCTGCACTTGGCATGTCTGCCTACGAAATCGAGTCGCGACTGCCGGTAGCAGCTCTACTCAAGCTCGTTTGATCGGTAAGCTGCCAAACTGCTGACATCCTTCAGCCATACATGGCGGCCCCCAATCTCACAACCAATCACAATGTGATTCAACTTTACCCATCCAAGGCTCTTTGTGGATACGCCTCTCATACGCGGTGGTATGGTTTCCCATATACAGACAGAACTATGCTTGTTGCACGGTCAGCCTGCGAGGAGGCTGTTGCTCAAGGACTCGCTCTTGAACCAATCGTAGTAAGCAGCTGGAATTTGCCTCCAAACTATGAGCCGGTCTATACGATACTTGTGCGGATTGAATATTTCAATGATTATTCGTAAGCGCGTTGAGCTTAAGACAACAATTGCAGAGAGCATGACCGACGGAAAAAGTGAGACTCAAATAAAGATCTTGGCATTGTTTAGGTAGAGCGATAAGTGTTGAAGGATCTTATGATGCATCACTATTCGTGATACTTGACGGTAATAATTGCTAATGCAGTACAATCTAGTCGTTGGGGATGGCCTTTTGAGGGGTCCGCCGCATCGCCTTTAGTCATTAGCGTGGTTTCATTGAACCGCAAGTGCCCCAAGTGCTGCATCTACACATATGTACCAAACAGGTCTAGAAGTATCGATCATCGATTTGCTTTCAGCATTTATGCTTCCCATCTCCGTTTTTGATGGTTCCAACACCCGAGTGGAAAGAAACAAGCTGATCGTACGGAATAGTTTGGGGACTAGAAGAATTGCTCAAAGCAATTGAGAATCCTGATTCACCTGCTTGGGCTCAACAGATCTAGCACGAGAGGTATGGATCATTCCGCGTCCAAAGAGGGGGCAGCACGAATGTATGGAGAACGAGATGCGTTTGTCCGCCTCGACCCCGAGGGCGCTCAGATCCGACATCCACCACCACCATACGAGCTCGATGCCTACATCACTCTTGATGCTCAACTATTCCACACGATGCACATGGGTGCCACTGTTGTTGATGACGAAAAGTATAAGCTCATTATCGATGGTCCATTAGGACGTTCGCTTGCCTTGAGCCTCCAACAAATCAAGCAGCTACCCCAGTCATCGATAACAGCATTTCACGAATGCTACGGCAGCCCATTGAAACCTCCTATTGAAGCACTATGGCGCATTGGAAATGTGAGATGGACAGGCGTGCGACTCTCATATCTGCTATCGCTTGTTGGTGTTGAGACAACTCATGAAAACCGATTCATCTGGTCGGAAGGCTTAGACAGGGGTGTCTTTGCTGGGGTAGAGGCGGATCGATATCAGAAAGACCTTCCCATGGAGAAAGCTATGCAGCCTGAAGTCGTGATAGCATATGAAATGAACGGCGAGCAGCTTGCGAAAGAGCGAGGTGGGCCGGTCAGGTTGGTGGTGCCTGGATATTATGGAACCAACTCCACAAAGTGGCTATCTAGGCTCTCCGTCCGATATTCACGCGCTACAGGTCCGTATACAACAAAGTTTTACAACGAGATCGATCCCAGGGATCCGCAACAGAAGGTACTGAGGCCCGTCTGGAACATAGAACCCAACTCGATGATCACAAAACCAAAGCCTGACGAGAGGGTATTAGGTCCCGATGTCGAGGTGCGTGGATGGGCATGGAGTGATGATAGTATCCGGGAAGTGGAAGTGAGCTGCGATGATGGCAAAACGTGGATGAAAACCAACCTTCAACCCCGTTTCGAGTATGGGTGGCAGCGATTTGATACTACTATACAGCGCCCAGAAGGACTCTGTGTACTTATGGCCCGTGCCACGTCAATGAATGGCGATCAGCAGCCACTCACAGGCCGACGGAACCACGTCCACCGTGTCAACATCACTGTCGCGTTCAATTGAACATAGAGCTATAAAATTCCAAGTCGTGCTTTGATGAGCAC